>CM060407.1:9211885-9846885 GCA_030545235.1 Helianthus tuberosus
AATATCACCTATCTCTCTCATTCTTTTAGCCTAAAAAAAACCAATTCTCAAACACAGTTTCCTCATCTACATTCTCAAACATTAGCATCTATGGTCATAAACCCATCTTATGTTTTTTTTTTTTTTTTTTTAAACCAGGTGAATTGAAGTGAAGAACCAGGGCCAATTCCAAGACAGAGCTCAATCCAAGAAGCTTTTTATCTTTATGAACAAATATGATAAATAAAACTCAATATATAAGCTGAAATTGATTGGACTATGAAAAATTGAGTCGCAATAATCTTACCTAGGGATCAGATGGCATTAGGATTTAAAGACGGGTGATGGAGCTCTGTCTAAGGATTAGCTTCTTAGGTTAACATCAATTTCTTTGATCAATAATCATCGGTAAAGGGGACAGACATAGAGGGTTATAGTTGATGCAACCATCACAGGTTCTTCATTAATCGATCTGACTTCTAAGGTTTAACTGCAGGAATCAAGGTTATATGCTTTACTTGTTCGTCTTCTCCACTGCAATCAACCACCTCCAAGCTTCCACCTTCATCCCTACAACCATTGATGTTCGTCTTCTTCATCTTATTCTGTTGACTTCTTGTTCTGACTCATCGAGTTTGGTTCTAATCACGTTAACACATATTTCGATTTTGTGATATTTTTGTTCAGATTTTAAATATGTTCAAATCTGCTCATTTGTTTGGCTCATTTAGTATACCAGAGAATTGGATGGGTGTAGAAGGCCGTAGGTGAGAGACTAAGGGGTGACAATAATGGTGGTGGTGATGATTGGTTAGTGGTGGTGGTGGCTGATGAAAGTGAAGAACAATAGATAGGGTTTTATACTTTTATATATGTTTTTTTTATTTTGACTAATTTAAGTTGTTTTTTAATATATATAAGTATACTTTTAAATTGATAGGGTAAAATGACTTAAATACTCTCATGTGCCTTTCACATAACCACCACACTTGACTGATAACTTTAACTGGGTTAGTGTTAAAGGACGAAAGGTGTAATAAGTTTTTCAAATAAAGGACTGTGAATGTAATTATTGAAGTTAAAATCTATCCGTTGCAATCCAGTACAAACATAAAGGACGAAAAGTGTAATTTAGCCATTTTTCTTTGAGTAACTTATTATACTAATTAACTAATGCTTGTGAAATCTCAATTGTTTCATTAGATGTTGCAGCGACATTCCATTCTTAGTTTGTTTTGCTACAAAACATCTATACCCTATCTTGTATCGCTTTGTTCAACTTACATGCCCCGAAGTCACCACCAATACATAAACAATTGAGATTTTATAAAAGTTATTCCTAAAAAACAATAGCAGTTTTTCTTCATAGATCCAGTTAACTAAAGTAATAATAATGTATCCGAGTGTAGTCATAAATCAAATCCATAGATAATAAATCAAAGCTAGGTTTAACATGAAATTACCTGCAGTTTATGATAACTAATGCCCTAGATCATAAACCAAAGCCCCAACCGGTCCGGTGGGAGGTTATAAGCACCAAGTTAGTAAAGATGAAGGTGGCCAAAGATGTGCTCGGTCTTGTTGTCGGTCTTCTCAGAGTACCGAGGGATGTTCTGGAGTTGTAGTCGTCGAGAAGCTAAGAAAGAAGAAGAGGTCTGAGAATAAGAGGAATGAGCTAGGGTTTTTCAAATGAGAGGGTTTCTAAAATGAGGGGGGGGGGGGGGGGGGGTCACATGAGAGAGAGTTGTTTTAGGTCAACTAACAACACATGCCTTCCTCATAAGCATTTCAATTTCAAATTTGAATCCTCATTTCCATTTTGTGCTAAGTTCAAAAGAAAAGAAGAAAATATCTCTTATATATTATATATATTAATAAATAATAGATAATAATTATATAGAATCCCTTCAAATAAAAATATTAAATTTAAAAAAAAAACAATACTTTGTTGTTAATTGTTTTTTCAAAATATTTTTATTTTCTTAGTTTTTATTGAAACGAATTTTACATTGTGTTTATTTGCAAAAGCTCCAAATTTTTTTAATAAAATAAAATTTTATATAAAAAAGAATTTTTACATAGTTAAAACACATAAATAATATTTTTACATGTAAAAAACAATTTTTTACCTAATAATTTTTCAGAACCTTTGCATATAAACACATGTAAAAACCGTTAATATATATATATATATATATATATATATATAAGTAAAAATAGTAAAAAACAGTTAAAAGAGTATAAAAATGTAGAAGTATTAATTTTTATATTTAAATGACCTTTACATGTGTTTATATGTAAAACATCGGAAGTAATTACAAGTTTTAAAATATATGACATAGTCCTTTGACTTTTGTATAAACTTCCATCACGATTTTAAACCGTCATAATTTTTCTCATACATTAGTATATTTACACAAACAAATTACATCATAATAAGAAGCATTTAATTGTCTTTAATTCATGAGTATGATATTGTTATGCTTTTTTAATTAAAAAAAATACTATGTTACATGATCACTAGTGACAATGTTCTTTATCGTATCACGTGGTCACCCAACAACACTGTGGTTGTTATGCTTTTTTAATTAAAAAAAATACTATGTTACATGATCACTAGTGACAATGTTCTTTATCGTATCACGTGGTCACCCAACAACACTGTGGGTGTGGGTGTGGGTGTGTATAAATTAGGCTAACATTTTTTTGTTTGTTAAAGTAGCGCATTGGACTAGGATACTACAGTTTTAGGCTAAAAAAAAAAAAAGAAAACTTGAATTGGACTACATCTGTTGTTTTTTAGCATAATGATCCAAATTATAGAGCCGGCCGTGAAACATGTATGGCTCGTTATAACTTATAAACAAGTCATTTCAAATTGATTTATTTTAAATGCATTGAAGAAAAACTTTATTATAAAAAAAACAATAAGATGGAGTCCACAATTTTGACTGCATTATATGTGGGCGAAGCTTTCAAAATTTGTTTTCCAAATTAGTGCAAATAAAGTTTCATGGGGTAACCCATAAGCTCGCAGGTTTGAAATGCAGCACTAGTACTCAAGCCTTAACACAAATTTCATCCTTCCTCTGCACCTAAACCCAGCCAACTTCAGTTTATCTCGATCCATCATTCATCAGTTTCTTTTATGGGTCACCAGTCAACAAATGATCTTCTTGATCAATTAGATAAACTCTTAGATGTGTATGATTTTTCTAATTCTACGCGAACTTCCTTGCTGGGATGCGTGAAATTAATATACCAATCAGATTTGGAAGAGACTTATAGCAAACCTATGTTGTGGATTGGGTTGTATATCGCGTTGGCATCTCTGGTTTGCATCCTTGCCATGGTAGCTGATTTACTACATGGTTTACGTAGCCGACAGCTATGGTTTCCGTGTAAATACTTTAGAATTAATGCTGCTTTTCTCACCCTTATATCTATAGCAATGAAACTACCTGTGGATATAAGTGGTTCAATGCCGGGTGTTGTGGACCAAACAGCCAAGCTCGGAAGCATGGCCTTTATGTGCACCATGATGGCTAATTTATTACCTTGTTTAGCAACCATGAACAACGATGAACTTCTGTCAAACATCGCAGCTTTGTGTGTTCTTGTAATCACATTGGTTGTGAATGTTTGCATTCAAATACAAACAGGTGTTTTAGAAAGTCTAAGCGCCATAGTAGCCATCATGTATGTGACTTGGTTACTTGAGTTGTTGCTATTACATCTGTGTTCATCATTAGCGATTCTAAAATCCAAACAGATTATAGAATCAAAATACCAAAAACGTCATGATACAGCTTCAGAAGACATTCAACAATCATCAGGAAGATTATTAACTGTTGAGAAGCTGCAAAAACATGTGCGCAACCACTGGATTATGGCAGCAAGTGGCAGCCCCCAATTCATCACAACTTGCTCTCCTGCAGCATCTGCTTCTGGGGTAATATGTGCTTTAATCACTGGCTTACACGCTTTTACTATGCTCGTAGGTATTATCGGTATGAAGGAGAAGGACTATCAGTCGGTTTATAAGTGGTCCATGATGGTAATTCTCATAGTACAATCTATCGGAGTTGTGATTGGGGCAATTGCACCACTTTCTAGATGTTTTGCAACATTAAGTTTTAAAGTTTCCTCCAAAATCATTTTAAACCATTTTAAGGTCTTTAAAGTAGAGAGCTACTGGACATGGAAGTTATATGATTGGAAACATGGTGGAATACATGAATTTCGTAGCCGCAACCTCGAGGTGATCATTGAGACTTTAAAAAAGCTAATTCTCAGCTTATGTATAAAGTTTCAGAAGGGAGTTGTGGTGATGTGCAAGATAACGGCCTTGGCCCCATTTCTCTTTATGATATGTGTCTTGTATTGTTTCCGTTGTATGAAGTGGTTATTAAAGGCCGTGTTTACTTCACTGGGAAAGAAGTTTGAGAAATTGGAACGAAACAATGATCTTCGCCCTTACGTTTTACAACTTGATGATGACATCGAGCTTGCTGAGAGAACACTGGTAGGCCTTATAAAATATGTAAACCAGCTTATGCAAAAGGGTGCAAAAAGTTCACCTGACAATCTCATGAAGTTACTTAAAAAAAAGTACTAAAGATTTTCAAGGAGTGCAAAAGTTTGACCACATTGATCATGATGTATTGTTGTTCCATCAAAAGTAGAATATCAAGATTGTTGGATGTTATCAGTGTTAACCTTAACAACCATCGTGGTTTCTCTTCCTGCAATCGAAAAGGAGGAAGTTGATAGCTTGTTAGAAAGTGTGAGGGAAGGTCTGGTATATGTCACAATTGTGGAAAAAAGGCCTCAATGCAACTAATAACCATGTAAATGCACAAAAGGCAACAGAAACTTTGTGGCGAGAAATTAGATTAGGCAAAAAATGGTTAGGAAACGAGTTGCAAGACCCTGCTCTTCAAATGAATGCAGCCGGGCAGATTGTTGAATGGTTAAGGGATAGAGCTAAAAACATGGCTTTCACGAAGGAGACAAGTATGAATAATATTGGAGGTCCAAAGGCTGATCCCATAACAAGGTCTATTTGTGCCTACTCAATGTATCGTATAACTGAAACAATCCTGCTTGCCTACCACACCAACAATGATGCCACGGTTAGCCAAAAGGAACTATTTGATACCTTATCATCAATGATCGCTGACATAATTGCCGCTTGTCTCACCAACTCACCACAAGTCATAAGAATGAAATGCCACACTTGTGCGATAGAGGAAAGGGAGGCGAGTGTCAAAGATGCAGCCCAACTTTTAGGTGAGACTATACAAATAATCGAAATCCTTCAAGATCACTATATTCCAAACATGGATCCAAGTGACATGCCATATCTCGACAAATGGCGTTCTTATTTAAGTAATCCATGATTCCTCAAAAAAAAAAAAAAACATTTCGGTTTCTTCAGGTAATAAATCTGGATATGAAGTTAATTATTTGTTTTCCCCTTTAGATTTCCTCATTTAGATTTCCTCCTCCATGCTTCTCAAAGTCATCATCTTAAGAAGTTAGTTTGCACAATTAGCATCCAGAAAGACCATTGACCAAGTCGTTGGTTCTCATAATGTGTACTCTTTCCTAGTTTACTAGGTTGTAAACTTTTACAAGTTATACCTTTTGTTATTCGGTTTTCATATAGTTAGAAAATGTTCGGATGCATTTCCTTATTGTTACCATGACTCATTTATATGATCATACTCTTTGTTGGCTTTTATCTTATTGTGTTAACAATATACTTTAGTGATTGTGAGTGACCAAAAGGATACTTAAGAATAGGTATATATCATGTGAAATCGTTCAAAGACCTATTTTTTCTTAATTACCTTTATATTGAAACACCCCGAGGGGGAATGGTGCTATACCCATATATGGAAACACCAGGACTATTCTCCCTTTATGGTGTATATAGTCTGGAACACCCTCATTGGTCGATGCTTTTTATATTTAATTTTTTAACCCTTTAACTTCGCTAATATACGTGTTTAGTCCATGTGTTTTAAAAACGATTTCTTTTTACTGGTTAACTTTGTTTTTATCCATGTTTAGTCTCTCACGTTTAACTTTGTTGGTACACATGTTTATTCTTTTTAGTAATTGATCATGGTTTTTTGAATTTTACATTTCGAAGGTCATAGCAGGGAATAGTGTAAGGCAGCTGCCTGTAACTTCCTCATTCGCCCATACAAATTACGATTTTACCCCTGTTCAGAACTACGATTTTGCCAACACTTCAAAATTACGATTTTGCCCTGTTCAAAATTACAGTGTTGCCATCATTTTATTTTTTAGCACTGACTCGAAGTAATTTTTATTCGTACCAGCCAGTTGGCTAATACTCACTCATTAATTCTGACAAATTACATTTTTGCCCCTAGCTCAAAGTTATAGTTTTTCCATCATTTTAGATTTTTTTCCTTAACAAATCAACGATAGCTTTTTGTTTAAATTGGTTGATAAATATTTGGTGTAGCGCCCCACAACGCGAGTGGGGCATAAAACTAGTTGGGGATCATTTGGAACTTTGAACTTGTAGATGTAGATATTAGACCTATGAGTATTATATAAAATTTGAGTATCAACCAGCTTAAAGCAACTATGATTTTTATGGGCAAAGACTATTATATATTATATAATAGTTATATTATATTATATTATATATTATATAATAGTATAATTTGCAACATTTTGTTGCATTAAAGATTGTACATCAAGCTTTGTAGATGTATTATGCATCTTAATTATGATTGTAACCAATTGGTTTACAACTTTGAGCCACAGGAAAGTACAAGGGATTGTTGCGTAGGGTGCTCCATGGTAATAATGTATGGGTCTGTAGCAAGCATAAGACCATATGTAGTGGGGCTTGAAGTTCAAGCCCCTCCCTTAGACATTATCTGACATGTGGCTCCAAATATACCTATAATTTGTGACACTTGTATGTATTAAGCTATTGTAAATCACGCTTAATTGTTTTTTTATGCTTAATGATATTGTACAATGGTGTACAAACACTCCAAACTTTATATTACCCATTAACCAATACTATAATTTTTAGCATTTTTAGGCATAGAAGTATGGTACCTTATGGTTTGTGAGTTTTTAAAAAAATGATTTTTTTTTACTTTTAACCCAAAACTATTTGATTATTTACTTTTAACACAAACTATTTGATTTTTTTTTACTTTTAACACTAAAACTTTTCATCTTTACTTTAAACACAAAACTATTTGATTTTTTTTTTACTTTTAACCCCAAAATTTTTCAACTTTTACATTTTAACCTCACAACTTTTTTACTTTCAACTTTAGTTCTCTATACTTTTCATTTTTCGTAAAATTTTCGTTTTACGTTCCGTTCTAAATTTTGCGAGTTAACACGGCGCAACGTGCATGTGCGGTTAAACGTTTTTACGTTGTCTATTTTTTCGTTTGACAGTTTCATCGTAACGCACGGGTCCTAGATTTACTTATTCTTTTATGTGTTTTACGTTTCGGTTTAATTTCTTCATATTAACACGCCGCAACTTCAGTTTGGTGGTCGTTGGAAGTAGTGTGGCATTGGTGTTCGCCCCCGCCGCAATGCAGGGGTGCTTAATCCTAGTTACTACTCAAAGACATCCCACACGGTCAAATATTCTCCTCACGCAGTTAGACTAGACGGTATGGGGAGCGGCCTAGGGCCGGCGACGCCCCATCACACCGCCCCCTAGGTCCGGGTTTTGTGGACAAAGCAGGAAAGCTTGGAAGCATGGCCTTTATGTGCATCATGATGGATAATTTATTGCCCTCTTTAGCAACCATGAACAACAATGAGTTTTTGTCAAACATCATAGCTTTGTGTATTCTTGTCATCACCATGGTTGTCAATGCTTGCATCCAAATACAAACTGTTCCCTTCTCCTGTACAAAAAATTGATATGTTTCAACTTGACCCGTAACCCAACTCACCTCTTTAACTCTCACAAATGGATGCGAACTAAGCATGACAAATTGCTACTGGCTTCCCCTGTTCCAGCAGATATAAGATTCTCAATCCATCAGGTCCTTCATCTATAAATCATCATACTTATCCTAGTTACAGATTACGAATAAAACAAGCCTCAGTATTGTTAGTTTATATAAACTTAATTATGTAAAATTATTATGTAATTAGTATTATACTTATCAATGAAATGTAATATAACGAATAATCGAAGGGATACGACGGTTGAAAGTAGACACCGTTTCAAATGACGGTTACTCCCACCATATTTCAACCGCCAAGATCTCTTGTATATATATGTAATAACCGACAAATATGTCTGGTATCAAGACAATTTAATTTCCTTTCGAATTGTCCAACAAAATTGTTTCTCCTTGTTCCTTTCATTCATACCCTGTTATTGTGTTTAATCATAATACACAATGCAAACCAATTCATCAAATACCGATAATGCTTCTGCTGATATGCATTCCAATATCCAACAAAGTGGTATCAGAGCCACGGTGGGAAATCAAATAATGCAATCCTCATCAACACTTCTCCCATGTGATCACTGCACTGAAGAAAAGATCGAAAAGCAAAAGAAAGTATCACATGTTAAACTGTGTTACTATGGTCATGAACCCAGACATCGGATCATCTCGTGCAAAGTAAAGGAAAACAATGAGGCGACTTAGTTAATCCGACAAGCAATAAACACGGGTATACAACGGCAGGATGCTGAAGAAGTTTTCCGACAAGAACTGGTTGTCACCGGCACTGAAGGCGGGCAATGGGGTGATATATGGTATCTAAGTACAGTATTTACTCATCACTTTGCCAGAAATCTTAATGTGTTTAAACGGATTAAACACGTGGTTGGGGTAGAAACAAAAACTGGGGAAGATAATTTTTTGTTTATCCGGGGTGTAGGGGCCGTAGAGGTTAAATCAGTGAATGAAACTCTACGTATTCAAAGTGTATTTTATACACCAGAATTAGATCGCAATGTATTAAGCATGGATCAACTGGTATTACTAGGTTATACAGTTAAAAAAACGGAGAAAGATGCAAAATTTATCCCATGTTTAGTGCCCCGGTTACAAATACTGTGAATGCTATAACTGGATTAACAAGAGAAGAAGAAATTGGAATGAAAGAAAAACAAAGAGTAATCGATCATAATTCCACAAATGAAGAATACAAGGAAGATTATCTAAATTCGTATTTCGAAAACTTACACTTATCTTCACTTGAACCCGATTGGAACATAATGATCATACATGCCATGGAGTTTCATGATTTTTCTCATTGCAAATCACTATTGGAAATGTTGGAAGATGGGGATTTCGTGTTTAAATTTAAACATGAATTAGAGATCAAGTTTGAAGAAATGTTAGAATCGTTTATAAAAATTAAACTTGGAATCTCTACTCGACCGATTCCACCATTTTCGGCTGATAAAAGGAAGGAAGGTAGATTTGCTTGACTTATATATGGTAGTTAAACGAGATGGAGGGTACAAGAATGTTACCGATAACAATCTCCGGGCAGTAGTAGCAAAAGACATGGGATATGATTATAACGATGGAGAATTAATGAGGATTATGTATGCTATGTATCTGGACGTCCTAGTTTATTACTACAAGTTCAAAATGGTTCAAGGAAAGGTGATAGAAAAGGAGATGTTCGATGTTTAAACGTGTTAAATGTGTAACTTTACTTCTTGTCAAATTCTGTTTCAACACATGATTGTTTGAAGAATGACTGGTCTCCTGTTTGAATAAGAAATAAGAAATCATGAAGAATGACCGACCTCCGATTCACTATTTTGAATGATAATGTTGATAATGATTCCGTGAATGATTTGTTGACTAAAAGGTTTGAGATTTGTTGAGATAAATCAGTAAATGATAGTGATGATTATACCTTGTATGAATCGGTTTAGTGGGATAATGATGTCTGTTAATCGTTTAGATGATAAAGATAATGATGATGACTCTATTTCGACTTGATATTACATTCATATGCTTGATGTTAGATCTATTAATCGATTAAGAGAAGATGATGATGATGATGATGATGATTATCTTATTAGTTGTCGTTAATAATAGGAATGATGGTGGATGATTGAATGTACATAATGCACGATCTGGGTATGAATCTGATATTCATGTTCTCTGAGGAAGTGTTTTAATGGTAATGTACAGCTAAATATGCATAAGGTACAACCTGAACATTGTGTTATTTGAAATCATAGGATAAAAGATATTTTGTCATTATCTGTTTGATTTAGGATGATGGAATGTGTATGTGTTTGTATAATCGCACAATGGATTTTATAAAAATAGCGTTTAAGGTAATAGCGGAAGCATAATTTAAACGGTACAACCAAAAGTTCATAATTTGTAATCATTAAAAGAACCCAACACCGGTTGGCATGCCCACTACACTCCCAAGCTGCAAGCTCCAAAGTCATTGTGTACCTACAAAGCATGTAGTAGGGTGTCATAGTTGGCGAGTTCAGTAGTTGTCCAGTTTTAATCTCATCAAAATTATTTAAGTAGTTAAGTTACTCATTTATATCATGCCATGAGGAGCTATCACATATGTAAGCTACTAAACTGCGTTATACCGAATACTCTGCGACCTCATGTTTGTTTGCCCCGATTTGCCAATGTCTATCATCATTGACGGTTTTGCCTGAGTCTATTAGTTCACGCCCGTCCTCAAAAGGCATGGTGTGAGGTTGGTGAAACCTAAATAGCGCTATCAACTAATAACCCGTTCGCCTGGCTCGACTAATCGGTATCGTAAGTAAGGACTTTCGTGATAGAGTTTCGTTTAGTACACTTATTGCATCTAATATAAATAGAAATTAACTGAGCGACCCACGCAAGGGGAGAAAAGGTTGTTTGTATCCCACACAATGAGATAGTTTTACCCGTATCCCACACAAGGAGATAGTATTACCCGTATCCCACACAAGGAGATAGTGTTTTTCGTTCCGTTTCCCAACCACTGGGAACGTATGCTTTTAGAAAAAGTTGTGAACTCACATTGGTTTGCTCGGCAGATCGTTTACTTGTTAAAACACTTTAGTAAATCATGTCCTATTATAAATACCACATCTCATTAAATTCGTATCTAAATATTTCACGTATTGGTACAGGTCACAAATCAAGTAGCACACGAATATAATGTTTCACATACGTACTCATTTACACACACGGTTTCATAATTCACGCCCAAAAGATAAGTGTGCGACCAAAAGATAAAAGAGTGTGGTCAGACCAAGACTATGCGACTAATATTCATGCATAGCCCAAATGAGTTGTTATTCCACACAAAAGGGGCTTGTGGCCCAAAGTTGTGGCCCAATCAACAATCTGTATGCACATAAAGAGAATGTGCGACCAAGCTACTGTGCGACCAAAAGAAGCATATGATATTCATGTTCTCCAATTGTCTAACATGTGGGGTCCACTTGCTAGTGCAATTTTAATGAAAAATTTGTCTGTGTGTGTGTCCACCTCAACCGTTACTGTGCGGCCCCACCTTTTTATAAAATCCATTGTGCGATTATACAAACACATACACATTCCATCAACCTAAATTAAACAGATAATGACAAAATATCTTTTATCCTATGATTTCAAATTACACAATGTTCAGGTTGTACCTTATGCATATTTAGCTGTACATTACCATTAAAACACATTCTCAGAGAACATGAATATCAGATTCATACCCAGATCGTGCATTATGTCATTCAATCATCCACCATCATTCCTATTATTAACAACAACTAATAGGATAATCATCATCATCATCATCTTCTCTTAATCGATTAATAGATCTAACATCAAGCATATGAATATAATATCAAGTCGGAATAGAGTCATCATCATTATCTTTATCTTTATCATCTAAACGATTAACAGACATCATTATCCCATTAAACCGATTCATACAAGGTATAATCATCACTATCATTTACTGATTTATCTCAACAAATCTCAAACCTTTTAGTCAACAAATCATTCACGGAATCATTATCATCATTATAATTCAAAACAGTGAATCGGAGGTCAGTCATTCTTCATGATTTCTTATTTCTTATTCAAAAAGGAGACCAGTCACTCTTCAAACAATCATGTGTTGAAACAGAATTTGACAAGAAGTAATGTTACACATTCAACAGGTTTAAACATCGAACATTAATGAACTTCACCATAACACTTAGAAATGAATACATTCTAACCTGGGTCCGAGTTCGTAACGGTGTGTGTGTGTGTGCTGGATAAAGAAACGGAGCTCCGGATAGTGAAGACGAGGGCCGCCGTCGAGTGATCGGAGTGTACAGAAGTCGCCGGAGGTTCGATCGGAGTGGGGGGTTTTTATGTGGTTGCAGGTTTGAGTGAAAGAAAGGTTATAGAGGGAGAGTGTGATAGGATTGTTACACAATGATTGCCAACATTCTAATGTTGTCGGCTGATGTTTTGTATTTATACTTCAAGTTAGTCGCACACTCAGTGCTAATATTCTATCCATTGTGCGATGCTTTAGGGCAACAAGGAGCCCTTTTTGGGCAGGTGTTTTACTGTGCAATCCAGGAGGCACACAATGGTGGCAGCCCACTAGGCCCAAAAGGAAATAGAATGTGAGTGTGCGGATTAGTTATAGTGTGCGGTTATGTGTTTGTGGGAAATAATATACATCTCTACGTACACTACTTATGAATTATTTAGATATACCATATTTTAACTAATTCAAAGTCATACAATATCCATTAAACAAATTAACCAGCTCGGATAAATTTAATAGCAAAATCTCTTGATTCAGAAATAGAACATGTGGGTAAAACCCGAATTGTCCCATTATCACTAAGTTTCAAGAACTTTCGTCCCGAAAGTTAGAACGCAGCCACTGACGAGCTAGTGTGTTACAAAGTACAATAAAGGTTCGAGAGCAACACAATTGAATTGGGACCATAGGATGAGAATTGTACTAAAGAACATATGCAATGTTAGAGGTGAAGTCTGATTGTAAACTCGTAGCCACATGTCAAATCATTACAAATCTCTACTTTAAAAAAATATTTTTTTCTTAAACACTAAATCAATCCAGATATCCACCTCACCAACCATCTCATCACCTACTTTTCTTTTTATTTAATCTTATATCTAATTTATTTTTTCATAAAATTAATTTCTTTTATATTAATATTTTTCAAATCGTTTAAACCAAAAGTTTATTACAAAATATTAAAATCCAAAAAATAATAAAAATAAAATTTAAAAAAGAATTAAATGAGAATTTCCTTTTGTTGTGATTGCACCGTTTTGGTTTCATTTCTTTTTTCAGTTTCTGCTTTAGTTTTTTTTCGTTCACCTTCACTTCTTTAAGGTTGTTGGGTGTGGGGCGTAGGTTAGGGTGGCGGCAGTGGCGGATCTAGAAGAAAATTTCAGGGGTATCCTAAAAAACTTTTATCTAGACCCGTTCCTGAAAATTTGAGAGCACCTGTACCGGTTAGTAAAAATGGGCCCTTAAGTTTTTCTTTTACCTAGGTTCATCCCTGAGAATTCGAGAGCCCTTAGGGGCCCTATGCAACTAGGTTGTAGACTCGTATATCATACACGTTATATAAAAAAAATTATATAAGATTTAGAAATTATAATATGATATTTTTAAATAAGATATAATTAAAATTATGTATTAATATGATGTTGTGAAACTAGTATTAAAAAACAAAATTGTTAATCAACCTTTTCTAATCCATACTTTGTAATATATTGTCACTCTCTATTCAACTTTTTCTAATCTATGCTTTATAATGTAGTGTCTGTCTCTAATAAAGTAAGAGAATGAAAACAATTTAATTATAGAATCCAAATATAATTATAATGTTACATTTTAAAGCACACGTTGGGTATATTTGTTTTGTTAATGGGGTACCACACACACGAGAACACTATCAATTTTTTTATAAAAATTAAATGTTATTTAGAAGTTTTTTAAATAATATTTAGTTTGTTATAAAAATATCTTCAACAACAAAACAAACCGAAAACTCATTGTCCTTCGATATTTGTTAAAGCATGTAATCTTATATGAATTTTCAATATTAGAAATCCTAGGCTTTAGAATGAATCGTATCTAAAACCTTTATCTTTAGTTTCATATAATTAGAGTTTAAAAACTTTCTTATTCATATATCCGTATAATCTTTTAGATAAAATATTCATATTTTCTTCTTGTTTAAATAATATTTCTTTATATTTAAACAAAAAAGACAATTTATTAAATTGTATATTAATTTAAAAAAGAACTAATTTAATATTTTTTTGATGTATTATTTTCACTTTTAACTTTTTATGCTTTTTTGTTATTTAGAAAAAAATGTCATGTATAAGTAATGTTTGTGAAAAAAATATGCGTTCAAGATATTGAGGGAATCTCTTGTGATAATAAACAAAGTGAAAAAAATGCAAATAAATAAGTAATCTTTACAATAAATTAAATAAACTAAACGCTGAAGTTTCACTGAATGTAACTTTTGACTTTTGTATAGTATTTTTTGCCTTTCCATTTATTATCCCAATGCTCATTTTATTATATTAATTAATTCATCTTCATCTTCATCTTCTTCCCTTTTACATGCCGCTGCAATTCCGTCAATCGGAAATTTCAGTTTTCTTCAAAACATAAATTTTCATTCCATTTTATTTTTACCTCCTATATTTAGGGGTATCCTAACATTTGCTTAGGGGTATCCTCGTAGTTGTTTAGGGGTATCTATGAATAAAACCGACAAAAAATACGAAGTTGAGCCGTAGCCCGTGCTACGGCTCGTTGAATGCTAGTTCCGCCCCTGGGTGGCGGTTAGCCTTTGACGCTTGCTAGACCATACCGGGCTAGCGTTGGCCATGGCGTTGCCTCACTGGCGTGGGGGAGGCAGGGTGACATGGCTGGCTTTGATTGGCTGGTTCGATGTAGCCGTCGGGGGTAGCCGTTGGGGGTAACCGTTGGGGGTAGCGGTTATGGTATGGTAAATCAAATTTTTAAAAAATTACATTTTTCACCTATAAATACCCAACCAAAATTACATATTTTTCCATTCTTCTTCAATGAATACCCAACACAAATTACATATTTTACCATTTTTCTTCAACCAAACACACACCAAAAAACGAAAATGGTGCATTGGATCGAAGAGGAGGAAATAGCACTAGTGACATCGATTGTTGACTCACAACGTACCCTACAACGCGGTCAAACCGCTTATTGGGGTCGAGCGTTTCAACAGTACCAACAACACATTGGGAATACGCGTCACAACTTAAACGTGTGTCAACACAAATGACGTGAGCTTAAATCGAAGTTGGATCAATTTAAAGTTTGCTTCGACTGTGTCCCTGCGAGCGACTTGACCCACGACGATCGAGTCAAGATCGCGAAGATCGAGTACAGGCACGATGGGAATACGGATTTTAAGTGGGTTCCCCACTTTAATATTTACCGTACTTTGTAATTTTTTATTTTTTAGGAATTATTAGGTAGGTTTTTTATTTTTTATTTTTTAGGACTTAATAAGTTGTTTTTATTTTTTAGGATTTGTTAAGTAGGTTTTTTTTCATTTTTAGGATTGTCTTTTATGTAATTTTTTTAAATTAATATAAGTTGTGTTTTTTTATATAATTGTCAACTTAAAAAAAAAAACATAGCACCCCACGTCTGCCTGACCATGCCGCTTTCACACCCCATTTTTTGGATGAACTGGTGGAGCCCACATCTGTTACGTGTCGAGCAATATCATCAACTCAAACCACTCCATACCCGTAGTATAACCTCGCTCATCTTTTTTTTTTAACGGCTAATCTTTCCTCAACTAAATACATCAAATACCCCTTTTTGTCAGGATCGTTTCTGGACTTATTCCCCCATGAGACACTGTCTCTACCATTGGGTTGTAACCCAAGTGGCACCTCGCTCGTTCTTCATCTGGGTTTTGATTTTACCACTACAAGCACTAAATATGTTTTCGTGTATGAGTTTTAAATGTTAATAAAAATAGAAAGAAAGAAGTGGCAACATAATAGAGACGAACACACAGTCAGCGCTCCTACCCCCTCCCCTACTGCCCTACCGCCGAGATCACCTGTCACTCAGGTCGGAATTCCGATCAGAGACCAACTATTCCGGTCTTCGTGTATTAGTTTATTTTTATTAAGGACTGGGGTTTCGAAAATTACAAGTTATGATAAAATGTTTTTGTGATTTAAGAAACAGTGGATTATGCCAAAATTGACTTGAATATGTGATATGCTTTTGGTAAAACCAATAATGGTGATGAGGATTTAAATTATAGTAGTATTTGTTATTTAAAAAAAAAATCTTTCTTAGCAATGTCTCTCTAAGATGATGTTATGGCAATATTTCAAAAAACAAAAACTAATAGAGAACAACTTTAGATACATTGTATTTTCATTGTGTATTTGTAATGCCGTTTGACGTACTTTTATTGATTATATAATATTTAATTATCTTTTTTATATGCCCCTACCCAATCCGAGTAGAAGCAGACCAAAAATTTATTATATAACGGTAGACAAACGACCTCTAAAGATTTCCGTCCAATGAAAGAATTGGTTCCGCCACTTCCCATAAATGGGCTTCTTTGAACGTATTGCAAAAAAAGCTCGAAAATTAGATGGTTTATCTTCCTCAACGGTTTTGTTTCAATCAGAGGATGCTCATCTTTTCAAAGGCTGCTCGGCTTTTTTGGCTCAGTTGAATGTATTGGCAAAACAGGATGGAAAACGTATGGTTCGTAGTCGTCATGGATTGATTTTGATAATTGATCTTGTCCTTTATTTTGGGAAGAAATTGATTGGTTTATCTACCATGAGCGAGGATACGGTCAACACGATGAACACCCAAAATTTATAGGACGCCATATATGTGAATCTTGTAGATTGCATAGATGTAACTGATCAAATTATGTACATGTAACTCGGTAACATATAAGTTTTAGATTGTTACATATGTTATTTTTCTTTGGTCATAATCCTATAAATTCTCCAAATTATGTTCTTCTATATTCTCTCTCAAGTAACAACAGAGTGCCCGTTATTAAACATTCATATGGATGAGGATGAATCGTATACATACGGCGTGGTTATTATTGATTAAGAGTACACACGTGTCAAATAAAACTTGGCATCGAAACTATTACATTATGTTATTCCAAGTGAAATTAAACTAGAGTAAAGCCACACTTCCTTTTATAAATATTCCTCTCCTGATTGATAACATTCTAAAATGGCTTTAAAATAGGCACATTTCCTAGCCATCTCTCTCTCCTGTCAACCACAAACAAAATCATTTCGATCTTCCATGTCTCCAGTAGCCGTTTTCCTGTTGTCACTTTTTATACTTCCACTACAAAACGAGTGTAGTGCCGACACCCAAGAGGTACCCGATGTTCCCCTGAATGATGTGGAGAGGAAAGCACTCCTAGACTTTATGAAAATTCCTCACTCTACTGGCTTCACCTGGAACGAGGCCGAACCCGCTTGCTCTTGGAAAGGCGTTTATTGCTTCTCCAACAACAACTTCACCACCGTCACCCACCTCCAGTTACCTGCCAAGAGTTTTGTCGGTCAAATACCACCAGACACCATTGGAAAGTTAACTAGCCTTCGTGTCCTATCCCTCCGCTATAACGGCTTCTATGGCGAACTTCCTTCTGATTTCTCCAACCTCGTCTCCCTTACCCGCCTTTCCTTACATTACAACCGCTTTAACGGCCCCATCCCTTCTTATTTCTTCAACTTCACCCAACTTTTCCGCCTTTCTTTAAATAACAACAGCTTTTCTGGACAGCTTCCCCACATGAATGCTAAGAATTTATATATTTTTAATGTTTCATTTAACAGTTTGAACAGTTCGATTCCACGTTCGCTTTCTAAGTTCAGCATATCTGCTTTCTCCCGAAACATTTTCCTTTGCGGTCCTCCTACCAATACTAAATGCCCACCATCGTATCAATCTACGGATCCTGGAAAAGAAGATAAAAAGGAGAACAAGACACCTATAATCGTCGGTATATCCCTAGGATCATCTCTAGTGTTGCTAGTTCTACTTTGCGGTGTACGGAAGAAGATATATCAGCAACCCAAACAACATCTATTGAGAGATGAGAAGATGGAGGGTAACAAGTTAGTGTTGTTTGATAACGGGGTTTACAGTTTTAATATGGAGGATTTGTTGAAGGCATCCGCGGTGTTTTTGGGCGAAGGGAGTGTTGGGAAGTCGTACAAACAGGTGATCCAAGACAACACGACGGTGGTTGTGAAAAGATTGAAAGATGTTGTGGTGACAGAGAACGAATTCAAGAGAACAATGGAGGGTTTGGGGAGTATAAAGAACAAAAATATTTTTGTTCCGTTGATAGGTTATTATTATTCAAGAGATGAGAGATTGGTAATTTATGATTACATTCCAGCTCGTAGCTTGTCTGCTCTTCTTCATGGTAAGTTCTTCTTCATCTTCAGCATTTTAAATAATTTATTCAGTTTTTCATCGTCTCCTATGTGGGTTTATTTATTTAATCGAAAATATTGAATCACATGATTCATGTCGTTGTTAAACTTTAGTAATGATTGTTGGGTACAGCGCTATAATAATGCATATGCTATCCATAGCCTTATTGTGAAAAATAATCTAAATGCTTTTGATTAAACTTTAGTCTTTTTTAATAGATAATTGACATGAACGGATGTATTTAAAAAGATCAAGTTTAGACATCCATTTTTAAAATCGAATTGTTTAACATTATAAATTATCTATAAAAAGTCTTTTGGTGCAAAAGCTTTCTTTTTAGGGAATTTCTTGTCAGTGATGTTTTTTCTTGCAATCAGAGAGAGAATATAGTATCAATTTGAAGGGAATAATCTTATGACTGAAGAAAATGTTAATTATTAATAACAACAGTTTTAGAAAACCATCATTATAATCTTTTAGAAATATATGGTTCAATCCAGCTTATCAAGCTGAACGGCTTTTTTTATTTATTTAAATTTTAGTTAAACCACAACGTGATAGTTACAGGTGGTTAGTTAAAACCTTGCTGCCTACATGGCGATGACCTGTTGTCCGTCCCTTCAAAATTTTCGAACCAGTAGGAAAAGAATCCTGGCGACGCCCCTGTCTATATTATAACACATGTTATGTAATAATATGGCTACATAGCTTAGCTTATAATGGTAGATTGCACAAAATAACTTGATTGTATAGTATTCTTCTAAAAATACACCAAATGAGTTCAATAATTGCTTCCATTGATCAAAGAGGCATATGTCATTATTTTGCAGGAGGTATAGGTTCGCAACGAAAACAACTCGATTGGGACCATCGTATGAGAATCGCACTAAGTGCTGCTAAGGGACTCACAAATTTACATATGGCCACAAAAGTTGTTCATGGCAACATCAAATCATCAAACATTCTCATCCAACATGAAACTAACAATGATGCTTGCTTGTCTGACTATGGTCTCAACACACTTTTTGGGGAGTCAATCTTCGATAACCATCATGTCACAGGTTACTGGGCCCCTGAAGTTCCCAAGACCCAGAAAGTCACATTCGAATCTGATGTGTATAGCTTTGGGGTTTTGTTAGTGGAGCTTTTAACGGGCAAAAATCCAAAGCAAGCCTCATTGAGGAAGGAAAGGGTCCACTTTTCTAAGTTGGTCGAGTCAGTTGTATGTGAGGAACCGAAGGTTGAGATGTTTGATGTGGAATTAAGGATGGGTTATAATATTGAGGAGATGATGCAATTGTTGCATATAGCAAAGCAATGCCTATTGATTGTACCTGATCAACGACCAACAATGCAGGATGTGTTGAGCAAGGTGGAGGATATGGGGTTTAGACATATGCCCAATGATCACTCGAAGGAATATGATTATACGCCTTCAACGCAGACCCACGATACACCGAGTACCATCACCCCGTAAATCCATATATATGATGTAGTGTCTCTGATTTCGTATTTTGATGTATTTATGTTACGAAAATTGTGTGTGCTTTTATAGGTTGGATCAAATTTCTATATATTGTTAATTTGTGTTTGTGAGGCTACTTGCCTGCATTTGCGATGGGTTATAAAACATACCATTTCGATGAATAAATTAAGGAGTTTCACATGGATATTCTGTGTGGAATTTTTATATTGTGGCTTTAATCCCTAGTTGTGAGAAGTTACACTTTTGGTTATCACTATTTTCTCTAGCGTAACGTATGATACTTAGAGTGTATGCCAGTTACTTGGGGGTTGAAATTTTAAAATGAATTGAAGGTTCGTGAACCGGATCAGATCTACTACGAGACTACACGTGTAATTACGTCTAAACGTGTTCAAATCCAATTCTATACGTATGATAGTCACAATCTCATGTAAATAAACATTCGAGCTCCAATTGATTAACAAAATCACGTTTACACATATTTGGAACTAAGCACACACATATAGAGAGATTTGATGCTAGGGGAATTGGAAAGTCGTGTGAAAATGCAAATGATTGGGTTTATATAGGGATGGCTAAACAATTAGCCTAATCACTTGAAACCAATCCCCCAATTATTTACAACTCCAAACAATTCGCCTAATCATTTTCCCTCAAATACTAACTTAACATATTTAATCAAAACCAAGTGTTCTAAACACAGAATAACACCAAAACACCTATGACCTATCGACCTACTGACTATAGACATTAAATTGCATCTATAAACATTAAATTGCATCTACAGACTCCCCCTTAAATATTTTCAGCAATCACGGTCATCGGTCTTCACTTCCAGTTTGTCTTCGAGTTGTTTCCAGCATGGATCCTGAAAGCAAAACGTACGTGAACCACAGGGTGGAACTTTAACGCCTGATCCATGTCCCTCGTCTTGTAAATATCAGCATCTTGTATAGACGTTCAATTATAATATCATTCTCTGATAGATTCACCAACCACATAGGATCAAATATCACTACAAGAAAAAACACCTATAGGGACGACACCTATAAAGACAACGCAGGTCCTCTCTATAGATCACCCTATAGAGACGGCATGTCATGTCTATAGGGTTTTCGTGCCTTTTAAGATAGGTTACCTTATAGGGACGACATATCCTCTCTATAAAGTGAAAATAATTTTTTTTTTGCTTTTTTTATTCTCTAGTTTGTTGTATTGGAAACTTAAAAAAAACGTTTTAACTTATAGAGACGACATGTTGTCTATATAACTTTAAATATTTTTATTTTAATTTTAATTTATTAATGATCAATATGTATGAAAATTAAAAAAAAAACTAAAATATAAAGTTTAACTTATCTCTAAAAAGTTTGACTAGTCAAAAATAATTTTAATTTAGGCGGCAAAATTTCCCAACATTCCAAATGTGTACCCGAAAAAAATTCTAACATATAGAGACGATATGTCGTCTCTACAGGGAAACATAATTTTGTTGATTTTTTTGTTTTTTTTTTTGTATTGGTTAATAAATAACTAAAAATACATAAAAAGTTATTCGCATATAGTGACGACATGTCGTCCCTATAAACCCAATTAAGTTTATTAATTTATTCTTGTTTTTAACTAAAAATATATATATTTAAACCTATAGAGACGACATTTCGTCTGTAAAATGTTTGAAATAAAAATTAAAAAAAAATAAACTTACCTATAGAAAGGACATATCGTTTCTAAAATGTTTGGAAAAAAAAAACTAACCTATATATAGGACATATCGTCTCTATAGGAAACATAATTTTGTTTTGTTCCTTAGTTTTGGTTAATAAATAACTAAAAATAAAAAAAAAGTTATTCGCATATAGAAACGACATGTCGTCCCTATAAACCCAATTAAATTTATTCTATCATTAACTAAAAAATATATATTTAAACCTATAGAGACGACATGTCGTCTCTAAAATGTTTGAAATAAAAATTTAAAAAAAATAAATAAACTAACTTATAAAAAGTAAATATCGTCTCTAAAATGTTTGAAATAAAAATTTAAAAAAACTAATAAACTAGCCTATAGAAAGAAATATCGTCTCTAAAATGTTTGAAATAAAAATTAAAAAAAATAAATAAATTAACCTATAGAAAGGAAATATGGTCTCTATAGAAATGATAAGTCGTCTCCATATGGCTTATAAGTTTTTATTTTTATTTTTTTAAAGAGAACCTATAGAGACGATATGTCGTCTCTATAGGTGAAAATATTTTTTTTTTATTTTTTATAAAGAAAAACCCTATAGAATAAACAAGTCGTTTCTATTTTGGCTAAAATGTTTTCTAAATTTTTTTTAAAACAACCTATAGAGACAACAAGTCGTCTCTATAGGTGAATTTTTTTTTTTTTTTACAAAGAAAAACTTATAGAAAGAATAAGTCGTCTCTATATGACTTATATGCTTTTATTTTTTACTTGAGTAAAATGCACGGATAGTCCCTGTGGTTTTGTAAAATAACAGCTATAGTCCCCAACTTTTGAAAATTACACCGGTGCTCTCTGTGGTTTGACAGTTTGTTACTCGGATAGTCCCTGAAGTGGATGAAGGTTAGTTATCTCAGTTAAGTGGATGTGAAATGACAAAACTACCCTTACTTTTAAATATAATAACTTAAACATTAAAATAAATATATATCTTTTATTATTTATTTAATCAAGTGGGGTCTACTATCACTATCTTCATCAACCCAGCCCCCTTCCACTCCATGTTCACTTCCGTAACCCAGCCCCCTGCCACCATCACCATAGCCACCCACCTCCACCTCCACCATAGCTACTTACTTCCACCGTCACCCTAAAACCACCACCTCCAACCTAAACCCACCAGTAAGCCTCTCTAAGCCTCTCTGAAGGAGTTACCCATCTACATAAAATCATCTCCACAACACAATCGTTATCTAGGTCTTGTTCCGTCGCCGATTTGAGATCTGACGTTAATGCGTTTGGATTTACGTCATCTGAATCTGATTTCAGTGCCGGAAGTAGCGGTTACGCCGGTGTGTTGTGTAAGTAGACTAATTACGGAAAAGGATGGAGATCCAGATGGTTTGTGTTACGTAATGGTGTGTTGTCGCATTCTAAGATCCACCGATCGGAAAACGTAACCGCCGGTGATGACGTCAGATTCATCGGTGATGTGTCTGTTGGAAGACTTAAAAGGCTATTCGAATTATTCATCTGAAGGTAGTCAATTATTGAATAATTTTGTCTTAATAGTTGTGGAAATTGAAGTAATAAGGTGGAGGTGGAGGTGGGTAGCTATTTGTGGAGGGAGAGGTAAGTAGCTATGGTAGAGGTGGAGGTGGGTGGCTATGGTGATGGTGGCAGGTTGTTTATAAGGGATGGGTGAATAAGGTGGGCCCACATTTTTAATAGTTCTTATCGATTTTTTATAGGGAGGGGTAAAAAAGTAATTTCACATCCATTTAACTGAGAAAACTAACCTCCATCCACTCCAGGGACTATCCGAGTAACAAACTGTCAAACCACAGGGAGCACCGGTGTAATTTCCAAAAGTTGGGGACTATAGCTGTTATTTTACAAAACCACAGGGACTATCCGTGCATTTTACTCTTTTTACTTTTTAAAGAGAACCTATAGTCATCTCTATAAGTTAAAATATCTTTTTTTTTATTTTTTTATAAAGAAAAACCTATAGAAACAACAAGTAGTTTCTATAGGACTTAAACGTTTTTTTTTTATTTTTTTAAAGAGAACCTATAAAGACGACATATCGTCTCTAGGGTTTAAAAGATATTACAATACACATTTCTTTTATTTAGTAAATATTAAGTTTAATTTTTAATTTTTTTTCCACAAACTCGTAGGGAAGACATTTCGTCTCTAGAAACTCTCTAGCAACGACACCTATATGGACGACTTTTGTGACCTATAGACACGAGGCTGTAGAGACAAATTTTATAGAGATGATATGTCATCTCTATAGGTGGAAAATGCATATAGAGACAACACGTCCTAACAAACTGGTTTTCGTTTGCTAAAACAATCACTGCTTCACCTATCCTGTTCTGAAATCATAATACCACCACTTAATAGATTCACAGAAGTCCTGTTCCATCTTTTTAAAAGATTGATCGTGATTGGTTCAAACAAGGAAGAACATTGATCAATCTGTGAGAGATCAAAAGAACTCGTTAGATACAAATAAAGGTGAGAAGTTCAATGTGAGACAGAAACAAGTCGTGAGATGGAAATGTCGGTTATGTTAGACAATCAAGTTTGAGAGAAGAAGATTACGTTGTGAAGCTGTATTAATCGTTGTGAAAGACCTGACTGATTCTAGAACCAAGATCGGGAGGATGAAAATTAATCTTGATTAAAGGGCTATATGGGTGCACTATGAAACTTATGGGTTAAAAGATAATAGATAAATTAAATGTAAGATTTGATTTTATTTGGAAATGATTATATTAGAAGAGTAGTTTCCTTATTTGATTAGGTGTCTTGTAGGTTAAGTTAACTTGGTTATATGGTTATGTATTAGTATAAATAAATGGTTTAGGGTCATTGTAAATTTTGTAATCTTTCGTTCTTAATAAGAGTTCAATACATGACATCTATATAAAATGCCTTGTATATAAAATTAAAAGAAAATGAATATACTCAAATGAAATAACCTATGTGAGGCTAAGCTTATACAAAGTACATACGTTAGAAAGGTCCAAAGAGTTCTGACCTTGTCACTAGAGTTCGTCACACTTTTTTATTAGATCTTCTGAGCCTTTTCTTCTAAGACTAAGCTTTACCTTCTCATTGTGGTGGATAGAGAAGATAACGAACCCCATGAATGGTATTCCGCTTGTGTTTATTACCTTTCTTTTATTTTGAAGTATATGTACACAGGGGCGGACCTACCTCTTTGGTAGGGGTAACCCCCGCTACCCCTTGGTCGAAAAAAATTTGGAAAAATTAGTGTTAATTTTGGAAAAATTTGACGTTTTTTCGATTTCGTTACGGCTTATTTATACCACGTTACCCCTTGGTCCGAATCCTAGATCCGCCACTGTATGTACATTGCTTACTTTTAAATCTATGTTTGCAACATGCTTTTTTGTGTGTGTGTGTGTGTGGGGGGGGGGGGGGGGGGGTTAAACGGCCTGAATCTTAAGTTGTACACTTTTATCTCAAGTTGTGCTATGCAAAATGTTGCTTATATAATGTTAAAAAATCAATGTTGTTGACACATTGTCATTATTCCAAAACATTTCGAATGTGTATGTATATTTTAAATGCATGATTGTATGATATCTTTTATAATTGAAGAAAATCAAATGGAATCAACTTTTAGACAGCAGCATGTGCGGGAGAGCTTTTTTAAGTTGTTTTCCACAATTATTGCAGATAAAGTTTCATGGGGTGGCCAGGGTGATAGGATGGAATATTGGATTCGTGTAATATTATATATGAATAAAAACCCCACAAATTATCAAGCATCTGGTTCGAATTTGGTTTCTTTAATTTATGTATCAGCTTTAGGGAAGGCATGATTCATGTGTCTCCGGTAATATATTTAGTCACCGTCCGTAAATCCATTTTTGTTTCTATATAGCTATTATGTATGCAAGTTTCAAATACAACAACTATAATATATAGTCAAGTCTATCTAAACACGAAATCCAATCCTAAGCAGTAAGCACTGTCCGCATTTTTTCCACCCTAGATCTTGTTAGACCCAACTTAAGCTTATCTCCGTCAAATCAATTCATCAGTGTCTTTCCCTGGAGTTATGGGCTACAACTCAACAGATGGTTATCTAAAAATTTTGGATGAACTCATCGATGAATACTACCTTCCTGCAAACATGATAAATAAGCTGATGGGTTACATGAAGTCCATATACCGATCAGATCTGCAAAACAATTACAGCGCACCCATGTTATGGATTGGGATGTATATTGCGTTAGCATCTTTGGTTTGCATCCTTGCCATGGTAGCTGATTTGTTACATGGATTACGTAGCAGAAAGCTATGGTTTCCGTGTAGATATTTTAAACTTAATGCTGCTTTTCTCGCTGTAATATCTGTCGCAATGAAGTTACCTGTGGATCTAAGTGGTTCCATGCCTGGTGATGTGGACCAAGTGGCAAAGCTCGGAAGCATGGCTTTTATGTGCACCATCATGGCTAATTTATTGCCTTGTTTAGCAACCATGGGCAGCAATGAACTTTTGTCAAACGTCACAGGTTTGTGTATTTTTGTAATCACCATGGTTGTTAATGTTTGCATTCAAATATCAACTGGTGTTGTATCCTACAAGGAAGATGCCAAAGTAATTCAGAAGGTTTCACCTAATTATGATATCAAAATAAGTAAACATCGCAACACTGTGCTAGCCTCCATTTATGTGGCTTTGTCACTTGTGTTGTTGATGGTACATGTATGTTCATCTTTAGCGATTCTAAAATCCAAAAAGATTATAGAATCAAAATACCAACAACGTCATGAGAGAGCTTCAAAAGACATTCAACCATCACCAGGAGAATTGTTAATGGTTGAGAAGCTACAAGAGTATGTGAGAAACCACTGGATCATGGCAGGAAGCGGCAGCCCCCAATTCATAACCGCCTGCTTTCGTACAACATCTGCTTCTGGGGTAATATGTCTTTTAGTCACTATCCTACACACACTTACTATGTCTTGGACTATTGAAGCTATTTTTACCAAGGATTGTGATTCGGATTATGGTTGGTCCATGATAGCAATTCTTATAGTACAGTTTATCGGTGTCGTGATTGGTACAATTGCTCCATTTTCTAGATGTTTTGCAACTTTAAGCTTTAAAGTGTCCTTCAAAATCATTTCAAATCATTTTAAGGTCTTTGAAGTAGAAAGCTACTGGACTAGCAAGTTATATTCTTGGAAACGTGCTAGTATAAAACTCCCAATTCGTAGCCACAACCTCAAGGTGGTCGTCGAGGCTTTGAAAAGGCTAATTCTGATCTTTTGTATAGAGCTTCAGGAGGGAGTTGTGGTGGTATGCAAGATAATAGCCTTGATTCCGTTTGCCTTTATGATATGTCTCTTGTATTCTTTCCATTTTTTGAAATGGTTACCAAAAGCTGTGATTATTTCATTAGGAGAAAACACTACAGAAAGAAACAAAGATCTTCGTCCATATGTTTTGTGTCTTGAAGATGAGATGGTGCTTGGTGAGACAACACTGGAGGGCCTTTCCAAATCTGTTAACGAAATGATCCAAAAGGGTGAAAAGAGGCAACCTAAAAATCTCAATCTCAGAGAGTTAATTCAAGGAATGTCAAACAGTGGTTTCCATGGACTTGCAAAGTTTGACCACATTGATCCCAGTCGTGTTCCATCTTTAGGATCAACAGTTCAATATCATGATAGTTGGAGCTTACCGGTGGTAACCCTAACAGCCATCGCCGTTTCTCTTCGACAGAATGAAGGTGAAAGCTTGTTCAAAAGTGTGAGGGAAGGTCTAGTATATGTCAACATTGTAGAAGAAAGCCTCAATGTTACCAATGACCATGTCAGCATTCGAAAAGAAGCTGAAACTTTGTGGAAAGAAGTTGATGTGGAGCACAAATGGTTAGGACACAAGTTTCAAGACCTTCCTCCTCATGTGAAATCAGCTCGACAGATTGTTGAATGGTTCAGGGATACAACTAAAACCATAGATCACGAAGACGGAAGTAATGGAGAAAAAAATGATGATTCCACACACAGGTCTATCTGTGCCAACTCAATGTATCATATAACCAAGACAATGCTAACCGACAATGAAAACATTGAGAATGTCAGCCACAAACAATTATTCAAAGATATATCTTCAACGATCGCTGACATAATAGCCGCTTGTCTCACTAACTTACCACAAGTCATAACAATGAAATGCCACACTGGTGAGATAGAGAAAAGGGAGGTTGGTGTAAAAGACGCAGCCCTGCTTCTAGGTGAGACTAAAGAAATAATCGATACCCTTTATAAAGATGGCGGTAATAATATTCCATGCATGAATCCAAGTGACTTGCCATTTATCAGCAATTGGCGTTCCCATTTAAGAAATCCCTAATTCCCCATGAAACCTTTCGGTTCTTCAAGTAATGAAGTAAGTTCATGTTTACTTTTTCAGTTTCCTCCTATTGTACTTAATTGTATTACTTAATGATAAACAGCGGTGTCTAATTTTCCAGGATGATCGAATAAGTTCCTTCAAGAAGTTAATTTGCACGATCTAGCTATTAGCCTCCAGATAATATTTTTACTTGCTGGTAAATTGTTTTCATTTATGTGTATATATATGTGTGTGGTTTTGAGGAATATTTGGATACCTTTGTATTCTGTTCTTACTCCCCATTAGTGTTTATGCTATCTTATTAAAATGGTTGCACCTATCTTGGGTTATTCGAATTAGTACCCTTAATACCAACTTGGATGTATGGGAACCCAACCAAAATGAAACTAACGTGACTATGATCTCGAAACGATCAACATGTTGAAGTTTGCTAGAAAAAACTACACATTTTAGTGGTAATAGCCTGAGTGTCATCTTTTCGAATCTGGATTTCTTTCCACCACCATCAACCTCTCTAAACCATTACATGGTTAAACCTTTTTTTAAAGGAAAACTACGCCTAGTCTTAAAATCTACACCACATGTCTCGAATGAGAATTAAGCCCTCACCACTTGGGAGAGGGACATTATTAACGTATATTATACGTGTGCATTGTATTGTCATTTATTCATTGTACATGTACTCAAGTGTAAATATCTTATCTTTATATATATTCTTTGCATCCTCATCAATTGAGGTATGCCAAACATTACAGAAACTCCCCAACACTTTAATATTTCCATGGTGTCACATAGCCGCTAATTGTCATACCCGACCTACAGTGGATTAGTACGGGGCATGATTAGGGGTGTTCAAAACCAGATATCCGAAGTTTCGGATATCCAAACATTTCGGATAATAGATTTCACTATCCGAATCCGTATCCGAAATTTCAGATATCCGATACGGATAATGAAACGGATATCCGAAATTCTAAATACAAAAAAAAAATCAAATAAAAATACAAACTTTGTCTTTCCCAACATAATGAAAAGACCTGCTGTTCAAAAGAAACAAACCAACACAATTCAAAGTTCTAAAATAAAGCATAACATGTCCAAAATAACACATAACACAATTCAAACCAAAACAATTAAAAGTTTTAAAAGTCGAAATAAACACATAATCTTCCAAATCCAATCATCCGATTCCAATCCATCCTTCGAACTTCCAATGCACCATATGAAACCTGCGCAAGAATATAATGCATATAAAGTAAATGGTATAGCTTAAAAAATATATAGAATCAACAATGAACTTGCATATAAAGATACCTTAAACAATTTAAGACGATTCATTACTTTCATCAACTGTTTCATCAATAATAATGGTGGGTTGTTCCAACACTTTTCAACTGCTCTCCCTATTAGGACCCCGGAATGACCAACGATTGGGCAAAAATTTATAATTCTTTTATGCAAATGCCAATCGTAATCAATAAAATGTGCAGTTAAACACATATAAGATAAATTTTGGCCCGAGGTCCAAGTGTCGGTGGTTAAACATATTCTAGAGTGTAGGTCCACCCGGAGGATCGAGTAACCTCTATTCCCTGTTTTCCGACAAACCCGAGAGTGCGGAATCCAAACGGGTAAGTTAAACCATGTTACGAACACGAACACAAAGATTCAACGATTAACACTCCATTGTATTAACTCGTATGAAACCGTTACAAAGCAATGTTTACAAGATAAACCTATAAACTCTCAGTTGTGTGTGTGTTTACAGTGTTCGCTCTCAAATCTATTCAGATTTGCCTGACTGTGTTCGGTCTGTTGTGAGTGTTTATATAGTAAAGGACATGACGAAATCCAGAGGCCCACGAAAACACATAGCCGAAATCCAAGATATGGACGAAATCAGGTGATTTCGTCCTATTTGGTTTTCATCCTAAAAGTGTTTTCATCACATTTGGTTTTCACCAAAAGTGATTTCACCACAAAAGGAATTGGACGAAATCCCTTTGATTTCGTCCCATATGTATTTTAGTCCACTGGGCTTGAGTTCTTCATGTTGGACTTGGTCTTCAGGGACTTGACTTGGGCTATAGAATAAACAAACAACAAACAAACATAACACTTAAACTAAAAATGCAAACTGCACACACACAGTTGCATTTTCATCGTTCGATACAAAGTAAAACGCATACCGAGTCAAGATAGGAGGATATCTTGACTACGGCCTTCACTTCGTAGCCGAGTCGAACCGAGCTGAGCCGTATCCACATAATATGTATCAACAAACTCCCCCTTAGATGCTGCTCGTGAAGTTCGTAATCTCGTTCTCCATCTCTTGATGGTTCATTCATTCTTGTCGTAGGATCTTCAAAGTCTTCACGCATCGTAAGTAGAAAGTGTATCAACAAACTCTCTTTTCATTTAGGTAGTGTGTTAACAAACTCCCCCTTTGATTATGCTTGGGAATCTTTTGACTTCAATGCTTGAGATCCTTGTGGTGTTGGTGATTGATCAGCGGCAACTCGATCATCTTTATCGTTTGAGTGCCTTCACGTCGTGTCTTCATTCCGAAGCTTGTCATCGAACATGTTCTCCTTGCATTTAGCATCTGCACATGCAAGAAAGCTAAACGCGTAATGAGAACAACTGCTTGGAATATAGTTAACATAAAACAAATGACACACAGGTGACCAATTCTTATTCAACTACCGTCCGACAGTTAGTTTGAAAAGTTAACAGATTTTTTCAATTTTAATTATTAACTTTCAAAACTTGCAAACTCTGACCGTTTATGAATATTCACTCGTTTTGGTTTTCATCAGATTTCAGGCAACGAAGATTTGAGTTCCAACATTGGTTAATCAAAACTAAAGAAGAAATAAAATCTTTTTGACTTTTGTAAAGTTTATATTAAAACACACCTAAAATCTTTTTGGTATTTTGAATATTTCAACCTTAAAGACTGAAAGCAGTAAATAAATATATACAGAGTTGCAGAAACTAAGAAAATTAAATATATACAAACATTCTTTTTGCGAGTTTCGAGGGTAAGAGAATCATATCAGTGTACGGTCATGCCAAAACGCTCTTGTTGTTCTTTTTGTTAACATTTAGATAAACATCCTATAACGATTATCGGTATTGTTATCCACATAAGCTCAACTTATCATATGTAATCATGGCGAGGGGATACGTTAAGGTATGATTTATACTTACCGACCGGTGTTCATCCACATCACGACATATTCCCGTATCAAGGTATGCACGAGGATTCATCTTACTGGTGAGTATACCATTTATCATCTGTTTTGACGTATATGAAAATGTGAGAAACTCACTTATTTTGATTGAAAACAAGCCCTATGTGATAGAATCACTTATTGATGAGGAACTTGATTTTCAGATGCATGAAGGGCACAAGAGCAAGTCCGTGAACAGGTCAGTACTTTCGTACAGCAAAGAGACGAACTTGACTCCCGGATAAATGTGATATATTATCACTTGTTTTGTGGACATGTGATTGTTGATCACTTATTGAGGTCGTATGCAGTATGTACACGTATGTATGATATCATGGAAGATCTAGACTTCGTCTCCGTTTGTTTCGGTAAAAGAAACAACCATGATACCCAGATGATAAACAGCATAAAGACCACATATCTCAGAACCTCGGCAATCTCTCAAACGAAATTTCGGTACTAAGACCATATGCCAATGAGTGGTTCCCACCTGGTCTTCAGTCGATTTAAGTTTATATCACCCTGCACATTTTAAGATGATTGTGAGCCTACCGATACATCTTATATAGAGCTGCTTAACATTTTTCATTTTTCATTTCAGTTTAAAAAAAAAGGTTTCAACAGACCACTGATGTACTATCATTTTCTCTTTTGTTCGCCAGGAAACTCATTTTTGTTTTTCTATTGTTTTTGGGTTTTGAAATTTTTCGATGTTTTTGAATTTTCAAATTTGGATTTACTCCCCCTAAAATCAACAAACTTACAATAATTTTAAAAACACAAAAGATATTTACAAAAACGATTTTCCGATGTGGATTACTCTTGCTTGACCTTAATGTCGTTTACCAATAATAAAAAATCAAATCTGGATTTATCAAATGCTTTGGTAAAAAGGTCGGCACGTTGGTCATCGGTGTGGACCTTAACAACGTTGACGAGTTTCATATTGAAACAATCACGTGTGAGGTGATATTCGAGATCAACGTGTCTGGTCAAGAGTGTTGTACGAGATGATAATAATTCATAAAGTAGCTTAAATATCGACAAGTATAGGAGAGATTAGAAATTTAAAACCGTATACTGCAACTGCTTCTTGCATTGCAAGGAATCTGAGTGCTCTCCCAAACTGGATATCCACCAGGTGTGGATTTCAAAGTCGATTTTGTAGCTACTGAGAAATCTCTTCACAGCAACAAGATCATAAACCTCTGGGTCCGGCTGGTCTTCCACATTGTACCAGCGAAGGTCTTTGTCTTTCTCTTTGAGAAGTAGTGTGCGGTTGTTCAGTCCACGCCGAGGCATCCGCACACCCGGTTGGTTTGTTCAACAAACACATTTTCTTCAATCACACCGTAGAGAAAAGTACCCTACACGTTCATCTTGTGGACTTTGAACTTCTTGTGGAAGAAAAATCCATGAATCTTAAAAAAAGCTTCAGACGTGCTGCAGGCGCGTACATTTCATTGGAATCTTTCCTGTCGACCCGATCAAAAACCATAGCAACCAAATTTTGGCATATATTTCATCTTGTCGAATTTTTCAACTTCATTCGACCACAGTCTTTCATCAGACATTTTTGTCTTCTTTTCTCCTCTCTCCATCAAAGGCAACAATATTCTCCTAAATGTAACAATATTTCGGAGCCTTATGTCGCCGATCTTATGCTTGGACGCTCCACTATCAACAATCCTAAGACTATCAAAAGTTCCTCCTGGAACATCCTGCACACTCATTCAGAGATTAGTTGGAGAGGGGGACCCAAGCCTTCACAGACTTGGGTCGTCCGTCATCATCGAGAATTGTAACATCCATTTCCCGATGATTCGGAATTGTTGTAGCTCCCCCTGAAACAGTTACTGGTTTTGGTTTCCAAATCTGTTTTTGATTTTCATTTTTAACTTCTAACTTAACAGACTGCGTTTGGACAACCTTTGGTTTTAAAGCCTTTTCAACTTCTTGTCGTTGTTTCTTTTTCTGTTTCATTTCCCGTTGTTTAACAAGACGAGGGTCTTGTTTTGGTGAAACAAATCTTTTATGGTAATTGTTACCATGGGGGTATCAACTTTTTCCTTTCCTTTCGTGAGATATGGACAATTTCTGACAATGTGCCCATACTCACCACATTCAAAGCATGATCTCCGCTCAACAAACCTCGGAGTATCATAACTGTAAGAGCTTGATGATGAACTTCATGATCTTGAGGTACTTGGTCCTACATCACAACCGTTTGTGTGTTGTGTATAGTTGTTTTGACTGTTTCTTTTCAAAATTTTACTTTGTTTAACAAAATCCGTGTTGGATTTGTTTTCGAAAGTTTCAATTTTATCCGTTCCATTTGATTTCACAAAGTTCACCTTCTTGTCCTTTTTCTTGGTCTGTTTCTTTTGCCATTGAGTCGGTGAGTTACTTTTAGGTTTGGTGCGATTTTGCTGAACTTTCTCAGTTGGTAATTTTTTATTGCCATTTTGTTTGCGAATTTCAGCTTTCGGAATCGACGGACACTGTGTTACCACAACGTGTAAACCCGACTTTCCCAAAAACCTACTTGTTGATTCTTCAAAAACTTTATTGATTAACGATTGATTAACATTTTTAATCAGAAAGTCATTGTTAGAATAAACTTTGTCATCACCAACAAGAGTGTATAGCAAATTCACACTCTCAGACTCTAGAGTGGACGTGGATTTGGTCAGAACAGTCATAGCAGGTTTTGCTGGGGGATCACAAAGAATGTGATTCTCTAGAGGAATGTCCTCTTCTTTGATTACCGCATCTGACTGTGCTGAGCCAGTATCATTAGATTCATCATCTGAAGAATCAGCATCCTCAACAATAACTGGAGGATCCTGATTCTGCTCAACAGTTGACACACTTGTAACTGTTGATACATCTAAATCTGATGATACTTCTTGTTTATATCCAAGTCCCGTCGCAAACTCCTCAAAGTTTAAAGGAACAGATGGTGTAAAGATAGTTCTATCTTCTTCATCAGGCATTGCGTCATAATTATGCTTCACAGGTGGTGGACATTTTTTGTATCCAATGCACGTGATATCCCTTTTCTCTTTCTGGAAATCAATGATGTGATCCAACACATAGCTAGAGTTCAAATAACTATTTAGCTTAAGATTGATCGCCTCACTTTCAGATTTTACACAAGCCATCTCTTTTTGCATTATCTCGAGCCTATTGATGTAACAGTTAATGGTTGTTTGTTTTCTTGAAACCATTTTTGTTAGCTCGGATTTGTTTTCTCTTAAATTTTCAATCATTGTTTTATACTCGTTTTCATGGTTTGTATAAAACATGTTGGCTTCTGTGCATTTGGCAAGATCCACGATCAACTTTTGGTTGTGGATAAATGTCACATCATATTTGCTTTGCAAAGCCTCATGTTCGCTTTGCAAGTCAGACATCTTAGCATTTAAAAAAACATGTTTGTTTTGCAAGTCAGACAATTCAGCATTTAAAGCATCATGTTTGCTTTGCAAATCAGACATATTAGCATCTAAATCAGCACATTTATCACTTAAGCTAGCACAATTATCACAATTAATGAGAGTTGGTTCATTGACACATACCTGACTGGAATCACTCTCAGATGTTGACCTATCTGCATCAGAATCAACAACCTCCCTTGATGATTCACATTCAGATCCATCCTCGCTTGAACTTGAACTTGAAGTTGTAACATCTTCAACTGAAGTTGAAACGTCTTCAACTGAACTACTGTCATGTTCAGAACTGTCATCGTTTTGCGATGATTCACCATTGCTGACATTCTTGACAATTTCGGCATAACACGCAGTCCTTGTTTGAATACAGTTCCTTGGATCAAGAGATGGTGGAACTACAGTAGAACGATGGCGCTGTGAAACAACTGGTGGTAATGGATTTCCATACAAGTCGGTGGTTGGGACACGGATTGCTGGTAACTGAGCAACTGGTACTAGATCACCATACAAATTTCTTGCCATTTTTGGTTCACTTTGATGTTGGTTAGTAACCGAAGCCCACATTTCTGCTGTAATTGAACACGCTCGTGATGAGGACGAGGGAGTGGGAGATTCGGCCCATGAAGGAGATAATCCAGTGCTTCTATATTTGCTCTCTGCATTTGACGGAGTACCCCAAGCCGGATTCATTTTGAATGTATAATGATGAAAACCTAAGGCCCAAAGACAAGCTGGATTTCGTCCAGAAGTAGTTGTTGATAAGAGATTTCGGCCCTTGGATTTTGTTGAAATGGATAAGGTGATTTCGTTGGTTCATTTTTACAAGTGAGGTGATTTTGTTGGTTAATGTTTACAAGTGAGGTGATTTCGTTGGTTATGAATACAAGTGAGGTGATTATGGCCCAAACACAAGTGAAAAGGGATTTCGGCAGGTGCAAGCTGATTTCGGCCTAGAAGTGATTTGGGCCCAGGGAGTGTTTTCGGCCCAAAAGGGATTTCGACAAGGAAGGTGATTACAAGTGTTTTCGACCAGACAAGGTGAATCAAGGTGATTTCGGCCAGACAAGGAAGGTGAATACAAGTGTTTTCGACCAGCTTGATGTTATTGACCAGGTATTTTCGTTGACTAATGTGAGTTGTTTTCTTGTGAAAGAGATTTCGCCCAGATCAATGAAAATACATGTGATTTCGTTGACAAAAGGTAACCAGACAAACTAGATATTTTTGAACCTTATCCTATCTGACACAAAGACCTCCTTTTCAAACTACACATTACTTATCACTTACTTATCAGTTTTCGAAGCTTGCTATTTTCAACAATTCATCATGATACTTGTACACATTTTTCAACTTAATATATTTATAATCAACAACAATAATTCATGCGCAACTTTAAAGATCAAAATCAAATAATTTATGAAGAAAGATAAGAACTCTTTGAAGATCCTAAAGAACAGTGATGAACACGATGGGTTTTCCGGTCACCGGAAAAATTATCGAATACGATTTTGCAACAAAGTTTTAAAAATAACCTTATCCTTACATGTATAACAATGATTTAACAAGGTTTTTAATAAAACAAATAGCAAAAACACAAGATTTTCAACGTTTTGTGAAAAGTTTTTCCAGAAAAATGATTTTCAATCAAGAATGCAAACTGAAAAACACTTTTAAAATCTATCAAAACACAAGAAAATCGACTTGGTTTAAACAAGGAATCGAGCCAAACGCTCTGATACCAATTGTAGGTCCACCTGGAGGATCGAGTAACCTCTATTCCCTGTTTTCCGACAAACCCGAGAGTGCGGAATCCAAACGGGTAAGTTAAACCAAGTTACGAACACGAACACAAAGATTCAACGATTAACACCCCATTGTATTAACTCGTATGAAACCGTTACAAAGCAATGTTTACAAGATAAACCTATAAACTCTCAGTTGTGTGTGTGTTTACAGTGTTCGCTCTCAAATCTATTCAGATTTGCCTGACTGTGTTCGGTCTATTGTGAGTGTTTATATAGTAAAGGACATGACGAAATCCAGAGGCCCACGAAAACACATAGCCGAAATCCAAGATATGGACGAAATCAGGTGATTTCGTCCTATTTGGTTTTCATCCTAAAAGTGTTTTCATCACATTTGGTTTTCACCAAAAGTGATTTCACCACAAAAGGAATTGGACGAAATCCCTTTGATTTCGTCCCATATGTATTTTAGTCCACTGGGCTTGAGTTCTTCATGTTGGACTTGGTCTTCAGGGACTTGACTTGGGCTATAGAATAAACAAACAACAAACAAACATAACACTTAAACTAAAAATGCAAACTGCACACACACAGTTGCATTTTCATCGTTCGATACAAAGTAAAACGCATACCGAGTCAAGATAGGAGGATATCTTGACTACGGCCTTCACTTCGTAGCCGAGTCGAACCGAGCCGAGCCGTATCCACATAATACGTATCAACATAGAGGACATGCTCTTAAATATATCTACTAATCGCCTCCTTTCCTCGATAAAATAGCTATAGCAATCTCGTGTAGCAGTTGAACGTGAAGGTACAATAAAATGCGGATTAATAACCTTACAGAACTCACTCACGAAAACCCTCACGCTCAACAAAAGAATGGCAATTCGTCAACAATCAACATTTTTGCTAAAGCCTTCCTAATAATTTCTTGGTTAAACTCCCATAACTTAGGTATTGTCCTTGTTTCAATCGAACCATCATCACTAACATGTGTCTTAGACTCAAGATCAAGTAATTTTTGCTTTTTATCAATGTTTGCTGGAAATTTCGGACAAGTGCTAATGTGGTTTTTCAAAGGGGTCGTCCCACTTTTTGATGCACAACCTATCAACCTACTACAATAAACACACTCAGCCTTATCAACGACATCACTCTTAACAAAATGATCCCACCAACCAGATCTTTTTCTACTTGCACGTGTAGGTTGAGATTCACTTACAGTACTGTCGGGAATATTTGGGGGTTTATCATTTTGCTTCTTATTTTGCTTCTTTTCTTTAGCCTTGGAAATCACCTCATTTTCCGACACTAACTCACAATCGGAGTTATTTGCAGTAGGGGCATCCATTTAAAACAACCTGTAACAAATACAAAACAAAACCATAAGCAACAAATCTGTTCAAAGTTCAACTGAGACAAATATGTTTATGTCCAAAACAGCTTATAAACTGATGTATATTATACAAACAAATCTGTTCAAAGTATGTTTATGTCCAAAACAGCTTATAAACGAATCTGTGAATCTCCTGTTAACAAATAAAAGTACTAAACTAATCTACTGTTATTATGTTAACAAATCTGTAACAAAACAGCTTATAAACTGATGTATATTATACAAACAAATCTGTTCAAAGTAGAAGTTTGATGTATATTATACAAACAAATCGGTATAAAAACAGAACACAAGACATATTTTTTTATTATATCAAGAACATCAACTCTCAACCGTAAACTATTGAAGGATTCAGCAAATCGGTATAAAAACAGCTTATAAACTGATTAACAAATCATATTATAAACTATTGAATGATTCAGGAGATCTAAATCTTCGATTTGATCTAGATTTGAACCGTGAATCAGATTTGAACAAATCATAAACTTAAAATAAAGTCTAAACCGCGCGTGAATCAGATTTGAACAAATCACTAAATCAGATGTTCGTATATAAGTATAACGATGGTATTGAAGGAACCTTTTAATGTTCGTATTCAAGGAATCAGATTTACGAGCCTAAAAAAATTAAAAAGGGCCTCAAATTTTTAATTCGTTTTGGGCCTCCAAAAATCTAGGACCGGCCCTGGGCGTAACTACATATAAGGGTACGGGTTCGGCCCGGCCAAACCCGTACAAAGAAAAAACCCTTTTTTTTGTTATATTTATGTGTATTTCGACTTCGCATCCGTAGAAATTTCAACATTAAACCCGTAGAAAAAGCTGAAACTTAGTGATAGACAACCTGTTGTCCGTCCCTTGAAAAATTTCGAACCCGTAGGAAAAGAATCCTGGCAACACCCCTGTCTATATTATAACACATGTTATGTAATAATATGGCTACATAGCTTAGCTTATAATGGTAGAATGCAGAAAATAACTTGATTGTATAGTATTCTTCTCAAAATACACCAAATGAGTTCAATAATTGCTTCCATTGATCAAAGAGGCATATGTCATTATTTAGCAGGAGGTATAGGTTCGCAACGAACACAACTCGATTGGGACCATCGTATGAGAATCGCACTAAGTGCTGCTAAGGGACTGAAAAATTTACATATGGCCACAAAAGTTGTTCATGGCAACATCAAATCATCAAACATTCTCATCCAACATGAAACTAACAATGATGCTTGCTTGTCTGACTATGGTCTCAACACACTTTTTGGCGAGTCAATCTTCGATAACCACCATGTCACAGGTTATTGGGCCCCTGAGATTCCCAAGTCCCAAAAAGTCACATTTGAAGTCACATTTGAATCTGATGTTTATAGCTTTGGGGTTTTGTTAGTGGAGCTTTTAACGGGCAAAAATCCGAAGCAAGCCTCATTGAGGAAGGAAGGTTGAAGGGGAAATTTTAGAGGATAGCAGTTAGACTGGCTATGTTATATTAGACAGATTGTTGGGCCATCAAGAAAACACAAGCGCGCAAGATGGGGATAGCGGAGATGAGGATGTTGAGGTGGATGTGTGGCCACACGAGGTTAGACCGAATAAGAATTGAGGTTTTTAGCGATTGGTTAGGAGTAGCTAGTATATCAGACAAGTTAAGAGAGGGGAGATTGAGATGGTTTGGGCATGTGAAGAGGAGGCAGTTGACAGAACCAATTAGAGCAGTGGAAACCATAACAGTGGAAGGAAGGAGGAGTAGAGGCAGGCGCAAGTTGACTTGGGATGAAAGACTTAGGCAAGATTTGATAGAGTTGCACCTATCTGAGGACATGGTTTAGGATAGGAGTTCGTGGAGACGTAGGATTAAGGTTAAGGACTTGTAGGTGAGGTATAGACGTGCCCTAGCTTTGCCTTGGGAAGGGGTGTTAGATTTCTTTTACACTTTAGATAGGCCAACATATGATGATTTTCTTGTATCTATGCCTATGTGTGCTTGCTGATGGTCTATCTGACTACTTCTACGGTATTTAGTTATCCATCTTGCATCTATCTGCCTGTTGGTTGTTTTGGAGCCAAGGGTCTCTCAGGAAGCAGCCTCTCTATTCGTAGGATAGAGGAAATGTTTGCCTAAATTTCATCTCTCCCAGACCCTACCAATAGTTCTATTATTTGTGGGATTTACTGGGTATGGTTGTTGTTGTCATTGTCTCTTTGTACCAACTTTTATCCTATGATCTGATGATCACGTTTAAAAAAAATACACGTGAGATGAGTTCTAAATAACTAAAATGATTATTTATATTTTTTAAGGTATACAAATATTCTCTCAAAATCAATAAATGAGATGTATATAAAGAGGTGTATATCACTCTTCTGCAAGGAAACATTGGTTCGAGACCAACACAATTGGATTGGGACAATAGGATCCATTGATTAAAGAGGTGTATATGACTCTTCTGCAGGATATATAGGTTCGAGACTAACACAATTGAATTGGGACCATAGGATGAGAATTGTACTAAAGAACATATGCAATGTTAGAGGTGAACTCTGATTGTAAACTCGTAGCCACAACATGCCAAATCATTACGAATCTCTACCTTAAAAAAAAATTTTTTTTTTTTTTTTGATAAACACTAAATCAATCCATTTCATCACCTACTTTTCTTTTTGTTTAATCTATATCTAATTTATTTTTTAGTAAATTGCCAAAATCGTTCCTAAGGTTTGGGTATCTTTGTCATTTTCATTCAAAACAACTTTTTTGTACAATATAGTGCTTCACTTTTGTGATTTTTTGCAATTTTCATCCAAACATTTAATTTGCTTTAATTTTTGTATCAAACATTTGGATGAAAATGGCAAAAATCCCAAATCTCAGGGACTATATAGTAAAAAAAAATTGTTTTAAATAAGAATGACAAACATGCTCAAATCTCAGGGAGGATATTGGTAATTTACTCTTTATTTTTTCATTAAATTAATTTCTTTTATATTAATATATTTTAAATCGTTTAAACTTAAAGTTTATTACAAAATATTAAAATCCAAAAAATAATAAACTTAAAATTAAAAAAAGAATTAAATAAGAATTTACTTTTGTTGTTATTGCACCGTTTTGGTTTCATTTCTTTTTTCAGTTTCTGTTTTAGTTTTTTGGTCACCTTCACTTCTTTAAGGCCGTGGGTTATGGTGGTGTAGGTTAGGGTGGCGGTTAGTCTTTAGCGCTGGCTAGACCACACCGTGCTAGCATTGGTTATGGTGTTGCCTTGCTGGCGTGGGGATTGAGCCTGACTTGGGACGCGGGGGGGGGGGTGACATGGCTGGCTTTGATTGGCTGGTTGGATGTAGCCGTTGGGGGCAGCCGTTGGGGGTAGCGGTTATGGTATGGTAAATCAAATTTTTAACAAAATTACATGTTTTACCTATAAATACCCAACAAAAATTACATATTTTTCCACTCTTCTTCAACCAATACCCAACACAAATTACATATTTTCCCATTTTTCTTCAACCAAACCTACACCAAAAAACGAAAATGGTGCATTGGATCGAAGAGGAGGAAATAACACTCGTGACATCAATTGTTGACGCACAACGCACCCTACAACACGGTCAAACCGCGTATTGGGGTCGAGCGTTTCAACAATACTAACAACACGTCAGGATCGCGCGTCACAACTTAAACGTGTGTCAACACAAATGGCGCGCGTGAGCTCAAACCAAAGTTGGATCGGTTAAAAGTTTGCATCGACTGTGTCCCTGCAGGCGACTTGACCCACGACGATCGAGTCGAGATCGCGAAAATCGAGTACAGACACGTTGGGAATACATATTTTAAGTGGGTTCCCCACTTTAATATTTACCGTACTTTGTAATTTTTTTTATTTTCTAGGATTTATTAGGTAGGTGTTTTTATTTTTTAGGAGTTAATAAGTAGGGTTTTTTTTTGTATTTTTTAAGATTTATTTAGTATGTTTTCTTAATTTTTAGGATTGTCTTTCTTGTAACTTTTTTTAACTTAATATAAGTGGTTTTTTATATATAATTGCCAACTTTATAAAAAAAAACACATGGCACCCCAAGCCTGCCTGGCCACGCCACTTCCACACCGCATTTTTTTTGGGTGTGGACCGGTGGACAGGTGGAGCTCACATATATGTCACGTGTCGAGCAACGTCCTCAACACAAGCCTCTCTGTACTCGTAGTCTAACCTCGCTTATCTTTTTTTAATGGCTAATCTTTCATCAACTAAGAGCATTCACATTCATTCCATCATGTTTTCACCCTAAATTACACTAAAAAACACTACATTTTCTCTCTCATTTTCAATTAAATAATATTTTTTATACCTTTATCATTAACTTTTCTCTCTCATCCACTCACAATCAGTTTCAAAATATATTAAAAACAATATAGGGGGTGAAGAGTGTTCCCCAAAATATATACATGAACAGTAACATTTTCTCTCCCTTTCACTCACAATCACTTTTTATACTCTTTATATTATAAAAGACTCAAACTATCCACACACCCTATCTGACTTTTTGGACACCCTTTGGCTTGTATACGCCTCGTATAGGGCTATATGGGGCGTATAGAGTTACATCAAACTTAGGGTCTGACTCATGTCAGTTCTAGTTTGGCTGCTCCTTTATGCCTCGTATACGTCTATACGAGGCATATAGGACCCCTCGTATAGGTCTCGTATATGACTCATGCCCCATATATGCCATTTATAGGCCTATATGGGGCGTATATACGGTTTTTGTTGATGCATATTTTGTGGACACGACTCGGCTCGGTTCAACTCAGCTCAGTTCGACTTAGTTTCGACTCGAAGACACGAAGATCGAGACAAAGCTACTTGTGTCTGTACTTTGTCTGTATTTTGTAACAATATTAAACGATGTCTTTGTGAGTCCTGTAAGTTTGACCAGTCAACCATCCTCCGGTTTGACTTGGTCAAACAGTTAGAAAATGTTTGTAAGCTGGTTCCGTCGAAGGATAGATCATCGAAGGATAATTTAGATCCTTCGATGAGCTCGAAAGATAGACTTCGATTGATGGACCTCGAACGATGAAATCCTTCGAGTTACATACTGATCATTCGAGCCGTTTGTAGTCGATAGATGATCCTTCGATCATCTATCTGATCCTTCGACACAGACCTGCTGTGTTCGGGTATATATACCCTTGTAGTGTGTTCATTTTAGGAGAGACAGTTTGGAGAGCCTGAAAGTTAGACACGAGAGAAACACTCTGCTGAGAGCATTCTGTTCGGAACACACACACGAAATTTAGAGAGAGTTTGCAAAACACTTTTGTAAACATTGTGCTTGTAACCGGAACCCTTCATACGTTTAATACAAGTGGTGTTAATCGGTGAAGTTCTTGTGTTGTGTTTGTGCTTGTTCTTGCTTGTTCATCCCGGTTTGCATGCTAGCTTGGATTCCGCACTCGCTAGTGTGTTAGATATAACAAGGAATAGGTTAAACCTCAACCTCCGAGGGACCTACAAGTGGTATCAGAGCCGTGGCTCTTTTCCTTGTTAAAAACCGGGTTTTTACAAGCTTTGGAGTGTTTTTGGACAAAAACTCACTTGGTTTTGCAGCCGTTTTTACTGTTTTTCTCGCATTTCTTGTCGTAAAAACGTATTCAAAACTTATCGGGTGTGTTAAAGAACGGGTTGGGTAACTTGAAAACTTGTTTTTGAGGTGTTTGGTAATTTCCGGCGAAATTCCGGCTTCTCCGGTTACCGGTTTCTGGGTTGAACTTTCGTTTTTCGTAATATTTTATTATTCAAAACCTGTTCTGCATGCAGAAGATATGGTCTGACCATACCTTCTGCCTTCTGCCGAAAGTTTCTTCACCAACCCATCAACTTTTCACCAACCTGTCACTCATTTGTCAACTGTGTCAGTCTGTTCGAAAGATATCCTTCGAATTCGAAAGTTCATCTTTCGATTAAGGGGAGTTCGACAGATTATCATCTTTCGAGAATCTTTCGAAGTCTGTGGCTCATCCTTCGATTCAAGGAATATTTTCGAAACATATATCTTTCGGTCTGCTGCTCTTTCTCGAAAGACAAGGATCCTTCGACTGGGGAGTCTTTCGAAGTCTTTCGAAGTCATCGTTCGACATTCATCAGTGTTCATCCTTCGGTCTACAGTTCATTTTCGAAAGATAAGGATCCTTCGTTTGGAGAATCTTTCGAAAACATTGTTCGAAACTCAACAGTGATCTTTCGAACACTGTTGATCCTTCGAACAGGTGTTGATCTTTCGATCCTCAGTCTGTTTATGTTTAACAAGTTGTGATTTTCAGGTATTATTTTTCTTGATCTAAAATGAATCCGGCCTGGGGTACTCCGTCAAATACAGAAAACAAGTATAGAAGCAGTGAGGATTTATTTAGAGAAATGTACTATGGAACTCCGTCTCCCGCACCGGCATCATCGCAAGCTAATGCTACATCTACCGGTCAATGGGCATTCGTATCAAATCAAGCTCCAAGTGTTCAAAGCATTTTGCTAAGCGAAAGTGAAACGGGAAGTTTGAATAGGCCTCCAAAGTTGATGCACTTAAGTGAATATCCTGGATGGTTTGGTAGATTTCATACATACGTCCTTGGTCAAAATACAGAATTGTGGTTGCGTTTCATCACAGATTTTGATCAAACAATAGAGGTTGCCGCTTCATCTGCTGCTACATTTGCTGATCTTACGGAAGATCAGAAGAAGGTCTATGACTTAGAGAAGAAAGCGTATGCCATTCTTACTCAGGCGTTAAGTAAAGACATTTATCATCAATTTGTCAATTACAAGACAACAAAGAGGTTGTGGGATGCATTAAAGATAAGGGGCGTGGGAAATGAAGCGACACGTCAATTGAGAAAAGACTTGCTAAAGAAAGAGTTCGATGGTTTTTCTTGTATGGAGAATGAATCTTTAGGAGATTTGACAAGTCGATTCAATCATTTGCTGTCTGAATTGTCAAATTTTGATGTTGTTACACCTCCAGCAGAGATTGTGAAAAAGTTTGCAGATGTGTTGCCACCTCAATGGAATACTTTCCTGGAAATCATGAAGTGCAATGGCACGTTAGCTACAACAACCTTCAATGACTTTGTTCAAATCTTGGAAAACAAGAATCAGGAAGAAACTCTCAAAGCGAAAAGAGTTCCAGTGCCCCAAAATCCTGAGATGTATTATGGAACTTCTAGCACTTCTACAAAACCTTCTTCACATGCTCCAATTCAAACAGCGTTTGTGTCTACCACTGACATGTATGGCAATACTGTTCAAGTTCCAGTCCTTCCAAAAACAGACATGTATGGAAATCCGCTTGAACCTGTTCCTCAACAAGTGCCACAACAGCAGAGCCAACGACTTATCAGAACTACAGATATGTACGGAAATCCGTTTGAACCAGCTTCTCAATCAGCACCACAACAGCCTATCAGAACAACTGATATGTATGGGAATCCACTTCCTCCTCAACAGCAAGCATGTTATGGAAGCACATCATCTGCTAGTCAGCAATCAAAGCCAAATACAGTACGGCTCGACACCTCAAGCTTTTCTAAAGTCAGTGTGGAAGTAGCCAAGGAACACATGGAGCTGCTAAACACTTTGGTGAGCGCATACTGTGGATTAGTTGAAGGTCAGATTGGTAACATTAATCTGACACAAGAAGACTATCAGCAGATAGATAAAGAGGAGATGGAGATGATGGACATCAAGTGGGCCCTTGCCAGTGCTGTTAGGCGAGCAAAGGATTTCATGGAAAGAACTGGCAGAACCAGCTTGGAAGGCAAGAAAGACACCAAGTATGGGTTTGATAAGCAGGCTGTTAGATGCTTCAATTGTGGTGAACGTGGTCATTTCAAGCGTGAATGTACGAGGCCATCTCAACATGGAAATCAGAATCCTTTCAGAGGTCAAGGCAACCAGCAGAACCAGAACAGGAACAATGTTCGCACATTGGTGCCTGTCAACAACCAGACTCAAGCAGGACCATCTAATGCCAACCAGGCACTTGTGGTTCAAGTAGATGAAGGTTGTGATTGGTCAATCCAGTTGGGAAATGACGCTCCAGATGGCACAGCTTGTTTTGCTGAAATCGTAAAGGATTTAAATCACGCCAGTGGTGGAGAATCTTCCGCCAATGGTGGTGACTCTTCTGAGGATGAAGACTCTTCTGGTTATAGTAGAAGTTCAGATGAAGAATCCTCCACTTCAGGCAATGATCAGGAAGATAACACATCAAGTGCGTCAGTCGATGCTAATATTGATGAGCTTTTGGAAGACGCTGCAGCAGGAATTCAAAGAAGATCTATTTTGGTGGATCAAGCTGCTTACTCTTCGTCTTCTCTCCATTCAGCCTTTATGGCTAATGTCGACAGTTCATCAAGTGAGGTATGTGTCAATGAACCCACTTCTGTTAGCTGTGATAACTGTGATAGTTTGCATGTTAAATGGGCTGATTTGGAAGCAAACATGTCTGAGTTGCAAGGCAAACATGATGCTGTACAAGCTAGTTTGTTTGACTTGCAAGACAAACATGCGTCATTGAATGATAAGTGGTGTGAATTGCAAGGCAAACACGAGGCTTTGCAAGAGAAATATGATGTGACATTCATTCATAATCAGAAATTGACTGTTGATCTTTCAAAATGCACTGAAGCCAACATGTTTTATGAAAACCATGAAAAGGATTTTAAATCGATGATTGAGAAATTAAAGAAAGATAAAATCGAGTTAACAAAAATGGTTTCCAGAAAACAGACTGACATTAACTTGTATATAACTCGCCTTGAGGTAATGCAAAAGGAAATGGCTTGTGTTAAAACAGAAAGTGAGGCGATCCGACTCAAGTTAGATAGCTATTTAAGCTCTAGCTATGTGTTGGATCACATCATTGATGTGCAGAAAGAGAAAAAGGATGTCACATGCATTGGATATAAGCAATGTCCACCACCTGTCAGACACAATTATGATGCACTGCCCGATGAGGAGTATAGAACTCATTTTGAACCATCTGTTCCTCTAGATGTTAAGGAATTTGCAGCAGAATGTGCAACAGGTCTCGGATACAAGAAAGAAGTATCATCAGATTCAGATGTGTCAGCAGATACATGTGTGTCCTCTGCTGAACAGAATCAGGATCCTACAGTTGTGATTGAGGATACTGATTCTTCTGATGATGAATCCGATGATACTGATTCGGAAAAGTCTGATGCGGTAATCAAAGAAGAGGACATACCTCTCGAGAATCATATTCTATGTGATCCTCCCGCAAAACCCGCTAAGACTGTTTCAACCGAGTCCACATCTGCAAAAGAGTCGGAGAGTGTGGATTTGCTGTACACTCTTGTTGGTGATGATAAATTTTATTCAGACAAAGATTTTCCTATTAAGAATGTTAATCAATCATTAATCAGTAAAGTCTTTGAAAATTCAACAAGTAAGTTTTTGGGAAAGACAGGATCACGTGTTACTGTAACACAGTGCCCTCCTATCCCAAAGGTCGAAGTTCGAAAACAATTTGGCAATCAAAGATTACCAACAGTGCAAAAACAGCAAAATCATGCCAAATCAAAAGGTAAAGCACCGACTCAAACTCAAAGGAAGCCGAATCAGAAGAAAAAGGATGTGAACTTTGTGAAATCTAAGGGAACGGACAAAATTGAAACATTTCAAAATCAATCTAACTTAGATTTTGTCAAGAAAGCGACAGTGATGAAAAGGAATGAACCAAGTTGTTCGAAACCTAGTACCTCGAGATCACAAAGTTCATCTTCATCATCGGCAAGACGATCACATGATACTTCGGGGTTTGTTGAACGAAGATCATGTTTTGAATGTGGTACAATTGGGCATATCATTCGAAATTGCCCGTATCTTCATAAGTTGAAAGCAAAAGAAGATGATCCCCGTGACAAAACTGACCGCAAACGATCTGTTTCTGTAAAACAAGATCCCCGCCTTGTAAAAGAAAGGGAAAGGAAACAGAAACGCCAACAGGTCAAGAAAATTGAAAAGGCAATTAAAACCGATGTGGTTAACAAACCATCTGTTTCTGTCAAACCAAACAATTTAAAAACTTCAGACAACCATGAAGTTAAGGTTTTAAAGAATAACAATGGTATAACAAAACAGACCTGGAAACCAAAAACGGTTAAAAATTCAGGGGGACCATCTCAATTCTCGAATCATCAAAGAATAGAGGTTATTGTGATTGATGAAAATGGAAGACCCAAGACCACAATGGCTTGGGTCCCCATCTCCAACTAATTGTGTGAGTTCATGTGCAGGGTGTTCCAGGAGGAACTATCAGTAGTCATTGGATTGTTGATAGTGGGGCATCCAGGCACATGACAGGCGACATGAAGCTTCTCTACGACGTCAAATCTATTAGAGGAGGTTATGTTGCTTTTGCTGGAGATAAGGGCGGATATATTACGGGTGAAGGAATGATTACCAACGGGGTTGTTAGCTTTGATAAGATCAACTTCGTCCAACAACTTGATCACAATCTTCTTAGTGTTTCTCAAATTTGTGATAAGCAGTTCTCAGTACACTTTGATGCTAATGGATGTTATGTACTGAAACCCGGCTTCAAGATTCCGAAAGAATGGATTCTCTTGTCGGCTCCAAGGATAAATGATCTGTATGTCCTTGATATGAGCCAAGCTATCACAACGTCTGCACAAGCAACTTGTTTCGTTTCCAAAGCCACAGAAAAAGACACAATCTCTTGGCACAGACGAATGGGTCACATTCACTTACGCAAAATGAATCATTTGGTGTCAAATGAATTGGTGAATGGTGTTCCTCTTAAAAACTTTCATCTTCAAGACGTCTGTGTTTCGTGCCAGAAAGGAAAACAAACGAAGAAGCGACACCCTACAAAGAAAGTCAACACGGTGGCAGTTCCTCTTGAACGTTTGCACATGGATTTGTTCGGTCCTGTCAAGCACAAAAGCATCAGGAATCATCAATATTGCCTCGTGATAACAGATGATTATTCAAGATTTTCTTGGGTGGCGTTCATGGCACATAAGAGTGAAACCTTCGGTATTATCAAAAACTTAATCATTCAGATTGAGAATCTTTATAAGTTGAAGGTTAGGCGGATACGCAGCGACAATGGTACTGAATTCAAAAATCATGCCATGGCGGAGTTTTGCACTTCAAAAGGTATTCTTCACGAATTTAGTGCAGCCTATACTCCTCAACAGAATGGCGTCGCTGAACGTAAGAACCGCACATTGATCGAGACTGCTAGGACAATGTTGGTGGAGTCACAACTGCCGATTCCATTCTGGACTGAAGCTGTGGCCTCTGCATGTTATACGTTGAACCGAGTCCTTACAGTCAAAAGGCACAACAAGACCTGCTTTGAGCTTATCAACAAACGGAAACCAGATTTGTCTTATCTTGAACCGTTTGGAGCTCCATGCACAATAATCGATCCTAATGGAAAGTTTGGGGCAAGAGCAATTGAAGGATACTTTCTTGGGTATTCCACCCCGAACTTAAGAGTCTGGAATCTAGAGACTAAAAGGGTCGAGGAATGGTCTGAAGTCAGAGTACAAAGGCACACTTTACCAGTCAAAAATCCTGGTCAGCCTTGGATGTTTGAGTACGATGACTTTTTCAATTCGATCAATGTTGAAGCAGTTGAAGAAAGTGTTGCGGCAAGGATGTTTTTCGAGAGTGACAACGCAACAGATTCACCGTTGGTTCGTCCCATTATTGTCAATCAAGAACCATCTTCAGTGAACAATAATGCTCTCGACAATGAGGATTTTCACGATGCTACCGAATTGAACGAATCTTCAGAGGATGATGAATTTCTAGATGCAGATCAAGAAGCTCCAACAGCAGTTCATGGTATTTCAGAGGGTACTCCTCCAGTGGATGTCCCTAGAACAGCTGAAACTTCTGCATCATCCTCTTCGTCAATTCCGGGCCTTGAATTGATTGTTGATCTCAATCTCAACAATCTGGGTACAAACATTCCAGTTCAAGATAATCCAGAGACAAGGATTCATAATACCCATCCTCAACAAAATATCATCGGAAATGTGCAAAGTGGCGTTCAAACAAGAAACATGTTGCGAAACAACAACAATGCAGGCTTGTATGCAACTATCCGAGAATCTGGTCAACAGAATGATTGGTCTTTCGCGTGTTATGTCTCACAGGAAGAGCCAAGAACTTGGAAAGATGCTTTGAAAGATAGCTCTTGGGTTGACGCAATGCAGGAAGAACTGCAACAATTCCAGAAGCTTGGTGTCTGGAAACTCGTAGAGAAACCTGCTGGTTATAAGAAGATTGGTACCCGTTGGGTGTTTAAATGCAAAAAGGATGATCGTGGAATCGTTATCCGGAACAAAGCAAGGCTAGTCGTTCAAGGTTTTCGTCAGATTGAAGGAATCGACTACAACGAAGTGTATGCACCAGTTGCACGTCTAGAAGCAATTCGGATTTTTCTGGCTTATGCCTCATTCAAAGGTTTCAAGGTATACCAGATGGACGTGAAAAGTGCATTCTTACATGGTGTGGTGGAAGAAGAGGTGTACGTCGAACAGCCTCCAGGTTTTGAAGATCCTATCCATCCCGATCGGGTTTGGTTGCTCAACAAAGCTCTATATGGTCTACATCAAGCACCGCGAGCTTGGTACGCAACCTTATCTAATTATTTGCTGGAGAACGGTTTTCGCAGAGGTCTTATCGACTGCACTCTTTTCATCAAAGAACAAGATGGAGATCTTCTACTGGTACAGGTATACGTTGATGATATTATTTTTGGTTCTACTAATGATGTTTTGTGTAGGGATTTCGAGCGTGTTATGCAGGATAAATTCGAAATGAGTGCTATGGGGGAAATGACCTTCTTTTTGGGCCTACAAGTACAACAAACAGAGTCTGGGATATTCATCCATCAGACTAAATATGTTGGTGACATCTTGAGCCGGTTCCAGATGTCTGATGCAACGCCCATTGGTACCCCATTGCCACAAAATCACGGAATTACTCCAGACTTGAAGGGTCAAGATGTTAGCCCCTCACACTACCGCGCGATGATCGGATCTCTTATGTACCTCACAGCATCAAGACCAGATATAATGTACCCAACGTGCCTGCTTGCCAGATATCAAGTGAACCCGAAGGCCTCACATCTTGCAGCTGTAAAAAGGATTTTTCGTTATTTGAAGGGTTACCCTGACACCGGTCTATGGTACCCTAGGGATAATAACTTTGACTTGATCGCATTCAGTGATTCTGATTTTGGCGGATGCAAAATCGATGGCAAATCCACAACGGCTGGATGTCAGTTTTTGGGAAATCGCCTAGTCACATGGCAGTGCAAGAAGCAGACGTGCGTCGCTACATCAACATGCGAAGCTGAATACATTGCTGCCTCAAGTTGTTGCTCCCAAGTCCTATGGATCCAACAACAAATGCGCGACTACGGTTTTGAATTCCTAACTACTTCTATTTACGTTGATAATTCTGCTGCATTACAGATCACTAAAAATCCTGTGCAGCATTCAAAGACTAAGCACATCGATATTAAGTATCACTTCATACGTGATTGCTTTGAGAAAAGGCTAATCGATGTTGCTTACGTCCACACCGATGACCAACGTGCCGACCTTTTTACCAAAGCTTTTGACAAATCAAGATTTGACTATCTATTATTGGTAAACGGCATTAAGTTCAAGCAAGAGTAAAACCAACATCGGAAAATCATTTTTGTAAATACCTGTGTGTTTTAAATTTGTCTTAGTTTATTGATTTTAGGGGGAGTAAATCCAAAATTTGAAAATCCAAAAACATTGAAAAATTTCAAAAACACAAAAACAATAGAAAAGCAAAAATGAGTTTCCTGGCGAGCAAAAGAGAAAATGATAGTACATCAGTGGTCTGTCTAAGCCTCTTTAAACCCAAAATGAAAAACGATAAGCAGCTCTATATAAGATGTATCGGTAGGCTCACAATCATTTTAAAGTGTGCAGGGTGATATAAACTTAAATCGACTGAAGACTGGGTGGGAACCATTCATTGGCATATGGTCTTGGTACCGAAATTTCGTTTGAGAGATTGCCGAGGTTCTGAGATATTCGGTCTTTATGCTGCTTATCATCTGGGTATCATGGTTGTATCTTTTACCGAAAAATAACGGGGACGCAAGTCTAGATCTTCCATGATACTATACATACGTGTACATACTGCATACGACCTCAATAAGTGATCAACAATCACATGTCCAAACAAATAAGTGATAAAATATCACATTCTTTCCGGGAGTCAAGTTCGTTTCTCTGCTGTACGAAAGTACTGACCTGTTCACGGACTTGCTCCTGTGCCCTCATGCATCTGAAAATCAAGTTCCTCATCAATAAGTGATTATATCACATAGGGCTTGTTTTCAATCAAAATAAGTGAGAATCTCACATCATATACGGTCAAACAGATGATAATCGGTATAATCACCGGTAAGATGAACCCTCGTGCATACCTTGATACGGGAATGTGTCGTGATGTGGATGAACACCGGTCGGTAAGTATAAATTATACCTTAACGTATCCCCTCGCCATGATTACATCTGATAAGTTGAGCTTATGTGGACAACAATACCGATAATTGTTATAGGATGCTTATCTTAATGTTAACTAACTGAACAACAAGAGCGTTTGGCATGACCGTACACTGATATGATTCTCTTACCCTCGAAACTCACAAAAAGAATGTCTGTATATATTTATTTACTGCTTTCAGTCTTTACATTTGAAATATTCAAAAATTCCAAAAAGATTTTAGGTGAGTTTTTAATATAAAATTTATAAATGCCAAAAAGATTTTATTTCTATTTTATTTTCGATCGTACGATGTTGGAGCTCGAGTCTTCGTTACCTGAAACCTGAACGAAAACCGAAACGACTAAATCTTCATAAACGGTCGAAATTTGCATAGTTTTGAAAGTTAAAATTGAAATTGATAAAATAATTTAAACTTTCAAACTGTCGGACGGTGTTTGATTGAACAATGGTCACATGTGTGTCGCTTGCTTATGATATTCCAAGCAGTTGTTCTCATTATGCGTTTAGATTTCTTGCATGTGCAGATTCTAAAGGCGAGGAGAACATGGTCGATGACAAAGTCTCGGAATGAAGACTCTACGTGAAGGCACTCAAGTGATGAAGATGATCGAGTTGCCGCTGACCATCATCAATACCACAAGGATCTCAATTCATAAAGAACAAGTATTTCACGAGCATAACTCAAGGGGGAGCTTATGTTAAGGGGGAGTTTGTCAACACACTTCCTACATGAAACGGGGAGTTTGTTGGTACACTTTCTGCTTACGACACGTGAAGACTTTGAAGATCCTCCGACGTGGAAGACATGGAAGTTGAACCTCACGAGTAGCGTCCAAGGGGGAGTTTGTTGATGCATATTTTGTGGACACGACTCGGCTCGGTTCAACTCAGCTCAGTTCGACTTAGTTTCGACTCGAAGACACGAAGATCGAGACAAAGCTACTTGTGTCTGTACTTTGTCTGTATTTTGTAACAATATTAAACGATGTCTTTGTGAGTCCTGTAAGTTTGACCAGTCAACCATCCTCCGGTTTGACTTGGTCAAACAGTTAGAAAATGTTTGTAAGCTGGTTCCGTCGAAGGATAGATCATCGAAGGATAATTTAGATCCTTCGATGAGCTCGAAAGATAGACTTCGATTGATGGACCTCGAACGATGAAATCCTTCGAGTTACATACTGATCATTCGAGCCGTTTGTAGTCGATAGATGATCCTTCGATCATCTATCTGATCCTTCGACACAGACCTGCTGTGTTCGGGTATATATACCCTTGTAGTGTGTTCATTTTAGGAGAGACAGTTTGGAGAGCCTGAAAGCTAGACACGAGAGAAACACTCTGCTGAGAGCATTCTGTTCGGAACACACACACGAAATTTAGAGAGAGTTTGCAAAACACTTTTGTAAACATTGTGCTTGTAACCGGAACCCTTCATACGTTTAATACAAGTGGTGTTAATCGGTGAAGTTCTTGTGTTGTGTTTGTGCTTGTTCTTGCTTGTTCATCCCGGTTTGCATGCTAGCTTGGATTCCGCACTCGCTAGTGTGTTAGATATAACAAGGAATAGGTTAAACCTCAACCTCCGAGGGACCTACAGTTTTTTTTAACAAACATTTTATACCATATTAATCGTTTTAGTAAACTTTTATACAAAAATAAGTTTTCTATTTTAAATAAATAAAAATAGCAAGTACAGGATATGATACAACATCTGTATAGGCGTATACGAGACCTAAACCACATCTATAGTACTATGCTAGACCTACTGGCCTATACGAGTTATTATAATTAATATTAGTTTTTTTATAATTAATATTAGTGTTATGATAATTAATATGAGTTTTTTTTATAATTAATAGTAGTGTTATTGATGTTAATATGAGTTTTTTTATAATTAATATTAGTGTTATGGATAATAAAAAGAGAAAAAAAAATTAAAAAAATATGGCGCATATAGGGCTAGACAGTGGCGCAGCTTACATTGGGGCGGGAGGGGGCGCCCCCCCCCCCGAACTTTTCGATGCGTAGTGTTATGAACAGTAACTTCGTATAAAAAATTTTAGGTATATAAGTTCCCCCTGGTTTCGGAAAAAAACGAGGGGTCAAGCTTCGCCAATGGGGCTAGACTAGGCGTTTAGTGTGGTCCAAAAAACCATTATAGCCTTGTTTGGCCCCCAGTCTAGTCTAGCCTAACTCAGGGCTAAAATGGTAATTTGCATTATATACATACGCCTCATACAGGCCTATACTATGCATATAAGAGAGGCAAAAAAGACCAATTTACCCCCAGTCTAGGCCTAACTCAGAGGTAAAATGGTCTTTTTCTTCTAGACGGCCTATATAGGCCTATACGAGGCATATACGGGGCATATAAGACAAAATATGATATAATCAGAGATTTTCTTGGAAATTGAAAAAGGTTATACGCGACGTATAGACATATACGAGGCGTATACGAGAGTGTGTAAATAGTGACTAGGGTGTGTGAATATGTAGACCCTTATGAAAACTCTACACACCTAATTTGATGGCATGGATGTGAATGCTCTGAATACATCAAATACCCCTTTTTGTCAGGATCGTTTCTGGACTTATTCCCCCATGAGACACTGTCTCTACCATTGGGTTGAAACCCAAGTGCACCTCGTTCTTCATCTGGGTTTTGATTTTACCACTACAAGGATTAAATATGTTTTCGTGTAAGAGTTTTAAATTTTAATAAAAATAGAAAGAAAGAAGTGGCAACATAATAGAGACGAACACATAGTCTGTGCTCCTACCCCCTGCCCTACCGCCGACATCACTTGTCACTTAGGTCGGAATTCCGATCAGAGACCAACTATTCCGGTCTTCATGTATTAGTTTATTTTTATTAAGGACTATGGTTTCGAAAATTACAAGTTATGATAAAATGTTTTGAACATGTGATTTAAGAAACAGTGGACTTATGCCAAAATTGACTTGAATATGTGATATGCTTTTGGTAAAACCAATGATGGTGATGAGGATTTAAATTATAGTAGTATTTGTTATTTAAAAAAAAAACTTGCTTAGCAATGTCTCTCTAAGATGATGTTAGCGCTATATTTCAAAAAATAAAAACTAATAGAGAACAACTTTAGATACATTGTATTTTCATTCTGTGTTTGTAATACCGTTTGACGTACTTTTATTGATTATATGAAATTTAATTTAGCTATCTTTTTTATATGCCCCGACCCAATCCGAGTAGAAGCAGACCAAAAATTTATTATATAGCGGTAGACAAACGACCTCTAAAGATTTCCGTCCAATGAAAATTGTCTCCACCACTTCCCATAAATGGGCTTCTTTGAACATATTGCAAAAAAAAGCTCGAAAATTAGATGGTTCATCTTCCTCAACGGTTTTGTTTCAATCAGAGGATGCTCATCTTTTCAAAGGCTGCTCGGCTTAATTTTTTGGCTCAGTTGAATGTATTGGCAAAACAGGATGTAAAACATATGGTTCGTAGTCCTCATGGATTGATTTTGATAATTGATCTTGTCTTTTATATTGGGAAGAAATTGATTGGTTTATCTACCATGAGCGAGGAAACGGTCAGCACGATGAACACCCAAAATTTACAGGACGCCATATATGTGAATCTTGTATATTGCATAGATGTAACTGATCAAGTTATGTACATGTAACTCGGTAACATATAAGTTTTAGATTGTTACATATGTTATTTCTCTTTGGTCGTAATCCTACAAATTCTCCAAACTATGCTCTTCTAAATTCTCTCTCAACCAACAACAGAGTGCCCGTTATTAAACATTCATATGGATGAGCATGAATCGTATACATACGGCGAGGTTATTATTGATTAAGACACACGTGTCGAATAAAACTTGGCATCGAAACTATTACATTATGTTATTCCAAGTGAAATTAAACTAGAGTAAAACCACACTTCCTTTTATAAATATTCCTCCCACATCCTCTCCTGATTGATAACATTCTAAAATGGCTTTAAAATAGCCACATTTCCTAGCCATCTCTCTCTCCTGTCAACACAAACAAAATCATTTCGATCTTCCATGTCTCCAGTAGCCGTTTTCCTGTTGTCACTTTTTATACTTCCACTACAAAACGAGTGTAGTGCCCACACCCAAGAGGTACCCGATGTTCCCCTGAATGATGTGGAGAGGAAAGCACTCCTAGACTTTATGAAAATTCCTCACTCTACTGACTTCACCTGGAACGAGGCCGAACCCGCTTGCTCTTGGAAAGGCGTTTATTGCTTCTCCAACAACAACTTCACCACCGTCACCCACCTCCAGTTACCTGCCAAGAGTTTTGTCGGACAAATACCACCAGACACCATTGGAAAGTTAACTAGCCTTCGTGTCCTATCCCTCCGCTATAACGGCTTCTATGGCGAACTTCCTTCTGATTTCTCCAACCTCGTCTCCCTTACCCGCCTTTCCTTACATTACAACCGCTTTAACGGCACCATCCCTTCTTATTTCTTCAACTTCACCCAACTTTTCCGCCTTTCTTTAAATAACAACAGCTTTTCTGGACAGCTTCCCCAGATGAATGCTAAGAATTTATATATTTTTAATGTTTCATTTAACAGTTTGAACAGTTCGATTCCACGTTCGCTTTCTAAGTTCAGCATATCTGCTTTCTCCCGAAACATTTTCCTTTGCGGTGCTCCTACCAATACTAAATGCCCACCATCGTATCAATCTACGGATCCTGGACAAGAAGATAAAAAGGAGAACAAGACACCTATAATCGTCGGTATATCCCTAGGATCATCATTAGTGTTGCTAGTTCTACTTTGCGGTGTACGGAAGAAGATATATCAGAAACCCAAACAACATCTATTGAGAGATGAGAGGATGGAGGGTAACAAGTTAGTGTTGTTTGATAACGGGGTTTACAGTTTTAATTTGGAGGATTTGTTGAAGGCGTCCGCGGTGTTTTTGGGCGAAGGGAGTGTTGGGAAGTCGTACAAACAGGTGATCCAAGACAACACGACGGTGGTTGTGAAAAGATTGAAAGATGTTGTGGTGACAGAGAACGAATTCAAGAGAACAATGGAGGGTTTGGGGAGTATAAAGAACAAAAATATTTTTGTTCCATTGATAGGTTATTATTATTCAACAGATGAGAGATTGGTAATTTATGATTACATTCCAGCTCGTAGCTTGTCTGCTCTTCTTCATGGTAAGTTCTTCTTCATCTTCAGCATTTTAAATAATTTATTCAGTTTTTCATCGTCTCCTATGTGGGTTTATTTATTTAATCGAAAATCTTGAATCACATGATTCATGTCGTTGTTAAACTTTAGTAATGATATGTGGGTACAGCGCTATAATAATGCATATGCTATCCATAGCAATATTGTGAAAAATAATCTATATGCTTTTGATTAAACTTTAGTCTTTTTTAATAGATAATTGACATGAACGGATGTATTTAAAAAACATCATGTGATTCATGTTAGACTTCCATTTTTAAAATCGAATTGTTTAACATTATAAATTATCTATAAAAAGACTTTGGGTACAAAAGCTTTCGTTTTGGGGAATTTCTTGTCAGTGATGTTTTTTCTTGCAATCAGAGAGAGAATATAGTATAAATTTGAAGGGAATAATCTTAAGACTGTGAAGAAAATGTTAATTATTAATAACAACAGTTTTAGAAAACCATCATTATAATCTTTTAGAAATATATGGTTCAATCCAGCTTATCAAGCTGAACTGCTTATTTTTTTTCTTTTATTTAAATATTAGTTAAACCACAACGTGATATTTATAGATGGTTAGTTAAAACCCTGCTGCCTACATGGCGATGACGTGACATTTGAACGCCCTCTTTTGTGTTAAACCACAGCAACCAGTCTACATACAAATCGAGGCTATATAGTTAGTTGATAGCTGCTACATATTCACGTATACCTTCTATCTTCTTTCTCTGTTATTTTAAACTGATAACTGAATAGCGGTGTTACATAATGTGTAGGTTATGATAATTGCTTATTTTTCCCGTATGTTTTGGTTGTGAATAGTGTTGTCTATATTATGTTTCAGTGTATATGCTCACATCCTATAAAAATATGCACTGGAGGTCATTTTTAAAGTAATTAAATTTGTTATCTATATTCAGGTGTGTAACTACATATAAGGGTACGGGTTCGGCTGGGTTATATGTATGTGTATTTCGACTTCGCAACCGTAGAAATTTCAACATTAAACCCGTAGAAAAAGCTGAAACTTATTGATAGACAACCTGCTGTCCGTCCCTTGAAAATTTTCGAACACGTAGGAAAAGAATCCTTGCGACGCCCCTGTCTATACTATAAGACATGTTATGTAATAATATGGCTACATAGCTTAGCTTATAATGGTAGATTGCATAAAATAACTTGATTGTATAGTATTCTTCTCAAAATGCACCAAATGAGTTCAATAATTGCTTCCAATGATCAAAGAGGCATATGTCATTATTTTGCAGGAGGTATAGGTTCACAACGAACACAACTCGATTGGGACCATCGTATGAGAATCGCACTAAGTGCTACTAAGGGACTCACAAATTTACATATGGCCACAAAAATTGTTCATGGCAACATCAAATCATCAAACATTTTCATCCAACATGAAACTAACAATGATGCTTGCTTGTGTGACTATGGTCTCAACACACTTTTTGGCGAGTCAATCTTCGATAACCATCATGTCACCGGTTACTGGGCCCCTGAGGTTCCCAAGACCCAGAAAGTCACATTTGAATCTGATGTGTATAGCTTTGGGGTTTTGTTAGTGGAGCTTTTAACGGGCAAAAATCCGAAGCAAGCCTCATTGAGGAAGGAAAGGGTCCACTTTTCTAAGTTGGTCGAGTCAGTTGTATGTGAGGAACCGAAGGTTGAGATGTTTGATGTGGAATTAAGGATGGGGTATAATATTGAGGAGATGATGCAATTGTTGCATATAGCAAAGCAATGCCTATTGATTGTACCTGATCAACGACCAACAATGCAGGATGTGTTGAGCAAGGTGGAGGATATGGGGTTTAGACATACGCCCAATGATCACTCAAAGGAATATGATTATACGCCTTCAACAGAGACCCATGTAGGTCCGTTTTTCTCGGAGGATCCGATACGTAACCTATCCTTGTTTATATCAAACACTATCACGGGTGCGGAATCCCCGTAACTATGCAAACCAAACAATGTAAAGAATATAACACGAACAGGTAATCAAAGATTCACTTAGATTAACAGGATGAGAACAAACTGCAAACACATACACACAATGCTTGACGATAAACTCTCAGTTTCTCTCTATGCTCTCATAAGCCTAACTGTGAAATATGCAAAGCTATTTATACTAAACCTTGAACGAAAACACTATGGACGAAATCACTAGTGATTTCGCCATACATGTCTCACGAAATCACCATTGGATTTCGTTACTGTGATGGTTGGGCTTGGTCTTCGCCAAATGATGTAGCAGGCCCAAATGATAACAAAGTCCACATGAAGTTGCTTGATCCAAAGACAAGTTACGGCCCAGATGTTGGAAGTTGAAGCCCAGAAGTAGTTTTGGTCAATTGTTACGGTTCTTGTGAAGACTTTTAGGCTAAAGACAAAATCCATGACATCATCATGACATCACGCTGATGATGTCATGGTGATGTGTCACCGGGACTTGTTTGCGGCGCTCCGTGCTTCGCGTGTCAAACTCTGGGGCGCACGACGGAGGAATGTCGTGTCGTCTGGCTTGAGCCGGACCTAACCGAGTCGACCCGAACCGAAACGAACCGAGTCGAGTCGCGTCCACATAAAGTGTACCAACAATCTCCCCCTTGGACGCTACTCGTGATGGTTCGTCTTCCGTGTCTTTCATGTCTTTCAGGTCGGAGGATCTTCAAAGGTCTTTACGTGTCAAAGTCAGGGAGTGTATTAACAAACTCCCCCTTGAATGATGCTCGTGAATCTTTTGAACTTCAATACTTTAGAATTTAGATCCTTGCGGTGTTGATGAGTAATCAACTGCAATCCGATCATCTTGATCTTCTGATTGCATCAACGTCGTGTGTTCACTTTACGGCTTGTCATCTGACACGTTCTCTTTGCCTTTAGCTGATTCTGTTGTCGCATCTGCACATACAAGAAAGCTAAACACGTAATGAGAACAACCGCTTGGAATATAGACAAATTAAACAAACGACACATATGAGATCAAATCTCAATCAAACACCGACCGACAACTGTTTGAAAGTTTAGAAAATGTTCAGATTTAAACTTTTAACTTTCAAAACTTGTTAACTTCGACTGTTTATGAAGATGCAATTGTTTTCCGGCTTAGAATCAGTATTTTGGGTATGGTAGACTCGAGTTCCAACATCGGCTAATCAAAACAAGTTTTACGAATTACACTACAACATAAATTAAAGAGCGGTTAACTACGAAAGACAAAAAGATAAAGAAATTTGTACAAGAAACAACTTTTTGCGAGTTTCAAGGTAAGAGAATCATTACCAGCTTACGGTCTTTGTCAAAACGGTTTCTGGTTTCTGTTTAAAGCTTTAAATAAGTATTCTACCACAATTATCGGTATTGTTTTCCACCTAAACTCAACTTATCAGATGTAATCATAATTAGAAGATATGATTTACGGTAAGAATTATACTTACTTGTCGGTGTTCATCCACTCATGACACATTCCCGTATCAAGGTATGCACGAGAGTTCATCTTACCGGTGAGTATACTGCTTATCATCCGTTTGACCGTATAAAAAATGTGAGAAACTCACTTATTTTGATTGAAAACAAGCCCTATGTGATAGAATCACTTATTGATGAGGAACTTGATTTTCGATGCATGAAGGGCACAAGAGCAAGTCCGTGAACAGGTCAGTACTTTCGTACAGCAGAGAGACGAACTTGACTCCCGGATAAATGTGATATATTATCACTTGTTTGAGGGACATGTGATTGTTGATCACTTATTGAGGTCGAATGCAATATGTACACGTATGTATAGTATCATGGAAGATCTAGACTTCGTCTCCGTTATTTTTCGGTTTGATACAACCATGATACCCAGATGATAAGACAGCATAAAGACCGAATATCTCAGAACCTCGGCAATCTCTCAAACGAAATTTCGGTACTAAGACCATATGCCAATGAATGGTTCCCACCTGACTTGAAGTCTGTTAGGTTTATATCATCCTGCACATTTTAGTCTGATTGTGAGCCTACCGATACATCGTTAGTAAAGCTACTTATCATTTTTTTAAATTTTTCTTTTTCTTTTGACCATATTGACAGACCACACCAGTGTATATCATCACTTTCCCTTCTTTTCTCCAAGAAACTCATTTTTGGTTTTCTATTGTTTTTGAATTTTTGATTTTTTAAACTTAAAGACAGAAAATAAACGACATCTTTTTGGATTTTTGAATTTTCCATATGTTTTTGTATTTTCTGAAATTTCTCCCCCTAAAATGCGAAAAGATAAGTAAACTAAAAATCTTTTTGGATTTTTGACGCTAAAGAAAATATTTACAAAAACGATCAGCCGACAGAAGTTTACTCTTGTTTCACCTTAACACCATTGACCAACAAAAGATAGTCAAAACGAGATTTGTCAAAAGCTTTTGTAAACAGGTCAGCACGCTGTTCGTCAGTGTGGATTTTAACAACATCCATTAATCTTTTGTCAAAACAATCACGTATGAAGTGATACTTAATTTCGATGTGCTTGGTCTTGGAGTGTTGGACAGGATTTCTAGTGATAGATAAAGCAGCATTATTATCAACAAAAATAGAGGTAGATAGGAATTCAAAACCGTAGTCGCACATTTGTTGCTGAATCCACAGAACTTGAGAGCAACAACTTGAGGCAGCAATGTATTCAGCTTCACAAGTTGATGTAGCGACACAAGTTTGCTTCTTGCACTGCCACGTGACTAAGCGACTTCCTAAGAATTGACATCCAGCCGTTGTGGATTTCCCGTCTATTTTGCATCCGCCAAAATCTGAATCACTAAAAGCAACCTAGTCAAAACCATCATCCCTAGGATACCAAAGACCGGTGTCCGGGCAACCCTTCAGATAGCGAAAAATCCTTTTGACAGCTCCAAGATGAGATGCTTTTGGGTTGGCTTGATATCTTGCAAGCAGGCACGTTGGATACATGATATCAGGCCTCGATGCTGTGAGGTACATGAGAGATCCGATCATAGCGCGATAATAGGAAGAGTTGACACTTTCTCCCTTCAAGTCCGGAGTAATCCCGTGATTAGTCGGAAGTGGGGTACCAATGGGCGTTGCATCAGACATCTGGAATCGGCTCAAGATGTCTCCAACATATTTAGTCTGATAGATGAATATCCCAGACTCAGTTTGTTGAACTTGTAGGCCCAAAAAGAAATTCATCTCTCCTATTGCGCTCATTTCGAACTTTTCCTGCATAACACGTTCAAATTGCCTGCACAAAGCATTGTTAGTAGAACCAAAAATGATATCATCAACGTATACCTGTACCAACAAAAGATCTCCATCCTGTTCCTTGATGAAAAGAGTACAGTCGATAAGACCCCGGCGAAAACCATTTTCCAGCAGATAAGTAGATAAGGTTGCATACCAAGCCCTCGGTGCTTGATGTAATCCGTAAAGAGCTTTGTTGAGCAACCAAACCCGATCGGGATGGATAGGATCTTCGAAACCAGGAGGTTGTTCGACATACACCTCTTCTTCAACAATACCATGTAAGAATGCACTTTTGACGTCCATCTGATAGACTTTGAATCCTTTAAAAGAAGCATAAGCTAGAAAGATCCGAATAGCCTCCAGACGTGCAACTGGTGCATAAACCTCGTTGTAATCAATGCCTTCAATTTGACGAAAGCCCTGAACAACCAATCTCGCCTTGTTGCGAATGACCACTCCACGATCATCCTTTTTGCACTTGTAAACCCAACGGGTGCCAATTTTCTTGTAGTTGTCAGGTTTTTCAACAAGTCTCCAAACACCCAGCTTTTGGAACTGTTGTAGTTCCTCTTGCATTGCTTCAACCCAAGAATTATCCTTTAAGGCTTCCTTCCAAGATTTCGGTTCTTCTTGTGAAATGTAACAAGCGAAGGACCAATCATTTTGAAGACCAGATTCTCTAATGGCTGAATACAAACCAGCACTCTGGTTGTTTCTCAGCTGATTACGCGTCTGCACTCCTTGTTGGACATCTCCTATGATATTCTGCTGTGGATGGGTATCGTGTATCCTCATCTCAGAATTTTCAGGAACACGAGCATTAACACCCAAATTGTTAAAATTAAGATCAACAACCAACTCCACACCTGGAATATGCGTAGAAGTGGATGCATTCCCTTCAGCAGTATCATCAACTTGCACATGAGGAGTATCAACAGAAGTACCCTGAACTGGAGCAACTGGAGATGAAGTGCCTTCAGTCGCATCCAGATTTTCTTCATCTTCTTCTGATGACTCATTGTATTCAGTAGCATTTTCAACTTCCTCATTTTGAACTGTGTTGTTAGTCGAATTAGAACATTGTGAGTTAACAACAACAGGTCTAACCAATGACGAGTTAGCAGCATTGTCACTATCAAATATCATTCTAGCAGCTGCGGAATCTTCATCAAAGGTTGGCAGATCAAAGGAGTTGAATAGCCCATCGTAATCGAACATCCAAGGATCACCCGGAGCCCTAACAGGACTTGTATACCTTTGAACCCTTACTTCACTCCATAGCTCAATCTTTTTGGTAGCCAGATTCCAAACATGAAAATTCGGAGTTGCATATCCAAGGAAGAAACCTTTGATAGCTTTCGCACCAAACTTTCCATCAGGCTCAATCATAGTGCATGGACCGCCAAAAGGTTCTAGTATTGAAAGATCCGGTTTTCTATTCTGTAGAAGTTCGAAACAAGTCTTGCCATGTCTCTTAACTGTAAGAACTCGGTTTAAAGTGTAGCATGCAGTCGACACAGCCTCCGCCCAGAACTGAATAGGAAGCTCCGACTCTACTAACATTGTTCTTGCAGTTTCAATTATCGTTCGATTCTTCCTCTCCGCGACACCGTTTTGTTGTGGAGTGTATCGAGAACTGTATTCATGAAGAATGCCTTTAGAAGTACAGAACTCATCCATCACACGGTTCTTGAATTCAGTTCCATTGTCGCTTCTGATCCTCTTAGCATTCAATGTGTAGAGATTTTCCAACATTGTAAGAAGATCCTTGAGGATGCCAGGAGTATCACTCTTGTGTGCCATAAAAGCTACCCAAGAAAATCTAGAGTAGTCATCAGTAACTAATAAACAATAAACATCTCCGAACATTGTCTTGTGTCTCATAGGTCCAAAAAGGTCCATATGAAGACGTTCAAGGGGCATGCTAACAGTGTTGATTTTCTTCAAAGGGTGAGACTTCTTCGTTTGCTTCCCTTTCTGGCACGAAACACAGATATCTTGTAGATGAAAACTTCTCATGGGCACGCCATTCACAAGATTGTTTTTCACCAAATGGTTCATTTTTCTTAAGTGAATGTGTCCCATTCTTCTGTGTCAAGATATAGACTCCTTCTCCGTGGCTTTCGAGACAAAACATGTGACTTGTGCAGAAGTCGTAATCGCTTGGCTCATATCAAGAACATAAAGATCATTAACTCTTGGAGCCGATAAAAGAATCCATTCATCTGGAATTTTAAAACCAGGTTTAAGCACATAACAACCGGCATCATCGAAATGCACGGTGAACTTTTTATCGCAGATTTGCGACACACTGAGAAGATTATGATCAATTTGACGAACATAATTGATCTTATCGAAACATACAACACCATTGGAGATCATTCCCTCTCCAGTGATGTATCCGCCTTTGTCTCCAGCGAAAGCGACATAGCCTCCTTTAATATTTCTCACATCGTACAGAAGCCGTAAGTCGCCCGTCATGTGCCTGGATGCCCCACTATCAACAATCCAATGACTACTGATAGTTCCTTCTGGAACACCCTGCACATTTCATCCAATGATTAGTTAAGGATGGGGACCCAAGCCAAAGTGGTCTTGGGTCGTCCCTGAGAATCACGAATAGTGATCTCGATCTGTTGATGATTTTCCAAACGAACAGCTCCCCCTGAACTTTCACCCTTCCTAGGTTTCCAAGTTTGTTTTTGTTTACCAGATTGAGTTTTGTAAACAAATTTTGAAACTTCTGGTTTTACAGGTGAACTTGGTTCCCTTGGAACAGATTTGACCTTAGATTTTAAAGCCTTTTCTATTTTCTTCACATTTTGATGTCGTTGTTTCGTTTCCTGTTCTTTAACAGTTCTTTTATCATGTTTAGGCGAAACGGGATGACATTTAGGGTGAATCGTTTCAGGTGATGCTCTCTCAACAAATTTCTCTTTCGGAGTGTTTGCACAATCTTTGATGATGTGCCCAAACTCTCCACATTTAAAACACGTTCTCCTCTCAACAAACTTAGGAGAACTGGATTGACGATCAGATGTCGAACTTGTATAACCCGAGGTACTTGATTTTTCATCACACCCGTTTGAATGTTGAGTGTAATTGTTTTGACTATCACGTTTTAAAATTTTGACTTGTACAAAATCAGTGTTTGACTTGTTTTCAAAAGTCTCAATTTTATCTGTACCCCTCGATTCCACAAATTTGACACTACTGTTTTTCTTCTGATAACGAGCCCCTTTTGTTTCAAATTTTGATTTAGAAACATTTGGCCTTTGAGCTCGTTGATCTGATTGTTTACCCTTAGAAGCAACAGGTTGTTGCTTTGAAGGTGATTTCTGATTTCCAAATTTCTTTTTGATTTCAGCCTTAGGAATTGGATTACATTGAGTCACAATAACTCCCGGAATCGACTTTCCCAAAAACCTACTTGTGTTATTTTCAAAAACATTATCAATCGATGATGGATTGACATTTTTAATTGGAAAATCATTATCTGAATAGATTTTAGAATCACCAACCAAAGTGTACAACACAATATTACTTTTAACGGTAGACACAGGATCTATCACTTGTTGAACAACAGGTTGAACAGTAGGGGTAGGAGGATCACACAGAATATGATTCTCAATTGGAACTTCTACTCCTTTAAGTTTGTCAAGTGATTTATCCTGATTACTCACATCTGATTCTGGTTCATCATCCGACGACTCATAGTCCTCAATGGTTAGAGGACCTTGTTTCGTAGATGTTGAAGTTTCTGTTTGTTCAGATGATGTACTTGAAGAATTTTCCGATTTGAACCCTAGGCCAGTAGTAACTTCCTCATAATCAAGAGGCACACTGGGTTCAAACCGTGGCATTTTTTCTTCATCAGGCATATAAGCATAATTATGTCTCAAAGGGGGCGGACACTTCTCATACCCAACACCTTTCTTGTTTCCCTTTAGTTGTTGAACATCAATAATATGATCGAGCACAAATCGGGAGTTAGAATAACTCTCCAATTTTTGCTTGATTGCATCATGCTCGCATTTTACAATGGCTAATTCCCTTTTAGTTTCCTCAACAATGTTAATGTAATCGTTTATACTAACTTGTTTATGATAAACAGTTTTTGTCACTTCGGAAACATTTTTCTTTAGAGTTTCAATCATAGATTTAAATTCTTTTTCATGTCTAACTAGAGCCATATTCGCTTCTTTGCACTTAGCCATTTCAACAACTAAACTCTGATTGTGAATATGAATCGTATCACATTCAAGTTTTATTCTGTCAAATTCATTTTTCATATACTCACAATCTCTACAGTTGATAAGAATTTCAGATTTTACCTGACTTGTAGAAGCTGATACATTTGCCATAAAGGCAGTCTGATAAGAAAAAGATCCGTCTTCAGAAAAGAACTTCTCCATTTCTTTAGATGCTACCTCAGCCTTCTTGATCAGAACTGATTTCTGACATTTCAACTCTTCTGCTTCATTCAATAAGTCATCAAGATTAGAACTTGCTTCTTTGCTCACATCAGATTCAGAATGATAATCGCCCGAAGTAGAACTTTCTTCATCAGAACTCCCGGTATAACCCGAACTGTCGTCACTTTCAGAAAATTCTTCCTTATGAACGTGCTTGATGTGATTAATGATCTTTGCATAACACGCTGTTCCTCCTTTATCTTGATCACCTTCCCCAAGTTGTAAAGACCAATTAAACCCTTCATCAGCTTGTACGGTTAATGCACGATTATCGTTTGATGATCCAGACTGATTCTGGTTGGTGGTGTTGTTTACAGCCACTATCCCTTTTCCACGATTGTCTTGATTGGCATTTGAAGTACTCGTCTGATTACGGAATGGGTTCTGATTGCCTTGTTTGCTTGGTCGGGTGCACTCACGTTTGAAGTGACCCTTTTCGCCACAATTGAAGCATGTGACTGCTTCTTTATCAAATCCGTACTTTGTATCCTGTTTGCTGTCTAAAGAACTTCTCCCTGTTCGAACCATAAAGTCCTTCGCCCTTCTAACAGCACTTGCGAACGCCCACTTTATATCCATCAACTCCATTTCATCACGGTTGATTTGTAGATAGTCTTCGTTGGTCAAACTGATGTTTCCAATTTGACCTGCGACCAAACCGCAGTAAGCACTGACCATTGTATTAACGAGTTCCATATGTTCCTTTGCTACTTCAATGCTAACATTTGAGAGGTTTGATGTATCAACTTTGACTGTGTTAGTGTTGGGTGGAGGATTATTGGTATAATGAGCTTGCTGTTGTTGTGGTTGGACTTGTGGTTGTGGTTGGGCTGGAATATAAGCACTCGGATTGAACTGAGGTTGAGTAGTGGCAACTGGAGGTGTATAAGGAATAAAACCTCCTCCAGAATAAGCCTGAGCTTGAGCAATCAAATGCGCTGGCGGAAGATAGGCACTCGGATCGAAGACAGGAGGCGGAGCTGATTGAGGAAACGGAGAAGAGTTTGTATTTGATACAAACGCCATTTGTAACTTTGGTTGCTGAGCTGAACTGGAACTAACTGACGGGTTAAAACCTCCTCCATAATACATTTCGATATTTTGAGGAGCAGCAATTCGTTTTGCTTTCCGAATTTCTTCATCATTCTTGTGTTCCAGCTTCTGTACGAATTCATAGATACTTACAGTGTCAGCATCTAGAACACCAGTATGCTTTAAAAGCTCAATGTATGGGCTCCACTTTGGTGGTAGAGAATCAGCAAACCGTGCAACGACTTCCTTTTGAGTTGCAGTAACAGCATAAGCAAACATTTCACTAATCAAATGATAAAAACGTGTAGTCATATCATTTAGAGTTTCGTTTTCCAAGAACTGAAACGATTCAAACTCTTTCTTCAATAGATCATGGCGTGTCTTTCTAGAAGCTGCATTTCCTTCTCCTCTTGTTACCAAAGAATCCCATAATGTTTTCGTGTCCGAACAATAAGAAAATTGATGATAGATATCTTTGTGAAGCGCTTGGGTAAGAATAGCAAACGACTTTTTCTCAAATTCATAGGCTTTCTTGTCATTTTCCTGCATGTTAGAAAAACCTTCGGCCGTTGAGGCTGCTACTTCGAGAGCATTATTGCGTGGAGTAATGAAACACCTCCAAAGATCAGTGCTTTGACCTTGAACATATGTATGGAAACGACCTTTCCATGATGGAAACTCGTTCATATGATTCAACTTTGGTGGGCGATTGTTACTGCCCGTTTCGCTCTCGCTAAGCAAAAGATTTTGAATGTTTTGATTTTGATTTGATACCAACGCCCATTGTCCGGCACTTATAGAAGGTTGACCAAAAACATTCTTCACCCATGCTGCTGCGGAAGTCGGATCTTCACGTGGTCTCGAGTCCATACTCCAATCCCACGGATTTGTGCAACTCATATTTGATATTAGAACGATAACACCTGGTCAAACAATTTAAAATACAAAGTTAGAACAGTTTTGCAAGCTCTCTGTGTAAAATTGACAACAGGTGACGAAATCCAATAGTGATTTCGTCGAAGTTATTTGTGACGAAATCCAATGTGTTTTCGTTGACTGTTATGTGACTAAAATCCTTGTTTGTTTGTGATTTCGTTGACAAAAATACAAATGGACGAAATCTGATTTCGGTTGTCAAGTTGCAAAGCGATTTTAAGACGAAATCAATGGATTTTGTTGACTGTAATTTGGATTTCGTTGACTTGAATTTGGAGATGAAATCGGATGGATTTCGTTGAGTGATGTAGACGAAATCGAGTGATTTAGTTGATCCTTGTTGGTGTTTTCGTCCAGAGAAACCAAAGGTGACAAGGATTGGCCCAGACAAAGAATTGGCCCAGACAAAAGAATTTGGCCAGTCTTGGATTTCGGCCCAGACTTGGATTTCGGCCAAAACAAATGTTCAAATGTGTTTTCGGCTGGAATTGATTTCAGCAAGGGTGATTTCGGCTGGAGCTTGATATATTTGACTTATGTGTTTTCGTTGACTATTGAACAAGGGATTTCGGCTACAAAGTGACAAGGTGTTTTCGGCTGTGATGATTTTTTGTGGATACAGCTATTAGATATTTTCAAACCTTATCCTGACAACAGTGCAACAATTTCAACAAAGTATGGTTATCTGATTTCGGTACACCCTTTTTCTTACCAACTAATGATAACAGTACACTCTTTTCAAACACACTTTAATATTATATTGATAAACACCTTGATTTATGTAACATGCAGATCAAATGTACAAGGATGACAAGAACAGTTTGAATATTGAAGAACACACTCAAGAACAGTTTGAAGATATGAAAATTCTGGACAATGATTTTGCTTAAATTTTTAACAAAAACCCAAACGACAACATGTATAGATGCAATATAACAGGTTTTCAATAAAATTATAGCAAAATAACACTGGTAATCACAGATTTTTCAGCAATATTTCAAGAGCACATTCAAGAACACATTGAAGATATGAGGTTTCCGGTCACTGGCGAATTTTTCGAACACTAATCTTGCATAAACTTTCTATGAAAACCAAACTCTAAACATGCATACATGTAATTTTAACAAGGTTTTCAATAAAACTTTAGCAATGAAGCAAATTATCACAGATTGTTAAGAATACTTTTCCAGAAATATATGAATGACAAGAACACTTTTCGGAAAATCAAACAACAACACTCAATATAAACCTAACTATGTTTGGTTTAAACAAGGATACGAGCCAAAGCTCTGATACCACTTGTAGGTCCGTTTTTCTCGGAGGATCCGATACGTAACCTATCCTTGTTTATATCAAACACTATCACGGGTGCGGAATCCCCGTAACTATGCAAACCAAACAATGTAAAGAATATAACACGAACAGGTAATCAAAGATTCACTTAGATTAACAGGATGAGAACAAACTGCAAACACATACACATACACACAATGCTTGACGATAAACTCTCAGTTTCTCTCTATGCTCTCATAAGCCTAACTGTGAAATATGCAAAGCTATTTATACTAAACCTTGAACGAAAACACTATGGACGAAATCACTAGTGATTTCGCCATACATGTCTCACGAAATCACCATTGGATTTCGTTACTGTGATGGTTGGGCTTGGTCTTCGCCAAATGATGTAGCAGGCCCAAATGATAACAAAGTCCACATGAAGTTGCTTGATCCAAAGACAAGTTACGGCCCAAATGTTGGAAGTTGAAGCCCAGAAGTAGTTTTGGTCAATTGTTACGGTTCTTGTGAAGACTTTTAGGCTAAAGACAAAATCCATGACATCATCATGACATCACGCTGATGATGTCATGGTGATGTGTCACCGGGACTTGTTTGCGGCGCTCCGTGCTTCGCGTGTCAAACTCTGGGGCGCACGACGGAGGAATGTCGTGTCGTCTGGCTTGAGCCGGACCTAACCGAGTCGACCCGAACCGAAACGAACCGAGTCGAGTCGCGTCCACATAAAGTGTACCAACAACCCACGATACACCGAGTACCATCACCCCGTAAATCCATATATATGATGTAGTGTCTCTGATTTCATCTTTTGATGGATTTATGTTACCAAAATTGTGTGCTTTTATAGGTTGGATCAAATTTCTATATCTTGTGAATTTGTGTTTGTGAGGCTACTTGGCTGCATTTGCGATGGGTTATAAAACATACCATTTCGATGAATAAATTAAGGAGTTTTACATGGATAGTTTGTGTGGAATGTTTATATTGTGGCTTTGATCCCTATTTTGATGAATAAATTATGATACTTAGAGTGTATGTCAGTTACTTGGGGGTTGAATTTTTAAACGAATTGAAGGTCCGTGAACCGGATCAGATCTACGAGGCGACTACATATGTAACTACGTCTAAACGTGTGCAAATCCACTTCTATACGTATGATAGTCACAATCTCATGTAAATAAACATTCGAGCTCTAATTGATTATCAAAATCACATTACACATATTTGGATCTAAACACACACACACAGAGATTTGACGCTGGGGAATTGGAAAGTTATATGAAAATGCAAATGATTGGGTTTTTATAGTGATGGTTAAACCTAATCACTTAAAAACAATCCCCCAATTATTTACAACTCCAAACAATTCGTCTAATCATTTTCCCTCAAATACTAACTTAACATACTTAATCAAAACCAAGTGTTCAACACATAATAACACCAACACACCTATGACCTAGCAACCTACTGACTGTAGGCATTAAATTGCATCTATAAACCTTAAATTGCATTTACCGACTCCCCCTTAAATATTGTCGGCAATCACGGTCTTCGGTCTTCACTTCCAGTTTGTCTTTGAGTTGTTTCCAGCATGGATCCTGAAAGCAAAACGTATGTGAACCACATGGTGGAACTTTAACGCCTGATCCATGTCCCTCGTCTGGTAATATCAGCATCTTGTATAGACGTTCAATTATAATATCATTCTTTGATAGATTCACCAACCACATAGGCTCAAATATCCTAACAAACTGGTTTCCGTTTGCCAAAACAATCACTGCTTCACATATCCTATTCTTAAATCGTAATACCACCACTTAAGGAATTTTGATGTAGACTAGAAAACGGGATACGAAATCTGAACTGTTGATTCTCACAAAATGTCAGGAACGATTCTTTCAAAATTTGTTGATTCACGAAGAATACCGAAAGTTGGGGGTTTCACACACAAAACACTCAACAGTGAATTGGGAGAGAAAAATGATTTTTCATATAATTCAAAACTGATTAGCTTCCTCCCATTACATCCATATAAATAATAACCTAAATTGAAAACGGGCCTCAAAACACACTTGGGCCAAAAGCTAGAACGAAATAAAAGTCCACGAAAAGCACTAAAAACATGAAAAGATAAATAACTCATAGAAATAAGCGTTTTTGGGGCCGAACAATGACCCAAACCTTTGTAGATTGATGGGATTCGTTCTCACGATCGATTCGCCTGGTCGCACGCCCAAAACAGACACCTTTAGCCCAAGTTAGAGCCATTTTAGTGAAGCCTCTTTTGTCACGCGATCTTGAGCCTCCAAATATAAGATGACCCGCTCCTCTACACTTGGGCCCGCATCAGATTCATAGAAGTCCTGCTCCATCTCTTTATAAGATTGATCGTGATTGGTTCAAACGAGGAAGAACATTGACCAAAAGAATTCGTTCGATACAAATAAAGGTGAGAAGTTCAATGTGAGACAGAAACAAGTCGGGAGATGCTACTGGGGATGTCGGTTATGTTAGATAATCAAGTTTGAGAGAAGAAGAGTACGTTGTGAAGTTGTATTGTAGGTCCGGCTAGGGGAGGATCTAGTCGCCTAATCCTTGTTGTCAAACACACCCGGTTGTGCGGAATCCAACCGGAGATGCAAACCGAGATCGAACACGCAAAATACACGACACACAAAGTTCACCGTTTAACACCACTGTATTAATACGAATGAAAGGTTCGGTTACAAGCACAAGGTTTACAAATCTATTCTGCAAACTCTCTCTAACTCTCGTGTGTGTGTGCTCTCTACAATGTGTTCTCTTCTGTTCTTTTTTGAGACAGAAACATAACATGTCTATTTATACACACAGACACACGAGACATGACGAATCAAACTAAGACTCGACGAAACAAATGGCACTCGACGAATCAGCATCATGGTCGACGAATCACATGTGAAAGACGACGAGACTGAATTGATGTTGACGAAACAAGTCTGTTTCGTCAACCATATCCTTGTTTCGTCGACATGAATTGAGTCCGGCCCAGTTTAAGATTTAAGCCCAAGTGCATTCTGTCTTGATGATGATTGGCCCAAGCATAATGGATCATGCACGTAACTTCTTCAAACATATGCAGATTTGAAGATTTGTAATGTTTAGTCAACTGATGACATCATCATGACATCATCATGATGATGTCATGATGATGTGTCAAGCGGGAAACATTCTCGGCTCTCCGTGCTTCGCGTGTCGAACTCTGGGGCGCACGGCGGAGGAATGTCGTGACGTCGGGCTTGAGCCGAACCTAACCGGGTCGAACCGGACCAAGTCTCGTCGAGTCGAGTCGCGTCCACATACATGTATCAACAAACTCCCCCTTGGACGCTACTCGCGAGGTTCGCCTTTCATGTCTTCTATGTCGGAGGATCTTCAAAGTCTTCACGTCTTGTAAGCAGAAAGTGTATCAACAAACTCCCCGTTTCATGTAGGAAGTGTGTTGACAAACTCCCCCTTAACATAAGCTCCCCCTTGAGTTATGCTCGTGAAAGACTTGATCTTTATAGCTTGAGATCCTTGTGGTATTGATGATGGTCAACGGCAACTCGATCATCTTCATCACTTGAGTGCCTTTACGTCGTGTCTTCATTCCGAAGCTTGTCATCGACCATGTTCTCCTTGCCTTTAGAATCTGCACATGCAAGAAATCTAAACGCGTAATGAGAACAACTGCTTGGAATATAGTTTAACATAAACAAACGACACACGTGTGACCATTATTCAAACAACTACCGTCCGACAGTTTGAAAGTTTAACAAATTTGTTCAATTTTAGTTTTTAACTTTCAAAAATTGTTAACTTCGACAGTTTATGAAGATGCAATTGTTTTCCGGCTTACAATCAGGATTTTGGGTAGGATAGACTCGAGTTCCAACATCAGTCAATCAAAAATAAACTAGAATCAAAATCTTTTTGGATTTTATAAAGTTTATATTAAAACACACCTAAAATCTTTTTGGAATTTTTCATTTTTCAAATGTAAAGACGGAAAGCAATAAATAAATATATACAAAGATGCATAAACTGAAAACAGTAAATAAATATCTACAGACATTCTTTTTGCGAGTTTCGAGGGTAAGAGAATCATATCAGTGTACGGTCAAGTCAAAACACTCTTGTTGTTCTTTTAGTTAACATTAAGATAAGCATCCTATAACGATTATCGGTATTGTTGTCCACATAAGCTCAACTTATCATTTGTAATCATGGCGAGGGGATACGTTAAGGTATGATTTATACTTACAGACCGGTGTTCATCCACATCACGACACATTCCCGTATCAAGGTATGCACGAGGGTTCATCTTACCGGTGAGTATACCGATTATCATCTGTTTGACCGTATATGATGTGAGATTCTCACTTATTTTGATTGAAAACAAGCCCTATGTGATAAAATCACTTATTGATGAGGAACTTGATTTTCAGATGCATGAGGGCACAGGAGCAAGTCCGTGAACAGGTCAGTACTTTCGTACAGCAGAGAGACGAACTTGACTCCCGGATAAATGTGATATTTTATCACTTATTTGTTTGGACATGTGATTGTTGATCACTTATTGAGGTCGTATGCAGTATGTACACGTATGTATGGTATCATGGAAGATCTAGACTTGTGTCACCGTTATTTTTCGGTAAAAGATACAACCATGATACCCAGATGATAAGCAGCATAAAGACCGAATATCTCAGAACCTCGGCAATCTCTCAAACGAAATTTCGGTACCAAGACCATATGCCAATGAATGGTTCCCACCCAGTCTTCAGTCGAATTAAGTTTATATCACCCTGCACACTTTAAAATGATTGTGAGCCTACCGATACATCTTATATAGAGCTGCTTATCGTTTTTCATTTAAGGTTTAAAGAGGTTTGGACAGACCACTGATGTACTATCATTTTCTCTTTTGCTCGCCAGGAAACTCATTTTTGATTTTCTATTGTTTTTGTGCTTTTTAAATTTTCGATGTTTTTGGATTTTTCAAATATGGATTTACTCCCCCTAAAATCAACAAACTAAGAAAAAATTTAAAACACAAAGGTATTTACAAAAATGACTTTCCGATGTTGGTTAACTCATGTTTTACCTCAATGCCGTTTACCAAAATTAATTTTTAATCAGAAAAGATTTATCGAATTTTGGAAAAACCAGTTGGCATGTCGGTTTGCGGTGTGGACCATGACAACATTGTCTGGCCAAAGAGTGCTGTATGAGACAATAAAAATTCATAAAGCAGCTTAAATATCGACAAGTAAAAGAGAGATTAGAAATTTAAAACCGTATCCTGCAACTGCTTCGTGCATTGCAAGGAATCTGAGTGCTCTCCCAAACTGGATATCCACCCGGTGTGGATTTCAAAGTCGATTCTTTGTAGCTACTGAGAAGTCTCTTGACAGCAACAAGATCATAAACCTCTGGGTCCGGCTGGTCTTCCACATTTCACCAGCGAAGGTTTTTGTCTTTCTCTTGAGAAGTAGTGTGCGGTTGTTCAATCCATGCCAAGGCATCCGCACACCCGGTTGGTTTGTTCAACAAACACATTTTCTTCAATCACACCACGAAGAAATGTACACTGCACGTTCATCTTGTTGGATTTTGAACTTCAGACTTGCTGCAGATGCGTACATTTTGATTGAATCTATCCTGGGGACCCGATCACAGCCTTTAACAATCAAACTTTGGGATGATTTTCAATTTGTCGAAGCTTTTCAATCTCTTTCAACAGACACCTCTGTTTCACTTTTCATTTTCTCTCCATCAAAGGCAACAATTTCTTCTGTTGCCTATCTTGTGCAAGGACGCTCCACTATCAACAGTCTTACGACTATCGAAAGTTCCTCCTGGAACATTCTGCACACTCATTCAAAGATTAGACGGAGAGGGGGACCCAAGCCTTTGTGGACTTGGGTCGTCCTTGATCATCAATAAAAGTGATTTCAATCACTTGATGATTAGGAAACAGAACCTGTGGTGCTCCCCCCGACTGAATTACCTGTTTTGGTTTCCAAGCTGTTTGTCCTTTACCAGTATTTGTATTAATTGTTTTTGCATTTACTGGTTTTACCGTTTTAGGTTTTGCTTGAACAGGTTTTTCTTCTTTGACCTCTGATTTTAAGGCCTTTTCAATTACCTTTTGATTTTTTTGATTTAACTTCTTTTCCCTTTCTTTCAAGACACGGGGGTCTTGTTTCGGGGAAACAGGTCGTTTTTGGTAATTGGTTTCTTGGGGAGCCTTCAACTTTTGCAGGTATGGGCAGTATCTTACAATATGCCCAATTGTGCCACACTCAAAACACATTCTCCGCTCTACAAACCTCGGAGAAACATGTTGATGACCAGACGGAGAACCAGACAATGAACTTTGTGATCTAGATGTACTTGTGCCTAAATCACATCCGTTGGTGTGTTGGGTGTAATTATTCTGATCATTTCGTTTTAAAATTCTAACTTGTTTTACAAAATCAACGTTAGATTTATCCTGAAATGTTTCAAGTTTATCTGTACCCTTGGATCCAACAAAGTTCACTTTCTGTTCTCTTTTCTTAACAGGAGCTCTTTTGTTTTGCACCTTTTGCTGTTGAACTTTAGGCGCTTGAACATTCTTGTTCTGAGCTTTCTTTCCCTGTACCTTACCTTTCCCGGAGTTCACTTGTTGTTTTCGCTCAACTGGTTGTTTTTGGTTTCCGTATTGTTTTCTAATTTGTTCACACGGAATTGGATCACATTGAGTGACGGTAACTTTGCCACTTTTGTTCCCCAAAAACTTTTCAATACATCCTTCAAAAATTTGCTCAATTAAATCTTGATTTACATTTTTAATTGGAAAATCTTTGTTAGAGTAGATTTTGTCATCTCCTTTGAGCGTGTACAACAAGTTATTCCCTTCACAACTAGAGACAAGGGACTCCATTCCTTTTGACATTTCAGTCTTACTCGGTTCCACTGGTGGATCACATAAGATGTGATTCTCGATTGGAATATCTGTTGTAACCGAGTTAGACTGTTGATTCACAATTTTTACAGACTCATCATCCGATGAATCAGATTCATCATCCGAAGAATCAGTATCCTCAACAGTGGGAGGACTCTGTTCCTTAACACACGATGAATCTGTCACATTCTCAGACTCAGATTGACTTGAGGATGATGTACCAGTTGTGAACCCGAGGCCTGCTGCAAAATCATCTAGATTGAGTGGCACAGTAGGTTCAAAACGGGGCATATCCTCGTCATCAGGCAATTTGGAGTAATTGTGATTCATTGGGGGAGGACATGATTTGAATCCATTACACTTCCTATCCCCCTTTTTCTTTTGAACGTCAATAATGTGATCCAAAACATAGCGGGAATTGGAATAGCTTTCCAATTTCTGCTTAATTGTCTCACATTCACATCGAGCTGTTGCTAACTCTACCATTTGCTTTTCAATTGTGTCAATTAAGTCATTGTTAGCATGTTGTTTTCTCAAAACAGCCCTTTGTAATTCTGAAACGTCATGTCTTAAAGACGCAATTGTTGTTTTAAATTCCTTTTCATTTCTGGTTAAAAACAAGTTAGCTTCAATTGCTTTAGCAAGATCTACAATCAATTGTTGATTGTGTTTGTGTGTGATTTCAAACTGACTTTCCTTTTCTGCATATTTAACATTTAAAGCATCACACTTTTCACAGCTAACTACAGTGGGTTCGTCGACACATACCTGACCTGATGAACTGTCGACATTAGCCATAAAGGCTGAATGGAGAGAAGACGAAGTATAAGCAACTTGATCCACCAAATTAGATCTTCTTTCAGTTCCTGCTGCAGCTTCTCCCAAAAGCTCATCAATATTTGCATCGACTGACGCACTTGATGTCTCATCCACATGATCATTGCCTGAAGTGGAAGATTCTTCATCTGAGCTTCCACTATAACCAGAACTGTCTTCATCTCCAGAAGATGCATCACCATTGGTGGAAGATTCTCCACCACTGGAGTGCTTTAAATCCTTTACAACTTCAGCATAAAACGCAGTTCCTCCTTGATTTCCACCTCCACATTGTACAGACCAGTCACACCCATCATCGGCTTTATTTGAGTTGGACGTGGATGTACTTGTTTGATTTATGAAAGGATTTTGGTTGCCTTGTTGAGGTTGGGCTTGAGGTGGTTTCCAAAAATAGGCACTTGGATCAAATTGGGGTTGAGTTGGGGCAATAGCTCGCAAGAATGCATTTTTGTCGAACTCTGGCTCAGGTTGTGTAGCTGATGATTGTGGAGTCGAAGTTATTTTAGTCCACGCAGTTGGATCCCACTGACCGTTTGTTCCCATTTTATAAAAATTAATATAATAAGTGAAAATTGATTTTTTTTTTTTTTTTTTTTTTTTTTTTTTTTTTTAAATTTTCACAAACTATGTTAAAATTTCGAATGATAACAACCAGCCGAAGGATCCTTGATCGAAATACCTGAAACACACAAACAGTTAAACAACTAGTGCAAACGTTCTGTTTAAAAATTACAACTTTCACGACGAAACAGAATGTTGACGAAACAGGTTTGTTAAACTGGGTTTTATAAAAGACGAAACTGGCCCAGTTAAATGTTTGGCGAAACAGGCCTTACAATTTTGACTCAAATGAAATGGCGAAACAGGTTAGTTACTTGGGCCCTTTTAGTGATGAAAAAGAATTTCACTTTTGGGTTTTGAAAGTAAACGAAACACAGAGCCCAAACACCTAGTCAATTTATTTTGATGAAATAGATACCATGTGGGCTTCAAGTTTGGCGAAATAGGTGGGCCTTTTGGGCTTCCAATTTTGACGAAATGGATTGGAAATTTTGACTTTGACGAAATACAAATGTGTTTCGTTGAATATTCTGTTTCGCCAAGATTTATAGAGTTTTGTTTCGCCAAAGATTCTGTTTCTCTGTTTCGTTGAGTGTTTGTTTCGCCAAGAAAGTTGTCAGAGTTGGTAAACTTTTGACTTTTATCTTAACCTGACACACGCAAACATGCTTTCGGCTACACCATTACCAAATTACCAACCAAATGATGACTTACAATATTTTAATCAGATTACAATTTTCAAAGACACAAACACCTTATCACTTAAATTTTTAGGATCAAAAAGTGTTACTTTTGAAGAACACAATGAAGATTTCAAGAACACCACCCAGAAAAATAAGTTTTCCGGTGAACCGAAACTCTCCGAACACAATATTTTGCTAAAGTGTGTAACAAAAACCCATAACTAACATGTAAACATGAAAAATAACAAGGTTTTTAGTCAAACAAAAAGCAAAATAACAAGATTTTAACCAGATTTTAAGTTGTTTCCAGAAAAATATGAACTTTAACACCCGAAAACAAACCAAGAACACACTCGGTTTTAACAAGGAGAAGAGCCAAGGCTCTGATACCACTTGTAGGTCCGGCTAGGGGAGGATCTAGTCGCCTAATCCTTGTTGTCAAACACACCCGGTTGTGCGGAATCCAACCGGAGATGCAAACCGAGATCGAACACGCAAAATACACGACACACAAAGTTCACCGTTTAACACCACTGTATTAATACGAATGAAAGGTTCGGTTACAAGCACAAGGTTTACAAATCTATTCTGCAAACTCTCTCTAACTCTCGTGTGTGTGTGCTCTCTACAATGTGTTCTCTTCTGTTCTTTTTTGAGACAGAAACATAACATGTCTATTTATACACACAGACACACGAGACATGACGAATCAAACTAAGACTCGACGAAACAAATGGCACTCGACGAATCAGCATCATGGTCGACGAATCACATGTGAAAGACGACGAGACTGAATTGATGTTGACGAAACAAGTCTGTTTCGTCAACCATATCCTTGTTTCGTCGACATGAATTGAGTCCGGCCCAGTTTAAGATTTAAGCCCAAGTGCATTCTGTCTTGATGATGATTGGCCCAAGCATAATGGATCATGCACGTAACTTCTTCAAACATATGCAGATTTGAAGATTTGTAATGTTTAGTCAACTGATGACATCATCATGACATCATCATGATGATGTCATGATGATGTGTCAAGCGGGAAACATTCTCGGCTCTCCGTGCTTCGCGTGTCGAACTCTGGGGCGCACGGCGGAGGAATGTCGTGACGTCGGGCTTGAGCCGAACCTAACCGGGTCGAACCGGACCAAGTCTCGTCGAGTCGAGTCGCGTCCACATACATGTATCAACATGTATTAATCGGTGTGAAAGACCTGACTAGAACCAAGGTCGGGAGGATGGAAATTAATCTTGATTAAAGGGCTATATGGGTGCATTATGAAACTTATGGGTTAAAAGATAATAGATAAATTAAATGTAAGATTTGATTTTATTTGGAAATGATTATATTAGAAGAGTAGTTTCCAATTTTCAAAAAAAAAAAAAAAAAAAAAAAAGAGTAGCTTCCTTATTTAATTATGATATCTGGGGCTTGAGGTTTGGGTCTCCAAATAAACAAGGCCTCCAGCTTTAAAAAATATAGTAATAATTATATATGATATTTGGGCTAGTTTGCAATGGATATTATTGATGTATAGCAGATTTGTAGAGGCGCTGCATATATTGTATTTGGGCGGCAATTGCGATTTACTCAATTTTTTTTAGGGAAGAAGGCCTCTAGTTTTTACTTCGCTTTAGGCTACCAAAATGTTTGAGCCGGCCCTGTTAATTAGGTGTCTTGTAGGTTAAGTTAACTTGGTTATATGGTTATTTATTAGTATAAATAAATGGTTTAGGGTCATTGTAATTTTTGTAATCTTTCGTTCTTAATAAGAGTTCAATACATGACATCTATATAAAATGTCTTATATATAAAATTAAAAGAAAATGAAGATACTCAAATGAAATAAGTAAATAACCTACGTGAGGCTAAGCTTATACAAAGTACATACGTTAGAAAGTTCAAAAGAGTTCTGACCTTGTCACTAGAGTTCGTCACACTTTTTTATTCGATTATCTGAGCCTTTTCTTCTAAGACTAAGCTTTACCTTCTCGTTGTTGTTGGTAGAGAAGATAACGACCCCCACCAATGGTATTCCGCTGGTGTTTATTACCTTTGTTTTCTTTTGAAGTATATGTACATTGCTTACTGTTAAATCTATGTTTGCAACGCACTTTTGTGTGTGGGGGGGGGGGGGGGGGGGGGGGGGTTAAACGGCCTGAATCTTAAGTCGTATACTTTTATCCCAAGTTGTGCTTTGCAAAATGATGCTTATACAATGTTAAAAAATCAATGTTGTTGACACATTGTCATTATTCCAGAACATTTCGAATTTGTATGTATATTTTAAATGCATGATTGTATAATATCTTTTATAATTGAAGAAAATCAAATGGAATCAACTTTTAGACAGCAGCATATGCAGGAGAGCTTTTTTAAGTTGTTTTCCACAATTATTGCAGATAAAGTTTCATGGGGTGGCCATCTTGCATATCAGAATTATGCACTGCGGAAGTATTCGAATACATTTGATTCTTATGAACACGAAATTGAAAGAACAAATGATAGACAATTCGTATAAAGGAAATTGTCTTGGTAACCGGTAATGTTTGCCGGTAAAACCTATATATACGTTTACACAAGAACGGTTATGTGAGTAATTATGTTTGGCGGGAATAACCGTCGTTTGAACCGGTGTTATCCGACCAACATACCCATTCGAATATATCCGTTCATTTACACACACATATATCTAATAAGTATAAGTTTGATACATATAATAAATATAAATTATGTTTATAATACTAATACTCTCCCCTAAACATAATTTGGTTTAAGAGAGTTCTTGAGCACACTATTGTTTGCTTCGTTAACAGCTTTCTTTGCCCTTGAGAAGTCGAATTTTTTCCTTTGAAGTTTCTTGAGACCATGCCAATCACTACCACCATAGAATACATAATGATCTTCAGCCTCATCTTGAATCGTTCCAGAATTTCCTTGTAACCAGCCAACTCCTCCTGTTTGACCTGCATATAAAGCATAATTGTTGGCCCCAAAATGGATCTTTGATCTCTAGAACGTGATAAACAAACTTGTATAACTTGAATATATAAACTGAGAATTTTTACAATGTAATGATCGAATGTAATGAACAACTACAAGTGAATCTAACTATCCCTATTTATAGTTTTCTAAAGGGTACGAGTGAATGGTTGCGTCTCTTCGTGTAAGGACACGTCTCTTGGATGTATGGTTGTGATTGAATCATGAAGAGGTATGTCGAATCTTGTTCACTCGTTCCAACAGTCGCGTCTTCTTCCTTTGTTGCCTTGATACCGATTCGAATAGGTGTGTGTAGAGAGACACACCCTTTCGGTTATTAGGGTAGTTTCCAACTTCCACTTTGTCAACTTTGGTCCTCGTACTTTGTAACCGCTAAGTAATATTAATTCTAACTATCTATCTAATTACGGGATGTTAAGAGATTAACTGGTTTCATTCACCCCCCTAATCTCGAACATCCATAAGTTGCTTTAAGTCTTGAATTCCGAGCTGCTTTATCATCTCGAGTTTCTCCGTATCTAACACTTCACATGTATCTTCTTATTTACGAACCTTGCTCCTCACGAACCTTGTTTCACTTGAACTTGCTTCACACGAACATTTTGCTTCACACTTGTCTTGACCGCACTTGATTTGTATCACACGAATCTTTTCTTGTGTAGTTGTCTCAACACGAACTTCACCCGGTCTTGATTAACTTGCCCACTATCATATCACATGATCGGAATCCATTTCTTATAGATTTGATAAACTGATTCACTCAGATCTCTCTTGCGGTTGTATCACACAAGAATTTTTTCTGACCCAGTCACAGGATACGCGTGTCTTCTTCTTGATTTATCACAGATTAAATATCCTCTTCACGGTTGTCTCTCACAACAGGTTCTTCATCATTGATTGCTTCCCTCACGGATTCTTCGCTTTGATCCGATCCACTCACTGGACTATTTTGTTATACCTTTCACAGGTTATCTCCGCATCACACGGTTCTTCCCCTTGATCGTATCACACGACCAAGTTTCACGTTTCTATTTCTCTTCAGCGTTTAGGCACATCAGAAGTGCCGGTTCATCATCATCTTCTATTTCGACCAAGAGTGTCTCACTTTCTTTGGTTTTCTTGGTTGGGCATTCGTAGGCATAGTGCCCAAGTTTCTCACATCTGTAGCAAGTGATTTTCGACTTATCTCTCATAGCCGACGTTTCTTGCTTGCTATCATCCCTTTGTGGTTTGTCGGTTCCTTCCGACTCGTAAGAGGTGTGCCTTTCACCCCTATGTTGATAATTGCCTCTTCCTCGGCCTCGTGACGGACGGAATCTCCCTCGTCCATGATTTCCAACATGTTGTCCATGACCCGCATACAAGAGTTCTTCTAGATTGTTCACCGGGCTTTCTTTTTTCTTCAACTTTAACCTTTCTTCATACGTTTTTAATCTTCCGACCGCTTCTTCTAGCGTCATAGTTTCTAGATCGGAGTATTGTTCCATGGAGGCAACGATTTGAGTAAACTTATCCGGTACGCCATTTAGGAGTTTGCGTACTAGAGTCGCTTGACTCAATGTCGTTCCTACTTCAGTTGCTCGGGTAACGATACTATTAATCTTTGCGGTAAACGAATCAATAGTGTCGTCATCCTTCATTTGCAACAATTCAAATTCTGACAATAACGTGTGCATACGCGCCTTTTGTACCCGATCAACGCCAACGTGTCTAAGCTTTAGACTATCCCAAATTTCTTTTGCAGTTTTACAACTTGTAACTTGCAATACAACATCTTCTGGTATTGCTTGAAACAAATATGCAATTGCAGACTTATCTTTCTTAGTGTCTACCGTTGCATTCTCTGTTGGTTCAATCGTTTCCCACAAACCATTCGCTTCAAGAATCGTCTTGATACGAATAGCCCAAACCGTATAGTTTGTTGGTTTCAGAATCGGACACTGAAACTGGGAAAGAGAATTTCCATCTTTCTGTATTATTATCGGACTTTGTCCGGATGATCCTGACATATCTTCCTGCCGAATAATCTTCACTTCTAATAAACTTTCTTTTGGTTTCAATAGATCTCAACAACCCCGATTACCCGAATCGTGTTATAATCAAACAACCGAAACAAACTAATTCGCACTAAAACCCCGGAATCAAATACGAACCCTAGATTCCTAACCCTTCGGTTCAACCGATTACACTAGAACCGAAATCAAAAAATCTGAATTGAACTTTGCGAATTTAAGAAACGAAATTGAAACCTGATCGCGAATGACTTCCCGCCGATTCGTTGCCTTGCGATTCCCACGCCTAGAGCCTGATGCTCTGATACCAATTGTTGGCCCCAAAATGGATCTTTGATCTCTAGAACGTGATAAACAAACTTGTATAACTTGAATATATAAACTGAGAATTTTTACAATGTAATGATCGAATGTAATGAACAACTACAAGTGAATCTAACTATCCCTATTTATAGTTTTCTAAAGGGTACGAGTGAATGGTTGCGTCTCTTCGTGTAAGGACACGTCTCTTGGATGTATGGTTGTGATTGAATCATGAAGAGGTATGTCGAATCTTGTTCACTCGTTCCAACAGTCGCGTCTTCTTCCTTTGTTGCCTTGATACCGATTCGAATAGGTGTGTGTAGAGAGACACACCCTTTCGGTTATTAGGGTAGTTTCCAACTTCCACTTTGTCAACTTTGGTCCTCGTACTTTGTAACCGCTAAGTAATATTAATTCTAACTATCTATCTAATTACGGGATGTTAAGAGATTAACTGGTTTCAATAATGGCTGACTACCTTTTCTGCTGCACCTGCACTCGACGAACACTCGGCAGTCTCCGTTGGAACTTTGTTTATCATCACTTCTTTTTCTCCGTCACTTTTGTTTTCTCTGGGATCTTCTATCTTCTCATTCTCCTTTCAGTTTGCCATTTCTTGTGTTATCTTGAACTTGTAGTAGTATACAAGTACATCCAGATACATTGCATAAATCAGCCGCATGTATTCACCATCTTCAAATTCGAAACCCGTATCTTTTGCTATCATTGCCCACATACCATTTTCAGTAACACGCCGGTGACCACCTTCTCTCTTTACTGCCATATAGAGATCCAACAAACCTACTTTCCGATTGTTTGAAATAACAGCAGGCAACGGTCTTGATTGTATTTCTAATTTAACTTTAAGAAACCATTCTATCATCTTCTCAAATGTGATTTCAAGATAATGTTTGTATTTAAGAAAATACTCAGCATCATCAAGCATATCTAACAGGGCCTTACAATCACTAAAATCATTGAACTTCATTGCTTGTAAGATTAGAATATTCCAATCCGGTTCACTTGTAGATAAGTTCAATTTCTCAAAATAATCATTTAAGAAATCTGTCTTATACTTCTCATGTTCATGCCCCTTTTCTATCACACTTTGTTTTTCTAATTCACCCATTTCTTCTTCCCTTGTCATCCCAGAATGACTATTTCTTTTATTGTTTATGGGAATGCTGAAAGTTGGGTATATTTTGCATTTATCTCCCATGAATTTTACCGTAAACCCCTGTGTGACTAACTGATCATAACTTAATACATTTCTGTCTATGTCCGTAGTGTATAATACACTTTGAATATGTATCTTTTCAGATCCGGACACTACATCTACCACACCAACGCCTCTTATGAAGAAAAAATGGTTTTCTCCAGTCATAGTTTCGACATGAGACATATTTTTAATACGTTTAAACATGTCTATGTTATAAGAGAAATGGCGTTTGAGAGATTTGCTAACATACCACATATCGGACCAATATCCTCCATCGGTTCCTTCCAGAATAAATTCCAGTCGCTCTTCAATCTGATGATTGTTGTCATCCTCAGACCCTTGTTGAATTCCTGCATTAACCACTTGTCGTAGTAATTGATTTTCTTCATCCTTTTCTTTCTCTTGGCATGAAGAGATTTGATGACCAGGCATATGGCAGTAGTAGCAGCGTCGTTCCATTCTTCTTCGGTCTCGTCTTTCTTCTGAACAGTGGGCACATGGCATCATTGAAGAGGTTGGCCTGAGATTGTCACTGATTGAAATACTGGCTCTGATACCACTTTCTTGCATATCGGAATTATGCACTGCGGAAGTATTCGAATACATTTGATTCTTATGAACACGAAATTGAAAGAACAAATGATGGACAATTCGTATAAAGGAAATTGTCTTGGTAACCGGTAATGTTTGCCGGTAAAACCTATATATACGTTTACACAAGAACGGTTATGTGAGTAGTTATGTTTGGCGGGAATAACCGTCGTTTGAACGGGTGTTTTCCGACCAACATACCCATTCGAATATATCCGTTCATTTACACACACATATATCTAATAAGTATAAGTTTGATACATATAATAAATATAAATTATGTTTATAATACTAATTGAATACATATAATAAATATAAATTATGTTTATAAATTATTTTAAATGCATGATTGTATAATATCTTTTATAATTGAAGAAAATCAAATGGAATCAACTTTTAGACAGCAGCATATGCAGGAGAGCTTTTTTAAGTTGTTTTCCACAATTATTGCAGATAAAGTTTCATGGGGTGGCCAGGGTGATAGGATGGAATATTGGATTCGTGTAATATTATATATGAATAAAAACCCCACAAATTATCAAGCATCTGGTTCGAATTTGGTTTCTTTAATTTATGTATCAGCTTTAGGGAAGGCATGATTCATGTGTCTCCGGTAATATATTTAGTCACCGTCCGTAAATCCATTTTTGTTTCTATATAGCTATTATGTATGCAAGTTTCAAATACAACAACTATAATATATAGTCAAGTCTATCTAAACACGAAATCCAATCCTAAGCAGTAAGCACTGTCCGCATTTTTTCCACCCTAGATCTTGTTAGACCCAACTTAAGCTTATCTCCGTCAAATCAATTCATCAGTGTCTTTCCCTGGAGTTATGGGCTACAACTCAACAGATGGTTATCTAAAAATTTTGGATGAACTCATCGATGAGTACTACCTTCCTGCAAACATGATAAATAAGCTGATGGGTTACATGAAGTCCATATACCGATCAGATCTGCAAAACAATTACAGCGCACCCATGTTATGGATTGGGATGTATATTGCGTTAGCATCTTTGGTTTGCATCCTTGCCATGGTAGCTGATTTGTTACATGGATTACGTAGCAGAAAGCTATGGTTTCCATGTAGATATTTTAAACTTAATGCTGCTTTTCTCGCTGTAATATCTGTTGCAATGAAGTTACCTGTGGATCTAAGTGGTTCCATGCCTGGTGATGTGGACCAAGTGGCAAAGCTCGGAAGCATGGCTTTTATGTGCACCATCATGGCTAATTTATTGCCTTGTTTAGCAACCATGGGCAGCAATGAACTTTTGTCAAACGTCACAGGTTTGTGTATTTTTGTAATCACCATGGTTGTTAACGTTTGCATTCAAATATCAACTGGTGTTGTATCCTACAAGGAAGATGCCAAAGTAATTCAGAAGGTTTCACCTAATTATGAATTTAAAATAAGTAAACATCGCAATACTGTGCTAGCCTCGATTTATGTGGCTTTGTCACTTGTGTTGTTGATGGTACATGTATGTTCATCTTTAGCGATTTTGAAATCCAAAAATATTATAGAATCAAAATACCAACAACGTCATGAGAGAGCTTCAAAAAAGATTCAACCATCACCAGGAGAATTGTTAATGGTTGAGAAGCTACAAGAGTATGTGAGAAACCACTGGATCATGGCAGGAAGCGGCAGCCCCCAATTCATAACCGCCTGCTTCCGTACGACATCTGCTTCTGGGGTAATATGTGTTTTAGTCACTATCTTACACACACTTACTATGTCTTGGACTATTGAAGCTATTTTTACCAAGGATTGTGATTCGGATTATGGTTGGTCCATGATAGCAATTCTTACAGTTTACCGGTGTCGTGATTGGTACAATTGCACCATTTTCTAGATGTTTTGCAACCTTAAGCTTTAAAGTGTCCTTCAAAATTATTTCAAATCATTTTAAGGTCTTTGAAGTAGAAAGCTACTGGACTAGCAAGTTATATTCTTGGAAACGTGCTAGTATAAAACTCCCGATTCGTAGCCAAAACCTCAAGGTGGTCGTCGAGGCTTTGAAAAGGCTAATTCTGATCTTTTGTATAGAGCTTCAGGAGGGAGTTGTGGTGGTATGCAAGATAATAGCCTTGATTCCGTTTGTCTTTATGATATGTCTCTTGTATTCTTTCCGTTTCTTGAAGTGGTTACCAAAAGCCGTGATTATTTCATTGGGAGAAAACACTACAGAAAGAAACAAAGATCTTCGTCCATATGTTTTGTGTCTTGAAGATGAGATGGAGCTTGGTGAGAGAACACTGGAGGGCCTTTCCAAATCTGTTAACGAAATGATCCAAAAGGGTGAAAAGAGGCAACCTAAAAATCTCAATCTCAGAGAGTTAATTCAAGGAATATCAAACAGTGGTTTCCAAGGACTTGCAAAGTTTGACCACATTGATCCCAATCGTGTTCCATCTTTAGGATCAACAGTACAATATCATGATAGTTGGAGCTTACCGGTGGTAACCCTAACAACCATCGCCGTTTCTCTTCGACAGAATGAAGGTGAAAGCTTGTTCAAAAGTGTGAGGGAAGGTCTAATATATGTCAACATTGTAGAAGAATGCCTCAATGTTACTAATGACCATGTCAGCATTAGAAAAGAAGCTGAAACTTTGTGGAAAGAAGTTGATGTGGAGCACAAATGGTTAGGACACAAGTTTCAAGACCTTCCTCCTCATGTGAAAACAGCTCGAGAGATTGTTGAATGGTTCAGGGATACAACTAAAACCATAGATCACGAAGACGGAAGTAATGGAGAAAAAAATGATGATTCCACACACAGGTCTATCTGTGCCAACTCAATGTATCATATAACCAAGACAATGCTAACCGACAATGAAAACATTGAGAATATCAGCCACAAACAACTATTCAAAGATATATCTTCAACGATCGCTGACATAATAGCCGCTTGTATCACTAACTTACCACAAGTCATAACAATGAAATGCCACACTGGTGAGATAGAGAAAAGGGAGGCTGGTGTAAAAGACGCAGCCCTGCTTCTAGGTGAGACTAAAGAAATAATCGATACCCTTTATAAAGATGGTGATAATAATATTCCATGCATGAATCCAAGTGACTTGCCATTTATCAGCAATTGGCGTGCCCATTTAAGAAATCCCTAATTCCCCATGAAACCTTTCGGTTCTTCAAGTAATGAAGTAAGTTCATGTTTATTTTTTCAGTTTCCTCATATTGTACTTAATTGTATTACTTAATGATAAACTGCGGTGTCTAATTTTCCAGGATGATCGAATAAGTTCCTTCAAGAAGTTAATTTGCACGATCTAGCTATTAGCCTCCAGAAAGTATTTTGACTTGCTGGTAAATTGTTTTCATTTATGTGTATATATATGTGTGTGTGGTTTTGAGGAATATTTGGATACCTTTGTATTCTGTTCTTACTCCCCATTAGGCCATGCGTAGTCATAACGCCCCTTTGTGGGCGTTATGCGACACGTGGCGTGACACGTCAGCAAGGGGCTTTATGGGGCGTTATGCAATTTGAGGCCGTAGTCATAACGCCCCTTTGTCATCATTACTCATTTTTTAATTTTTATTTTTTTAATTCATTTGTAAGTTTTTTAAAAATAAAATTCATTTCATTAAACAAAAAAAAAGTACAATAAAATTAAAAAACATTACACAATCAAAGGTTATATATTTTTTCAATCCGCTCCTTTTGTGCCAACGCCATTTTCAAAGCTTTTCCCGTTAAGTGGTCATACGGTTTCGAGTAGAACTCAAAGTCGTGAGCCCATTGTCTATCCCGCATAATCTCCGTAACTTCGTGGTTCTCCTCCAAATGTTTATTACCGAGTTCGTGTAACTCATGAAGTCGCATGTTTATCTCCGAAAATGCGTTACTCATATCCGTTCCCATAGACATCGACGACGACTCGGGTTTTTTCGCCCGGCTTTTTCTTCCGGGCGGTCTTGGTAACTCCTCCGGCGGCTCGTCATCCGGAATATCCTCGTTCAAGTCGGTGTTTCGAGCGTCGGAGGTTGGCGTTTCGGGTTCACCCGACTCGTTTGTTTTGGACCTCTTTGATGGCCGTGTATTTCCCGAACGACCACTCGGAGTAGATACGGTGGCCCATTTGGGGCTATGGCGAAGGATTTGCCAACACCTCATGTATGGGAAATGGCCATTACCCTTCGTATACTCGACCAATGCCGCTTGCGTAATATCTTCATCGTTACTTCCACTTTTCCATCCGGCAAACGTGCGTTGGTACACGGTTTGAAAGTTTGTGCATTTCTTGTTTATATCGGTCCACTTCCCCGATATAGAGTCCGGTAGCCGGTATTCGTCTCCTCTACCCATGAGATCGAAAAAAAGGTCTCGTATTCGTTGCCAAAAAACGCTTCTACTTTGATTGTTTGCTACAAAAAAACAAAATATAATGTATAAAAACAGAAAATAAATATAAAACAGAAAATAAAAAAAAAAAAAAAACAAAAAAAAAAACAAAGAAAAAAAAACATACATATAACCGGGTCCTCCGAAACATCGATGAAAGCGCGGGTTAACGCATACTCCTCTTCGGGCTCCCACGTTATCACAGTTTTTTTCGCTCGAGTAGTGGTTTCCACTTTCTTTTTATGTGGCCGTTTTGCTTTTCCTTTTCCTTTTTGCGTCTCCGGTTGCGTATCCGGTACCTCGGGTTGCGTCTCCGGAACAACATCGGGTTCGTGTAGTGGGGAGGCGAAAGCATTAGCCGACCCAAACGCTTGAGACGACCCCATCCCATCCGTGTTTTGATTCGGGTTCCACCCGTAGAGATTAGGGTCCCATGATAGCGGTTGGTTTTCATGAACCCGGGACTTTGTTGATTGTAATCCAGAAAACCGGAGCCGAAAGGGTTGGGTCTAGTGGGAACCGGCAACACGGGGCGAGTAGGATTACCACTTTGGTTTGGGTCCGCACTTGATCGGGGAGGAATGAAGCCACGGTTGTATGGATGCATTGTATAAAATATCAAGATTTGTAAAAAAAAATGGAAGAGATGAGAGTTTTTGAGTGTTTTTGGTAAAAAAAAAAAATAGGAGAGGAGGTAATGATTTAAAGGAAAGTTTGAAAAATAAATTGATTTTTTTTTTATTAAAATGACCGTTTACAAACGGTCAAAAACATCAATTCATCCATTCAAAACGCCGCGATAATTATCGCGCCTTCAAAAAATTTTTGGGCATAGCGCCCTTTGTTTTGGTGTGCAAGGCGCCATCTCGGCGCTATGGGGGGTTATACCGCCCCACTACGTATGCTCATAGTGTTTATGCTATCTTATTAAAATGGTTGCACCTATCTTGGATTATTCGAATTAGCACACTTAATACCAACTTGGATGTATGGGAACCCAACCAAAATGAAACTAACGTGACTATGATCTCGAAACAATCAACATGTTGAAGTTTGCTAGATAAAATGTCATCTTTTCGAATCTGGATTTCTTTCCACCACCATCAACCTCTCTAAACCATTACATGGTTAAACCTTTTTTTTAATGGAAAACTACACCTAGTCTTAAAATCAACACCACATGTCTCGAATGAGAATTAAGCCCTCACCACTTGGGAGAGGGACATTATTAACGTATATTATACGTGTGTATTGTATTGTCATTTATTCATTGTACATGTACTCAAGTGTAAATATCTTATCTTTATATATATTCTTTGCATCCTCATCAGTTGAGGTATGCCAAACATTACAGAAACTCCTCAACACTTTAATATTTCCATGGTATCACATAGCCGCTAATTGTCACACCCGACCTACAGTGGATTGGTACGGGGCATGATGATTGTCCAAAACTTATAACCACTATTGTAAGTTTAAAATTTAAAATAGAATCAAATTTAAATGGTAAAACATAATCATAGAAATGTTCGACAAAATTGATACAATATCTAAAAGATAATTAGTCATGAACAAATATCCATTTTTTTTATAAAAGCACATCCTATGTGTCTTCAACTTCAAATCATCTCAAACTTATGTACCTGTATCATACGTAAAAAGGGTTTTTGGATCAACAAAAAGTTGATGAATAGATCTTTATTTAAATAAAATATTTTGCTTTATTATTTAATTTATTTTATTTAACAAAATAAACATGTAATTTCATGTGTAATCATATACACCGAGTAATAAGACAATGAATCATTAATAAAATAAACCAAAACTAAAACCAAATGCTTGTGTCCCACACCCACAAGGGCGTGACTAAATGATGTGACGATACCAACATCCCATAGGTATCAAGAATGGTCAACCTAAGAAAAAAATGTGAGGCGATATACCACAATCCATAGTCATGAGAAAAGTTCAGACATAGATCCACAATATGCTTGCTTGCTTGCCTGAATTTCAATAACCAACACAACAAACAAATAATACATGTAATACACACTAACTTTGTATGCTCGGTAAATGATTTAAAATAATCAAGAAACTTTTTGACACAATAATATACTCCAAAAAGTTTAATTCTAAAAAGGAGAAAATAGATCTACTCACAAGTTGCGAAGAATTGATCCACAAGTATTACCGCACCAATAGAAATGGATAATATCTAAAATTATAACAATCTCCCTATAGTATAAATAAACAAAGTACTAATGAAAGGGACAACAAAATTGAAACTACTAATTCGGGTTCTTGATTTGGTGACTTTTGTATAAAATATTATTTTAATACATATAAGTATTCATATATATATATATATATATATAGAGAGAGAGAGAGAGAGAGAAATGGGATTTGGAGTAAACGTCTCAAAGTGTGAAAACAGTGAGAACGATTCTAAGCCACAAGATCTTAGTGGTTTGTGGTTAAGATTGATGCGGTGGTATTTTAGGCGGTTCTCACCGTTTTCACACTTTTAGGCGTTTTCTCCGGTTCTTGTCCCTATATATATAAATTGGGTAGGGATAGTGTACATTAATTCAGAAGTGTGAGAAGTAATTATAACACTATATATAACACTATATAACACCATATAAACATTGTATAACACTATGTAACACCATATAACATCATATAACACTATGTAACACTATATAACAATATATAACACTATACATCTATCATAGACATGCTATCAGACAAAATATAGTGTTATATTTGTTATATAGTCTTATATAGTGTTACATAATGTTATATGGTATTATATGGTGTTACATAATATTATACGGTGTTTATATGATGTTATATAGTGTTATATATAGCGTTATAATACACTTCTCACACTTCTGGATTAATTTACAGGATTCCTTACCTATATAAATTTACATAATTGTTTATGTAGAAGTAAATGTGACTAGGTTATTATTATAATTTTAAAATGTACAACATTAAAGCCATGTTTGGATGAACTTATTTTACCTCCTTATGACTTGTTGACTTCTTGGAAAAAGAGATTTTTATGAAATAGTGTTTGTGTAATAAGGTGAAAAGGAGCTTTTTAATCAATGAAAACGAGAAATTAAAAAGTCACTGGGTTTTAACATTTCCAAAAAGGAGATAAGAAGATTAAAAAGTCAATACAGAGAATTGAAAAAGCTCATCCAAACATGCCCTAAGTATCTTGTTATATTTTTGTAAGTCTTACATTTTTTGTAAATAATGATTTTCCAACAAAACTAATAATTAAATGTACAAATGCTTACATAATAGCTATAAATAAATGCAATCTTGATTAGAATTACTATTGGAAGTTACAAACATAAAATTTGTTATGTTTGTTATAATTTTTTTTTTTTTGAAAAGTAACTTTCATTAACAACAAACGCCGACCCAAGCCGGGCCGACAAACAGACAAGACAAACAAAAAAACTGTCTTACATATTTACAAACGAACACCAATCATCCCATTCTATATCTTTAAACTTGGATCTTCTCGAAAACCATAAATAACCCAGCCTTCGCTTCACTAACGATATTATCAATCTTAATCGTGGAATCCGAGAACCTAGCCTTATTTCTAGCGCGCCACAAACACCAACATATAATCATAACTATCCCTTGAACCGCAACTCTCTTCTTCTCCGAAACCCTTAGATCTTTGAATATAGTGAAAAGGTCTTTAACCGAGAAGGCGAATATACCCGGAATTTTGCACCACAAGCTGACAATATTCCAAATAACCGCAGCCGCCTGACAACCGATGAAGATATGCTCAGCAGTCTCTTCGCTCGAGTTGCAGAATTACAAAAAGATGGGTTGATGACTACATTCCTTTTTTTCAATGCCTTCGCAGCGGTAATCTATCCATAGCCAACCTCCATGTTTGTTATAATTTAATCTTAAATGTTGGCACTTAATTCCCATAAAAATAATAAGTGGGTTTACAAATTCTTAAACTAATACTTCGAACAACTTTATAAGTTCATTCACGAAAAATATATATTTCTTGCTGAAATATATTATTAATTATATATATATAAATAAATATATATATATATATACATATATATATATATATATTCCTACTTTTAGGGGATTATTTACTTTAGACAATTTTAAGTAATTCAACAAATATATTCTATCTACTAAGTAATTATAACAACTCAAATAATTATAACTATTATTTTAGTCAACATAATTATTTTGTAGAAAATAAAATTAGTCATTTTAAAAAAAGTATATAACTAATTTTGCAACTTGTTTATTCTTTATATTTTAAACCATCATCAAATTAAATATAACGATTGTCAAAAAATTTCCACATCTAGATTATATATTGAAAATCAGATTACATAATGTGGATATGATTACTTTGATTATCTTGTATTTTTGCATAAATTTACTAAACTAATATACAAAATTAAGTTATCCACTAAATTCAAATGAACTCCAATAAGTCTGAAAAATTAGATAATCTAGTATAGGAAAATTGGTTTTTAATAAACCAACATTTGTCTCGTTGGTAAATAATAATCTTACCTACGTAATTGGTATACAATAATCCTACCTATCAACATGTTGGTACTCAATGAGCTTCTGTTAATTTTTTTTAACTGAAGTTAATTTTTAAGTTTTATTTATTACACAAAAAGTCGTTGTAGTTGTAATTTACTAGTTTTAACTATTTTATAAAACAAAAAAACCTTAAGGGACTGTAATTTACTAGTTTTAAAATAGTTAAAACTAGTAAATTACAACTACAGAGACTGTTTGTGTAATAAATAAAACTTAAAAACCAACTTCAGCTAAAAAAAATTAACGGAAGTTCATTGAGTTCCAACATGTTGATAGATAGGATTATTGTATACCAATTACGTAGGTAAGATTATTATTTACCAACGGGACAAAGGTTGATTTATTAAAAACTAATTTTCCTCTAGTATATGATGATAATGAACATATCCATAATTTCAATTTCACAAAAACAAGTCTCTAAAATCAAAAGCCCCAAATTATGTTATTCAAGAACACTAGTTTAACATGAATTAAATTCAAATTTGTATGCCCTTCTACCACAGAAATGGATAAAAGGGTTTTGTAGAGCATGAAAAACTAAATAGAATTGGCTCGAGATTTACCTAATTCCGTTGAGATGTGAAGGAAAAATCGTAGAAACAAGATACGAGCCCTAGCTTTGATCTTCACTTGAATTCGCGTATTGGAACGGGTGTTACGGGAATTTGGGATTAGGTTAATGTGTGAAAATATTATAAGAATCCAATGGGACTACTTTTGTGAATTATGATAATGAAATTAGTAAATTTTGACAAGACTTTTCATGTTCTTGAATAAGTTTTATGGAGCCTTAATTTGGTTTTTAATTTACTTAGTTAAAGGTATAAGATCAATTAAAGGTTTTATAAATTATTTTCCCTTTATTACCATAATAATGAGACAAACTTATATTGTTTATAAAATTGATATATTTTTTAAAATTTAATTAATTATACTAATTAAATTAAGACATGATTTTACTAAAAATAATTTGTACGAAAATTTGCATTTTTATTTATTACCTTTCCAATCTGGTTTACAAAAAAGATTCGGATTTTTTAAGACCCGTTTTTGGCTTTTGGCGGATGTTACAGTCTCCCATACTTTTGGGAATTTCGTCCCAAAATTAGGAGGAATCCGCTCGGGTAGGATGATGTGTAGGGTTTCTCATAGGCATGAAAAAGATCGATTAAAATTAGTAATAGCATAGGAACTCGAATCTTGGGATCAGGTTGTTCCTTAGGAATGTCAGGTAACAAGTGTAACGCGAGTCCAAACGATGCTCAAAGTACGCTCAAGCTAATACACATCAAAAGTAAAGTTTACATCTGATGGAGGCGGTAGCGTTCCTGATAAGGGCTGCATACCCAGATAAATGAATCCCTTTTAAATGCTAGAGATGCAGAAGTGAAGAGCCTTAATGATTATGTACAAGAGAGTCAGTCATAGGCGATACGATCATTACATCATGAAGCCCGAGAATGGCGTATGGATGATTGATTGCAACTTAAAAGAAAATCATGTCCCAAAGATGACTTGTATCACGAGAGTGTTTGCAACTGAGTCATAAGGTATACCCATGATGCCTAAATTGCAATACGCACCGCAATTTGGGATTTAAAAAAAAAATCTCTTATAAAGTGTCACAATGATAGAGTTAAATACGCAAAGTCATAGGATTTGAATCAACAAACACACAACCAAATCAAACTAACACAAAACTCTCATGATTAGTTTAATGTTGTTTTTGAAAATTTTATAGAGACACTTATATATAAGAAGTACCAGCGGCGTATCCTCTATCAAACTTTCATCCACATCGTTGTTTGAATCATGATGGACGACACACACAAAACTTTCATCCCATTAAAACAATTGCTTGAGAACTCTTGAAGGTGAATTTTTGAAAAGTACACCTTTAGGTTATTTTTTTATACTAATTTATGGTTTCGTTGTGTATATAAAAAATTCGCCCATTATTTTAATAGTAAATGAATGCTAGAATTTTGAGTGATTGTAATTGGGATCCAATATTCCTAATTTCTCATTGCAGGTAAAGAAGCCTAAGGTATGTTTTCTTATTTATTTTATTATCTACTATAACTTAAAAAAAACTGTAATATTTTTTAATTGATTGAAAATTTCATGATAGTCAAAGTACAAGGTTTTGTGGATGCACTAATTAAATTGGATGGAGATAATGTTAGTGACATTGAGCTATATCTTACCTGTATTTGCACAAAGCTTTTAATTTCAAAGTGGTCGAAACACACAATAGCTTTGATGAATTGTGTATTTGTGTTACTCATATACTTTATAATTTCTCCTTTTAGATGAATGTGTGATCGCATTATGGTTGGTCACTGAGTTTTGCACACAGTTTGTTTTATGCACGTGTCAATGTAAAGAGTAGCTATACTTTATAGTCTGTTGTGTATTACTTATTATTGTTGTTCCCTCATCTTGGTTTCCCAAATGGATGTAAAGAGCTTCAAAGTTGTTTATGCTCTAAAATTAAAGATAGTTTTACGTGCTGGCTATCGTCTTAATCTCTAAGGTGTATTAAATTGAAGCTTACTTTCAGCCTCTTTTCAATATTTTAATTGCATAATTGTCGTTTTGTATCAAAGCTTAATACCATCATGCAGCCTGTTTTGACTCTAGGACTTGTATATCTGTGTAGTGATATTTTTATTCCCACCCGCCTCATTTTCCTGGTACTTTTATAGCTTGATAAGCATGCAAGCTTCTTTTCACGCCTGGTACCTGGATGATGGGACCCTGGAGATGCTACTCAGGTGGCCAAGGCTTTAGACATCATTAGAGTGGAGGACCCCTCATTGGGCCTCCTTCTCAACATTAAAAAAACTGAAGTTTTTTGGCCTACATGCGACGGGGTGAAGACTCAAGAGGGTTTATTTCCGTGGGAGATTGGTAGGCCAGTGCATGGTGTGAAACTCTTGGGTGGTGATGTCAGTAGAGATGGGGAGTTTATTAGTGGTTTGGCCCTTAAAAGAGCTAAATGTGCGGTTGAGCTGATGGGATGCCTAAAACGTCTTCGGGACCCTCAGAGCGAACTCCTTCTGCTGCGTTCGTGTATGGGGGTTGCTAAACTGCTGTTTGGGCTAAGGACGTGTCAGCCTTCTTATGTTGGGGAAGTCGTCTCTGTTTTTGACAAGGGGCTTCGGAATGCGATCGAGAACATTGTTGTTTGTGGGGGTGCCTTTTTCGGGGACCTACAATGGAGGTTAGCTTCCCTCCCGACCCGTTTTGGGGGGCTTGGGATTTGCTCAGATGAGGATGCCTCTTCCTACGCTTTTGTGGCTTCAAGGGCCCAATCTTGGGTTCTTCAAGACCACATCCTTGGTGAATGTGGTGGTGGGTTGTTGGACTATGATTACAGGGGTGCGTTGGACAATCTGCATAGTTCTTTTCCCGATCATGATCTCGGCGGTTTCTACATTAAAGACACCGCCCCCATTAAAGCCAAGAAAATTCTGGCGAATGCCTTTTATGGCGAAATCATCAAGAAAGTTGAAGAGAAGTTTGCTTTGTCTCCACGGCAGCGAGCCGTGTTTGAGTGTTTGCGAGCCCCCCATGCTCAGGATTTCCTATCTGTTGTTCCTATCGAAGGTTTAGGGCAATGCATGTCGGTTATGGAATACCGGGCTATCCTCAAGTACCGGCTGATGGTACCGCTTTTCCTGGTTGATGACCCGTGTCCTGTATGTCGGAAGTCTTGTTTGGATTCTTTTGGGGAGCATGCAATCCATTGCAAAGAATTAACAGGATTTAAATATCGACACGATTTAGTTCGTGATGTGCTTTATGATGTCCTTAAGCGGGCAGGGATCTCAGCAAAAAAGGAAGCTCCGGTGAACTTCTTGACCGATCCATTAGAAGGGAGATCTACCCTACGGCCCGCTGACATTCTTGTTTTTGGATGGGAAGGAGGAAAACACGTGTGTGTTGATTTGACAGGTGTGTCCCCCCTCCTTGGGCTAAGGGACCACGGGTTTATGGCGGGCCAAGCAATAACTAAGGCAGAGGCGGCCAAAGTAGCTAAGCATGAAAAAGCTTGCATCGAGAATCAACACGTGTTCGTCCCATTCGCTTTCGATACTTTTGGCGCTCTCGCCCCTGATGCGGTGCGGTTCCTCAAACGGGTTCAGCAGGTGGTAAGCAGTAACACCGCGCATGTTAAGGGGCAGAATTTTGTGTTTAGCAGGGTATGGTTTGCTATTCAGAAGAGAGTAGTGGCGCAACTTGTTGATCGTCTACCTGCCATTAGTTTGTAATCGTTTCTGTTTTTGTTATTCACTTGGAACATTACATAAACTAATAAAAAGATCTTCCCTATATAGAATACATAGATATATCATATTGTAACACCTCGGAAATTTGTGTCGAATTATATGATGACACGTGTGCGATAAACTCTCATTTTATGCCACTTTGTTGGGCGAGAGGGACTAAATGTATAAAATTTATGGAAGAATGTTGTGGAGGGATCATTTATGTCAACATACCATTTTTTTTGCCTCTGAGTGACTCTTACTGACCGTAAGCCTTATGTGCTTACGGACTATAAGGAATGAATACTGTCTTGCTGAGAAGCGGTTATGGACCGCAAGACCTTGCGTCTTATGGTCCGTAAGGAGTAAAAAAACCAGGGGCGCTAAGAGACTTACGGACCGTATGCCTAAGGCCCTTACGCTCTGTAAGGCAGGTCACTAGCAGTTTTGTTTGGAGGCTAAGGCAACCTGCTGTGTTGCCATGTTGCACGCAAAATGCCACTCTCCTTCTACAATTGACACCTCAAAAACAACCTGGAGACATCCTAGATCAACCCCTAACACCTGGCTTCATCTTATCACACTCCCACTAGTATAAATAGCAAGCATTGCAACCTTGTTCATTTGCTCATTTCCTAATAATCTTCTCTACTACTCTTGGATTGGCTTCTGATCTATAGAGGCCCCCATACTGAGTTCATCTTTCATCTTGGATCACTAGTAAGTGCTCCTTCCCTGCTCATTTCATTTATAGGCTAAGTATTTAGCCGAAAGTCAAGTAAATTGACTTTTGCTTTGACTTTGGGTTGAGACCATTATGGTCCAGCCATTGTTCGAATCGAACATGGCTATATGATCGTAATAAGGTAGGTGATAATCCCTTAAAAGGGCACCTCCTAGAAATCACGTTAAGTTGGTCAAATGACGGGACAAAGTTATGTTTAATAAAAAGTCAAAAGGCAGATTTTCAAAAACTTATAAATTGAACTTATAAACGTTTAAACACATGTTTTTGACACTATATCAGTTGGTAAATAATATTAGAACATGTCAAAACATGTTCAGCCCGTCATTTCCAGTTTATAGCTTGGTCGCAACCGAAAGTCAAGCAATTTGACTTCTACTTTGACTTTTGATTATGACCATAAAAATTAGCCAACTTAGCTACTGATTTGAAGTTGCATTATGATCATATTTATGTATAGAATAACCCTCTGTGGTTATACTACTTGATCATAATCAATTGTCGGGTTTTTATAGAAGTTCATACATTATGCCTTAAAATGCCGAAAATGCCCTTTTAGTGCATAGAATAGTTTTAAAATGCAATGTACATATAATTTGCTAAACCTACTAACGTGGTAACATAATTATAATATTTTGGCATAATGAACTTGTTTATGACTCATCCGATCACCCTATACTGTATGCGCGTACGGTTAGCTAGTGTAACTTAGTTAACGTAAGTTTACCGAATTGGGCCAAACTCCTTCAAATTCTTAAAAATTCCAGAATGTTAATTTGTTTACCCATATTATATAAGTCTTAGTACTTGTGAGGGTTTAAAATGCATTGTATCCGGTCACGGCTTAATCTAGCGTATCGTACCGTTTTCTTTTATTATAGTTAACCGGTCCAAAGTCTATGACTTGAATAGGACCCGTTAATATTCTAATTGGTTATTATATTTGTTGATACACTTTGTGTGGACGCGACTCGATTCGGTTCGACTCGGTTAGGTTCGACACAAGCCCGATATCCCGACATTCCTCCGTCGTGCGCCCCAGAGTTCGACACGCGAAGAACGAAGCGCCGCGAACTGTTTCCCGACGCCACATCACCATGACATCACCATGATGATGTTATGATGATGTCATGAGAAGACTTTTCAATGCATGATCTAAATGTAAACGAGAATTGAACCAATTAAAGTGTTTGCTGATTATAACTTGACGAAAGGCCTGCCAAACATGCTCATGACGAAACTCTAACCTGCTGATGACGAAACACACTTTGTTTCGTCACATTGGTGTTTCGTCAAGCTCTTTCGTCGGCCATGAGGTTTCGTCGAGATGTTTCGTCGACTCATGATGTTTGGTCGACTACATCGTGTTTCGTCGTCCTGTTCCTCTATATAAGCAGCACCGAAGACAGACAAGAGATAGAACACACACACACGAGAGTGAACTGAGAAAGTTTGTGAGTGATTTATCTTGTATAAACAGTGTACTGAAACGTTTATGATCTATAATATACAAGTGAACTGTCACACCCTCAAAATACCACCTAGGGAGTGTCCCTGATAGGCGTGTGACGTACCAATAACGAGCCACCAATTACATTGAACCCATACAAGTTATAAATAAAATCCCCATTATTAATAAAAATATCCTCAACAAGTTAAAATGAAAATCAATAAGTTCAGCGGAAGCAAATAGTAAACCAAGTTAAACTGTTTCATAACCAAAGTATGGTCTCATGAAATCAATCACATAATCCTTCCAGTCGACCCATGACCACTCCAGCTACTCCAGACAGCAAGTTCCCCAAATCCAAGATACCTAACGACCTGCGAGCATGCAACAAGTGTATCAGACAACGTTGGTGAGTTCATAGTTTTACGAAAACGTTGGTTACCAAGTGTTTAGTTTAATCCATTGAATTTGATTCCGAAAGTAATGTTGATAATATCTCGATACTGAACAAGACGGCTCCTGATGTATGTTTTGCCCTTTCCCCAGTGCTCCTATCAAAGCACTGGGCCCGACTGGGTCATTAGTTCACAACCGTCCTCCCCGGTACGGCGTGAGGGTGCCAAACCTAAGTAGCGCTACCAACTAATACCCGTTACCTCCCCGGTAACAATGAATGGGACTTAAGAATGATAGGATGAGAATATTATCAAGTATATACCAGTTTTACCCAAAAGACTTATCCCTCCCCGGGCTACCCACTGACTGTCCCAACCACCGGGACGCATGCTCAAAAGTAGTGAACTCACCTTAGATTTGCTCGGTATGCTTAGTTACCCGTTTCAAGTTGTAGGTCCGGCTAGGGGAGGATCTAGTCGCCTAATCCTTGTTGTCAAACACACCCGGTTGTGCGGAATCCAACCGGAGATGCAAACCGAGATCGAACACGACAAGAACACGAGAAGGAGACCGAGACTCAACGATTAACACCAATGTATTAATACGTATGAAAAGTCAGTTACAAATCAATGTTTACAAAATAATCTTTGCAAACTCTCACTAGTTCTCTCGGGTAAGTGTTCTTCCTTGTGCCCTCCTTCTCTACCGAAAACACACTGATTTCGTCAAATATATATGTGTTCTGACTTGTGCGATTGGGCTTGGGTCTTGGATTGTGCGATTGGTTAGTTCGGCCCAAAGTTGTAATTGTTTCAGCCCAAACAATATGATTGGTCTAAAACTCAATACACATGCACGTACAGATCCAACTTGTTCCATATTTGTGAAGTGTAGTCAACAAGTGACATCATCATGATGATGTCATGGTGATGTGTCGACGGGAAAGGCCGCGGAGCTTCGCGCTTCGCGTGTCGAACTCTGGGACGGACGACGGAGGAATGTCGTGGCGTCGGGCTTGAGCCGAACCTAACCGGGTCGAACCGAACCGAGTTGAACCGAACCAAGTAGCGTCCACATAATATGTATCAACAAACTCCCCTTGGACGCTACTCGTGAGGTTCAACTTCGATATCTTCCATGTCGGAGGATCTTCAAAGTCTTCACGCGTCGTAAGCAGAAAGTGTATCAACAAACTCCCCTTTTCATTTAGGTAGTATGTCAATAAACTCCCCCTTTGATTATGTTTGTGAATCTTTTGATCTTCAATGCTTTAGATCCTTGTGGTGTTGATGATGGTCAGCGGCAACTCGATCATCTTTATCATTTGAGTGCCTTCACGTCGTGTCTTCATTCCGCAGCTTGTCATCGACCATGTTCTCCTTGCCTTTAGAATCTGCACATGCAAGAAATCTAAACGCATAATGAGAACAACTGCTTGGAATATAGTTTAACATAAACAAATAACACACATGTGACCATATTTCAATCAACTACCGTCCGACAGTTTGAAAGTTTAACAAATTGTTCTATTTTAGCTTTTAACTTTCAAAACTTGCAAATTTCGACCGTTTATGAAGATTTAGTCATTTTGGTTTGCAATCAGGTTTCAGGTAACGAAGACTCGAGATCCAACATCGTACGATCGAAAATAAGATAGAAATAAAATCTTTTTGGCTTTTAGAAAGTTTATATTAAAACACATCTAAAATCTTTTTGGTATTTTGAATATTTCAAATGTAAAGACAGAAAGCAGTAAATAAATATGTACCAAGATGCAGAAACTGAAAGCATTAAATAAATATTTACAGACATTCTTTTTGCGAGTTTCGAGGGTAAGAGAATCATATCAGTGTACGGTCATGTCAAAACACTCTTGTTGTTCAATTAGTTAACATTAAGATAAGCATCCTATAACAATTATCGGTATTGTTGTCCACATAAGCTCAACTTATCAGATGTAATCATGGCGAGGGGATACATTTAGGTATGATTTATACTTACCGACCGGTGTTCATCCACACACGACACATTCCCGTATCAAGGTATGCACGAGGGTTCATCTTACCGGTGAGTATACCGATTATCATCTGTTTGACCGTATATGATGTGAGATTCTCACTTATTTTGATTGAAAACAAGCCCTATGTGATATAATCACTTATTGATGAGGAACTTGATTTTCAGATGCATGAGGGCACAGGAGCAAGTCCGTGAACAGGTCAGTACTTTCGTACAGCAGAGAGACGAACTTGACTCCCGGATAGATGTGATATATTATCACTTATTTGTTTGGACATGTGATTGTTGATCACTTATTGAGGTCGAATGCAGTATGTACACGTATGTATGGTATCATGGAAGATCTAGACTTGCGTCCCCGTTATTTTTCGGTAAAAGATACAACCATGATACCCAGATGATAAGCAGCATAAAGACCGAATATCTCAGAACCTCGGCAATCTATCAAACGAAATTTCGGTACTAAGACCATATGCCAATTAGTGGTTCCCACCTGGTCTTCAGTCGATTAAGGTTTATATCACCCTGCACACTTTAAAATGATTGTGAGCCTACCGATACATCTTATATAGAGCTGCTTATCATTTTTCATTTAAGGTTTAAAGAGGTTTAGACAGACCACTGATGTACTATCATTTTCTCTTTTGCTCGCCAGGAAACTCATTTTTGTTTTTCCAATGTTTTTGGGTTTTTGAAATTTTTCGATGTTTTTGAATTTTCAAATTTGGATTTACTCCCCCTAAAATCAATAAACTAAGATAAATTTAAAACACAAAGGTATTTACAAAAACGATTTTCCGATGTTGGTTTTACTCTTGCTTGACCTTAATGCCGTTTACCAATAATAAAAAGTCAAATCTTGATTTGTCAAATGCTTTGGTAAAAAGGTCGGCACGTTGGTCATCGGTGTGGACCATGACAACATTGATGAGTTTCATTGTGAAACAATCACGTGTGAGGTGATATTCGAGATCAACGTGTCAGGTCAAGGAGTGCTGTACGAGATGATAATAATTCATAAAGCAACTTAAATATCGACAAGTATAGGAGAGTTTAGAAATTTAAAAACCGCATCCCGCAACTGCTTCGTGCATTGCCAGGAATCTGAGCGCTCTCCCAAACTGGATATCCACCCGGTGTGGATTTCAAAGTCGATTTTGTAGCTACTTAGAAATCTCTTCACAGCAACAAGATCAAAAACCTCTGGGTCTGGCTGGTCTTCCACATTGCACCAGCGAAGGTCTTTATCTTTCTCTTGAGAAGTAGTGTGCGGTTGTTCAATCCACGCCAAGGCATCCGCACACCCGGTTGGTTTGTTCAACAAACACATTTTCTTCAATCACACCGTAGAGAAAAGTACCCTACACGTTCATCTTGTGGACTTTGAACTTCTTGTGGAAGAAAAATCCATGAATCTTCAAAAAGCTTCAGACGTGCTACAGGCGCGTACTTTTCATTGGAGTCTTTCCTGAGGACCCGATCAAAAACCATAACAACCAATTTTGGCACATATCTCATCATGTCGAATTTTTCAACTTCATTCAACAACATTCTTTCATCAGACATTTTTGTCTTCTTTTCTCCTCTCTCCATCAAAGGCAACAACTCCTAGATATAATGATGTTTCGGAGACTTATGTCGCCGATCTTGTGCATGGACGCTCCACTATCAACAATCCTAAGACTATCAATAGTTCCTCCTGGAACATCCTACACACTCATTCAAAGATTAGTTGGAGAGGGGGACCCAAGCCTTCACAGACTTGGGTCGTCCGTCATCATCGAGAATTATGACATCCATTTCCCGATGATTCGGAATTGATGTAGCTCCCCCTGAAACAATTTCCAATTTTGGTTTCCAAATCTGTTTTTGTTTTTCATGTTTAACATTTGATTCAACATATTTTGTTTGGACAACCTCCGGTTTTAAAAGCTTTTCAAAAATTTTCCGTTGTTTCTTTATCTGTTTCACTTCTTGTTGTTTAACAAGACGAGGGTCCTGTTTTGGTGAAACAGATCTCTTATGGTAACTGTTACCATGGGGGGCATCAACCTTTGCCTTTCCTTTCGTGAGATATGGACAATTTCTGACAATGTGCCCATACTCACCACATTCAAAGCATGATCTCCGCTCAACAAACCTCGGAGTATCATAACTGTAGGAGCTTGATGATGAACTTCGTGATCTTGAGGTACTTGGTTTTGAACTACTTGGTTCATTTCTTTTCAAAATTGTTTCTTGTTTAACAAAATCCAAATTAGATTTGTTTTCAAAAGTTTCGATTTTGTCTGTTCCCTTTGATTTCACAAAGTTCACATTCTTGTTCTTCTTTTGATTCGGCTTCCTTTGACTTTAAGTCATTGCTTTTCCTTTTGGTTTGGTATGATTTTGCTGTTTTTGCACTGTTGGTAATTTCTGATTTCCATATTGTTTTCGAACTTCAGCCTTTGGAATAGGAGGACACTGTGTTACTGTAACATGTGATCCTGTCTTTCCCAAAAACTTACTTGTTGAATTTTCAAAAACTTTACTGATTAAAGATTGATTTACATTCTTAATCGGAAAATCATTGTCAGAATAAATTTTATCATCACCAACAAGAGTGTACAACAAATCCACACTCTCAGACTCTTTTGCAGACGAGGACTCGATTGGAACAGTCTTAGCAGGTTTTACGGGAGGATAACATAGAATATGATTCTCAAGAGGTATGTCCTCTTCTTTGATTACCGCATCAGACTTTACTGAATCAGTATCATCAGATTCATCATCAGAAGAATCAGCATCCTCAATCACAACTGGACGATCCTGATTCGGTTCAGCAGAAGACACACATGTATCTGCTGACACATCCGAATTTGATGATACTTCCGGTTTGTATCCAAGTCCAGTTGCAAATTCCTCAATGTCTAAAGGAACAGATAGTTCAAAATAAGTTCTATCCTCTTCATCAGGCATGGCATCATAATTGTGTCTCACAGGTGGTGGACATTTCTTGTAACCTATGCATGTGACATCCCGTTTCTCTTTCTGAACGGCAATGATGTGATCCAACACATAGCTAGAGCTCAAATAACTGTCTAGCTTAAGCTGGATCGCCTCACTTTCAGTTTTAACACAAGCCATCTCTTTTTGCATTATCTCAAGTCGAGTTATATACAAATTAATGTCAGTTTGTTTTCTGGAAACCATTTTTGTTAACTCGGTTTTATCTTTCTTTAATTTCTCAATTATCGATTTAAACTCCTTTTCATGATTTTCATAAAACATGTTGGCTTCAGTGCATTTAGAAAGATCCACGGTCAACTTCTGGTTGTGAATGAATGTCACATCATACTTGTCTTGCAAAGCCTCGTGTTTGCTTTGCAACTCACACCACTTATCCTTCAATGAAACATGTTTGTCTTGCAAGTCAAACAAACTAGCTTGTAAAGCATCATGTTTGCCTTGCAACTCAGACATGTTTGCCTCTAAATCAGCACATTTAACATGCAATCTATCACAATTATCACAAATAACAGCAGTTGGTTCATCGACACATACCTGACTGGAATCACTCTCAGATGTTGGCCTTTCTGCATCAGAATCAACAACCTCCCTTGATGATTCACATTCAGATCCATCCTCGCTTGAAGTTGAAGTTGTAACATCTTCAACTGAAGTTGAAACGTCTTCATCTGAACTACTGTCATGTTCAGAACTATCATTATTTCCCGAGGATTCACCATTGCTGGCATCTTTGACAATTTCAGCATACAACGCCGTTTTTGTTTGACTACAGTTCCTTGAATCAAGAGATGATGGTGCTACAATAGAACGATGGCACTGTGAAGCAACTGGTGGTAATGGATTTCCATACAAATCTGTTGTTGGATGTCACACCCCGATTTCCACGTGTCACCGGTGGGCCCGGTGGGGGAGTATCGTGACGTCATGGTTGGTAGCGTAATAGTCAAACAACACAATATTAATATGCACAGCGGAAGCAATTGAAAATATAATACAACCGAATTTATTATTGTAATATCAAATACCACAATATTCGGAGGTTTATCCACAGAAGGATTCGAACATAAAATGGAAACAATAGTTCAACAGACTTTAGGCATCTAAGCTTGCGAGACTCTTTAATGATGCTAGGAGTAGCCAGCCAATTCCGATTAGTACCTGCACTTAGCCTTTTTGGAAAATACGTCAGTTTACACTGGTAAATACTATCAACCGACTCATTTTGAAAAGAGTTTAAAAAAAAATTCATTTAAGGCACAAGGCACAAATAATATTTTATAACTTGGGATAATTATTTAAATATATAATACTTGTATGGATTTACATGTTCTTTATGCGTTCAGTAGCCCGGGTCGAGCCGGGTTAAAGATCAATTAACACACCACTTTATTTATGAGACACTAACAGGTGTACGCCTACACCTGAGTGCTGAGGTCGTGGCCATTTCGTAAAATGATGCCAGGGATATCCGGGACACGGTCATTAACCCCCCAAAGGCTTTAAGTAAACAAAACAATATTAAACGAGACGTCTCAATACTTTCATTATCATTTATTCAATCAAAGATTCAACGTCCCGACCAAGCGGTATTTTATATACCGTACCCCAAGCCCGTATAGGGAAAATAAGTTAAAAGTATTTACCTGAGCTAAATATAAATTCAATCCCAGCCGTATCAAATCAGCAAGTACAGATAGCTTTTACTGGGCTCCTAAATCTGGAACGAAGGTTTATAATAACCTATTAGAATCCTAACGGGTCTTTAGTTAAGCTTAAGCTTAGACCGGCTAGTTTCAAAGATACGGTTCGTACGCACGATTAAGCGATGACCGGATAGAATGTGATTTAGACCCTACAAGTTCAGAGACTTGTTTAATATGGGTATTTCATGCACACTCTGGATTTTGAGATAAAACCGATAAGGTTTGACCCGTTTCGGCTAATTTATGTAAATTAGTTACATAAACCAAACCGAACGCGCAAAAGGCGTGACGGGTAATCATAAGAGTCCTAACCAGGTTTCCTAAGTTAATATGCCTCAAATATGTTGTGACATCAGTAAGATGTCTTTTATTATGCCCGAAACGAATTTAATCGCAAACTATGCCCCGAAGGGGTAGTTTGGTAATTTCACATAAGCCGAAAAGCTCAAAACTGAAGTCTGAGTTTATCAACCTTTGCTTACTGTTAAAATATTATAATTTGCCTCAAATATCAGTAGGTATCACCCTTGGTATGTTTAAAATACTCTTAGTACATACTATGCGTTAAAAACGCTTATTTAGGCGATTAAAAGCCGTTTACGGGTTCGATACATAAAGCTGATATTTTTACCATTCCAGAAGGCTTAAAATAAATTATTTATCATTTAAGATCAGTAGCAAAAGGTTTGGAGCCGTTTAGATATGTAAAACCCATTTTATGGCCCGTAAGGGCAAAACCGACAAGTACCGGGTTAAGCCTACGACTATGAGTTATGCTCAGCCTAAAATTAATTAAAAATCTTTAAAAATCCCAAAATAATATATTACATCAGTGGGTAAAAGATTTGATATCAAAAAGTATGTTTAAGTAGGCTATATGCTAAATACGCCATTTAATTAACATAAAGCTTCTAAATTACGCTAATGAGCATAACTCTCAATCTACACCTCAAACTGATGTCAAACTTTGTATACAAGTTTATATATCAGTAATTAAGGTTTCTACTCTTTTACATTTTCAAAAACACGTTTTAAGGTGAAAAGGGCATAATGGTCAACATATGAGCAATTAACGGAATCATGCGCAGAAATTGGTTAACTAATGAACCATGGTGTATAATCACAGAGGATTATACTAGCATGTAACCTGGTCCAAATAGAGCTCTAAGGTATTTCTAAATCATACCAAAACGGGTCAGAACTGAAGTCAAAGCAAAAGTCAAAGCTTTGCGACTTTCGGTTCCGAACCGGGTCTAAACAGGAAATTGTCGGGTTGAACATGTTTAGACATGTTCTTACACTAATTACCAAGTTATATTAATGATCAAACAGGTTGTATGTGTTCTACATTGCTAATTATGGATAAATTAGAAATTAATTATCCTGTTGACTTTTTAATAACAAGTTTGACCCGACATTTGACCTAGTTAGAGTGGGAATCAGAGGGTGCCCTTTTAAGGGTTTAATGCCCACATAATATAACAAAATTTGCATCGATAAAATTTTACCGAGCCTCGTGTTGACTGCGTTGACCAGCAGTTGACCACGGTTGACCGATGTTGACCAGGTTTGACCGAACCCAAAACTGAACCGAGGCACTAACATGACCCAAAACTTCCCCTTGACCAGTTTTGACCACGTTTGACCTGTTGACCAAGTTGAACCGAGCCCGAGAGCGTCCCGAACTTAAATTTTTCACCCGAGTCGAAAGTGGTTCGATGGACTCTACGGGTCACTAGGAGTCCAAAAATATATTTTTCATCGAAAACTGATGGCTGGAACTCGCCAGAACCATGTCAGGAGTCGAGCGAGAGCGTCCCGAACTTAGATTTTTCACCCGAGTCGAAAGTGGTTCGATGGACTCTACAGGTCACTAGGAGTCCAAAAATATATTTTTCATCGAAAACTTATGGCTGGAAATCGCCAGAATCATGTCAGGAGTCGAGCCCGAGAGCGTCCCGAACTTAAATTTTTCACCCGAGTCGAAAGTGGTTCGATGGACTCTACAGGTCACTAGGAGTCCAAAAATATATTTTTCATCGAAAACTGATGGCTGGAACTCGCCAGAACCATGTCAGGAGTCGAGATTTCGCCGGAGAATAGAATTTCTTGAAACTTTGCAGGAATGCTCCTAAAGTCCCGATCGAAGCATCTGCAAAGTCAAAAGTTCAAAACGGACTCGCCGGAATTTGATCGGAATGTCGCCGGAGTTGCCATAGAGCTCAAACCGCTAAGAATTAGCTAAAACTAACCACACCACGCGATCCGGAACGTCGGATATAGTCGAAAAAGTGTACTCTTGGCCGGAAAACGGCCGCCGGAAAAGTCGCCGGTCGCCGGAAAAGTCGCCGGAAAGTTTCTAGAGAGAGAGAGAGTTTTAGAGAGAGAAAGAGATGTGAAATAATGATTTTTATTTATTTATTATTTTTTTTTAAATCATTTATATAGTGGAGGTTTCGTGGGCTTGGGCCCAAGGCCCACAAGCCCGTCTTCGCACCCGAACATCATGGAAGCATCGTAGAGCATAATATTAATACTAAAATACGCAAATTAGGATCGGTAGTCGATGTTTGCGTGTTCGTTCGTCGGTTGCGTAAAAATCGCGAGAAATTAAATCGTTGACGTTTTTAACCCCTCGTATCCGAATATTGCCATAACTTTCTTATACCTTAACGAAACCTTGTGAAATTTTTATCACACATTCTTGTGAGTATAATTAAGCATTACAAAGCTTCGGGTTCGCTAAAAGATCACTCAGAGGTATACCTTTAAACATGTTGACACATTTAACCCTGTAGTTTGTAATTCCCCACTTTCTTTCACAATTGGCTTCGTATGATCCATGATTTATTCGGTTGAGGTTATGAACATCATGTAGGGTTACTGTAAAGTATATTTATCCCTTGTTGACATTTTGAACCCTTATATTCACATACTTTCCATGTTTGTCAACTTTAGTCCCTCTAAATATAATTTCACACGTTCAAGCTTATGACACGTGTCAATACATTATAGGACGTAAATTTTCGAGGTGTTACATTGGAGCTGGCTTTACTGGAATTTGTATTGGATTGCCATATAGATCAGTTGTCACAGGAGGCCTTTGGGTTTGCTGTTGAGGCACTGGTTGAGGAACTGGTTGAAGCGGATTTCCGTACAGATCTGTTGGTCCGGTAGATCGAACAGGTAATGGATTTCCGAACATATCAGTTGCTTTGATAGGTCGTTGGCTTTGAATACTTGGAGATTCGGCCCATGATGGCGACAAACGCGTGTTTCTATACTTTCCCGAATCTGGAGCCGGAGTACCCCCCCAACTTGGATACATGTTTGATAAGAAAAAAAATGATCACCTGAAAAACACACTTGAAACAAATAGTTAACAAAGAAATAAAAATCTCCTGTTAAAAAAAATGATTTCGTTGAAATGGACAAGTGAGGTGTTTTAGGCAACAAGAACAAGAACTGATAAAATCTTGTGCGACCCAAACTAATCTTGTGCAGCTTAAATCAGCAGCCCAAATAGTAATCAGAAGCCCACTATAGAAGCCCACTATCTTGTGCAAGAAAACTGTCTTGTGCGATTAGATAACCTTGTGCGACCCACTTCTTGTGTGACTCAAATCAGCAGCCCAAATAAAATTCCAAAGTAATCAGAAGCCCAATATGGAGGCCCAGTTCTTGTGCGAGCCCACAACTCTTGTGCGATCCCCACTTCTTGTTCGATTAATTATCTTGTGCGATTATATTAATGTCTTGTGTGATTGAAAACGTTGTGCGACTCAATTTCATGCGCAACTGTCTTGTCTGACTTTATATCATAACATGTCTAACCTCCTGACACAATCAGACCCACTTTCGGCTACAACCATTCCCAAATCTACCAACCATGCAAGGTGTGAAATATAATAATCCTTTAACAATTTTCAAATACAAACAACTTTCACAACTGATTTTCAAGGATCTAAAAGTGGATTTTTATGAAGAACACTTGAATATGATATGAATATAGGAAGAACAACCCCGAAAAATATGAATTTTCCGGTTAACCGACAACTTTTCGAAACCCGATTTTGCCCGAAACTTCACTAAGAACCAAGGTTTAACATGTGAACATGAAGAAAAGGATGGTTTTTATAAGAACTTCCAGCAAAACATGCAAATTTTCGAAGATATAACCAGATTTTTCGGAAAATATAAGAACTTCAAACACCCGGAAAACAACCCGAAAACGCTCGGTTTTAACAAGGAGAAGAGCCAAGGCTCTGATACCACTTGTAGGTCCGGCTAGGGGAGGATCTAGTCGCCTAATCCTTGTTGTCAAACACACCCGGTTGTGCGGAATCCAACCGGAGATGCAAACCAAGATCGAATACGACAAGAACACGAGAAGGAGACCGAGACTCAACGATTAACACCAATGTATTAATACGTATGAAAAGTCAGTTACAAATCAATGTTTACAAAATAATCTTTGCAAACTCTCACTAGTTCTCTCGGGTAAGTGTTCTTCCTTGTGCCCTCCTTCTCTACCGAAAACACACTGATTTCGTCAAATATATATGTGTTCTGACTTGTGCGATTGGGCTTGGGTCTTGGATTGTGCGATTGGTTAGTTCGGCCCAAAGTTGTAATTGTTTCAGCCCAAACAATATGATTGGTCTAAAACTCAATACACATGCACGTACAGATCCAACTTGTTCCATATTTGTGAAGTGTAGTCAACAAGTGACATCATCATGATGATGTCATGGTGATGTGTCGACGGGAAAGGCCGCGGCGCTTCGCGTGTCGAACTCTGGGACGGACGACGGAGGAATGTAGTGGCGTCGGGCTTGAGCCGAACCTAACCGGGTCGAACCGAACCGAGTTGAACCGAACCAAGTCGCGTCCACATAATATGTATCAACACAAGTTATTCAACCAAACCACTACCGAGGATAACATAGACAGTCAGTTGCACATAAATCATGTATTCTACGTACACGTCACACAGGTAGCATACAAGTAAAACACATATCCTCATACAAGTCGTAGTTGTTAATCACACCATACATTGATCCATAACATTTATCGTAAATTCGCATAGCAAGTGTATGGAATTCATGTACAAGTAAATCAAGTAACAGTGCACGTGCCCTAGCACGTTGCTCACAAACATTTATCATAACGTACATGCACATTTATAGTTTAACGGTGTACTCGTTCAGGAGGGCGGCCCAGTTTACATAACGCGGTGAACTAAGCACCTCACGTAATCTCTTGTCCCATTAAATTACGCAGCCCTATACATTGTGCAATCAGCCCTGGGGTGTGCGGCCCATCTAAGAGCGGCCCAAGTACATTATGCGACTGGGCTGTAAACGTGCAAACTGCAATTGTGCGATCATTGTTGTGCATCGATTAGTTGTTCATTATGGAGTTTAGTTTGTACAGCATTCTAATGTGTGACCAGGTAGTGTGCGGCTCGTTATTCAAGGTCGTAAGCAAGGTTTTGAAAGCCGGACCGGACCGTCCGGCCGGACCGGTCGGACCGGCAACCGGAGTGTCAAACGGTCCGGCTCAGTATGTTGGATCGGTTCTACAGCTAGCCGGCCGGCCAGACCGGTGGCCGGCGGTCAAACCGAAAAACCGGTGCAAGGGGTCATGCCGGCTGTTAAAATTTTCACGTTTCTTCTAGGTTTTTCATTTCTAAAAGAGTAAATTGCCATTTTAGTCCCTGAGTTTTGTCCAAATTTGCCATTTTGATCCAAATAGTTTTATTTTCCCCCTTGGGTCCCTGACTTTTACATTTTGTTGCCATTTTGATCACTTTGCCTAACTCCATCCAAAAACCCAGTTTGTAACAGGGGTATTTTGGGGATTTCCTTAAAAAATGTTTTCAGTTGCCATTTTGATCCAATTCCAAAAAATCAAAAAAATTCCAAAAAAATCCAAAAAATTCCAAAAAATTCCAAAAAATAAAAAAAAAATCTAAAAAATTCAAAAAAATCTAAAAAATCATAAAAATTCTAAAAAATTCAACAAAATATAAAAAATTCTAAAAATCATAAAAATTCTAAAAACTCAAAAAAATTCTAAAAAATCCAAAAATCATTAAATGTTTCGGCACGAACCGTTTCGACCCGTACCGTTTCGAACCGAACCGTTTCGACCCGTACTGTATCGAACCGAACCGTTTCGACGCGAACCGTTTCGAACCCGTACCGTATCGAACCGTACCGTTTCGACGCGAACTGTTTCGAACCGTACCGTTTCGACCCGTACCGTTTCGACCCGTACCGTTTCAAGCCGAACCGTTTCGACCCGTACCGTTTCGAACCCGAACCGTTTCGAGCCGAACCGTTTCGACGCGAAGCGTTTCGACCCGTACCGTTTCGAGCCGTACCGTTTCGACCCGTACCGTTTCGACGCGAACCGTTTCGAACCGAACCGTTTCGACGCGAACCGTTTCGAACCCGAACCGTTTCGAACCGTACCGTTTCGAACCCGAACCGTTTCGAGCCGAACCGTTTCGAGCCGTACCGTTTCGACGCGAACCGTTTCGAACGCGAAGCGTTTCGACCCGTACCGTATCGAACCGAACCGTTTCGACGCGAACCGTTTCGAACCCGAACCGTTTCGAACCGAACCGTTTCGACCCGTACCGTATCGAACCGAACCGTTTCGACGCGAACCGTTTCGAACCCGAACCGTTTCGAACCGTACCGTTTCGAACCCGAACCGTTTCGACCCGTACCTTTTCGAACCCGAACCGTTTCGAGCCGAACCGTTTCGAACCGTACCGTTTCGACGCGAACCGTTTCGAACCGAACCGTTTCGACCTGTACCGTATCGACCCGAACCGTTTCGAACCGTACCGTTTCGAACCCGAACCGTTTCGAGCCGTACCGTTTCGACGCGAACCCTTTCGAGCCGTACCGTTTCGACGCGAACCGTTTCGAACCGAACCGTTTCGACCCGTACCGTATCGAACCGAACCGTTTCGACCCGTACCGTACCGAACCGTTTCGACGCGAACCGTTTAGAATTTTTATGGTTTTTTAGAATTTTTTTGATTTTTATATTTTTTTGAATTTTTTAGATTTTTTAGAATTTTTATGATTTTTTAGAATTTTTTAGAATTTTTTAGATTTTTTAGAATTTTTTAGATTTTTTTGAATTTTTTAGATTTTTTTAAAATTTTTTGAATTTTTTGGAATTTTTTTGATTTTTTTGAATTTTTTTGATTTTTTGGAATTGGATCAAAATGGCAACTGAAAAGGTTTAAATTGAAAAGAGTAACTGGGTTTTTGGATGGAGTTAGGCAAAGTGATCAAAATGGCAACAAATGTAAAAGTCAGGGACCCAGGGGGGAAAATAAAACTATTTGGATCAAAATGACAAATTTGGACAAAACTCAGGGACTAAAATGGCAATTTACTCTTTCTAAAACCTTAAATCTGTAATGAATAGGTCTCCACCCAGCCTCCATCTTGAACCATCAAACTGAAATTGACTTCTCCTTTAATAGAAATACAAATATGTAACTTGAAAGGAAAAGAAAAAGAAGCTTAGCAATAAAGTATTTAGAATTCTCTGATGTATGAAAGAAAGAAAGAAAGAAAGAAGAGATGATGAGAATGAAAAAGATGGAGCAGGCGGCTGGTCTGGTTAAAGAAATAGGTTAACCCAAAAAGTTAAACCTAATTTTTCTTGGGCTTTTTTAAAAGGCCTCAACAGATTGATATTGTTTCATTCTAGATACAAAGACTTCATAAATCAATTTTAAATGTATGCACTTATTCATTAAAAATACCCATATCAAACTTTATAAATTAAAGATTCTACGGTTAACTAAAAATAGCATATCAAACTTTATAAATTAAAGATTCTATTATTTTTTAAGTTATAAAACTTACTTTTTAATTTTAATGTGTTGTATATATTTATAATTTTAAGGTATATATTATATTATCCGGTTCTTAAATCCGGTTCGACCGGTCGGACCGGTCCAACCACTGAACCGGTAACAGATCCGGTTCGCCTTCCGGTCCGGTTATAAAAACATTGGTCGTAAGTCATGGTGTCAGTCACATGCTACCTAAACTCTCGGCTTGTCAGTTATGCAAATCACAATTCCCACATTCACTACTAATTTCCTTAATTCACAATTTCATCATTAATTCATTAATGGGTAGTTCATACAATAACATGCACTCAAGTGGTATCATACTAATTCAGCATTAGTGATTGGACCGATTAACCCTACAATTTCATCATCATCATCATCATCATCGTACTCAGTATATCCCACCTATAGCAAAGCTAAGGTAGGGTCTGAGGAGGGTGGGATGTAGACAGCCTTACCTCTACCTCGTAGGAATAGAGAGGCTGCTTCCAATGAGACCCCCGGCTCGATTGTGGTTTTGCATCAAGCCTTGGACATAAGGCACATAACACTCAGCAATTGAGACAAACGCCAATTGGTGCATGTACCCCCTTGTCTTTCGGCTATCAACGCCACCACATGATGCCTGATTAACGATCCCCTCTTTTTAACGTTATTTTCACGAAATTAGTAAAATAACGTTAAAAATTAGTGCACTTTTGCTTTTGCCCCCCCGAGCGCCCACACATATATTACATTATATGAGCAGACCGCAAGCGGGGCGTGATTAACCCTACAATTTGATTGGACCAAATCTAATTTGCATCAAAATGGACTAGATGTCCCCTACTGTTACATCAAACTTTATCATGGATTACCCTACATGCACACACATCGATGATAGCCAACATCTTTATTCAACATTTAACATTTTACAAATGATTTCTCAAATCAGATCCAAATAATCGGCCCAATGATTATGTGTCACATATATTAATTACAATAATCGGCCCAATGATCATAAGCACATTAATTTCAATCATCCAATAGAACCAACCCAAATATTCCAAGTACTGTAATGAACACTATCATCAAAATCATGACCTTAATTCATGGCCGACCATTTATGTGCACATAATAAAATATTGGCAGCATCATATTTAATTGACAAGAATCCTAGTTTATCATATGCATTAGTTAACATCATGAACCAATCATCATGACCCTAATTATCATTTAACCTGTTCTAGTAGATGAAATATTCATCTAATCCCTCACTGATCCGTGAACATCATTCGTAAACCCTATTCACGTTTGCTAATTCAATGCCATCCAGTTTGCATACCAACATAAAACAATACCTAACACTCAATTCTTTCCGTAACCGTCTATCACGAAACAATATTTATGAACATCACATCACTCGAAATCAGCAGGCCATACATGATCATCATACATTAACACAATCAGTAATCATCATCCTAGCCGTTTACGAACAACACTCCAGATTCGGATTCTTATCTCACACGCATATCATCACGACACATGCTTCTGACATCGATAACCATAAACATTACACAAATAATCATATCCAGTCACATTAACAATCCTATGTATAAACATACACATGCTAACAAACATTAATCGCTGATCACGATTCCCGCAAATACCAACAAGAACTCGAATTAAGTAAGGATAATATACTAACCAGAAGATAACACTTGTCACAAGAGAGAGCCATGAAGACCGGGGGGGGGGGGGGGTAAACCTGCTGCCGAGCACAACTTGAGAGGTTTAGGGTTTGATTTGTTTTGTTAAGATAGTGGGAACATGGAAAAGTTACGTACACCAGAATTATAAAGCCCAAAACTTCAACAAGTGGGCCGACCCTTTCCTATTTGATTAGATCACAATTGGCCCAATGTTTGATCGCAGTCCACTTGAAATAGTTTGGGCTTCATGTTTGTTTGGGCCGGAGTGAAATGTATCACAAAGGTCGCTACCGTGGCCCAATGACTTACGGCCCAAAAGTTGTCATGCATACTAAATGAACTAATAACAAGCGCGAAACATATAACACATCGAGGAGAAATAATAAGAAATTAGATTAAAAGCTAGACGTTACTAGCCTCAAAGATTCGGGTTGTCACATCATCCCCAACTTGAAAGAAATTTCGTCCCGAAATTTGACAAGCAAGCACAAAGAAGTGAAATGACAAATCAAGATTGCTGCAGATTTTTCTCAGGTGCCACATCATCCCCAACTTGAAAAGGAATTTTGTCCCGAAATTCACTAGCTTCACCAGGTTTAGATTAGTCATTGGAAAAGAGTTGAGGATATTTGAGCTTCATCTGATCATCGCGCTCCCACGTGAACTCCGGTCCACGTCTTGAGTTCCAACGAACACTCACGATTTTGGAATTTAACTAAGTTAACGAACCTTGACTTCATGGTCCATGTGCTCGATAAATTCTTCCAGTAAAGGTATCGCACGTGTTTCATCAGACAGCCACTGCCTTAGATCCGAAACATAAATGACATCGCGTACGTTAACCGATTTGCCGAGTAACGCGAGTTTGCAGGTTACGCTACCGATTCTTCCCAAACTGTTGAATGGTCCATCGTGACGTCAGTTAAGCTCGCCATGCTTCCCAAGCATTCCACACCCTCCCAGGGTGAGACTTTCAGCACGATGTGATCGCCTACAGCGATCCCCCAGCGTTTCCCCAAGTTTATCAGCTTTCCTTACTATCACGCGTTGCCGCCAATCGACTCCCGATCCAAACAACCTTCCCACGAGTTATGAGTACTAGTCCTGGACTAGTAGTTAAGTTGTCAACCATCTCAGTCTAACAAGAAAGTTGGCATTATTGTCTATGTAATGCTTCAACAGAGCTGTCTGGTTACCAAGATGATAACTGCCGCAGTAGTACTTATCCATAGGTAAAAGTCCTTCAAATTTGCCCCAAATCCAGTCATACACATGCTCGCAGCATGTCTTCGAGTGCCAGGAGAGTTCGTTTTCTCTGATCGTTTGCCCAACGGCGATAAGCAATGCTCTGGTCCTGACGTGAGTCAAGGGTGTTGTGTATTGTCTGGCGTAAATCATGCATAGATCAACTTCAGAGGTAACAGGGGTTGGCACCTTGTGCCTAAAAGCCGCCTCTCTTAGAGGGATATTCACAAGCTGTGAAGACTCGTCAGTTTTCTTGATTGCAATAGACTGTACTGGTTACATGGGACAATCAACGATCATTCAGGTGATATCGATTCTGTTCTGAGATTTAGGTAAGCCTGTAACAAAATCCATGGCTGTTTATTCCACTCTCCAAATAGGTGTTTCTGATTGCTGACACAACCAAAAGGTTTCTGATGCTCCACCTTGACTTTCGCACAAGTCAAACGTCGTTCGCATGCTTCGCTATGTGGGCCTTCAGGCCCGGTCACTCGTACATGGTCTTCAGGTTCTAATACATTCTATCAAAACTCATATGAATATGATATCGAGACTCGTGTGCTCGCCTGCACCAGTTTCCCATGGTTGTATAGTGAGGTCCATATTCATTCCCTGAAGTAGCAAATATCGTCCGACCTGCCAAAGGTTGCTTCCCCATGCCCCGCATGGGTCAATCTTGAGAACTCTCTCTTCCTTCAGTTCTTCAGTTTGAACAAGGTGAGTCTGATCAGGTATGTTAGAGTCGATAGCGAGCTGCAAAGCTCGTGCACGTCCTGGTTTTATGGTCGCATTCATTCAAAAGTTCCATCCAACGTTGTTATCACATGTTTAGCTCTCTTCAAACAAGGGTACACGGGAGGCCCTTGTGATCGGTCTAGGTAGTGCATTGGGTACCGTCCAAGTAATGCCTCCAACTTAGATCCAAAGACCAAGGCTTCCACCGCAGGTTGTGACTCATGCCCTTCTTCTTGTAAGCCATCCCCTTCTCATGTTGCATCGATGTGTAACTGGGACTCCGATTCGAACCATCATGGTATGTCTCTAAATCACCCGTACCCTCGGGTAAAGACGATGCTCAGAGCATTGCAGAGTTGAGATTCGAAAGCTGAAAAGACGTCCTCCTGTTTTGTCTCCCACGGACACAACACCCTGCTGTGCTAAAGAGATTTAAGCTGTGCAACCTTTGAAAATCTCCTGATGATTCTGCGATAGTGTCTAGTGAGGCCAACAATTTGCTGCATCCTTGAAGGGATCTTTGGTGTCGATCAGTTTCTAACAGAATGGATCCTAGCGAGATCTACGTGTATTCCCACGTCGTTGATTACATGACCAAAAATGCACTTCTCGAATCCAGAAGTCACACATTTAACAAGAGTTCGCGCGGAGCGGCTCCTCCCTCAGGAGCTCTAAAATAGGGTTCAAATGTCGTCCATGATGTTCCTTTCCCCTGGAAATAATCCAAAACGTAGTCGATAAACACGGTCGATTCATGTGGTCCATATAACTGCTGGTGTGTTGATCAATTCAATGATCATGGTGTACAAAGTCGAGATGGCCGCATCGCGTTCGATATGTCGTCCCAAGAGCCTTCTCTTCTTGGACCTCCTTCTGATGATAGTTCGGTCGTTAGTCAATCCTCGAATGGGAGCTTGGCCCTCGCAACTGGTCAACATGTCGCCAATACATGGTCGAGGTAAACGATTCTTGGCTGTCACCTTGCTGAGTTATGGATAATTAGTACACATACGAAAAGGCTTATCTTACGGATATAACTGGGGCTCCCCAAAGCGAAAAACTACATCCGGCAAAACTCCTGTTCAACAATTCCTGCAGTTGATTAAACAACTCTTGCAACCCTCCTGGTGCAAGACGGTAAGAGTTCGTGCAGTCGGGGCTGCCTCTGGCATGAGATCAGACTGAGATTACACCTAACAGTTGTGGAAGTAAACCTGAAAGTTCCTTAGGTAGCACGCTGAGTGGAATCACGAACAATTTGTGAATCCTTGATCCTTTTTCCTTAGCCCACACATTAGTAACGGTTGCCAACATAGCGAAGTAGTCCCTCTGTAGAAGCTCCTAGGTTTTATTGCTGAAATGATACTAACCTTTACACCACACTGATGCTTTAGGACAGACGACGACTCCTCACAAGGTATATCCGCGCGTTATCTGGATAACCAATGCACACTAGCTACTACAACAAAACTATCAAGGGTAGATTTCGAACACTTGCTCCACAAGATCGAGTTTGCATCCCAACGAACATAGAAGGTTTCTATTGACTTGCCATTAGTCGGTTCCACAACAGGTTTGGTTTCCAGAAGTATCAGCGTTAAGCAGAACAGAGACGAAGCGGTTAGTTACCAAGAACGTGCGGGCGACCATGTTGCTATAATCCTGGCGTCACCCACGCCAATCCTGAATGCCCTTCCATGAGCATCGTTCCCAGTGTTTATTGTTACGAGAATTCCCAGTACTGCCGTCGTTCCCTTGGTGGTTGTAGTCTTGATTTAACAACGGCCAATCCATGTCGTAGGCACCTTCATTTCCATACTGTAGGCTATGATTACAAGCACCTGGATGTTGCCATGACTGTTGCCTCTAATGTTGTTGCTCGAAACGGAGCCCTACGATCTTTCACTAACACGGTCCATCCTTTCACATTCTGTGCCACGTCCTAAAGCGCTACTCACTGAGCTGGCAGCTACACATTCCACACTACAGTCATTTGTCGTTGCTTATGCCCCGATTGATTTGTAAAAGTTGACTCCCATAAGTCGCTGACTAGTGTTGAGGATTCGATTGAAGTCAATTCGCTGGTGTTCGTCACCGATAATCAGGGTTGTTCAATCACTGTAGTCGGTAAAGTACTACGCTCGTCCGCTTGTCCATCGATCTAGCAAGTCGATTGAGTAATACATGGTATGTTACGAGAGTGTTGCAGAAGTGATCGCACTTCGGGATCTAAGACGTCAACACATTGAGTTCCAACCAACAAAGAGAAGTGAGAAGAGTATTGACCAAACATTCAACGCTGCGACATCCAACTCAGGGATGTTCGTACAAGCACCTAACATTCTACACAGTTCGCTAGGCGTTTAGATAGGTGTTCAGGTAATACTTGATAGCATCGAGATTCGAAAGGATTCATAGACGAGTGAAAAGGTCACGTTCGAGTAGGAGACAATCACTGCTATGACTCCTATAGACTTGTCACGTTTCGCATTGATCAAATAACATAGCAGAACCCCTTTTTCACTTGTTAAGCCTCACCGGGACTCACATGCACCCCACATTATTATTATGTGTGCACCCACAATAATACTGTGATTTGCATGCTCATCTCAGTTCATCCTAACTCATGTCAAATGGTTCCTCAAACTCAGATGTCAAACAAGGAATATCACAAAACAGGGGTCATGATTCTCTAGGGTAACACCACATTATTAATCACTTAACACATGCAAGTAATACATGAACTCGTATTGTTGTGCTAAACGTGCAATCACATGCAATATCATATGTAAGTGTTCACTAGTTATGCTGTGCAATGAGTAAACGAGAGACGAACCTTGCTATCTGAAGCTGAGTGTCATGGTCGCATTCTTGTTTTCAGAACTGTTCGGTTATAGTCTGGTTTTATAAAAACGTTTTAAAACCAAGTTCACTATAACCCGTGGCTCTGATATCAAACTGTCACACCCTCAAAATACCACCTAGGGCGTGTCCCTGATAGGCGTGTGACGTACCAATAACGAGCCACCAATTACATTGAACCCATACAAGTTATAAATAAAATCCCCATTATTAATAAAAATATCCTCAACAAGTTAAAATGAAAATCAATAAGTTCAGCGGAAGCAAATAGTAAACCAAGTTAAACTGTTTCATAACCAAAGTATGGTCTCATGAAATCAATCACATAATCCTTCCAGTCGACCCATGACCACTCCAGCTACTCCAGACAGCAAGTTCCCCAAATCCTAGATACCTAACGACCTGCGAGCATGCAACAAGTGTATCAGACAACGCTGGTGAGTTCATAGTTTTACGAAAACGTTGGTTACCAAGTGTTTAGTTTAATCCATTGAATTTGATTCTGAAAGTAATGTTGATAATATCTCGATACTGAACAAGACGGCTCCTGATGTATGTTTTGCCCTTTCCCCAGTGCTTCTATCAAAGCACTGGGCCCGACTGGGTCATTAGTTCACAACCGTCCTCCCCGATACGGCGTGAGGGTGCCAAACCTAAGTAGCGCTACCAACTAATACCCGTTACCTCCCCGGGTAACAATGAATGGGACTTAAGAATGATAGGATGAGAATATTATCAAGTATATACCAGTTTTACCCAAAAGACTTATCCCTCCCCGGGATACCCACTGACTGTCCCAACCACCCGGACGCATGCTCAAAAGTAATGAACTCACCTTAGATTTGCTCGGTATGCTTAGTTACCCGTTTCAAGTTATTCAACCAAACCCCTACCGAGGATAACATAGACAGTCAGTTGCACATAAATCATGTATTCTACGTACACGTCACACAGGTAGCATACAAGTAAAACACATATCCTCATACAAGTCGTAGTTGTTAATCACACCATACATTGATCCATAACATTTATCGTAAAGTCGCATAGCAAGTGTATGGAATTCGTGTACAAGTAAATCAAGTAACAGTGCACGTGCCCTAGCACGTTGCTCACAAAACATTTATCATAACGTACATGCACATTTATAGTTTAACGGTGTACTCGTTCAGGAGGGGCGGCCAGTTTACATAACGCGGTGAACTAAGCACCTCACGTAATCTCTTGGCCCATTAAATTACGCAGCCCTATACATTGTGCAATCAGCCCAGGGGTGTGCGGCCCATCTAAGAACGGCCCAAGTACATTGTGCGACTGGGCTGTAAACGTGCAAACTGCACTTGTGCGATCATTGTTGTGCAGTCGATTAGTTGTTCATTATGCAGTTTAGTTTGTTACAGCATTCTAATGTGTGACCAGGTAGTGTGCGGCTCGTTATTCAAGGTCGTAAGCAGGGTTTGAAAGCCGGACCGGACCGGCCGGCCGGACCGGCAACCGGAGTGTCAAACGGTCCGGCTCAGTATGTTGGATCGGTTCTACAGCTAGCCGGCCGGCCAGACCGGTGGCTGGCGGTCAAACCGAAAAAACCGGTGCAAGGGGGTCAGGCCGGCTGGTTAAAAATTTTCACGTTTCTTCTATGTTTTTCATTTCTAAAACCTTAAATCTGTAATGAATAGGTCTCCACCCAGCCTCCATCTTGAACCATCAAACTGAAATTGACTTCTCCTTTAATAGAAATACAAATTTGTAACTTGAAAGGAAAATAAAAAGAAGCTTGAGCAATAAAGTATTTAGAATTCTCTGATGTATGTAAGAAAGAAAGAAAGTAAAAGAAAGAAAGAAGAGATGATGAGAATGAAAAAGATGGAGCAGACGGCTGTCTGGTTAAAGAAATAGGTTAGACCCAAAAAGGTTAAACCTAATTTTTCTTGGGGCTTTTTTAAAAGGCCTCAAGAGATTGATATTGTTTCATTCTAGATACAAAGACTTCATAAATCAATTTTAAATGTATGTACTTATTCATTAAAAATACCCATATCAAACTTTATAATTAAAGGATTCTACGGTTAACTAAAAATAGCATATCAAACTTTATAAATTAAAGACTCTATTATTTTTTAAGTTAGAAAACTTTACTTTTTAATTTTAATGTATTGTATATATTTATAATTGTTAAGGTATATATTATATTATCCGGTTCTTAGAATCCGGTTCGACCGGGTCCGGACCGGTTCCAACCACTGAACCGGTAACAGATCCGGTTCGCCTTCCGGTCCGGTTTATAAAAACATTGGTCGTAAGTCATGGTGTCAGGTCACATGCTACCTAAACTCTCGGCTTGTCAGTTATGCAAATCACAATTCCCACATTCACTACTAATTTCCTTAATTCACAATTTCATCATTAATTCATTAATGGGTAGTTCATACAATAACATGCACTCAAGTGGTATCATACTAATTCAGCATTAGTGATTGGGACCGATTAACCTACAATTTGATTGGACCAAATCTAATTTGCATCAAAATGGACTAGATGTCCCTCTACTGTTACATCAAACTTTATCATGGATTTACCCTACATGCAACACACATCGATGATAGCCAACATCTTTATTCAACATTTAACATTTTACAAATGATTTCTCAAATCAGATCAAAATAATCGGCCCAATGATTATGTGTCACATATATTAATTACAATAATCGGGCCCAATGATCATAAGCACATTAATTTCAATCATTCAATAGAATCAACCCAAATATTCCAAGTACTGTAATGAACACTATCATCAAAATCATGACCTTAATTCATGGCCGGCCAGTTATGTGCACATAATAAAATATTGGCAGCAATCATATTTAATTGACAAGAATCCTAGTTTATCATATGCATTAGTTAACATCATGAACCAATCATCAGGACCCTAATTATCATTTAACCTGTTCTAGTAGATGAAATATTCATATAATCCCTCACTGATCCGTGAACATCATTCGTAAACCCTATTCACGTTTGCTAATTCAGATGCCATCCAGTTTGCATACCAACATAAAACAATACCTAACACTCAATTCTTTCCGTAACCGTCTATCACGAAACAATATTTATGAACATCACATCACTCGAAATCAGCAGGCCATACATGATCATCATACATTAACACAATCAGTAATCATCATCCTAGCCGTTTACGAACAACACTCCAGATTCGGATTCTTATCTCACACGCATATCATCACGACACATGCTTCTGACATCGATAACCATAAACATTACACAAATAATCATATCCAGTCACATTAACAATCCTATGTATAAACATACACATGCTAACAAACATTAATCGCTGATCACGATTCCCACAAATACCAACAAGAACTCGAGATTAAGTAAGGATAATATGCTAACCAGAAGATAACACTTGTCACAAGGAGAGAGCCACGAAGAGGGGGGGGGGGGGGGGGGGGGGTAAACCTGCTGCCGAGCACAACTTGAGAGGTTTAGGGTTTAATTGTTATGGTTAAGATAGTGGGGAACATGGAAAAGTTACGTACACCAGAATTATAAAGCCCAAAACTTCAACAAGTGGGCCGACCCTTTCCTATTTGATTAGATCACAATTGGCCCAATGTTTGATCGCAGTCCACTTGAAATAGTTTTGGGCTTCATGTTTGTTTGGGGCCGGAGTGAAATTGTATCACAAAGGGTCGGTTACCGGTGGCCTAATGACTTACGGCCCAAAAGTTGTCATGCATACTAAACGAACTAATAACAAGCCGCGAAACATATAACACATCGAGGAGAAATAATAAGAAATTAGATTAAAAAGCTAGACGTTACTAGCCTCAAAGATTCTGGGTTGTCACATGAACGTTAAACGTTGAATCTCTGTTTTCGTGTTCTAACTCGGTTTGCTTTCTCGGTTGGATTCCGCACAACGTCTGTTCGTATACAAGGATTAGGCGACTAGATCCTCCGCTAGTTGGACCTACAAGTGGTATCAGAGCCTTGGCTCTCTTCCTTTTTAAAACCGAGTGTTTTTTCGAGTGTTTGAAGTTCATAATTTCTGGAAAAATCAGTTTATAACTTCAAAAATCTTAGTATTTTGCTGTTAGTTCTTATAAAAACCATGTTAAACTTCATGTACACATGTTAAGATATGGTTTTTAGTGAAGTTTCGTGCAAAAATTTGTGTTTGGAAATTACTCCGGTGAACCTTTGGTCGGAAAATTCATAAGAGTTCATTATCATCTTCATATTTTCTGGGTTTTAAGGTGTCTGTTTGTGTTGTTTTAATTGTTAAAATATTGTATGTTTGAAAAGTTGGTAAGTTGGTAAGAAAAGGTGATGTGAATTTGACATGTGCGCAGAAAGAAGGCATGGAGGTTTGACAATTGAGTTACCAACCCAATGTTGAAAGATAAGGATGATTTAAAACATTATTTCTTTTTCACCAACTAAATAGTTTTCAAAATCTTATCTCAACTTTTTGTCGCATTTCTCATTTCAACGAACACCTAAGTCTTGTTTGCCCCCCCCCCCCCTTACTTTAAAATTTGTTTTTGATGAACCTTGGTGAACAATAGTGAACAATTGGGCTTCTTACAAATGCTGGGCCATTTTTAATCTTCATTGTTCGTTGGGCCAGTATTGAAAACTTCATAAACCATCTTCATCGACTTTAAAATTTTCGTGGGCCTGTATTATTAAAAAAATAATAATAATAAATTACAATCCACTATTAATTGGCATTGGGCCTTTTACAAATGTGGCCTCCAAATTATTTGTTTTTGGGCCTTATATTTCATAATCTTGGTGGATGTTAGTCTTCGTAACTTGGATTGGTGTATCACAGTGAAAGTGTTAATTGGTTTTTAAGTTGGTATTTTCATTTGATCATGACTTCAGAGTGGTGGGGTTCATCCAAAGGGAGTTCAATTACGGCAGAGCAGTGGCATCGGTTACTAACCAAAATCAAAGTGAACCAAAAATGGCTAGAAATATGTATGGTGATCTAGTACCAGTTGCTCAGCTACCAGTAACCTGTGTCTCAAACACCGATTTGTATGGAAATCCAATACCACCAGTTGCCTCACAGCAAAGCTATAGCTCTACTGTAGCATCATCATCTCTTGATCCAAGGAACTGTAGTCAAACAAGAACGGCGTTTTATGCCAAAATTGTCAAAGATGCCAGCAATGGTGAATCCTCGGGAAATGATGACAGTTCTGAACATGACGGTAGCTCAGTTGAAGATGGTACAAGTTCAAGTTCAAGCGAGGATGGATCAGAATATGAATCAACAAGGGAGGTTGTTGATTCTGAGGTAAGTGAGTCAATATCTGAGAGTGAATCCAGTCAGGTATGTGTCGATGAACCAAGTTCGGATAGGTATGATAGTTGTGTTAAATTAAGTGCTAAATCGTCTGATTTGCGAAGTAAATATGACGATTTGCAAAGCAAGTATGACGTGACATTTATCCACAATCAAGGTTTGATCGTGGATCATTCGAAATGCATAGAGGCCAACATGTTTCGTGAAAATTATGAAAAGGAATTTAAAAAGATAATTGAAACATTAAAAGAAGATAAGACCGAGCTAACGAAAATGGTTTCAAGAAAACAAACTGAAATAAACATTTACATCAATAGGCTCGAGTTAATGCAAAAAGAGTTGGCCTGTGCTAAGTGTGAAAGTGAGGCGATCCAGCTTAAGCTGAATAGTTATTCAAACTCTAGGTATGTGCTGGATCACATCATTGACATACAGAAAAAGGATGTCACGTGCATAGGTTATAAGAAGTGTCCACCACCTGTTAAACACGATTATTCTTCGATGCCTGATGAGGAAAATAAACCTCATTTTGAGCCCTCAGTTTCATTGAACCTTGAGGAATTCACATTTGGGCTAGGTTACAAAAAGGAAGTATCCTCAGATTCGGATGGATCAACATATGCGAAAGTGTCAACAGCTGAACGAAATCAGGTTCTTCCAGTCATTGTTGAGGATGCTGATTCGTCAGTTGATGAATCCGAGGATACTAACTCTGAACAGTCAGAAACGATAACAAAAGAAGAAAACATACCTCTCGAAAATTACATTCTTTGTGATCCACCTGCAAAACCGTTTGTGACTGCTACAGCCAAGTCTGTTGAATCCTTATCTGGAAGTTGTGAAAGCGTGAACTTGCTTTACACGTTGATTGGATCTGATAAAATATATTCAGACAAGGATTTCCATATCAAAAACGTCAATCAATCTTTGACTGATAAAGTTTTCGAAGACTCTTCTATTAAGTTTTTGGGAAAGTCAAGCCCAGGAGTTGCAGTAACTCAGTGTGCTCCTATCCCAAAAGCCGAAGTTAGAAAGAAATACAGAAATCAGAAATTGCAACTACAAAATAATCAACGAAAGCAAAATCACGCTGCCCAAGGAAAGGGAAAAAGCAAACAAAGCCAAAACAAGAAGACGATTCAGAAGGTGAACTTCGTGAAATCCAGAGGGACTGATAAAATTTTGTTAAACAAAGTAAAATTTTGAAAAGAAACAGTCAAAACAACTACAAACAAAACACAAACGGTTGTGATGTAGGACCAACTACCTCAAGATCACGAAGCTCATCATCAAGCTCATACAGTTATGATACTCCGAGGTTTGTTGAGCGGAGATCATGTTTCGAATGCGGTGAGTATGGGCACATTGTTAGAAATTATCCATATCTCACTAAAGGAAAGGCAAAGGTTGATGCCCCCCGTGGTAACAGTTACCATAAAAGATCTGTTTCACCAAAACAGGACCCTCGTCTTGTTAAACAACTGGAAATGAAACAGAAAAAGAAACAAAGAAAAGAAATTGAAAGGGTTTTAAAACCAGAGGTTATCCAAACACAGACTGTTAAGTTAGTAGTTAAAAATGAAAAAAAAAATAGATTTGGAAACCAAAACCAGTAAGTGTTTCAGGGGGAGCTACATCTGTTCCGAATCATCGGGAAATGGATGTCACAATTCTCAATGATGACGGACGACCCAAGTCTGTGAAGGCTTGGGTCCCCCTCTCCAACTAATCTCTGAATGAGTGTACAGGATGTTCCAGGAGGAACTATTGATGGTCTTAGGATTGTTGATAGTGGAGCGTCCATGCACAAGATCGGCGACATAAGGCTCCGAATATTGTTACATCTAGGAGAATATTGTTGTCATTGATGGAGAGAAAGGAAAAAGAAAAGAAGACAAAAAAAATTCCGATGAAGGAATGATGGTGAAAGAATGTGGTTTGATGAAGTTGAAAAATTCGACAAGATGAAAAATGTGCCAAAATTTGGTTGTTATGGTTTTTGATCGGGTCGACAAGAAAGATTCCAATTAAATGTACGCGCCTGCAACACGTCTGAAGCTTTTCGAAGATTCATGGATTTTCCTTCCACAACAAGTTAAAATTCCACAAGATGAACGTGTAGTGTACTTTTCTCCACGGTGTTATTGAAGAAAATGCGTTTGTTGATCAAACTACACCGGGTGTGCGGATGCCTTGGTGTGGATTGAACAACCGCACACTACTTCTGAAGGAGAAAGACAAAGACCTTTGCTGGTGCAATGTGGAAGACCAGCCGGACCCGGAGGTTTATGATCTTGTTGCTGTAAAGAGAATTCTCGGTTCATTGAAGTAGCTGCAAAATCGACCTTGAAGTCCACATCGGGTGGATATCCAGTTTGGGAGAGCACTCGGATTCCTGGCAATGCACGCAGAAACTGCTGGATTACGGTTTTAAATTTCTAATCTCTCCTATCTTTGTCGATATTTAAGCTGTCACACCCCCAAAATCCACACGTGGAGTATCACCGCTTGGAGGCGTGACTGACCAGGATCAAGCCACCAATCATATTGAACATAACAAGTAATAAGTAAAATTCAACCACACAATATGAAAGGTGTTTCAAATCAAAAATGTAGTTAAGTATTTAGTGGAAGCATAATTGTAAAACCCAATGTAAGTATTAAGCACGAAATAAAGTAAAGCATGGCACACACTGCCATGTCCCACAACGACCGCGCCTCCCTGTGCAAGCTCCATGAGTACCTAACGACCTGCAAGGCATGTAGCAACGAATCAACAACAAAGTTGAGCGAATTCACAGTTGGTTGTTTAGTTATAGCATTCGTTTCGTAAATCATATGTTCGTTTTGTAAACCATGTATCGTATTAATTCGTATCGCGGTCTCCCAGACATGTTTGCGAAGATAAGTGGGGGCTTCCCATGTGTTACTAGACCATGCGTATCGACAGCTACGAAAATGTAAGAGGTGCCCTAAGTCAATGTCTATCGGCATTGACCCTTTGCCCATAGTCCATTAGTACACGCCCGTTCGGACGACACGGTGTGAGGTTTGTTAAACCTAATAGCGCTATTTACTAATGACCCGCTCGCCATAGGCCTCGGCGATTAAGTCGATAAATGAGGGACTTCAAACGATATAGTGATGGTCTTGGTCGTACGTATCCTGTTGTATGGGGAATACGCAAGTTTGTAGTTACCGTTCAGTTCTTTAACCCATTCCCAACCCTTGGGAATCCCATGCCTTGGATAGAGTGTGAACTCACCTTGGTTTGCTCGGTATGCTAAACTATGTGCTCACAAGTAATCAGTCAAGTCCTATAGTATGCACGTATACACAATCAGTTTATGTTTGTAATGACCCGTATGCAATCTATATCACAAAGTGTGCTTGGCAGTTAGCATCATGTATCATGTAAACAGTTAGTCAAATTCATGCAATTCACGCTTCACATAAATGCTTTCTCGGTTTATTTTAACATGGTTATCCCTTAATACCCCACTCATTAGACACACAACTAATAGCTACCTGATATGGTCTTTACAATGAGGCCCGACCCCAGCACAAACCAGATTGTGTGCGGCCCAACCCAGCTTCATGTATGAACTGTTTTGCTATAGCGGCCTGGCTACATGTAAGGCCCGATTACTTCCCTAATCTCTTCTATTTCATTTAGTTTTTGAGCCCACTTCATTATTCGTTATCATATATTACTAACAGAAACCATTTAGATGTAACCAACAACAATTGTTCAACATGCTATCACCATATCAGTTACTTACTTATCAAATAAATCGAACAATGTGGTCATGTGACACCAGTCCATAAACCCATTTAATCGGCCCACTGTTAACCCTTAACTCAAGTTATAACCCATCACATTAACATAGCAACTAACTTATTTATTGGACCTCGGCCCATTATCAAATATTTATGTTATTGGGTTAACAGCCTATCGATTATAACATGATATTAACTAATTCAGATTATTAACTAACTCAGATCATAGTCATCCTCATCAAGAAACCATGTAATCAAGTAATCCAAATTATTTAGCAAACACATGGAAGCAACCTAACAATCATTCGGCACATATGCATATACACATATCCCAACCTCACAACAAGACAACAATACATCATTCAATTCATATAACATTAATATCCCAGACAAGTTCTGACAACACTATTAGGGTGTGCACATGTTTGATTAGATCAAGAATCCAAAATGCACATGGCCGCTAATTTCTTATGCACGGTTATCCACTATTAGGGTGTGCACATGTTTGGAGTATATCAAGTAACACATTGATCGAACATGTTTGAAATCATATAAATCAAATAACTAATCCACAAATAACAATGCATACACTGTTCTTCTTATTCCACAGGATATATTTACATCTTGCTACCTAACTACTCTCAAAATAAAAGCATATATCAACTAGGAAATCACACCTCGTTCACATGTAATCAAATTTATCAATAAAATATTTAAACATAAGATGATACTAACCGAATGAATGCAGAAACTATAATGATGATCACGATAGGGGGGAAGGGTCTTTTACAACTGCCGTCGCACAATATTGGTAGAAATAGGGTTTTGTAATGTAAATTGTGTGTTATGCCATTTGTGTGTACGTATACTAAAATAAAGAATAGATGGGCCGATCATACTAGCTGGTCAACATGGTAATTTGGGCCGGTTGTTTATTGATGTTACATGTCACGATCGGGCCAAAGCCCATTTGGTTTTCGTTGGCCATTACTTGGACGAAAACACTCTAGTGTTTTCGGCTAAGTGTGTTTTCGTGGGATAGGGTATTCGGCCAAGGTTCCATGTTTTAATTATCCAATCAAATAATCAATACAATATATATAACTGATGTGTGTAAAATGCAACATATAAATTACATCAAATGAGGCATAAAACTAACCCTTTTTAAGTACTAATATTGGAAAAAGAGTGTTTTTGTCTTCCTTTTGTATTTTCAGGATTAAATGAGCTCAAAAACGCAAAAGAAGCAAAAAGACAGCTAAATCCAACATAAATACAAGAAAAGGAATATTAGTGGACTACCCGACCCCTCAACGGCACCTTCCAAAGCAAAGTAGAGAAATCAGAAGACTGAACACGCCCCGTGCTCAGCCAGCACGGGGCCGTGCCCAAGAAGCAGCAGAAAAGACAAATCTATAGAAGCTTCTATTGCCCACCACGGGCCGTGCTCAGCGGACACGGGGGCGTGTCGAAAGTACAGCAGGCGCATTTATTGTAATTGCGAATTACAATTAATGAGGAGAGAGATTGTCAGACGGACACGGGGCCGTGCCCAGCTCTCTGTTCAGCCTATAAATAGGAGTGCTTGGATTCATTTCATCTCATCCCTTGGCACACCACCTCTCTCACACTTCATCCACCACCCACCACCATCACAACACCGTCATCCACCACCATCATCCATTGTCCATCATAGAGGGTGTGAGTCGTCTCGGGATCCAAGATTGATCGTAAGAGTTCTTGACAATCAAGGCCATGTTTGCCTAAGTCTCTTACATCACTTGGTGAAGACAAAGTGTCTAGTATAATACTTTTTATTTCTAATCTTTTGCACTTTTTATTTGGTTTTGTATTAATGACTTTAATAACTAGTTACTTATGTTGAAGGTGATCTTTCCTTATCGTTTGTCCGTGGTGTCTTGGCATTATTTTACTGTCTATATAAAATAAAGGATTTTCACCATTCATATCTCCACGGTCTATATGGAGATATGTTGGCTACCTGGTCGGGGGTTAAGGGAACGGTTTGGTAAAGGTCTTGCCATTGTTCAGCGTTTAGAGGTCCTGCAATGGACCTGGGTCAAATTTAGTAGGACCTCCTTCAATACTTCACGGTATTGGATGGCGGGGGTCCAAACTCTTTGATCCCCTCATAAGTTAACTACTATTAATACTATAACCCGGCTATTTAGGACTGTATCCCTGCTGACTCAGACTACTTAGCCGAGGGTAACGTCACCGCCAAAAGCGGGGCCTACCATAATACCGCATTAATAACTTAATTCATTATCTTCCAATAATCCACCCTTTTAGGATTGTATCCCTGCTGACTCAAACTACTGGGGTGAGGGTAACGTCACCTTCAAAAGAGGGGCCTACTACAATAACTAAGATAATCTCTTAATTATGTGCAAAAGTGCGGAAATAATCAAAGGTTATACTAGATACGAGTCGGAACCAAGTGATTCATCTTGTCTATCTGTTTTTCTTTTATTTTTATTTTCAGCATTTTAGTTAGTTTTTAATTTTCTTAGTTTAAAACATTTTTCTAAACTTTTATTTTGGTTAGACGTTGAGGATAAACCGGTACTAAAAGCTCTTGTGTCCTTGGACGACCTCGGTATCTTACCAACGCTATACTACACTCAACGATGGGTGCACTTGCCCATATGTGTGTTTAGTGTTAGTGAAATATCGTGTTTTATAAATTTAAAACTTGGCTAAAATAAGTGTTAAAAAAGGGCTTAAAATATACACCTAAAATAAGTAACACTTCGCACGCATCAAGTTTTTGGCGCCGCTGCCGGGGACACAAGGATTTTAAGAAAGTTAGGAATCAACGGCCTAATCATTTTTTTTAATTATTTTTTTTTATTTTTTAGGTTTTTTCTTAGTTTTTCAGCTTCTGCAGAGCTCAGCACAGGCCGTGCCCGCTGAACACGCCCCCGTGCTCAATCATTGGAACTGGCAATCCTGTTTTACATCAGACAGTAAGCTGAACACGGGGCCGTGCCCACTCAACACGCCCCCGTGCCCAAGTTTCAGTTACTGAAAACAGAACCGTTAGATCCCGGCGGTTGGTAATTTCTGACATAAACATGAGTGATAGTAATTATTTTTACTTTCGGCACTCTTATGGTACGTGGTGTCAATTATGTGGTGGCGAACATGAAGAAGTAAAATGCTACTTCCTAAATTATAGGCCCCACTACATGGACCCACCAACTTCTCACAACCTTAAGAGGGGCGAAAGTAAAAATAAGCACTATTTCTCCCTCGAATGCGCCCAGCCAGATATTCTAGGGGAAATGCTCCTTGACGAGTTATTTCAACTAGAAGAGCTAATTCTGAAATGGTTAGAAGAGCTTGGGAAGGATTTTATTGATCCACCCCAAGACGATACCCATGAAGAAATGTTGGAACCGCATTCCAACAACCTCGTTGCTCCCGAAAATACCTTCGTACCTAGCAAAGACTTGGACGATAGTCGTCCCTGTGTCGATTGTGCCGTGAAGGACTCTCCATCGACTTCGTTCGGTGCATACATAGACCTGAGCGATTCGGCATACACCTTCTTTAACAAGAGCCCGGGAAAGGGTTGGACTTGTCCACCTAGAATGAAAATAGAAATTACCCTCACCGACAACCTCTTGCGTTCTCGCCTTAGTCTAGGACAATTAAGGTATCTTAGGCACTTTGGGGTTATTCCAACCAGTCAGGAGCCACCCGATACTAACAAGTTCCTTAAAAAAACTAGACAACTTCATAAAACAGTCCCTAGACACGGGGCCGTGCCCAGCCAACACGCCCCCGTGTCCATCGAAAGATTCCATTCTGATCAGTACGTCAGAATACGGACAAACTGTGTCAGAACTCCACCTGCACACGGGGCCGTGTCCACTGAACACGGGGCCGTGTCCAGGATGCTGTCGTTTTCTATAAATGCAGCCAAGAATTCTGCACATTTGGACCAACTTGGGACAGAGATTTGCAGGAATCTTCTCTCAAACTATCCTAGGTAAGTCTAAAAGAAGGTTCCAACAACCCATCTTGTCCTTTCCTCTTTTAGCCATTTCCTTCTTCTCCATCTTTCTCCAAGAGCTACCATTGAAAGTTTGGAATTCCTCCAACTCTATGGTAGGGATAAATGAGTTTTGTTCAAAGAATCTTGGTAAAAACATGTTATGAAACATTGTTTTAAGTTATTAGTAGCTAAAAAGGCCCCACAAGTTCAGAAAATAACTTAAAAATCCAAGTTTCCTTGTTCCAAAACTCTGCAGAAAGATGAACACGGGGCCGTGCTCAGTGAGCACGGGGCCGTGTCCGGTCACTGTTTCATTAAATAAACTATTTTTAGTTTATTTTTCGTAGGATGTCGAGTGAAAACAGCGAAACATCTTCTGTGCATTCGTCAAACAGCCGAAGAGGAAGAAGACCCTCCATTGAAGCTACACTTGTGCACTATGTGATAGCATTAAGGGAGGCTCTCGACGAAATGACTTCAGTAGAGGAGGTCCTAATCGACCGTATTAACGATCTTACGATGGGACTTGAAAGCAGCTTCCAAGAAATTAACCTCTTGCACCAGAGGTTAAATATTCTTGTAGCACCTCCAATGGAACCAGTCCTTCCTCAACAGGATTGGAACCTGGCACTCGGAATCAACAACCCTACCGGGTGGGAAGACTTTCCGGCGGAACCTCCCGTGGAACACCAACAAGAGATCCCGGTGGAAGTTGAAACTCCTCACACTAATGCCAATGAGCCTTCTTTTCTCCTTCCAAGGGAGGTGGAAGAATGGCTCGCCGACATTTGAGGAGAACCGCACGCGGAAGAAGGAGTTCAAAAAGGCCTTGGTTAACCAAGATTAATTACTTCTTGGAAATTTTGCTAATTAAAATAAAGTAAAGGCTAGGACTCCATGGTTTGTTATTTCTTTGTTTTATCTAGTTTAATTTAGGACTATGTAAGTTCTCTCTATGATGAAATGAAATGATGGTTTTAAGGTTTGGATGGTTTGTAATGAATAAAACACACTCATGGTGGTAAAGGATGAAAAGGGGAACGAGAAAAATGAACCCATGCACAAGAACAAGGCAACCCGACAATTCTCACCATTTCAGAAGGTTCAACACGGGCCGTGCCCAACCAACATGGCCCCGTGCTGAGCACCCTGCAGAAAACGCCCAGTTCAGGTAACTGGACACGGGCCGTGTTCACCCAACACGCCCCCGTGTCCAGGCTTCTGTTTCTCTTGTTTTAATTCTGTTACTGGCACTTGAACACGGGGCCGTGCCCGGAAAACACGGGGCCGTGTTCAGTGCCCAGTAACACAAATTTTTGCTTTTTAAACACTATTTTACACATCTAATCAACCTAAAAATTTATTTTTGAGACACATTGAGGACAATGTGTAATTTAAGTGTGGGGGGATGCTAAAACCTTGAATTTTGCAAGTCCTAAATACAAGCCTTACACAAAACTCTATTGGAACCGCTAATCACCCCAAATTTTTGAAAAAATTTCATTTTTTTTTACTTGTCTAGGTTTAACTCGGAAAATTCAAGTTCTCAAAAAGGTTATATTTTTACAAATTTACAACCGATAACGTAGTGATAAAAAGAACCAACATAAGAAAATTATGAAAAGGCATAGCAAACTTATTTAAAATTTGATTATATATACTTGATCACATAAAAACCCATTCCCACAAAAGTGAGTTTTGAGCCTTTATTGAGCACACAATTACATATCATTTGACTAAATGCTCATTTTTCGTTTCTTGTGTGAATAGCCGCTTGGTTCTTACGACTCTAGAACTTGCCATGACAATACATTCCCGGTCCTTATCAACTTAAATCCGAGTAAGTAAATGATGGAGGCATTAGGACTAACCCTTTTTATTTCTACACCATTATTTTTCTTTTTCTTTTACCACCTACCCAAAAATCCCCCTAGTTAGCCCCTTTGAGCCTAAACCTTTTCGTTTCATCACCCAAACAAAAAACCCTTTTACCCACCAAAACCTTTTTCATTTTTAACCCTTTATTTTAGTAACAAGTTCGGTTCTTCGTTAAAAAAAAATGTGTGATAATGATGAAGCAAAAAGAAAATAAACAAACAAGTTAATAAAAAATAACTTAGTTTGAATAAAAGCTTCATCAAAATAAAAAGTTGCAAAAATATGAAAACCGACACTTGTTACGCTTTTAGCCCTTTTTCCACTAACCACTAACCCAACCACCTACCTTTAACCCTAGCCTAACCCTTAACCCACAAAGTCCTCTTGATATCTACAAATGTATAAAAGTTAAAAAGGAGGAGGATTGATTTCTTGGCAAGCCTATGGTAGGAATAAGTTCCATGCCGCTCTCGAGTGATTCACTAAAAATACACCTTCGGCCGAGTGTGAGTGATTTCCCCGTGAGGTATGTGAACTTGTATATAAATAGAATTTTAAAAAGGCATGTTATGCCCAAATAAGTAATTTCTTTTATGAAAAGTTCAAAATAAATCATTACGAATAGGAGTGTAAATAAATAAAAATAAAACCCAAAAAGATCTTGGAAATCCCGACACTCTACGACAAGCCCAAAACCTTCTCTTCTACCTATTCCATTTGGGAGTGTAAGCCACATATTAAAGAGTTTTGCTTGAGGACAAGCAAAAGTTCAAGTGTGGGGGTATTTGATGTGTGTAAAATGCAACATATAAATTACATCAAATGAGGCATAAAACTAACCCTTTTTAAGTACTAATATTGGAAAAAGAGTGTTTTTGTCTTCCTTTTGTATTTTCAGGATTAAATGAGCTCAAAAACGCAAAAGAAGCAAAAAGACAGCTAAATCCAACATAAATACAAGAAAAGGAATATTAGTGGACTACCCGACCCCTCAACGGCACCTTCCAAAGCAAAGTAGAGAAATCAGAAGACTGAACACGCCCCGTGCTCAGCCAGCACGGGGCCGTGCCCAAGAAGCAGCAGAAAAGACAAATCTATAGAAGCTTCTATTGCCCACCACGGGCCGTGCTCAGCGGACACGGGGGCGTGTCGAAAGTACAGCAGGCGCATTTATTGTAATTGCGAATTACAATTAATGAGGAGAGAGATTGTCAGACGGACACGGGGCCGTGCCCAGCGGACACGGGGCCGTGCCCAGCTCTCTGTTCAGCCTATAAGTAGGAGTGCTTGGATTCATTTCATCTCATCCCTTGGCACACCACCTCTCTCACACTTCATCCACCACCCACCACCATCACAACACCATCATCCACCACCATCATCCATTGTCCATCGTAGAGTGTGTGAGTCGTCTCGGGATCCAAGATTGATCGTAAGAGTTCTTGACAATCAAGGCCATGTTTGCCTAAGTCTCTTACATCACTTGGTGAAGACAAAGTGTCTAGTATAATACTTTTTATTTCTAATCTTTTGCACTTTTTATTTGGTTTTGTATTAATGACTTTAATAACTAGTTACTTATGTTGAAGGTGATCTTTCCTTATCGTTTGTCCGTGGTGTCTTGGCATTATTTTACTGTCTATATAAAATAAAAGATTTTCACCATTCATATCTCCACGGTCTATATGGAGATATGTTGGCTACCTGGTCGGGGGTTAAGGGAACGGTTTGGTAAAGGTCTTGCCATTGTTCAGCGTTTAGAGGTCCTGCAATGGACCTGGGTCAAATTTAGTAGGACCTCCTTCAATACTTCACGGTATTGGATGGCGGGGGTCCAAACTCTTTGATCCCCTCATAAGTTAACTACTATTAATACTATAACCCGACTATTTAGGACTGTATCCCTGCTGACTCAGACTACTTAGCCGAGGGTAACGTCACCGCCAAAAGCGGGGCCTACCACAATACTGCATTAATAACTTAATTCATTATCTTCCAATAATCCACCATTTTAGGATTGTATCCCTGCTGACTCAAACTACTGGGGTGAGGGTAACGTCACCTTCAAAAGAGGGGCCTACTACAATAACTAAGATAATCTCTTAATTATGTGCAAAAGTGCGGAAATAATCAAAGGTTATACTAGATACGAGTCGGAACCAAGTGATTCATCTTGTCTATGTGTTTTTCTTTTATTTTTATTTTCAGCATTTTAGTTAGTTTTTAATTTTCTTAGTTTAAAACATTTTTCTAAACTTTTATTTTGGTTAGACGTTGAGGATAAACCGGTACTAAAAGCTCTTGTGTCCTTGGACGACCTCGGTATCTTACCAACGCTATACTACACTCAACGATGGGTGCACTTGCCCATATGTGTGTTTAGTGTTAGTGAAATATCGTGTTTTATAAATTTAAAACTTGGCTAAAATAAGTGTTAAAAAAAGGGCTTAAAATATACACCTAAAATAAGTAATACTTCGCACGCATCAATAACATCTATACACATGTCATGTATACTACAATCTACAAACAACACGTGTATTGCACATCAATTAATTATAAAAACACACTTTCAAATAGGTAATAAGTTAAGTCGAATAGAGATCTTGAAACTCGGGTTGATAATTACAAAGTTCTTTTAATATTTAAAAGACTATTAATGCATTTACTCAAGTTTTTTTTATTATTTCATTATTTTCCTGCTTTTATTATTTAACAAAATAAGTTTTAAATATACAAATAAATATGTACTTTCATTAACCGTTTGTTTTTATAAAAGTCGTTTTAAAAGATAATTTGTTTTTTTTTACATTTTGTTTAAACCATCTATCGTTTCTAAAATTGTTCCTTTTTAAACCATTTGTTTTTTTTAATCGTTCTTTTCAAAGTCGTTTGTCTTTTAAGGTTTTTTAAACATTTCATTTTATACCATTCTTTTTAAAATCATTTATTTTTTAAACATTTTCAAAAAATTCACTTTTTTAAGTCCTTTATTTTTTAAATTTTACAAAACGACGTGTATAAAAAAACTAAAGAAATGTAAGATTTGAAAAAAAGATCATTCATTATACAATTTTTTTTAGAATCGTTTATTCTTTTTCAAATCTTCCATTTCTTTAGACCGTTGGTTTATTCAAATTTTGTTATTTTTCTAACATTTCGTTTATTAAATTCGTGTGTTTTTTAGTACCTTACACCTGTTAAGTTACTTTTTAAGGTTTTGTTTTTTTATAACCATCCCTTTTTAATCTTTGATTTTTGAAATTGTTCATTTAAAATTGATCGTTTTTAAATTCCTTCGAGTTTTGAAATCGTTCATATTCTAAAGTTCTTTTTTCCTAACGGCTCTAAGTAAATTGGATACAAAGTTTAAAAAAAGAACGATTTCAAAAACAGTTTAAAAAGAAACGTTTTTAAAAATTAACAACTTAAAAAGGTGAGTTGTTTAAAAATGTTTAAAAAATAAATAATTTTAAAAAGAACGGTATAAAATAAATCGTTTAAAAAAATTTAAAAGACAAACGACTTTAAAAAGAATTATTATAATAAACAAGCGGTTTAAAAATAAATAATTTTAAAAACGATACATAGTTTAGAAAAAAGGTTAAAAACAAATGATATTAAAAAAGACGTTTATAACAAATAAAATACCTATTTATTTGTATATATAAAAATATTTATTAAATAATAATCGTGAAAATAACGAAATAATAAAAAAACTTGAGTAATTACATTAATAATCTATTAAATATTAAAAAAATTTTGTAATTATCAAAAACAACCTCTAATGTATATAAGTACCTAATTACCTTTACACTTAACTGCAAAAAGAGTAATAACATTAGTGTCAGTGGCCAAAACTGCTATAAAATGCAACCCCGAGTTTTGATATGTTAAAATATTTCTTTTTGAGCTAAAAGGGTTAAAGTAGCTAAACCATAGGGGCCAAAACAGTAATTTACACTTAATTTTATTATTCTAAAGGGGTATTTTAGTCATTTTTAAAATTGATAGGAATGTTAAACGTCCATCTATTTTGGGGATGTAACGTGTCATGTTTGTGCAAAATATTGGTATAAATCTGCCTGAAAGTTGGAGACAATTTGAAATTAATTAAACCCCCCAAAAAAATTATTAGGCATGTCCTTGTCAGAAACTAGTGGCTGCTGAGAATTTGATCTTTATTCAAGCAGTGGCTTTAAGGAAGAGCACTATTTCTTCCGTAAATATCCATCCGTGAAAAGCATGTAGTTAAGGGTGTCCGGGGCGCTTCTCGGGGAGGGGGGTCGGGGACTAGTTACCGCGCGGGGAGGAGTGCCGCCATCATCTTTCACCGCATGGAGGGGAATGGAAGTCGGCGACTAGTTACCGCATGAAGGGAGAGAGGGAGAGGATGACCCACCAGATTTTCAACCAATCAAGTTATTTTCCTTTTTTTTTCTTTTTGATTTTTTCAACTTAATTAAAAAAATAAAAAAAACAAGTCCCCCAAGAGAGGAGAGACGCCATCAAATTGAGGGTGTGAGGGGAGTTAAGTGGGGAGTTGACATGGCGCGTGCTGATTGGCTGTGGGTAAGAGAGGTCACTCCCCACTTAGAGGAGTGCCCCTTACACCCTAACAGTTAAGTCTTTCTCAACACAAAATCCAATCCAAAGTTCAATCTGCCCGCATTATTTCCACCACCCAGCTTCGATTCACCAAATGAAATCATCGGTTTTTCCCCTTGAGTTATGTCTTTCAACTCAACAAAGAGTTTCTCAGACTTGTAAATGGTCACAGCTCCTACTTTCTTCCTCGGGATATTATATATAAATTCATTGAAAGGATATAAAACGTCTATATCCCGATCGAAAACCATTTCTGCACACCTATGTTTTGGATTGGGATGTACATTGGCATCTATATTTTGCATCCTATGTAATTGTAATTCTTTAACCACACCTATGTTTTGGATTGGGATGTACATTGGCATCTGTATTTTGCATCCTATGTAATTGTAATTCTTTAACACCTCATAAATAAAAGTTTCTTGCTAGTGCAGCCAGGGGCACAGCTTACTTGGGGCGGGAGGGGGCGCCCGCCCCCCGAACTTTTCGATGCGTAGTGTTATCAACAGTAACTTCGTATAGAATTTTTTAGGTATATACGTTTTCGCCCCCCGGTTTCGGAAAAAAACGGGGGGTCAAGCTTCGCCAATGAGTGCAGCCAGTGATATAGGTTGTCAAAGTTTGAATGAAAATAGAAACTGATTTATTATTATTACACTTATTTTATTGTCTAAAACGGAGAAAAGAACAGGACCTGTCCCCTACCCCTGTACAAAAAAAATTTATATGTTGATCAACTTGACCCGTAACCCAACTCACCTCTTTAACTCTCACAAATGGGTGCGAACTAAGCATGACAAATTGTTACTGGCTTCCCCTATTCCAGCAGATATAAAATTCTCAATCCATCGGATCCTTCATCTATAAATCAGCATATTTATCCTAGTTACAGACTACAAATAAAACAAGCGTCAGTATGACCCAAAACTGTGTGAAAGCGAAACGGTTAAATAATACATTACACAAAATAAGAATGTTGTAAACATGTTTGGTTCATTAAACTACACATATTTAATCCATTTCAACTTGATCTGTTACCCAACACGCAAACGTACAAAACATAAATAGTGTTTTAATGTAGTTTTAAAAATACCATAGAGTGGAGGGTTTTCCATGGCCTGCTGACCTGAAATCATCACATAAATTCAGGAAACTTTAAAGTATGTCATGATGTTCAAACAACTTGAGAAATAAAGTTAAGTTCCATTTATATGTGAACATAAACCCGTACAGAAAAGTCCATCCGAACAGCACACACAGGGACAAGAGATCACTTGTATGAATTTGCATGACTGTGTACAAGGTAACTCAATAAATCGTACCTAGTCAAGTTCCATTACTGAGCAAGCATATATGATCGAGCATCGGTTGATTCAACCATTGTAATTGAAACTAAAATACTGATTACTGAATACCTCATATAAACACAACTCTTATAAACAGAACTCTTATATTACTTAAAATAAATACAACAATGAAAGATACTTCAACAAACAAACAATGCTATCCTATTTATAGCAAACCCAAAGCACATGCACAAAAGAATATTCCAAGGTAGTCCTCCATTTCAGCAACAATATTCCAACGTATACTTCCTCAACGTCCAGTTCCCACGTTCTCGGTCAACCTTAGACTAATTCACTACCATGTAACTAAAATAAAACTCAGCTGACCCGTTTAATTATTCGACCCATTTTCTAACCCATACTCGACCCGTAACCTATCAAGATTATCCAACATCCTTATCGGAAACTAGCGGCTGCTGAGAATTTGACTACTTTATTCAAGCAGCGACTTTTTAAGGAAGAGCGTCCATCCTTGGAATGCAAGTAACTAACACTTAAGTCTTTCTCAACGAAATATCCAACTTCATTTCATCAAATCAAATCATCAGTTTCTTCCCTGTAGTTATGGCTTGCAACTCAGGAGAAGGGTTTCGCCGACTTGTAAATGGTCTCCACTCCTACTCTGTTCCTGAAAACGTTACAGATTCATTGTTAGGCTATGAAAGCTCTATAGCCCGATCAGAACTCCAAAACCATTTCAGTGCACCTATGTTTTGGATTGGGATGTACATCGCATTGGCATCTCTTGTTTGCATCCTTGCCATGGTGGCTGATTTATTACATGGTTTCCGTAGTAGAAAGCTATGGTTTCCCTGTAAATATTTTAGAGTTAACGCTGCTTTTCTCACTATAATATCAGTTGCAATGAAGTTACCTGTGGATCTAACTAGTTCAACACTGCTAGAAAAATGATACTTTTTAACACACTTTTCCGTCACAAATGCGTCACAAATTGACATTTGCTACGGATTTGCAACAAAACCTTGATGTTGGAAAAAGCCCCGTCGGAAATTATTTACTACGCAATTACTACGCAAATTTTAACATACTTCCTACAGAAATACGGTGTTAGAAATTTGTGACGCATTTACTACGCATTTCCTATGTTGTATATCAAAAAAATTGCAACGCATTTGTGACGGAATATCAAAAAATTGCAACGCGTTTGTGACGGAATATTTAAAAAAAACAAAAAAAAAACTGGAAAAATCCATTTTTTTTTTGCTAAAATTTGCAGGAAAATCAGCAAAAAAAATACTGATAAACAAATGATACATCGGCCTTTGGTTCGACCCGTTATCTAACGCGTCCTAGAATTAACATGTTTGATACACACGTTGAGACTATTTCGCTACAAATGACTTGAAATATGTTGTTCATTCCATATTAGTTTGTGGTGGTGGTTAGTTTTGTATGCCCTGCATGTGCTTGTCTTCAAGGGGATCCCCACAACATGAAAAAACATGAACGTCACTTGAGTCATTTCTTTATGTTGATATTGATTACCATTTGCAATTGTCTCGATGCTCCCTACGTTCCTGCATTTAGCTAATTTACATGAAACTAAAGTGCAGATAAGAGTGCTTATAATTAATAGGATGATCATGATCATGTTTTTATCTCAAACAAAATGAAACGAGCCGAACCCATAATCATTTTAAATACGTTTAGCTACCCGTTATCCTTCCATGAGACAAGTTAATATATCACTGGAAGGGTGAGATCGATACCTAAATCTGTCTTTGCAGAAACTTGACACACTCCACCGCCTCGTCTAACATGTCTGCTGTATTGGTCTTGCTGCATCACATATAATCCCATTTCACATTAGACCTACTCAGTCATTTTAAGCTAAAAAAAACCTGCAGTTTCCAAAAATCATTTTAAGACAATCAGCTACAAAAGGCAAGACAAAAACATATAATCTTCTACAACACGAAATTTAATACAATCAAACAATCATTTTCATATATCTAGGACTAGGACAATCCCAATGTGGGGTTGGTGATGATGTTCATGGCATTCCATGTTTATAACATTAACTTTATATCAAATCACTTGATATTTAACACCTTAAAAAATGCCTATAACTGTAAAATAAACAAGCATCCTAAATTAATGTCTACCTTTTCATTGCACACACCAATCTACAACACTTGAAGCCTCCCACAATCAAGCTATTTACAAAGATTGATGTCCTACAAGAGTTGTTCCATATGCACCAATACCAATCCAAAGTGGTTGTTAGAAACGGTTATGAGTGTATAAACACATACATAGGGGTCGCATTTTGGACATGAACCGAAACATACAAAAAAACAGGTCCTGGGTTGAATCTAACCTTTATACCTAAATGGGTCATGTTAGGGTTAACCTGTTTAGCCTAATTAATTAAATAAGTTGACCCATCAACCTGTTTAGTTAAACAAGTCAAACAGTCGACCCGCCAACCCTTTTTGCCTTGTTTAACCAAAGCTTCCACAATTTTGGTGCATATACAAATTTAACAAAATAGACTATATGATCAAGAAAGTAAAAAGAACTAACCAACCACTCCTTGTGGCCCTGTAATCCTTCTTGGTTTAGCCTTTTTACAGCGATCACGATACCAGTTCCCGGTTTTGAAGCTGCAAGTGAATGCTCATCAACCCACTCTTTAAACACAGAACCAAATCCGCCTTCACCGAGAACATTGTCGGGACGAAAGTTTCTTGTAGCGCTTTTAAGCTCAGCGAAAGTGAAGCTTTTTAAGTTGGATGACTGTAGAATTTCACCTTCACTTCGAGGGGTCTGCGTTTAGGAACCGGTCGAAACCTTGCTACTTGAATTACTATTTCCATTCATATCTCCAGTTTTGGAGTCAAAACCTATATTACCACAATCAGTTTGTTTAAAATTAACAATAACAGTCACTTAAAAACTAATAATTACTAAGACACTATAATTATGCCAGAATAATCAACTTAACCAACTAATAATCTTATTATAATCATTACTAGCCATAATCACTTTCAGAAAGTCATCATATATCCAAATAATACCACATAGCTCCTAAAATTTTCATAGATTTCACAACCAAACAGCAGAAATTAGACTATGGGGTATGGGGTGGGGGTTGGGGCGTGGGTTGGGTACAAACGCCCAAGTCACCACCCCGGGTGGGCTTGGGTTTCGGCGTGGCCCCTTGGGCGGGGGTTTCAGCGCGGGCGTTGGTCGGGCCTAGCGGTCTTCCGTGGCCGGCTCTCATTGGATGGGTTGGCTAGGCTATAGGTGGCTAGAATTTAATTGAAAAAAAAAATTATAATTTTGTGTGTATTTTTATAATAATTGAAAAAAAATTATAACATGTGGCCAACCCACGCGGGCTAGCCACGCCCCGCCATACCGACCCAACATGCAACTGACCAGCGGTGCCCCTCGAAGTCCACATGTCAACCCATGCCCCAAACCCCCGCCCCACCATACCCCATGGTCTTAACAAGTAAAAACTAAAAAATTACCAGTCAAAAACCTATAATTACACAATTAATCTGTTTAAAGTTAACAATAACAGTCACTTAGAAACTAATAATTACTAAGACACTATAATTATGCCAAAATAATCAACTATAATCTAATCATTTTAATCAACTGGCAATCTTATTATAATCATAATTAGCAGAAATTAACAAGTAAAAAGTATGAAATTAGCAATAACAGTCACTTAATGACTTAAAAACTAATAATCACTACGACACAACAATTAAGCCAAAATAATCAACTAATAAACTTGGGTTGTGTTTTATAATTATCTCAAACAAGGGCCTCGTGAGGCGAAGAGAAAACGCCTCAAAACTCATTTCCGTTTTTTTTAAACCTTGCATGCTATTTACCCAAACAAACAATACTAACTTTCAGTGACAAACCTGTAAGATTGGACTAGGCCGATCGCAGTAGTATTACTAAGTAATATAGAGTACATTGGTACCTCTAGACCCCGAACACAAACTCAACAAATCGCCTGCAACACAATCAATACCAGATATAAGTAACAAGCATATCAATTACATCATTTTCATATAACTTATTACTTAAAACAAACCACCAATCTCTGTGCCACTAAACTGATGTATACGAATGAATATCATACAAACCGATTACCACTTTACAGAAGAATTTAACTTTTCAACATACAAATATACACTAATTATACGACTGCAAATGCGATAAACAGACTAATTCAAAATTTCAACACAAACATCACATACAGTTAACATTTCATACCAAAATCAACAGAATTAATAGTTCAGACAACATATTAATACACTCCAACTACTACGCTCTGAAATAGAATATGAGCATACATATCAATTCATTTCTTCAACAAAGCACAAACAAATCATCGAACTACAACAACTTCACAACCTGGATCAAATCAATAGCACTTCAAAACCAAAACGCTTACGAACACTGATAGAAGATAACATAGGGTTAATAAGTGAGAGAAGAGATAATGATACCTAGGGTTTCGTAACTTCCGTGGCTCAATCCCAAACACACTAACAGGCACAGATCACCAAACAATCAATCATGACAAAACTCTCAAAAACAAAAACCTAATTAAACAATTCAACAATCAAATTTACGAAAAAATAATCAATAACTAACCTAAAACCCTAGGTTTCGATACAATCACTTTTTCGGAGCAACAACAGCAACAGTACCGAGCAAACTAGCGAGTTGAAGCTCAGGCTTGTTGAACTGAGTCTCACGGTACATCTCAAAGATCAACCGAACCACGAGAATCAAAAACATCGTTCCGGTTATCCACGCGACCTTGCCGATGCTCTTGACGAGCTTTTTCGCCACAAAACGGGCGTCGGATGTTACGCTTTTGCCTCTGTAAACAATCGGTGTTTCAGATATCGAAGATGAATACCTAGCAAGCACTCCGTATCCGCTTTACTTCCTCTCCGCCATGATCGATCGCTAGGGTTTGAGATATTTTGATTAAGGTTTGTATTCGTTTTTGAGGGTTCTAGGGATTTAGATTAAGTGTACTCATATATAGTCCCATATATAGTCCTTAGAGTATCGTTTGAGTGTCGATTGTTTCCTTCGTGTTTTAAATGTTACTTCTTTAGTCCTTTGTTTTTAAAGCCTTTGTGATGATCGTACGAATACCAAGTGACACGAAATACTTACAGTGTTTGTCACAAATGCGTTACACATGGCTATGCATTTCACAAGGTTTATTAGTTTTAGAAATTAATATTAATATAGATAATGAAAAATTAAATAAGTCACTAATTTTCAAAAATATACCTGATAAATTTCGATGAAATTGTGACAAATTATGATGTTTTTTGTTTTCGTTGCTATTGTGTAGCAAATTTGTTAAAAAATAGGGGTTTTTTTTGTCGTCAAAAATGTGTAGCAAATTTATCAAAATTTGCTACGCATTTATTTCCGTTGGAAAACTCCGTAGCAAAACTACCACTTTTCTAGTAGTGCAATGATGGGTTTTGCGGACAAAGGGGCAAAGCTCGGAAGCATGGCCCTTATGTGCACCATGATGGCTAATTTATTGCCCAGTTTAGCAACCATGGACAGCAGTGACCTTTTGTCAAACATCATAGCTTTGTGTGTTCTTGTCATCACCTTGGTTGTCAATGTTTGCATCCAAATACAAACTGGAGTTATATCCACATATACCACATATGATCGCAATCCTAGACAGTCTGAAGTCAAAATAATCACATCACAACTAAACAATAAAGCAGCCTCCATTTATGCAATTTTGTTAGTTGTGTTGCTAATAGTGCATGTATGTTCATCGGTAGCGATTCTAAAGTCCAAAAAGATTATAGAATCGAAATACCAAAAAGGTCATGACAAAGCTTCAAAAGAGATTCAGACATCAGCCAGAGAATTACTAACAGTTGAGAAGCTACATAAGCATGTGAGCAACCACTGGATCATGGCAGGAAGTGGCAGCCCCCAATTCATAACAGCTTGCTTTCACACCACATCTGCTTCTGGGGTAATATGTCTTTTGGTCACTATATTACATACTTATACTATGTCCGTCCTTGTTTATGATTGGAAACACGCTGGTACAAGACTCCATGCGGAGGGTAAGCACTATGATTCGGATTATGGGAGGTCCATGATGGCAATTCTCATAGTACAATTTACCGGAGTCCTTATTGGTACAATTGCACCACTGTCCAGATGTTTTGCAACATTAAACTTTAAGGTGTCCACCAAAATCATTTCAAGCCACTTTAAGTTCTTTAAAGTGGATTGTTATTGGACTAGCAAGTTATATGATTGGAAACACGCTAGTATAAGACTCCCATTTCATAGCCACGTCCTCGAGGTGGTCATCAAGACTTTGAAAAGGATAATTTTGAACATGTGTATAGGATTGCAGATTGGAGTTGTGGCGGTATGTAAGGTAACAGCCTTGATCCCATTATTTTTTATGATATGTTTCTTCTATTGTTTTCGTTGTATCAAGTGGTTATCAAAGAAAGTGTTTCCTTCATTGGAAAACGGGAACTTTGAAGGAGACAATGATCTTAGCCCTCATGTTTTGCATCTTGAAGATAAGATAGAGCTTGATGAGAGATATTTGAAAGGCCTTTTAAAATCTGTCAACCGATTGATCCAAAATGGTGCAAAAAACCAACCCAAAAAGCTCATCAAGCTAATTCTTGGAAAGGCTACTAGTGGTTTTGAAGGAGTTAAGAAGTTTGACCAATTTGATCATGATGTTCCATCTGATGATTGTTGGAGGTTACCAGTGGTAACCCTAACAACCATCTTGGTTTCTCTCCCTAGATTCAAAAAGGAGGAAGTTTTTAGCTTGTTGGAAAGTGTTAGGGAAGGTCTACTATATGTCAAAGTGGTGGAAAAAAGCCTCAATGCTACGGATGATCATGTATGTTTTCAAAATGCGGCTGAAACTTTGTGGCGAGAAATTACATTACACAAAAAATGGTTAGGAAACGACTTGCGTGACCCTGCTTTTCGAGAAAATACAGCTAAACAAATTGTTGAATGGTTCAGGGATAAAGCTAAGAATATAGCTTGCTCAGATGCTAGAACTAATGATAATACTGGAGGCGAGAATGATGATTTGATACGCAGGTCTATTGGTGCCAACTCAATGTATCGTATAACCGAAACAATCCTACGTAACTGCCACACCAACATTGATGCCACGGTTAGCCAGAACGAACTATTCGGCAGCCTATCATCAATGATTGCTGATATTGCCGCTTGTCTCACCAACTTACCACAAGCCATAACAATGAAATGTCACACTAGTGTGATTGAGGAAAGGGAAGCCACTGTCTATGATGCAGCCCAACTTTTAGGTGAGACTACACAAATTATCGAAACACTTGGAGGTCGCGATATTCCAAACATGGATCCAAGTGACCTACCATTTATCGAAAAATGGCGTGCTTTTTTGGGGAATCCCTGACTCCTTAAAATTCATATTTGTTCTTTAGGTAATGAAGTAAGTTCATGTTTATTTGTTTTCTTCTTTGTATCTGGTTAGTAATATTAACACTCGAGTATGAACGTACCAGTGTGAAGCTAGTAAGATTTTCATGGGCAATCACCTTTACTACTCAAAGTAATCCAGGATGGTCGAATATGCGGTTTCAAGAAGTTGATTTGCACGATTAGCATCCAGAAAGTATGTTGACCAATTCCTTTCTTCTCATAAATTGTACTCTTTCCTAGTTTACTAGCTAGTAAATTGTTAGTATCAAGATTTTGGTTTTTGGTGTGGTTTGAGATTGTTTCGATGCATTTTCTATATGAACCTGTTGCCTTGATCTTACTCTTTGTTATCCAGACATGTTAATAAGCTTATTGTTAATGTTATTAGTATATCTCCAAATAGATTATGTGAAATAATCAAATATAATTAATAAAGGTAGTTAAAGTTAGTTACTTTGGATCAAATAGTTAGTTAATATGGGTCAAGATTAGCAAACAGGTCACTTGGGTTATAAGTTATAACTATAGTGGCTTACTAAAGGTTCCAGTGGTTGGTTATAAGAAAGGTTATTTTGGTAAAAGAAAAAATAAACGTTTACTTTCATAAGTCATGCAATTTGATACAAGTATTAAATTTATTCAAGTCCTCACTCTCTTTTTATCGTTTATTTGTGTGTAACATGACAAATATATCAATATTATCATCATGTGCACCACTGTGTGTTGATGTTGGGATTGGTATTGAGTGGATTATATTTATTAAATTTTTTGTGGTGGATGGATTTGGTGCTGAGGTCGCTGGGTTGATAAGAATCATTAATATAATTTTAGATAGTGGATTATATTTATTAAAATTTTGGCTCAACTAGAATCGTCCACGTATTTAAATTAATTCCTTTTTGTTTGTAACAATGATAGTATTTTGGCATTTTCTGAAAAAGTCACAAATAAACATTTGGATGGCCGTTGAAGCGTCTTAGTTGATTTCGACAAAACTAAAACTACATTGACTAAAAAGTAAAATTAAAACAATTGATCTATAACCGTTACTTTGTACAAACAACTGGGCTAAAACACTATTTCAATCTATTTTTTTTTGTTATTATCAAAGTCATTTTAGTCCGTTCACAAAAGTTGCCTATGCCATTATAGCCTAGTGGCATCTTGAGGGGTGGGATAAGCCTTTGGGACCATTAGGTCCTGGGTTCGATTCTCACAAAGGGGGGTTTTTCCCAGATTTATTGTGTTTCCTCCTGAATTGGTGTATAGACATTATAGCCTAGTGGTGATGGATATGATCGGGTGGTTCTGCTGGTGGCACAATGATACTTCAGTGGTCCGTCAATGATCCTAATTTGCCGTTCAAAAAAAAGTCCGTTCACAAAAGTTCACACATAAAAAAAAACCAAAGGTTAATGTATGTTTGGAGTTTTTTTTTTTTTTTTAACAGTCAACGAATGCTATACAAACACAGCCACTCGGGCAAATTCATTGGCGAAAAGTCATCCACGCCTTGCGAACAAAGACAGCATTGGTGAGTGGTGACAAGGCCCGCCCATCATTTGGAAAAAAAATTGGTAAAATCACTGTCGAAGAATCACTTTGGTAAAATCTTTGGCCCATCTGGAAAAAAATTACACCAAGTGGAACTCCAACCAATGACCTCACTTTGTAAAGCCATGGGGTGCCTCCTTTCAAACCAATTGATCTAAAACTCAATGAGAATTGAAGTTAATTGAAACCAAAATGAAACTTTCTGATTGAAAGAGTTATTTGGGTCAAACAAAATTCAAATTGAATAAAATTGTATTTAATATTCACTAGTACAAAAGTGAGCATTTGACGCGACGCGGCTCACCTTAAAACCCTGTCTAACAATACATCCACAATCCCATATTCTACGGTTATAAAGAAAAATACCTTATAAACCGCGACTTAATATATAAACTGTGTCTTATGTTAAATTTCCATATCTTTAGTCGGTGTTATCAACAAACAGCGTCTAATGAGCTAAAAAACAGTTTAATTAAAAAAATACACTAAAGTTATATTAATATCACCCATTAGTCATTAAACAAGTTCAATCCCAATGTCGAATTGAAAATAAACTCGTTTAATAAACAAGTTCGAGGTTGCGTATTGAGTTAGAGTAGACTTGCGTGTATAAACATGATTATTTATGCATATTTGTGTAATAATTATTGTTACATGTAAAACTATAATTATGTATATATACACACACAGATTGAGGTTCCTGTAAAAAAAGACCAAAAGTATGAGAAGGGTAAGAAAGAATCTCAGCCATTAGATCTTTGATTTGATCTAATGGTTGAGACCAGTAGGGACCAAATTGTAAAATTTCTTTTATTTTTTGAACTGATTTAAAAATTGTAGGGGTAATACTTTCTTTTATATCCACTTGAAAATAGAAAACTGTAAATCAAATCCCTAGAATTTCGAATCCTCTTTCTTCTTCCAGATTTTTTCGAACAACACTTCAAATAACAATCTGTTGCTTCAATTAAAACCCTAACACTTCAAATTTCAACAACCTGTTCGAATAACAGCTTCAACAACGATCGAATCAATGAATATGCTTCAAACTTCAACAATCAGTTGGATTAACAGCTTCTCCGACGACTGTAGCTATTAATTTCAACCTTTCTTCTTCCAGATCTGTGTATTCGAATCCTCCGCCTTCTCCAGATCAAAGATCTAGAATCATCACCATCATCAATCCATCTCGAATCATCATCATCGTCAGTTTACATCTCGAATCATCATCATCATCGATACAGCAGATTCATCATTCCTTCATCATCATCATCATCATCGATACTTTAGTGTCTTTAATAGTGTTATATACTTATTGAATGGTGTTATATAATTGTTGAATGGTGTTATGTACTTATTGAATGATGTTATATATTTATTGAATGGTGTTATATATGTGTTGAATGGTGGTTTGTAGTGTTATTCGTAGTGTTTTTTATAGAGATCTTTAAAATGGTGTTATATACTTATTGAATGGTGTTATATACTTATTGAATGGTGTTATATATGTGCTGAATGGTGGTTTGCAGTGTTATTCGTAGTGTTTTTTTATAGAGATCTTTAAAATGGTGTTATATATTTATTGAATGGTGTTATATACTTATTGAATGATGTTATATATGTGCTGATGGTGGTTTGTAGTGTTATTCGTAGTGTTGTTTATAGAGATCTTTAAAATGGTGTTATATATTTATTGAATGGTGTTATATATTTATTAAATGGTGTTATATATGTGTTGAATGGTGGTTGCAGTGTTATTCGTAGTGTTTTTATAGAGATCTTTTTAAAAAATCATGTTCCTATAAATAAGGTGGCGGTTATGGAATGTTTTGAATTAATTGAATCAATGATAAAATTACTTGAGGACACATGTCATCTCTACAATATTTCTCACACTTCTAACCTTTTTTACAATAACCTTACCTTACACACACATAAACTTAATTATATACGTGTGTGTATAAACATACATTTTTTATATGCAGTACTTAATCATCATTGATAATACATTAAGAACTGCCATAACTATTAAGGCCCATAGATGGCCAATAACTAATATACTCCATTAAGATTAATGCTCGAGGCATTGGTGTTTGGCGCCCCAATTTCTGAAAAAGGCCTCCACAACGGTGATGAGCTTACTATTGGTGCCAGTGGGCTCACACTCCACATGGGTAGTTTAAAAGTTATCAAAAAATAATATATTATAAATAATGTCTTATACTTTGTAAAAAAAATTCAATTTAGTTTTTGTAATATTGGATTTCCTCTTTAAATATTAGTCATCTTATAATTTATTACTAGTAGGGTGCCCGCGCGATGCGATGTGGGCGACACTTTGCATTGCGGCACTCGTTTTTGGGAGTTTTCTTATTCGTATAATTTTTATGATAATATTATTGTGGTGGATATATGTCATAAGTGTTACATATGTCTAGTAACTGTTAAATTTAGAATTTAAATTATCAAGTACTTCAAGAAACCATTGGTGTAATAAAGTAACACACGAATAAGAAAAAATAAGTCTTAAACATGATTAAAAGTTATATAAAGTAGCACACAAATTCAATTTAGTTTTTGTAATATTGGAAAGATAAGTCTTAAACATATATGTTGAAAACTAAAAGCTCAAGTGTCAAGTACTTTGCATCATGAGGTTAAAAATTTAGTAATCATACGGCTTAAACATCTCAACAATCTCATACATATTGTCACACCACCATTTCTCATCATCGCGATCAACGTCCTCTATAATTTCTTGTATCTCTTCCTGTTCGATTGTTACATCTTTTCGAGGATGAGTTTCTTCTTTGATATCCTCTTTAACTGATACATCAGTAGTAGCTGCTGGAGCAGTATGGGGGAACTGAAAGAAATGTTAAGTATTTTAGTTACATATGTTTTATCATGTAATTGTTATATATAAGATATGATAGATAGGTATATATAACATTACTTGTTACAAACTTTTTTTTAAATTTTTTCTTTCCAAAAATGTTTTGTTTATAAACAAAATATAATTGTTTTACATATGTAAATTTTTGTTCTTTTATAAAAATAAATAATGAAATGACAAAATATATTGTTTTTTTTATAAAATTTAATAATCAAAAAACAAAAAAATAAAAGATAAGTTGTTATAATTGTAAAGTATGTTAATTTTATTGGTTAAATTATAAAGTATAATTTTAATCTTTAAAGTTCATAACTTTTTTTAAATATCCACATAGTACTCATCCAATAAATTTTAAGTTTAAAATTTTCGTTTTTATAAAAATAAAAAATAGTATTTGACTCGTAAGTACGTTTTATACCTTTAACTTAAATTTTTAAATTTCGTTTTTTACAAATATAAAAAATTTATATTTTTATAAAATTTCAAGAACTGTTTTTATAAAAATTAGGATGTTAAGAGTTTATATCTTTATTAACTTTATATAATACTAAGTTCAGATTTTTAGTTCCTAACTAATCTTATCTATATGAGTCTACTTTTAACTTATAATCTCTATAAATATGCAACACAATCTACTATATATCTAGTCAAATTGGTCAATAATTCATTTGAAACTGACTAATATTATCTATAACAATATAGTTGAACTTATAATTCCTAAAAGTTTGCAACACAATTTAGTATTTATGAAGTGAAGATTGTAAATTTCTGGAGTATTTTGTTTATATTACTTGTTACAAAAAATGTTTATAAAAGAATAATTTTTCTTATAAAAACAAAATGTTTATTTATAAATAAAGTAAAAAAAAAACTGTTTTACACATGTAAAGTTTCGTTTTTAATAAAAAATAATAATCAAATGACAAAAAATAAATAATAAGTTGTTATAATTGTAAAGTAAGTTTATTTTGTTCGTTAAATGATAAAGTTTATAATTTTATTTTTTAAAGCTCATAACTTTTTTTAAATATACACATGGTACTCATCCGATAAACTTTAAGTTTAAAATTTTTGCTTTTATAAAAATAAAAATTAAAAAATAGCAGTTGACTCGTAAGTACGTTTTACACCATTAACTTTAATTGTTAAATTTCGTTTATATATATATATATATATATATAAAGTTAGATTTTTATAAATTTTAAAAACAATTTTTATAAAAAAAGGGATGATAAGAGTTTATATCTTTATTAACTTTATATCATAGTTAGTTTAGTTTTTTAGTTAGCTTTAAAGTTTATTACTTTATTATTTTTTAATTAAGAAATACAAATTATTAGATTAATATCCAAGAATAACTGTAATATTTTATAGAGTAAACTTCCGTTTTGCTCCCTGTGGTTTGGTCACTTTAACGGTTTTGCTCCAAACCTTTAAAAATATCCATTTTACTCCCTGATGTTTCGGTTTTTTTGCCAGTTTGCTCCCCGCCTCTAACTCCATCCAAATTGTTTGTTTTTCCATTTTGCTCCCCGCAGGGAGCAAACTGGCCACAAAACCAAAACATCAGGGAGTAAAATGGCTATTTTTAAAGTTTTGGGGCAAAACCGTTAAAGTGACCAAACCACAGGGAGCAAAACGGAAGTTTACTCTATTTTATAATTTCAGCTTCACTATATCTAACTGCAATATCTAATTATTACAAATTAAGGATATTACCTTATATAAGTTCAGTTGACTTGTAAATTTAGGATACTGAAGAAACACTAGATAAATGGTCGGAACCGAGATATCTAGGGGGTTTGAATCCACATAAAAGGGGTAGTTTCCTCTCGATTGATTCAGGTACAGCTGATCTTCTTCTCCGGTAAACTCTGCAAAACAAAACACCGTTAGCCTCGTCAATGGGAGAAGGGGAGTTCTCTCCTTGACCCGACTCCGGCGTGAGAATAAGTCACTACAAGAAAACTGGGTTTTTAGTACGCGTAAAAGCATCCTAAAATGCTATTTTATAGGACATTTCATTTAATAGGACCAACGGTAAAAGCGTTTCATGTAAAGGGGTCGTAATAAGTCCCGGAACTAAAAAAGCGTCCTAACATCTTAAATAAGATTATGAAACCAATTTTATGGTCGCGTAATATGTCTTTGAACAACCAAAATAGTGTCCTAATAAAAACATATTAGGACACTTTTACGATGTTATAACATGTGCTTACATACTTTTAATCTTTTGATACACTTACAAACGTCCTTAGAAATTAATTGATAGGACCTTTATGATGTAACATTATAGCTAATTTAGTACCAAAAAAAGGGTCCTAATATACCAAATAAGATTATGAAACCAATTTTATGGTCGCATAATATGTCTATAGACAACTTAAATAGCGTCCTAAAAAGAATATTTTATGACACTTTTACAATGTTCTAATATGTGATTACCTGCTTTTAATCTTTTGATACACATACAACCGTCCTTAAAAATTAATTTATAGGACCCTAATGATGTAACGTTATAGCTACTTTAATATCAAGAAAATGGTCCTAATATCTCAAATAAGATTATCAAACCAATTTTATAAATATACCATCAACATTTAACATCCTAATAGTTATTGTATAACATCAACATATAACATCCTAATAATAAAGAAAATATTCTACTCATCTTGATCTTCAAGTGATAGTTGTTTGATAGCTCTCCACATCAGAGCCTCCAAGCTTTGTTGATGTCTGTCAGGTGGTATGATTCTGGTAAAGATACAAGTTCAGCGTTCCTCAATAATGGCTCCATTAAACATGTCTACCATCAAATGTTGGAACTATGGCCACCTCTTCTGACCATTTCTACTCATGGTTTTGGCTGGAAATTTATGTCACTTAGTAACTTAACCCATACAAACCTGAAAAAAAGACCATTTTTTTAACGTCAGATAGATATTAGGTCTATGGTATTTTGTAAAAAAAAAAAATCATTAATAATCACTTAAACGATATATAGAATCTATCAAAGGTTGTAGCGCATGAAAGGAAGTTGCTAGAGCTGTCAAAGTCTGCAAAAACACAAGAAAATTAGTAACTTGATAAGTTGCCACCACCATTATCATCACCAAATAGATAGTGCATAATACTAAATACTGTTTATAAATTTATAAAATCAAATTTGAATATCTTTTCGGAAGATAATATTGAACTAGATACAGACATGAATTATCACACATTCGTTTACACCTACAACACACAGATCTTGATTTGGTTTGTAATTTTCAACCAGTCAAAAGTCAAAGCCCAAATATATCAACATGGCTACTGTTTCTTTATTCAAATCAATAGATACAATCAATAAATCTCTAGATCCAGAACTACACAAAATATGAAACAAAATTTAGACTTTTAACATCACAAAATGAAGCACAGTAAGTTAATCATAATTAACGCATACTGACCGAGTGATTTATGGGATGAACAGACACAAGCTGCCGTGGCTAAGAGCCTGTACCGGAGCTCCGACGCTCCGCCGCTGCCGTCGCGAGTGCGCCGCATCTGACGTCGGCTTTCCTTGTCATCCCTTCACTACCTCCGCCGGTTGCGGCTTCACCGATCATCAAAAAGCAGCTGTTGTCGCCATCTACTACTGCCTCGGAACATCGACTTTAGCCGTCGTTGTCGTACCTCCATCACCGCCGCGGGGTTTATTTGGTCGCCGGAAAACATGGAGGTCGCCGGAGATGGCCGGCTCCCTCAATAACTCCGTCATCACTCTCTCACATCGTCCTTTCTCTCTCTCTCTCTCTCTCTATATATATGTTTTTGGGGTGTGAAGATACAAGGAGGGGGTGTTTGGGGTGTCGCAGGCTTGCCGTAATCAGCTGTTGTGATCGGTCAGGAGGGAAAGAAGGGGAAGGGTGGGCGTCGTTTGGCCTGAGGTGTGATCGGGGTTTGTCGCCGGCCGGAGTGAGTTTCCGGTAACCGGCATTTAGAGAGGAGAAGGGGAATGAAGGTGATGTGCGGCCGATAAGTTCTATTTAGGGTTTTTTTTTATGTTTTTGTGGTGTAGGGATTTTTTTTTAAAAGATGGGGGGTTTAAGTTAAATATATAGGGTAGGGTTTAACTGCAAGGGCTTTGGGTTGGGTTTGGGTCCTTGCGTATGGATCCACCAAATGTTACGTGTCTCGCTTGCTATTTGGTTAAATTAAATACGCGTAGTTTCGAGTGGTTAGTTAAACGGTTCGTTTCTCCCGTTGCGGGTCGTCATTATTTAATAAATAAATAATAATGATAGTAATAATAATAGTAACATAATCGTACAATAATACCCTTCTCTCGATGATTAGGGTCGAGAGTGCGGGTTAGTACAAAATAGGTCATCCATTGAATGAAGGATTGAATAGTAAAGAAGCATGCGCGTATGGCGACTTACGTGCTTGTATGTAAGGGAGCATGCGCGGATGGCGACTTACGTGCTCATCTGTTAAGAAGCAAGCGCGGATGGCGACTTACGTGCTTGTATGTAAGGGAGCATGCGCGGATGGCGACTTACGTGCTCATGTGTTAAGAAGCAAGCGCGGATGGCGACTTACGTGCTTGTATGTAAGGGAGCATGCGCAGATGGAGACTTACGTGCTTGTATGTGGAGTATCCGACTCGCATAGAGACTGAGATGCTTGTATCTAGAGCAGCAGACTTGTAGACCGACTTGCTCTTATCCTTAAATAAGGAGTATAAGTTTTACCAAAATTTTTGATGTGATTTTTCAATCGGCGGTATTATTCTGCAACAATAGTATTTGTATTGTTCCCATCATCTTGAAAAGATAACGGATTGCGTATGTCTTTTTTAATGATTTCTTTCATCCATCAACTTTTAAGTACCAGTTGTACAGATATAGACGCTCTAAATATGCTAGTCAATATAAATGCTTGTGCATATATATCCGTTATAGCGTAGATAAGTGTCAAATTGTAACACTTTCATGTTGAAAAGTGTAACACCTCAAAAATTTACGTCCTATAATGTGTTGACACGTGTCATAGGTTTGAACGTGTGAAAGAATGTTCTTGAAGGACTAAAGTTGACAAACAGTGAAACTGTGTAAATATAAGGGTTCAAAGTGTCAACAATGAATAAATATACTTTAAAATAACCCTACATGATGTTTATAACCTTAAACGAATGGATCATGGATCATACGAAGCGAATTGTGAAAGAAAGTGAGAGATTACAAACTACAGGGGTTAAATGTGTCAACATGTTTAAGTTATACCTCTAAGTGACCTTTTAGTAAACCCGAAGCCTTGTAACGGTTAAATATGCTCACTAGAATGTACCATAAAAATTTCACCAAGTTTCGTTACCGTATGAGAAAGTTGTGATAAAATTCGTGTGTAAGGGTTAAAATCGTTAACATTGAAATTTAGGGCTTTTCGGGTGATCACAAAGTTACCCGAGGACTTTACAAAGTGGGTATAAGTCTTAAAGCCCCCATATGTTAATATTATAGGATAAGAACTCTGGAAAACAAGTGAAAACGACCTTTCGGGGGACCAAGGACCAAAATGCAATAACGAAAAACATGTTTTACCTGATCTGATGGGCCACGCGGCCCGCCTCCCATATAACAAAAGCCCATGCGGGCCGCCTGCGACTGCTAGAAGCAGAAAAGAATGGCAGGTGGCTGTTTTCAGCTTCTAACCGACTTACATGCAAGTTTTTCGATACCTTGGGCTGCCTAAGGTGGTTTTTAGCTTGTAGGACACATGTTGGTCATTTGGTAACACTCCTAGACTTATGTGTTGATGATCCAAGATGTTTGAATTCACATAAAAGACCACATTCTTTGCATTCATCTTGCATTCACTTCCTGATCATTTCCAGAGCATTCAAGCAGATCCCAAGCATTCCAAATCATCCATTAGACAAGTGTAAGTACCCTTGATCTTCTCTAATTCAGTTATGCTTAGTTTATAGACTAGAAATCAAACCGTCGTAACTACGGTTTGACTTCACGATAAAACACAAATGGTCCAGGGTTTTGTCGAATCGAAAGTTGTTATAAGTTGGTAATCATGTGGGCTTTAAACCCTTAAAAGGGCACCCACTGATTTCAATCCTAACTATGTCGTTTGTCGAGTCAAACTTCTTCCGAAAAAGTCAACAGAATTGTTATGTTTGATTTAATGCATGATTAACGATGTAAATGGCGTATAACCTATTTTATCATTCTTATAAACTGATAATAAGTATAAAAACTTGTCTACGCTTGTTTGATTCGACAACTTTCTGTTTTGAACCGATTCGGAGCCGAAAGACGCAAAAGTTTGACTTTTGCTTTGACCTCAGTTCTGACCCGGTTTAGATAGTTTTAGACATGCCTTAAAGTTCCATTAGGACCTAGTTACATGTTGGTATAACCCTCTGCGTTTATACCACATGAATCCTTAATTGTCCGATATTTCCGTTAATCGCCTAAATATTGACCGTAATGCCTTTATGATCATAAAACGAGATTTTTGGAGATATGAAAGTAAAATAATCTTAGTTACTGATTATTAGACATGTCTGTAAATTTTCACATCAAGCGGAGGTCCAGATTAGGAGTTATGCTTAATGACGTAATTATAGCGATTCTTAGTAATTAAATGACGTCATTAGCGTAACGCCTATCTAAAACCCATTTTTGACACCAAACCTTTTACCCACTGATGTAATATAATATTTTGAGATTTTTGAAGATTTTTAATTATTTTTAAACTGATCATAAGCTAGGATTAGTGCTTTAATTCGGTTAATACCGAATATACCCTTTTTGGCCATAAAATGAGTTTTACAAATCCTTTTGACACCAATCCAATTGCTACTGATTTTAAATATTAAATAGAGTGTTTTGAACCTGTTTAACTGATCAGGAAACTCAAAATCCTATTTTAACCCGTACGTCGCTTAAAACGGCTTTATACGCGTATTATACGCATAGTTAGGGTTTAAAACTATTTTGACATATAAGACTTATAACCAAATGTTATAACCTGTTAAAATAAACTAATTTACTGATGTATTCAGACCCGGTTCACAGAAATGTAATTAATCCTTTTATAATCTTTAAAATGACCAAAATACCCCTACGGGGCTTAATATGCGATTAAACTCGTTTTGGGCATAACGGAAGGTATCCTACTGATATCATGACATATTTAAGGCATGTTAACTTAGGAAACCTGTTTAGGACTCTTATGGTTACCCGTTACGCTTCATACGCGTTCGGTTCGGTTTATGTAACTAGTTTACATAAATTAGCCGAAACGGGTCAAACCTTATCGGTTTTATCTCAAAATCCAGAATGTGTATCATATACCCATATTAAGCAAGTCTTCAAACTTGTCGGGTCTAAATCACATTCTATCCGGTCTTCGCTTAATCGTGCGTACGAACCGTATCTTTAAAACTAACTGGTCTAAGCGTAAGCTTAACTAAAGACCCGTTAGGATTCTAATAGGTTATTATAAACCTTCGTTCCAGATTAGGAGAACCAGTAAAAGATACTTGCACTCGCTGATTTTTTATCTATACTTACTCAGGTAAATACTTTTAACTTATTTCCCTATATGGGCTTGGGTAAGGTATATAAAATACCGCTTGGTCGGACATTGAATCTTTAATTGTATATGGTTAAAGTATTGATATGTTTCGTTTAAATTGTTTTGTTTGCTTAAAGCCTTTGGGGGTTAATGACCGTGTCCCGGATATCCCTGGCATCATTTTACAAAATGGCCACGACCTTAGCACTCAGGTGTAGGCGTACACCTGTCAGTGTCTCATAAATAAAGTGGTGTGTTTATTGATTTTTAACCCGGCTCGATCCGGGCTACTGAACGCATAAGGAACATGTAAATCCTTTACAAGTTTATATATTTAAATAATTATCCCAAGTTATAAAATATTATTTGTGCCTTGTGCCTTAAATGCATTTTCTTAAACTCTTTTCAAAATGAGTCGGTTGATTGTATTTACCAGTGTAAACTGACGTATTTTTCTTAAAAAGGTTAAGTGCAGGTACTACGCGTAATAGGCTGGCTTGTCTCCTAGCATCCACAATAAGTCTCGCCAGCTTGGATGTTATAGACTGTTGAACATTGTTTCCTTTTATTTTGTTCTACCTGTGGATTTATATTCGACTATTTGTGATACTTAATATTACAATATCGTTTGGTTGAAATGAATCTGTACTTTGCTTCCGCTGTGCATTTAAATATTGTGTTGTTTGACTATTATGTTGCCAACCACGTCACGATACTCCCCTACCGGGCCCACCGGTAACACGTGGAAATTCGGGGTGTGACAGGTTGGTATCAGAGCCAACACTGAGTGAATTAAACACTAGTCTTTTGTGTTTAATCTCAGTTACACAATTGCACATTCCTAAATCTTCGAGTCTAGACAAAGAACTTAGGAATAATCCAAAATGTTTTTATTTTAATTTAAAATTTGGTCCTTTATTTTTCCTTGTCATTACCTTTGTTATATTAACAGGTTAAGCAATGCCGCCAAGATTCAGACGAGGAGATCGAGGAAAGGCGCTGATCAGCGCCCCTAACGACCATGAGGCCGGGCCTTCAGGCCGGCGAACTCCTTCTGTTACAAGGAGTATAGATCCGCGAGAACCTTGGAGGGTCTATGAGGAGCCTGCTAGACAATCCACGTCACATATCTCGACGCCTTCATATCATCACTCCTATGGGCCTCTGTCCGAGAATGAGCCCAACCACCCGCAACCTTCATACATACCGTTGCAGCGATCCTCATCGCAAGATTCCTTCCGAGACCCTACTCCTGTTTTTCGGGGTCAGTTTAACCCAGCGGAATACCTACCAGAACAAATGGGCTTTAACCCACTAGGACCGGAGGATCACTTTTCTGGTGATCAAGATATGGACGAGACACAAATCCCGTCGAAGCTTCAACCGGATCCTTTAACCATCCTTTCGTGATCTCAGACGGTTCGTCTTTTCACGGAACACCATACCAGGGTCCGGATAGTCACATGGCACGATTCGAACGGTGTGAGTGGTACTATACACCATCTGAACACTCATCACCTCACCAGCAGCCACCACTGCAGCAGCAAGATCCCTCTGGGGATCCTCGTTTCGAGCAGCAGCAAAATCCCTCTGGGGACCCACGTTTCGTGCAGCAAAATCCCTCTGGGGATCCACGTTATGAGTCAGTCACGCCACCGCCTCCACCGCCGCCAGTTCATCTAGAGCCTCCAGAACCACCAAGACGTAGGAGGACTGGCGCACGGATCTCAGCACGAGAAGTGGATTTTCGTCTCAACACCCCTCAACACTCTAGCGGCAGCCACTACCCGCCTATATATGAAGGCCCACAGATGGGTGGACCTTCAGTTCCAGTTTCAGAGGTGAATTCGGCACCTATTGCACCGCCATCACCGGGTTTTGGCCACCCTATCCCTGCCTATACTGCTTCGGCAGCTTACAACCTTTACGGACCGCCATCATACCATAACTATAACTATGCCGAGGCCGACCCATACCTAGTGGCAGCAAACTACCTTGCCCAAAACCCTGAGGGACCATATGGAACCCCTTGGGGAATGGGACATTCAGCTCGAGGGTATCAAGTACCTCCTCAACCGCCGCCACAGTACCAGCCACCACGGTTTTCTCCACCAGAGCAGGAGGATCTCCGTCAAAGACTGGACAAGGTTGAGCGAGACCTTCAGAAAGAGCGTAAGAAGAATGATGGATTTATGAGTGGCTTGGCAAATTTGCTGAAGGGAAAGAAGAAACGGGATCGTTAAATCCCAATATGTATTATTGTATTTCCTTGTTTAAATCAAGTCCCTACGTGGACATTTATTTATGTGTGTATGTAGTCCCTGCGTGGACATCTACCTTTGTACTTAGTCCCTACGTGGACTTGTCTCTATTAGTCCCTGCGTGGACATATACTTTTGTAAAACGTCCCTGTGAGGACATGTATTATATGTATAGCTCCTGCGTGGGCATGTGTTTATGTGAAAAGTCCCGTTTAGGGCAAAATGTACTACTTTTAGTTTTAATGGAATGTAAGTTTATAAATTTCATCTTTGCTATGTTATGCATAATTAAATTATATATGAAATAAATAAATCAGAATCAATCCTTTTAAAATCTATCTGCCCATGTTATTTTTAATTAAGGATCTTAAAAGTATAACCTAGCTTGTATGTCATTTTAAGACCTGGCCCAGATGGTAAAACTCGTTTAAAAGATTCAAATCCTTGTTAACATCTGTAAACATGTTAACACTCCTGGCAGACATGATTAGTTAAAAACACACGTGTTACTATTATAATTGGATCTTTTCAAAGATTCCAAACCCAACTAAATGATCTCTGAATCATGGGTTAAATCATTAATAAATATGATCAGTTCTTGTTACCATCCATTGGTAATGGAATGCCTACGGGCCCTTCTCATTTTCATATGAGACAAAAGACAGTATTAGTCTGTGACCCTGTCTGATAAAGGTAATGAACTTTGTTCAAACCTTCATGCATTGATTCTCTGAAATCATAGCTTATAATCTAAACTGTCCCTGTGACTAGGCCTTATGTGCTAATAAAACTGTTATTGTTTTAATAATTAGGATAAATTATATTAGAAATCCTAAATAAATGTGAGTAATAAATTAACCATATATGGTCTACGTTTACCACGGTTAATAAATTGTCATAAAAGACAATTCTATAATAAACTCACCAATAAATTGATGTCGATATGTAACAGTTCAAGCTTCATGGCAGACTCAAATGAGGTCAACAGTCACCCAGGGAGAGAGCATGACAATGCCCGAGTAAATGTAGCGGGTGCAGAATTACAGGCAATGATAGATAATGCCGTAAATCGAGCTATGGATAGACAGCTCCATGAATCTAGTGGTACCCGTGCAAGGACCCAATCTGCACCACACTCTAGAACACCCTCCAGGACCCACACTGCCCACAATAGTAATTCTCACCACTCGTCAAACCAAAGGAGTGTTCCATCCCAAAGAGTCATACAGGATCAAGAACTCCGTAATAGGGGTTGCACCTATAAGTACTTTGTTTCGTGCAAACCCAGGGACTTCACTGGGGAAAAAGGAGCTGTTGATTGCATGACTTGGATGGACGAAATGGATACTGTGGTGGATATCAGTGGTTGCCATAATAGGGATATTGTGAAGTTTGTCTCACAGTCTTTCAAAGGAGAAGCATTAGCTTGGTGGAGATCTTTGATCCAAGCTACAGGGAAAGTCCCGTTATACAACATGACCTGGGAACAGTTCATGGCACTAATCAAGGAAAATTTATGCCCTCAACACGAGGTTGAGAGAATTGAATCTGACTTCTTGTCGCTGGTCATGAAAAACCTAGACTGTCAGGCCTACCTTACCAGTTTCAACACTTTGTCAAGGTTAGTTCCATATTTGGTAACTCCGGAGCCTAAACGTATAGCTCGATTCATTGGGGGTTTGGAACCGGAGATCAAAGCAAATGTGAAGGCCTCCAGACCAACTACTTTTCGGTCAGTAGCGGACATATCATTGTCCCTTACCTTGGATGCTGTCAGGCTGAGGTCACAGAGGAAAAATGACACCGAAAAGAGGAAGCGTGAGGATGACAACTCACGACGTTCAGACAAGAAGCAGAAGGGAAACAATGACCAAAAGAAGGGGTCAGGATTTAAGAAGGATGGTCAGCAGTCGGGTGAAAAACCCAGGTGTAAAATCTGCAAAAGGCAGCACTTTGGGAAGTGCAGGTATGAATCGAATTCGAATTCACAATCGAAAGCTTTTGCATGTGGGTTGTGCAAGTCCAAGGAACACAAAACCTTGGATTGCAAAAAGATAAAGGATGCGACCTGCTACGGTTGCAATGAAAAGGGGCACATCAAGAGCAATTGCCCAAAATACGCCAAGAAGCCCGAGGAGACTAGGAAGACCAATGCTAGGGTCTTCAGGATGGATGCTAAGGAAGCCGTCAAGGACGACAACGTGATAACAGGTACCTTTCTCGTAAATGATGTTTATGCGAGAGTGTTATTTGATTCAGGCGCTGATAAGTCCTTTGTAGATAATAAGTTTTGTGAATTGTTGAAACTACCTGTTAAAACTTTAAGTGTGAAGTATGAGGTGGAACTAGCAGATGGCACTTTAGAAACCGCTTCAACCTTATTAGATGGATGTTTCATGTCCATTAAGAATCACTCTTTTCCTTTGTCTCTACTTCCTTTAAAACTAGCCGGTTTCGACATAGTTTTGGGTATGGACTGGTTATCACATAACCAGGCCCAGATTATTTGCAATAAGAAGCAAGTGATGATCAAGACTTCGTCTGGTGAATCACTTACTATCCAGGGAGATACCCAGTATGGGCTGCCCGAGAAAATGTCTATACTCAAAGTGTTTGAAGAAGGGTTGTGTCATCTACATGGCACAGGTGATTATTGATGAGCCGAAACCCAAGATTGGAGATATCCCAGTCATTTCTGAATACCCCAAAGTATTTCCAGAAGAACTACCTGGTTTGCCACCAGATAGGCAAGTAGAATTCAGAATTGACATTATTCCTGGATCAGCACCAGTTGCAAGGGCGCCTTATAGGTTGGCACCAACAGAGATGAAGGAATTGAGGACGCAGCTAGATGATTTGCTAGCCAAAGGTTTCATCAAACCTAGTTCGTCCCCTTGGGGAGCACCAGTTTTATTTGTCAAGAAGAAGGATGGATCGATGCGACTGTGCATCGACTACCGTGAGCTTAATAAGGTTACTATCAAGAATCGGTATCCTTTGCCTAGAATCGACGATCTGTTCGATCAACTTCAAGGGGCAAGTTTCTTCTCAAAGATTGACTTGAGGTCAGGCTACCATCAATTGAAGGTTAGAGATGAAGACGTGCACAAAACAGCATTTAGGACTCGTTATGGTCATTACGAGTTCCTAGTGATGCCTTTTGGGCTCACTAATGCACCGGCCGCATTCATGGATCTCATGAATCACGTTTGCAAGCCGCACTTAGATAAATTCGTCATCGTCTTCATCGACGACATTCTCATCTACTCAAATAACCAAGCTGACCATGAAAAGCATCTTCACTGCATTCTGGAACTACTTCATAAAGAAAAGCTCTATGCCAAGTTCTCGAAGTGTGAATTCTGGCTTCGGGAAGTCCAGTTTCTTGGACATGTTGTTAGTGAGCGTGGTATCCAAGTAGATCCCGCTAAAGTTGAAGCTGTCATGAATTGGCATGAGCCAAAGACGCCTACAGAAATACGTAGCTTCCTAGGTTTGGCAGGATACTATAGGCGATTCATTGAAAACTTCTCAAGGATTGCTGCACCCCTGACTTCGCTAACACGTAAGAAGATTAAGTTTGACTGGGGTCCTAAGCAGCAGGAATCCTTCGATATTCTGAAACAAAAGTTGAGCAATGCTCCAGTACTGACATTGCCTGATGGAATTGAGGAGTTTGTAGTTTATTGTGATGCATCACACACCGGGATGGGATGTGTGCTTATGCAGAAAGGCAAAGTCATTGCTTATGCTTCACGTCAGTTAAAGGTGCACGAAAAGAATTACACCACCCATGACTTGGAATTGGGTGCCGTTGTATTCGCACTAAAACTGTGGAGGCACTACTTATATGGAATCAAATGTGTGATCTATTCTGATCACAAGAGCCTTCAACATCTGTTCAACCAGAAGGACTTGAACATGAGGCAACGCCGTTGGATGGAAACTCTGAATGATTACGATTGTGAAATAAGATACCATCCCGGCAAGGCGAATGTAGTCGTCGATGCCTTGAGTCGGAAGGAGAATGTGAAACCCATCCGAATCAATGCCAAGCGCATGGAAATAAAGAACAATTTGATTGAAAGGTTGTTAGCTGCACAGAAGGAAGCTGTGCTGGAAGTTAACTATCCTAATGAAAAGCTAGGAGTAACTGAGGAACAGTTATCTCATAGTAAGGATGGAATTCTTAGATTGAATGGACGGATATGGGTTCCAATTTATGGAGGACTCCGAGATGTTATCCTCCAGGAAGCCCACAGCTCTAAATATTCTGTTCATCCTGGAGCTGATAAAATGTACCAGGATCTAAGGGCAAACTATTGGTGGATAGGCTTGAAGAAGTCTGTAGCTACCTATGTAGCTAAATGCTTGACGTGTGCGCAAGTCAAGGCAGAACATAAAAAACCGTCAGGTTTGCTACAACAGCCTGAAGTTCCTACTTGGAAGTGGGAAATGGTAACTATGGATTTTATCACCAAGTTACCCAAGACAAGGAAAGGAAATGACACCATCTGGGTGATAGTTGACCGACTGACTAAGTCAGCACATTTCCTACCCATCAAGGAGACTTACAGCTCCGATATGTTAGCCCAACTGTACGTGGATAAGATTGTAGCTTTACATGGCATACCAGTGTCTATTATCTCTGACCGAGATACTAGATACACATCACATTTTTGGAAAAGCTTCCAACAATCTTTGGGCACACGTTTGAACTTTAGTAGGGCTTACCATCCACAGACAGACGGTCAGAGTGAGCGTACTATTCAAACGTTGGAAGACATGCTTCGTGCATGTGCAAATGACTTGGGTGGTAGCTGGGATAAGCACCTACCATTAGTTGAATTCTCCTACAACAATAGCTACCATACCAGCATCAAAGTTGCGCCTTTTGAGGCATTATACGGTAGAAAGTGTAGATCGCCCGTTTGTTGGGCAGAAGTTGGAGATGTCCAATTATCTGGATCGGAGATAGTGTTCGAGACGACGGACAAGATTGCCCAGATTCGTGACCGTCTCAAAGATGCCCGGGATAGGCAGAAGAGTTACGCTGATCCAAGTCGTAAGGATTTTCACTTCGAAGTAGGTGACAAAGTCCCACTTAAAGTGTCACCCTGGAAGGGAGTGATGCGATTTGGTAAGAAAGGTAAGCTAAGCCCGAGATACATAGGACCTTTCGAGGTTATCGAACGTGTCGGGTCAGTTGCCTATAAGTTAAACTTACCTGAAGAGCTCAGTAGTATACACAATGTGTTCCACATCTGCAATCTGAAGAAGTGTTTCGCTGACGAATCACTGATTATACCCCATACAGATGTGCATATAGATGAGAGCTTGAAATTTGTGGAAAAACCTTTGTCGATCGAAGATCGACAGGTAAGGAAGCTTCGAAGGAAGCATATACCTTTTGTAAAGGTCAAATGGGATGCCCGAAGAGGTCCCGAATTCACGTGGGAGGTTGAATCCACGATGAAAGAAAAGTACCCTTACTTGTTTCAGTAAAATCTCGGGTCAAGATTTCTTTTAAGGGGGTGAGGATGTAACACCTCGAAAATTTACGTCCTATAATGTGTTGACACGTGTCATAGGTTTGAACGTGTGAAAGAATGTTCTTGAAGGACTAAAGTTGACAAACAGTGAAACTGTGTAAATATAAGGGTTCAAAGTGTCAACAATGAATAAATATACTTTACAATAACCCTACATGATGTTTATAACCTTAAACGAATGGATCATGGATCATACGAAGCGAATTGTGAAAGAAAGTGAGAGATTACAAACTACAGGGGTTAAATGTGTCAACATGTTTAAGTTATACCTCTGAGTGACCTTTTAGCAAACCCGAAGCCTTGTAACGATTAAATATGCTCACTAGAATGTACCATAAAAATTTCACCAAGTTTCGTTACCGTATGAGAAAGTTGTGATAAAATTCGTGTGTAAGGGTTAAAATCGTTAACATTGAAATTTAGGGCTTTTCGGGTGATCACAAAGTTACCCGAGGACTTTACAAAGTGGGTATAAGTCTTAAAGCCCCCATATGTTAATATTATAGGATAAGAACTCAGGAAAACAAGTGAAAACGACCTTTCGGGGGACCAAGGACCAAAATGCAATAACGAAAAACATGTTTTACCTGATCTGATGGGCCACGCGGCCCGCCTCCCATATAACAAAAGCCCATGCGGGCCGCCTGCGACTGCTAGAAGCAGAAAAGAATGGCAGGTGGCTGTTTTCAGCTTCTAACCGACTTACATGCAAGTTTTTCGATACCTTGGGCTGCCTAAGGTGGTTTTTAGCTTGTAGGACACATGTTGGTCATTTGGTAACACTCCTAGACTTATGTGTTGATGATCCAAGATGTTTGAATTCACATAAAAGACCACATTCTTTGCATTCATCTTGCATTCACTTCCTGATCATTTCTAGAGCATTCAAGCAGATCCCAAGCATTCCAAATCATCCATTAGACAAGTGTAAGTACCCTTGATCTTCTCTAATTCAGTTATGCTTAGTTTATAGACTAGAAATCAAACCGTCGTAACTACGGTTTGACTTCACGATAAAACACAAATGGTCCAGGGTTTTGTCGAATCGAAAGTTGTTATAAGTTGGTAATCATGTGGGCTTTAAACCCTTAAAAGGGCACCCACTGATTTCAATCCTAACTATGTCGTTTGTCGAGTCAAACTTCTTCCGAAAAAGTCAACAGAATTGTTATGTTTGATTTAATGCATGATTAACGATGTAAATGGCGTATAACCTATTTTATCATTCTTATAAACTGATAATAAGTATAAAAACTTGTCTACGCTTGTTTGATTCGACAACTTTCTGTTTTGAACCGATTCGGAGCCGAAAGACGCAAAAGTTTGACTTTTGCTTTGACCTCAGTTCTGACCCGGTTTAGATAGTTTTAGACATGCCTTAAAGTTCCATTAGGACCTAGTTACATGTTGGTATAACCCTCTGCGTTTATACCACATGAATCCTTAATTGTCCGATATTTCCGTTAATCGCCTAAATATTGACCGTAATGCCCTTATGATCATAAAACGAGATTTTTGGAGATATGAAAGTAAAATAATCTTAGTTACTGATTATTAGACATGTCTGTAAATTTTCACATTGATTTAATGCATGATTAACGATGTAAATGGCGTATAACCTATTTTATCATTCTTATAAACTGATAATAAGTATAAAAACTTGTCTACGCTTGTTTGATTCGACAACTTTCTGTTTTGAACCGATTCGGAGCCGAAAGACGCAAAAGTTTGACTTTTGCTTTGACCTCAGTTCTGACCCAGTTTAGATAGTTTTAGACATGCCTTAAAGTTCCATTAGGACCTAGTTACATGTTGGTATAACCCTCTGCGTTTATACCACATGAATCCTTAATTGTCCGATATTTCCGTTAATCGCCTAAATATTGACCGTAATGCCCTTATGATCATAAAACGAGATTTTTGGAGATATGAAAGTAAAATAATCTTAGTTACTGATTATTAGACATGTCTGTAAATTTTCACATCAAGCGGAGGTCTAGATTAGGAGTTATGCTTAATGACGTAATTATAGCGATTCTTAGTAATTAAATGACGTCATTAGCGTAACGCCTATCTAAAACCCATTTTTGACACCAAACCTTTTACCCACTGATGTAATATAATATTTTGAGATTTTTGAAGATTTTTAATTATTTTTAAACTGATCATAAGCTAGGATTAGTGCTTTAATTCGGTTAATACCGAATATACCCTTTTTGGCCATAAAATGAGTTTTACAAATCCTTTTGACACCAATCCAATTGCTACTGATTTTAAATATTAAATAGAGTGTTTTGAACCTGTTTAACTGATCAGGAAACTCAAAATCCTATTTTAACCCGTACGTCGCTTAAAACGGCTTTATACGCGTATTATACGCATAGTTAGGGTTTAAAACTATTTTGACATATAAGACTTATAACCAAATGTTATAACCTGTTAAAATAAACTAATTTACTGATGTATTCAGACCCGGTTCACAGAAATGTAATTAATCCTTTTATAATCTTTAAAATGACCAAAATACCCCTACGGGGCTTAATATGCGATTAAACTCGTTTTGGGCATAACGGAAGGTATCCTACTGATATCATGAAATATTTAAGGCATGTTAACTTAGGAAACCTGTTTAGGACTCTTATGGTTACCCGTTACGCTTCATACGCGTTCGGTTCGGTTTATGTAACTAGTTTACATAAATTAGCCGAAACGGGTCAAACCTTATCGGTTTTATCTCAAAATCCAGAATGTGTATCATATACCCATATTAAGCAAGTCTTCAAACTTGTCGGGTCTAAATCACATTCTATCCGGTCTTCGCTTAATCGTGCGTACGAACCGTATCTTTAAAACTAACTGGTCTAAGCGTAAGCTTAACTAAAGACCCGTTAGGATTCTAATAGGTTATTATAAACCTTCGTTCCAGATTAGGAGAACCAGTAAAAGATACTTGCACTCGCTGATTTTTTATCTATACTTACTCAGGTAAATACTTTTAACTTATTTCCCTATACGGGCTTGGGTAAGGTATATAAAATACCGCTTGGTCGGACATTGAATCTTTAATTGTATATGGTTAAAGTATTGAGATGTTTCGTTTAAATTGTTTTGTTTGCTTAAAGCCTTTGGGGGGTTAATGACCGTGTCCCGGATATCCCTGGCATCATTTTACGAAATGGCCACGACCTTAGCACTCAGGTGTAGGCGTACACCTGTCAGTGTCTCATAAATAAAGTGGTGTGTTTATTGATCTTTAACCCGGCTCGATCCGGGCTACTGAACGCATAAGGAACATGTAAATCCTTTACAAGTTTATATATTTAAATAATTATCCCAAGTTATAAAATATTATTTGTGCCTTGTGCCTTAAATGCATTTTCTTAAACTCTTTTCAAAATGAGTCGGTTGATTGTATTTACCAGTGTAAACTGACGTATTTTTCTTAAAAAGGTTAAGTGCAGGTACTACGCGTAATAGGCTGGCTTGTCTCCTAGCATCCACAATAAGTCTCGCCAGCTTGGATGTTATAGACTGTTGAACATTGTTTCCTTTTATTTTGTTCTACCTGTGGATTTATATTCGACTATTTGTGATACTTAATATTACAATATCGTTTGGTTGAAATGAATCTATACTTTGCTTCCGCTGTGCATTTAAATATTGTGTTGTTTGACTATTATGTTGCCAACCACGTCACGATACTCCCCTACCGGGCCTACCGGTAACACGTGGAAATTCGGGGTGTGACAAAAAGTCATGGCACTTGAATTAGTATAAGTGCCAGTTTAAATGTTTATAAGTGATAGCACCAACTGTTTAGTGTATGCTAGAAGGTGTTCACGTTATGTAAAAGAATTCGGGAATTTGTTCTCTTTCCCTCATTTTGTTTAAGAAAAAATCGAAAAGATCTTTCTGAGGAATTCGTAGTACCTAGGTTTTGACGAAAACCGTATTAGTCAAAGCTTATAGCCCCAAGAAGCAAATCTTCGGAAGTTATGCATTGTGCGACCTCAGATCTGCAGCTCGTTGATCCTGAACGTGTTTTTTTTTTTTTTTTGCCGAATATAAGATCTGATGTTTTGGGACTCAGGTCTGATAATTTGTGTGAAAATTTGGTTCATGGCGATCTGTTGAACCAGTACTCTGGAGTTTTTCTCCATGAATAGATCTGAACGGTTATGAAGTCCCGTTTGCATTAGGGAAGTAATTTCTCCCAAATGACTGTTGTTGCTTTCTTTACTCCCCATGATTCCGTCGATCTGGACATCTCGGATTGCAGAACCCTTGAATTCAGATCGAGGATTTGATGGGTGAAATGATGAATTCTCTGCCATATGAAACAGAAAATGAAGAAAATATGAATCGAAACGAGAAAAAACAGATGAAACTGAGAAATCGGTGGGCGCCAATGAAGAAACACTAGATAAATGGTCAGAACCAAGATATCTAGGGGGTTTGAATCCACATAAAAGGGGTAGTTTCCTCTCGATTGATTCAGGTACAGCTGATCTTCTTCTCCGGTAAACTCTGCAAAACAAAACACCGTTAGCCTCGTCAAGGGGAGAAGGGGAGTTCTCTCCTTGACCCGACTCCGGCGTGAGAATAAGTATGGGTTACGAAGAAGAAGATGTATTGAAGAAGTGTGTGTCACTTGAGGTTCATACCTGAATTATTCTCATATTTATAGCCGAGAGTTTGGGCGGGAAAACTCGTTGATGAAATGTTAACGGAAGATGCTAACACCGTAAGCGGTTATGTTCTCTCCGTTAATCTTCTTGATTGAGCTGTGAGATCACACGGATCGTGATCCTGATCGACAGCTGGGGTTTGGCCACGTGGAAAGTGGGTAAGTGGAGGTTTTCCTCCAATTTCATGCCATCATCGTGATTTCGGGGAGGCCCGAGATGATGACACGTGTACCAGACGGTTATAACCGTCTTAGTGGTGCCCGGTTGATCTTTCTAGAAGATTATTGCTATAATCTAGTGTGACTCCTTTATCGTGTGGAATCAGCTTAAGTAAATAATATCCAAGTCTGGATATTATTAGGCGGGAGTGCTGATTGGGATTTTTATCCATGTCTGTTATGAGAGAGGCGCAAGGATTTATTAATCTCCTTTTGGCGCGCAGGTGTTGTTTGTTGTCTTTCTTCCGTGTCCTCTTTGTTGGACCAGTGCGCGACCGCGCAAGGTCTAAAGAGGGTTAAAGATGAAGTTGTGGTTTTTCTCAAGTCTTCTTTATTGGACCAGTGTGCGGCCGCGCAAGGTCTAAAGAAGGTTAGAAAATCGAGGTTGTGGTATGGTCCAAACGCTCGGGACGAGGTTTTTGGGACCTTACCCCTTCAGATACTAACTTTATTTTGAACTTTATTAATATGGTCAATAACTGCATTATATTAACACAAAAAATAAAGTTCAAATATAAAAGAAACTTTATTCATACGTCTAGATCAAACTTAACAACTAAAAATGAAAAAAAAAAACATAAAATCACTTGATAGATTTCATATTAGACTGCATGAAATCTGTTCCGCTTCTAAATTGACACTCGAGGTATTTTTAATCGGGTTTTCTGGTTTGTGCTTAAATCGGCAGTAACTTCTAATTCATCTTCTTTGTCATTATCCTCAGAATTGTCTAAATTAATAACATCACTCCATTTCCATTCAGAGAGTCTCTTGGATCTCTTCCTTTGAGTCTCAAACTTCCGATCCTTAAAAAGTACAAAAATTGAATGCAAAAGTTAAAAAAAGATTAAATAAACCTTAAAATTATCTTTTCACTAAATTCACGTTGAAGATTAGACTTGTATGGACTAAACATTGCACCATAAGAAATAATATCAACACTTTTAGCACCATCATCCTGCAATAAAACACACATATAATAACATAACGAACATGTTAATATGAAAGATATACGCAAAAATAATACTTAAAAACCAGGAAAATCAATACCTTAGAAGCTTGTTCGATAACTGGGTTGTTTAAATTGGCATGTTTATCATGAAACTGAATCTGAAAAATCAAATAAACATTCACATAAAAGTAAATAAAAGAAAACAATTATTCATTGTTGCGATTTAACAAAACTGACCTTATAATTTTCAATCTCGCATGCTTGGTTTTTCGCAACAATTGAATTCAGAACTGGATCCATTTTTTAACTTTGTTTAGCAATAGTATTCTGCTATGTATTTATAGTAGTAACTATAGAAGTGCACTAGGGTTTAATTTTAGATATGCCACCCCTTTATTTAGGAAGTTTGTTGTGGTCAGTTTTAAGTTTTTATAAGATATATCTAAGTACAGATATTAGGCAATTTTAATAAAATAAAATGTGACACATAATCAATTCTCAATTAGGCAAAAATAATTAACTATGCAAAGAAACAATGAATAGGTAGAAAACACTTAAATAGAAAAGTAATTTTAGGGCAGTAATATTATCTTTATTTCGTGCGAAAAAGATTTGAACGTTATTTATTTTGAAAATATTAGTTGTTATTTTCTTCTTTAATCACTTGTACATTAAAGCATTATCGACTTGTTCCTTTTAATCCGTACGTCGATATTGAACAAGACAACTACCGAAACATTGACAAAAATATGTAGGTCGTCATGCTATCTTTAGATTTTTTTAAACAGTTTAGTTTATAAGATATGTCAAGAATACGTAAAAAAAATTATAAGTTTGTTGTAGAGGGGTGAATTATAACTAATTATCTATAATTTTGTTAAAACCTCAGGGATTTAAGTGTAATAAGTTTAGAGGCTAAAAAATAAATAGTGTTTAAAAGATCAAACTACCCTCATTTTAGAGGCCTTTCTATAAATAAAGAAGGGAAAAGTTCTTATTTTTTTTGGTATCTTAAAATACCCCTCACTCATGCATTATAATATAGTACTACTGGGAATGCCCGCGCGTTGCGGCGGGTGATCCGACTAATTATCAAATTCAATTATAATGTCTATCACGAAACACAACCCATTCCGGTTTTCTAACATTTTATTCCCGTAGAACTTATAACGTCACAAACATGCAAAGAAAGTCTTGGATCGGGAAGTTTCCTCAAAACACACAAATGTAAATCAATTAAACATACTATCTCAAAATACTATTTCAATTAGATTCATAATCCAATAAAAAAATATGTATCTTCCCCTATTTTAACGGTCAACGATCAACTGCAATCAAAATAGGAAACCATACCGCCGATAGCCCGGTAAAATGCCTGGTGTCGTCACAGTAACAAACTCGCAGGTGTTCTTATTGTCACCGATGGTCCGCCAGCCGACCATCTCTCTGTCATCACCGTTCTCTCTCTGTTACCGTTACCGTCATCCCCGACACAGTTAGGGTGAATGACATCGTCTTAGAATAGATGGAGCGGGAGTCTTAAAAATGTTGTCTAAAACAATTGGTAAATGACACCCGAAAGAGTCTCGATTCCAAAAAATATGCCAAGAATCAATGAAGTCAGCATCACAAGGGCACACGGTGGAATCATTTCCTCAATAGATGCATTAGTTGAGATTTCACATGTGGCGTAATCAGGCTTTGCAAGGCCTTCCATAAGACCGTGGATGGTGTCAACTGCCGCCTAACTTCCTGCACCATTTTCAAGGTGGCACTGCCCGCGTAGCTCTTCATGGTCATGGCTAAAAACCAATATGGAAGCATGGCATCAACGATTAGACCTATAAAGACTTTTGGTGTTATAACATCAAGTCATCAACTGTTTTGATGCTTGCACGACTCACAAAAACTCAAAATAGTGCTAATGATCCAGTGCAGCTGACCCAATAGCAAATCCCTACAAGATAAAAATAATATAAATGACCATCATAATTAATATTTGATTTTTATAATAAATTTATTATTATTATTTCCAATAATGTTGGTTCTGTTATCACAGTTAGCATAATAATTACTTACATAAATAAAAATAAAAAGAAGACAAAGAAAATCTACACTTGACCCTCGACCCGTCCAACCCGAACCTTGCTTGGCATACTACCAAACTGCCCGACCTGTAAATCTTGCCACCTACAGCTGCATAGTTACCTGATCAAACAAACCTCTATAAGCATTAAGGTCGTGATACAGAGCCCCTTTTACTGCTACAGTAATCCAAAACTTGTGCCAAATATAGAGCAACAATTTGTGGGTCAGGTCATTTTCAGGGTGAGCCCGATTGGCTGAACAGGCCCAGATGGAGTGACCCATACCGTTCAATTTTGTAACCATGTTTTTAATATGTGTTTTATGTAATAACTAAACCGATTGGCATTTTAAGCCAAATTTTAAAGGATAAAAAAATGAGCATAAAATTCTTTAAGTTAAACGTAACTACTTTTACATATTTGTATTTTTGGCTTTAATTTTATAAATCTAGAGCCTTATTATGTAAAATTATAAAATAAACGGGGTCGTGTTCGGGTCACCAGCGATAATTGGTGTCGGGTCCGACCCACAAAGTCACAAACAAGACCCATTAAACACCCTAATGCTGGTTTTACATATATATTCAATTAAAGATTATAAAAATAATATTTAAGACCAAATGAGTGAAAGAATCTTACCAAGTAGTATATATAAAATTTAGAACAGGATGTTCCGGTGTGTCTAGGTTGGCAGTTTTGTTGAATGCAATGAAGCACATCTAAAACAAAAGATTTTAGTTTTAATTATGTGGCTTATTGTTGCTGACCTTATGATCAGAACAGATGAATAACTGGCCGCGTATAAAATTTAAAATGACAAAAAAGGCCTCACCATACATCTCACAAGGAAACATGAAAAGCAGATTGAGGACATTCATAAGGCACCTTTTGTACCTATCAAGGGAATTTTGAGTTCTTAGTAACGTCCTATAGTTATGAGCAAATTACATAAGTAATGCTTCAACACATAGTTTAATAAGACAATATTATTAATATACTACATAAAAATGACCAAATGAGCGGGTCGAGTGGGTCGGGTAACGGGTCGATCAAAAATGCTCTCGGATCAAACACACGTGTTGTCACATTGGGTCAGGTACGGTGCGCAGCCCACAAATACATTTCCCCTTTTATTCCCAACAAATCCTATTCCTTTGTACATGAATGTACATGTCGTTATTTAAACAATTGTAACTCATGCTTTTGGTATAGCATTCCAAGAAAGTGCATTTATATGGTAAGAGTTAATTTCTAGGTTCATGTACTTTTGCATTTTTTTGAAAATGGCATTAGAGTCAGTCATGACAAACCACCCAAGTTTAAGAAGAGGCATCATGGATCTAAAAGCACCCACTTGCACAAACGGGTTTGCTACAATGCTAAATTGCCATCAAATTTTAAGATGGCAAACATCCTTAGAAACCAAATGTAAGCATTTCGAAGTAATTGTTAAATAAGTCGGAGGGAATTTACCTAATGACGTGTGTTTACGATGGCGAAAACATGAACGACGTCCCAAATTTTCCTCTGGTGTGTCAAAATGTGTGAGTATGAAACCACCACAGTATAGATTAACAAAAAAAACTAACTGGACGACTCCCGTACACAAAACTCACTTTATTTTAAAAACACATTTTGTAATAAAAAAAAGTCCAATATTTCTCAATCAAACACATATTTGGATTACTAATCAATGAAGCTACCTCATACACAGTAACCAAACCACTCATTCACAATCAAATCAAGAGAAAAGGGAGTATTTAATACCAAAATCAGTTTAGGTAAAATATGCACATGATAATCAAAATTAGGGCAAAATCAAACCTGAAGATCTAGAACAGGTTTCACTTTCTCGACATATGGATATCGGACGCTGCTGCAATCCAAGCTCAGTACTGAAACAAAAACAAAATAATCAAATTAACAATCACCAGGCAATCGATTTCCAAACCAAAATCAAAAATCATACATGTTGCCTTCAAATTTAACCAGATTAAGTTGAAACATCAGCATGTGGAACCTGATAGTCTCCGTGTATCTCCTGTCACCCTCATCTCCTAAGCTGTAAAATTTGAAAGGACAAAAGGAACACCAGACGATTGATGATTGGGGAGGCGTATATCTCGAAAGAATAGAGAATATAGAGAGGGTTGAGAGAAGACAGATCACGGACAGGCAACATAAGCAACCCAAAAATTAGCATTCTAAAGAAAAAACAAAAAATAACCCAAATATCTACATTCAATCATTTGTATTCGACCTACAACCACCATGGTTTATAATTTCTCCCAAATTACACAGGATGGTGTATTTGGATGTTACAAAATTAATTACTTTGTTTCAGATATGTATTTCTTGAGTGAAGAGGTATAGATTCTCTAGGATTAACTAAAATAGATGAACCAACAATATCTCTATTCACCTGTGGTCTATTAAAAGATGCAAAACTTAATTACCCACGAAAAGTACTAATGCCACCAGAAGATATTGCATTGTACCATTAGTTCACAGATTGTTGAGGCTAACTCATGTTCCAGGCAATGATGGAACTCCTTGGAGATTTGTGTTTACCATATTGGAACTCATGTTTATTTGAGGATTCTTGACGCTGTTTGAATTCGTCGAATAACCCCTAAGGTTTGCAACAGTTTCATGTAACCCTTGTTCAAGAGACTAATGAAAATATTCTAATTTGGCAAATGTGATGGACATATCTAGCAAGGAATCAAAAGCATCTTCACCAATGTTTCCTTCAAGAATAGTAAGGCCGCCGGGTAGTGATATTCCTCTCAAAAAAGCGCTATCAGCAGAGATAGGCGCCTTGCCCTTTTCATTTGTTCTGCTATTACCCATCATCAGATTACTATGACAAAGATTCTCTATAAGTTAGCACAAATAATCACCACATATTAACGGAAGTATTCAATAATGCTCACACAACAAAAATCTCAGACTCGTGACAGATTAATCAAAATTTCCAACTGACAGTGAACAATAAGGGCTTAGTTATTCAATACTTCAAACTCAACTTAAACTCTACACAATTTTCCCCAAATATACCTTTGAATTAGTGGATTTCAATGACAGTTTTACCAGTTAATCTAAGTAATTCAATTCAAGTTTTAGTCTAACCGAATTGAAAATTACTGAATAAATTTAATAATAAAGTGAAACCGACCAGTTACAATAAAAAAGACAAATCAACAATCAGCTGCAATGAGGAATTAAAAATCAACAAAACAACTTACGACATCGAGAGATTGGAGAGCATCAGCCATGGCGACATTGGTGATGTAATCAGGGATCTTGTTCAGTTTGCAGAGAGATTGAAGCTCTGTTCTGGTAAGGCTGTGGAAATCCATGAGATCTGAAAATTAGGGTTTGTTGAAGCAACGGGGGCAATTCGCAAGCAAGAAAGACCCTAATCTGCGCTTGACTGGGGTTCTATATGAACATGAGGGAGCGACGCTTGGTTGGGTGGGATGGAAACGCACGAATGCTTTAGTTTCAGCATTCAATCACCTGCAATAATGTGGAAGAGAAGTGTATGTGTTGAAATACCAACATTACCCCCTTCGGCGTCTTGGTGTTTGTTTTTGCAGACATAAAATGTCTGCAAGCTGATTTCATCTGTTCTTATGTCTGCAACTGAAGATGTGGTCTGAAGCTCTGCAAGCTGAAAATATAAGACTGTTTGTTTTTATAAATTGATAATGTCTGCACAGAATCACAATACTATCAAATAACATAACATGTTCAGCTGTTCACAAATCACAATACTATCAAATGAGTAACAATACAAGCTCTTGTTATTTTACATTCTAAAGCACACTTTGAACAAAACATTTAACAACTTTCTACTCAAAACCTCAGTACCACAAATTTACATACTTTTTTTTTTTTTTTGTAAATTCTTCAAGCTCAAATCTTTACCAACATCAACCAGCAAACTCAAATTAAACAAATTATTCGAAACATCAAGAAACTCAACCATACAAACAAATCAAAATATTTTTTTTCTTTTGAAAGTGGAGAGAAGGTTCGGCTGCAGTATCGATCTTTCGCAAAGATCCCAAATTCTCCGCCACAACCTCAGCCTCCTCCACCGGATCCACCATCCCACCCCCACAAATTTACATACCTGCTACTCGATGCAATGGATACAGACCGGAAGTCGAATCCATCTCCGACCAGAACCATTGCTGCCACCTCCCCTGAACCACCATCATTATCAGCTCTCCGACCAGAACCACGACTCCGCCACTCCTAACCCCCATCATTATCAGCTCTCCGACGGCCGGAGCTCGCCTCCGTCGAGCCACTGCCACAGTGCCGCCGCCACCAAGAGTGGTGCCGGCCGCCACCAAGACCGGAAACCGGCCGGACTTTTACTCCGGTCATCGGAGTTTAGAGAGAGGAAACAGAGAAGTTTTTGTGGTGGGCTGTGTTTGGATTAGGGTTTTATTTATTTTTGAATAGAAATGAGAGGAAGAAAGGGTCTGTGTGAATGTGTGAAGATGTTAGAAGCAAAGGTTCCTTGTCTTTTTTTTTTTAGATGAAAAAAGCTATTTGTAGGTCTTTTTTAAAGAAAAAAACAAACAGTCTTCAAGGTCTTATGTCTGCCCGCCTGCAGACATAAGCTCTTTGCAGACGTTTTAAGCAAAAACAAACAGCACCTTAAACTTGAGTGGAAATTCCAAATTTGATGGCTTTAAGCACCTTGTACATGTTGCTTTAAAATTGATACGCGTGGCAAAATTAACATCTTGTACATCACTTCTCCTTTTTATAATAGTATAGATAGATAATTTAACATTTTTAAAATTAAAATATAGCAATGATTTTATTCTTCTCCCAAAATTTCTAAATTCCCTCATAATCGTCTTCCCAAAATTACACAATCATTTGTTTTCCCTCCAATCTCAAACACAACTAAACTCATTTCCCCCAAATCAGCATCTCACTTCTATACTTTCGGTTTTTGCCAAGCTTTCTTCCTCGTTTTTTTCTACAAAATGAAACAGTTCAATTTAAGCCAAAGTAGAGATACTGTTGTAATACATCGATCGAAACGGGAGGAACAGCGAGCGAAGGTGAACGCATGACTGCCCGCTTAGATCATAAAAGAAGAAAGAGTATGTTTGCATGATGGTAGAATCTACTGAGCAAGATAGCAAGGGGTTGGGTGAAAACATCTAAATCTTGAAGTGGAAATTGAGTAACCAAGGATTATTATGTACACAAGTGTGAGGAAACATATAATACAAGTTATAGAGGTAGGGCATGATTTGAATGTACAACCTTAAATATATTTAATAATGTTGCAAGGTACATTAACTTTTTGGTCAAGGAAGCCTCTAATGCATGTGTGCATACACATACACGAACATAAACATGACACGAGATCGAATTTTATAACAACCCTAAAGAAAACCGACACCCTCATAAATTTTCCGACACCCTAAAAATATTTAAAATATCCCAATATGTCTTAAAATACCCCCCATACGTGAAAACGGGCCCCGAATACCTTTTATATATTTAAAATTAATTAAAAATAGAATTTTTGGGGTTCAGGCGGGCCGCATAAGCCATCCCCGTAAACTTACGCGGGGCGCGACAAGGTGAAAGCTGGCGAAACCTTGGGCCGCCACGTGGCCCAACACACGTCGAAGATAGCTGATGAGCCGGATCACCTAAACCCTACCCGGGCTACTACGCGGGCCGCGTAGGCCCTGGTCTTGTTTTACGTGGGCCGCGAGAAAGGCCAAATCAGGCCCTATAAGTAGCATGCATCGGCCTTCAGTCGAATTCGATCAAAACTTTCTTTCTTTCTCTAAATTTCACGTAGTATACATTATACTCGGGTATAATACCCCCTAAATAACGAAGTTCTGCTCTGTTGTAAGTATCATAACCCCTGGATACGTATTAGATACTCTGTCCGATTGATCTAGGGTTCCGTAACGGCTGTCGTGGTTCTGCCCGACGTAGTCGTTGGAATGTCGTCTCGGGGAGGGTATTACTAATGTTAAAATGAGTTATTATACTAACACGTGTGCGTTTGTGTAAATTATAGAAAATTCTCAGGAAATCCTTACAGAAAACCTAAGACAGCAATGTGAGTAATCCGCTTTTTGTGTAAACCTTTTTGTGAGTAATATCCTTTTTGTTAACTGTTTTTACAAAACCTCACACGATTAATTATATATTAAACAGTTATTGAGTATTTGTAAGGATACAATTATCGTCGATATGTTGGGGTTTTGTATACAAAATTAGTTACTGCCTTGCGAGGAGTAACTTTTCCACAAGTCGGGTTTGACAGTACCCTGGGTGGTAATTGGTATGACTTGGAAGCAAATGTAATTGCGAGACCGCCCTCAATACTGTACAATGGATTTTATTTAAACTTAATTAAACTGGGATTCACTCACCAGTATTTCCCACTGACAAAATGTTTTTAAACGCGTTTCTGGTAACAAAATGTGAAAGCCAAATAGAAGCCAGCTGGACAGCACTGAAGATTTGGAAAAGTGGCAATAAAGTTACCTAAAAAGAAATAGATGTTTTTATTAAATAAAAATAGGATTTATTCCTATGAAAATGTGTGTACTTAAAACTTAGGTCTTATCCCATGTGTTTAATATTATGAAAATGTGGTATTTTACTCTTATGAAATATTTCCTAACTACGGTCCTGATGAAAATTCCGCTGCCAAATTAGACAATACCGGATACCACCAAACTGGCCGCGGCCACCCGTTTCCGTGTTTGCATAGGGGGAAACGGGGGTTGCGACAGAAGGTGGTATCAGAGCTAAGCCACTGATTCAGCCACAGAAGTGTTCTGCTGACACCAAAATTCAAATTGTTAGGAAATAAATTACGGGAATACGTGCATAATTGTATTTTCTTGTTATGTGTTATTTGACTATTTGTTAGTTTACAGTATGAGCGACCAAGGACCATCTGACGCGTACCATCAATTGTCTGGTTCGCCTAGAAGCGAAGGTGCCTCTTCTCAGCGTATCATACAGAAGAAGGAATATTCGTGTTTAAGGATCAGTCTGAAGAGCCATTCCCTCAGAAAAAGAGAGGATGGTTCAGTCGAGGGGCACATGAGCGTAGGAAGCGTATGAAAAAGTTACAAGACCAGAGAGCACTAGCAGCAGCCAAAAGAGAAACCGATGCCTATGCCCAGGAAATGATTAATAGGGGTATAGCCAACATCCACATCCTAGCAACCACTGCAGCTGACCCTAACCTGGAACAAATGATAGCACCCCAACCCCAACCACCAATTTCTGACCAACCGATGGAGATAGAAAACCCTGAAAATCAAGTAGAAATGCATGATTTTAATCCGGAGGAAATACCTAGGATACCAGCACCTAACCCCTTAAACCCAAATTATGACCCTTGGTAGGATGACAATAGGGACTACGTGCAACGTTACCCAATACACGAAGATATACCTATGCCGAACCTAGGAGCCTACCCAGGGTTAGATCCTCTAGATCCCTATTACGATAATGATGTATTCATTAGAGAGATCTTAGAGAATCCTTACCCATACCAGGCCCCTACACCTCTGTACCAGAATCCCGCACCCCAGTTTCAAAACCCAGTCCTAGAACCTGCACCCCCAATGAGTGCAGACAATGTACAAGAACTTAGGACATTTGGTGAGGAAATTTTAGAGAGTAGTGAAAGAATGCGACAGGTGGGAGAGCGACTCGTCTGGAAGTACGACGAGCGCAATATGGATTTTTGGATGAATCCATATCCGTAGATGTGATGATGGAAATGGTAGTAGTAGTAGTAGTAATAATAATAATAATAAGAGTAAACTGCCATTTTGGTCCCTGTGGTTTGGGCACTTTTGCCATTTTAGTCCAAATCTCTAACTTTTTACATCTGGGTCCCTGTGGTTTGCATTTTGTTGCCATTTTAGTCCAAAATCCAAAAGCCCTCTATTTTGATTGTTGAAACCTGATTATTTTGTCCTTTAGTGCACAGGCATTTTGGTCATTCTGATTTTACTCTTCTAATAAATTAAAACAAAATTAATTATATATTATATAATATATATATATATATATAACCCTCGATCTCTCTCTCTCACTAAAACAACACAGATACACCACACACTCTCTCTCTCTCAGTTCTCTCTCTCTCTACACCGTTCACCACCGTCATCACCACAGATCACCACCGTCCACCGCCATACACACACTCTCTCTCTCAGTTCTCTCTATCTCTCTACACAGTTCTCTCCTCCATCCTTCTTTCTTTTCAGATCTTTAAATAGGGGGTGGTTGACGATGACTGATTATGATGATGATGACTGATGATGATGATGGACGGTGATTATGATGATGATGTAAGGGGGTGGTTGACGACGGCAATGGAGGTGGTTATGGTGTGGCTCGGGTTTTGGTTTGCTTTGCTTTGATGTAAGACCCTAATTCGTATTTGACAAAAAGTCGCAGCGGAAATTCGTGCCATAAAATTTCTTTCATCACAAACGTATTGACTTACTTGAAAGTTCATTTTAATATGTATCTTTTACAAAAATAAAGCATAAGTCCTGTTCACTAATAGTACATACTCAATTATTCCCGTACAATCTATCTTGTGACTCGGTCTTCGATCTCTATTCCTCATGATAACCGCCCGTGACTCGTACAACCTGCACTCACCATATACACTCATCACATTAGTACACAAGACATAAACAAGATTCAAATCTCGTACTCCTTCCATTGCGTTATCTTTCTAACTTTTGGCATTTCATCCGCATATCCATATTCTGGCGAAGTTCCAATAATGTACCTGCATTACCTTTCATTCTCAAGGCACACTATTAATAACGTATTCCTCGACGTATCTAAATCATGCACATGTACATTCTTACATGTATACATATATATCTACACACTTACATACCTTCCTATATCTCTACATACCTGCATATTCTCATACGTACCTTCATATATACCAAATACGTATCTACATACGCTCATACATTACTACATCTCTACATACGTTCATATACACATACGTATTTTCGCATACACATAAATACACATCTATGTACATACATCCATTATTATGTCTTCCTGCATTACATTTCATTCTCGAAGCACACTGTTAAAGACGTCAATACTTAAATGCATTAAAACCATGTATACAAATCGTATATATATATCCACGTACATACATACATATCTTTACTTGCATACCCACGCATCTACTTACATACATACAAGATTACATCTTCGCATACGTACTTACATACATACATACATAACTACGTACACACATACCTACTTACATATATACATACATTCATACATACATACATGCACACATTCATAAGTACATACATACCCACCTACTCACATACATACATACATACATACATACATACATACTTGCATCCACATATGTATATACGTTCATACCTACACACGTATGTACCTTCACACTCAAATACATAATGCTCATGCTTATACATAACTACTTGTGTACATACATATACTGATACCTACATATATACATCAATCATCTCCATTCATCCACAAACAAGAAAACTCTATATGTATACTAAGAAGTGAATCAAAAGTCACTTACCTCGAGCGTTAGTGTTCATGCTTGCTTCCTCGCCTCCGCTTGACCCGTTAACCTTCCGTTCTTGAGTCCATTTTCACATGATCCCTATGCCTTCTCATCACGCAATCACATTCTTGTTAGTATGCATGAGTGTACACTTAATGATCATGTCGAATGCATGGTTCACGTTTGACTTTCATTAGTCAAGTCTATCAAACATAAGACATATACCCAAAATCACATCTTTTCCAACTCGTATAATCCCTTAAATAATTGCATATAACACACATTGTTAAACATGCGCCCTATGACTTTATAGCATTGAAATTTGACAAGAGTCTAGCCATACTACTTATGCAAGGTTTGACTTTCAAAAGTCAACGACCCATCTTATGGACTTTCGACTTAACCTCATATATCCGTGTCATCATATTAAGCTATAACAATGGCATTATATACACTTCATATTCATGATGTAACATGCTTACAACCACATGATCAATCCATTACATACACACACATACATAATATCAATATCAATACTACATATACTAAAGCTTTCGGGATTCCATACTAGACGACCATATTTGGGGTACATGAACAACATGATTTTACCATCCTTACTTGCTATACATTAACGCCAATTTTACACATAGTACGCTTTAAACACACCTTAACAACTGTAAACATTCACCCGAAGCAATATTTAGTGTTTAGTAAATTGGTGACTAGAAAATCATATGTTTTAAGTTCATAAAACACATTATTTTCATTGCTGCATTTTTCACGCAGCAGCTGTTCAGGGTCACTTTCCCCCTTCTTAATCACATATTCCGACTTCGACTTTCAAATAAGAATTGTAATATGCGAAACAAGCTTTCCAACGATATAAGGCTCGTTGTCTAACTCCTAATAACGAATGAGATACGGCCTTTACAAGATGACTATCTAGGGCTGTCAAAGTGACGAATTTACTAACTTTTCATGCTGTTTTGACCCACTAAATCTCATAACCAGCATCTTGTGACCAAATAAGAATTGTAACGTGCGAAACAAGCTTTCCAACGATATAAGGCTCGTTGTCTAACTCCTAATAACGAATGAGATACGGCCTTTACAAGATGACTATCTAGGGCTGTCAAAATGACGAATTTACTAACTTTTCATGCTGTTTTGACCCACTAAATCTCATAGCCAGCCTCTTGTGACCAAATAAGAATTGTAACATGCGAAACAAGCTTTCCAACGATATAAGGTTCGTTGTCTAACTCCTAATAACGAATGAGATACGGCCTTTACAAGATGACTATCTAGGGCTGTCAAAGTGACGAATTTACTAACTTTTCATGCTGTTTTGACCCACTAAATCTCATAACCAGCATCTTGTGACCAAATAAGAATTGTAACGTGCGAAACAAGCTTTCCAACGATATAAGGCTCGTTGTCTAACTCCTAATAACGAATGAGATACGGCCTTTACAAGATGACTATCTAGGGCTGTCAAAATGACGAATTTACTAACTTTTTTAACACAAACTTGAATCAATTCAAGTTTCATGTAGGCATTTTATCAAACACTTTGTGTGCGTACCACTATCTAAGCATAATGTACAAGCATTCTTTGCATATTCTTACTAGTTCATATCAAGATCATCAAATTCCATTAACCTCACATAACTTTCATCCTAAATCGAGGCTATTAACAATAATCCACAATATCCAACTTCATATATATATCAAAACTATACTTGATTTAGCACATGCAACATCATCATCTTCATAACATTACTTTTACAAGTGGGTTTTCATTAAATCACCAATATAATCAGAAATTCGAACACAATTCATGTTTCATGAGATGATTCTAGTTCATTACCATTCTAATTTCACATAGGCTCAAGGATTAAACACAACCCATCTCATCAATGATCATCAAATCGAAATTCTACAACTTACCACTTGATTAGTAGGCTTAAATGGTTGCACATTCAGATTCATGCATATGATTAGCTTCAATTTCCCTTCTCAATTTTGCAACTTCAAGGATTTTAGGGTTTCTCCTCTTTTTCTCCTGCTTGGGGGCGACACACACACACACGCCAGATGTGTGTGTTTGTTTTTCCTTATTTTGCTTTTAGTAAATATCTTTTTTCCTTGCACATGTTTAGCCCCTCCATTTATATGTTTGCCTAAACTTTGGTCATAGTTTATTTTATAATGCAATATTTCACATTTATTCTAACTAAGTTATATCTTCTATTCATTCTTATACAACATGTTTATTTAAACATTTTTCATATTCCATGAAATCTTATTAGTGAGTTATACGTTCGGGTTTTGGGGTGTTACATTTGAGTTTGGTGAAGGTGGTGACGGCGGCAACTCCGGTGATAGGGATACATCGTTAATAGCACATCTAGATAGTGCTAAATACATAAGATAAAATCAGGAAATTCATTTTGCGGCGAGTTCTGTATGAATGAACCAAATGAATAAGTACGTAAAGGAAAGGGTCTGTTTGTAAAAGTGAAAGATCTCACTAGAAACATCCAAATGGGTGAAAATAATGGATTCACAAAGAATCCGAAAGTATAAGGCGATGGAATTCGCTAAGTTAACCAAACAAGTCGAAATAACAAGAAGGTGTTATCTTGAATTGCGTTAATTCGCATAAAAGACATATATGTTGTGTAATTAAAAGATGTACCATATTTGTCTGGTAACACTAACAAATGGACAAAGTGTGAGTAATGCTTAGAAGGTTACTCAGTTTATGTACATAGGGTTTGAAACTAAATAAACTATGTAAGAAAAGGTTTCGAGGACGAAACCTCTTTAAGGGGGGTAGACTTGTAACACCCCGAAAACGGGTTTGGTAATTAACCCACGTTAATACTAAAAGACGGGTAAAGTACTGTTAGTGGTAAAAATAACCCGGTGAATATTAGGATTTTAAATAAATAAACCTAATATTAAATAAAAGTAGTACACAGGCTTTTGGAGGAAATAAAGTTTATAGAAGGCCCGACCTAACGGGACCTAAAATAAACTTAGTCATAAATATTCCCGAACCCGCTAAGTTAACTAGAAATATTTAACTTAGTTAATAAGTGGGAAAATTGTTAAAATAAATAAGTAGGTTGTGGCCTACTTAATAACGAACCAAACACGAGGGGTTAAAGCGGGATAACTAGAAAAGTTATTTAATTAAAACAAACACAAACACAAACACACACACACAGTGTGTGTTCTGGATCGAGCTCAGGGGCGACCAAGAAGGGTCAAACCCTAATCAACACAATTTCATCAAATTGAAGGGGCAAATCAAGTCCAAATCAAAATCCGAGTATGAATTAGTGATCTCCATTGAAAAAGGAGTCACGAGGTATGTAAATTTCTTGAGAAATCTCTAGTTGAAATTCTGAGCAAACCTAGAGAACTCGAATCTGAGCTTGCATGTTTGTTGTTTGGATGAAATTAATGATGAAACTATGTCTAGGAGTAAACCCTAGTCATGTACTTGTTGAATTGATGTTCATGGTTGTGAATTCATGATCATACACTCATGTGTCAAGTGGGTTTTGATTATGTAGTAAAGATGATGATGTACACATGTTTAAAATCATCATAGTTGCTAGTAGGAACAAGATACTTGAACAATTTGCAAGTTTGAGTAATTGATCATAAGTGATAGTGGTGAATTTTGATGTTAATCTTGGTAAAAATAACTAGTTAGGAACTAGTTAGTAAATATGTAAAATTATGCACATTAGGTGTTTGTTAAAATGCCTAAATGAGAACTAAGTGTTGATAATGTGCCTAATTGAGTCTTGTGAACTTGGTAGTGCAATCATATGTGTTAATTGGTGATTTGACTTTTAAATAGTCAAACCGACCATTAATAAGATCGAATGGTAATTGTGATAGAAAATATGTAAGATGGAATAGTCATAATTAATGATGACTAATATAACCGTCTTACGAATTATGATGATAGTTTGACGCTTGACAAGCTAGGTGGAGGCTTGGAAAGGAAGCGGGTCAAACGAAGCAAGTATGAAGGAAAAGCGTAATTCGGATGCAAGGTAAGTATAGCTTACACTAGTCTTAAATTGTGGAATATTTTCTTATCATATAAGTTATGAATGAGATATCTAAACAATTGAAATATGATGTTCCGTCGTTAGTCGAACGGAACAAGAAAATCAAAGATGAAAGAAACCATAATAATGGTTAAAAAGAAGTAAATCAATAATTTGGTAATATTACGTTGAAAGTAATAAACGGTTTATAAGTAAAATGACCGTACGATGTTAAACGGAACGGGTCATGTAGACGAGACGATAATAAATATCATCTCGCATAGATAAACGACCATTTCGGCCAAACGGGTCAAAAGGTGTAGACATCACCTTTTGACAATATCGACTAATGATTCTTTTGTCAAGTTACATGCTTACAGGAATAGATATCCAATGGATATTCGTATCGTTCTAAATTAGCGAATATAAAGCAAAGTATTAAAATCGGGTTAATAAGTTGACCCGGGCCAGGTATGTATAATAGATCAACTCCTCATTTAGAACTTGGAGATCTTTGAGATTTAGGCAAAGTAAAAAGAAACATTCGGTTACCTTAAAAGGTAAACCGAAGGATTTAAATTATAGACAGAGTGTTTTGAAAATAAGATTTGGTTAAAAACGAGATTTTGGGCGTACATGGCTAAGCAAACCCTTCGTTGTAAAAGAAGGGTTAAAAATGACCAAAACGCCCTTGTAAACAAAATTAAGCAAACAACTCTTAGAAGTCGCTTGAAAACACGTTTTATAATCAAGTTAATACTTAGAATAAGTCTAATAGCGTAAGATGTAAATCCTTGGTCAAAAGACTCTATATGAGTCTTTGCTGTAAATTGATAATCCGAAGGGTAAAACTCGGATTAAATAGATCGTCACATTAAAACCATCACAAATATAGATGTGATGGAAGGTCACTTGATAATTAATGTGGAAATAAAATGCTAGAAAGAAATGGGTGTGAGTTATGCGTAAAAGTTGCTTAAATGTCCTTAACGGGTCAAAATAAGCACTTGAGAGTAAGCGGGTTTAAAATGCGTAGAAAACCCATGGTTTGAGCTAAATATGATAGACGATATAGAACTTAGAAGGTTCACGAGAATTTGGAATCGAACAAACAAGTTTGTTTGATAAATACATGAACGGGTTAAAATGGGTAAATTCTAGTTTAAGCCAAAAGCTTAAAACTCTATAAATTTGTTAATCCGGAAGTCGGATTTTAAATCCATTTGATGGAGAATCAAATTACAAACATGTAGGAAGAAACGGAAGGTCAAACAGATAAGCGGTTTGAAAGATACGAAAGATTTCGTGTCAAATTACGGCAAAATGGAAAACTGGATGCAGGGTCCACCGTAAATTACGGTGCCACCGTAATTTACGGTGGAGATGATATGGTTACGGTGGTAACCTGCTGATTTACGGTAGAAACATATTAAATCAGAGGTCACCGTAACTTACGGTTCCACCGTAAGTTACGGTGGAGGCCAGGTCGAAAATTTTGTTTTTGTTATCAATTGTTTCTCGGACTCGTTTAGGCACGTTTTAAGCTCTGTATGACTAAAGCATTTCATGTTTATGAAATGTAGGTACACCTTGGATGCCGGAAGACGATTAAGCTCAATGAAGAACCGAACACGATAAAGACACACGCTTCCGCACTTTGACACATAGTAAATTTTAAACAACGAATTCAACCACGTTATGTAGAATAACTTATGATTTGTAAAAGTTTTAATAAACCCGTATTTCCAAATGTTTATGTAATCTTAATTACATGATTGTTTTACGTAAAATTTACGTTAAACCTTGAATAATAAGAACGGGTGTTACAGTGATGGCAGGTGGCTGGATTGAGAGGTGGTGTAGAGAGATGGGGGCGGTGGTGGCTGGTGTTTGCTGCTGCTGGTGTTCATCTTCATCATCGACAACTTCAGGGTTTTATTTGCGGATCCGCTGTCACCGGAAAACGAGGAAGGAGGTGTGGGTGTGACTGTTGGATGGGACGACGGTGGTGGTGGTCGTGGTCGTGGTGCTATAGAGAGAGAGAGGGAGGAGGCGGCGGTGGTGGTGGTGCTATAGAGAGAGAGAGAAGAGAGAGAGAGATGTGATTATGTTGGGGATGATGATGATTTATTTGATCTGCTGGTTGCACAAATGAAATTATATTTAAAAATGACCAAAAGGCCCCTGCACTAAAGGACAAAATAATCAGTTTTCAACAGTCAAAAATCAAGGATTTTGAGTTTTGGACTAAAATGGCAACAAAATGCAAACCTCAGGGACCCAGATGTAAAAAGTTTAAGATTTGGACTAAAATGGCAAAAGTGCCCAAACCACAGGGACCAAAATGGCAGTTTACTCTAATAATAATAAAATATGTGTGTATGTGTATGAAAAAAAAAACTACGGATGCCTACTACTATTAGTATAATTTTTATTTCAGTCGGTATTGTAATTTTAATTTCAATACTGGTGTGTAATAAATGCATATTATATGAATAGAGTAAAGTCGCAATGATCGACGCTTTTGACGAAGATGCATGTCATGTGATTGGCTATATTAAATATTATTTTGTGATATTAATACGTGGTAAATGTTTAAAATTCAGATGGCCGACAAAGGGAATCAGGAAAATCTGAATAACGATAACCAGAGTAACATTAACTTGGTTAATGAGAATCTGAATAACAACAATAACAATGGAAACCAAGTAGATAATAGCGCCATCCAACACATAGTGGCACAAGGAATTATAGATGCAATGTCATATATTCTTCAAACTGTTAAGGATGCTGATAATAAAAGTAAACATAGCAGTAAGCGACCTTCTGAACCTGCAAACAGCATGAACAATGGACCCGTACTTCAAGTGTCCATTCCCAAAAGAAGAAGAACCATGCCTTATGGTTGTTCTTACAAAGAATTCTGGTCCTGTAAACCGATAGAATTCTCGGGCAATGAAGGACCCATTGCAACTCTGCGCTGGATAGAAAAGACTGAGGCTGTTTTAAAAATAAGCAAGTGTGCTGAAGAAGACAAGATAATGTTTGCTTCTAATCTGTTTAAGAACTCAGCCTTAGAATGGTGGAACACTATCCTCCAGTCAAGAGGAAGTGATATGATTTACAACATGGAATGAGAGGAATTTAAGAATATGGTAGAAAGGAAATTCTGCCCTCCCAATGAAACGGAACAGATAGCAAATAAGTTCCTAAAACTTAGGATGACCGGGGTAGATAGTAAGGGGTATACTACCACATTCTTTGAATATGTTAGAATAGTACCAACCCTTGCATCATCTGAACCAGTATTAATCTCCCGTTACATCTGTGGATTAATTGGAGAGATTAGACATGTAGTCAAGGCAGCTAGACCCCAAACTATAGAAGAAGCTGTAGAACTAGCAAATACCTTGACAGATGAATTAATCCGTACTAGAGAAGAAGACCAGAGGAGAAACCTAGCTCAAAGGCTTACCCAAGAATTCCTTTCTGAGAATTCCAACCGTAGGAATATAGGTTCTACCTCTGCACCATATTGCAAGGCCTGCAAGAAAAAGCATTCGGGAAAATGCTCCACTCACTGCAATTTCTGCAAGGCACCAGGACACAAGGAAGAAGATTGCAGGAGAAAATCCAGTAATGGACTATGCTTCAACTATGGAGAAAAAGGTCACATCAAGCCGAACTGTCCAAAACTAGCTCCAGCCGCGAACAACAAGAACACTAAAAATGCTAGAGCATTTGTTCTGACTGCAGATAAAGCCAAAATGATTCCGGACGTAATAGCCGGTACGTTTTTAGTTAATGATGTTTTTGCTAAAGTATTATTTGACTCTGGTGCAAACCAAAGTTTTATTAATACTTCATTTTGCAAACTTCTTAATCAACCATTAACTAAACTCTCACAAGAATGTCTAGTCGAGATAGCGAATGGAGAAACGGTTAGGATTTCTGAAATCTTGTAGGGAGCAAGAATAGAATTTTTAAACCAAAAGTATATTGCAAATCTTTACCCAATGAATCTGACAGGATTTGATATCGTATTAGGAATGGATTGGTTAATAGCCAATAAAGCTAGTATTTTATGTGATCAAAAGTCAATTCAAGTAAATTCACCAAGAGGTGAAAAGATCACAATTAAAGGTGATAAACCATCTAGATCCACTAAATTCATCTCTGTGATGAAAACTGCAAGCTATATAAGAAAAGGATCTATAGTGTATTTGATTTCTATAATCACTAACACTAAAGGAAAAGAACTAAAAGACATTCCAGTAGTGTCTCAGTTTTCAGATGTATTTCCAGAAGAATTGCCAGGGCTACCACCAGACAGAGAAGTCGAATTCAGAATCCATCTGCTACCCGGAACAGCACCAATTGCCAAAGCACCCTACCGTTTGGCACCCGCCGAAATGCAGGAACTGAAGAAACAGTTAGATGAATTATTAGAGAAGGGATTCATACAGCCAAACTCATCGCCTTGGGGAGCACCGATTTTATTCGTTAAAAAGAAGGACGGATCAATGCGTATGTGCATTGACTACCGTGAATTAAACAAGGTCACGATTAAGAATCGGTACCCATTACCAAGGATTGATGATCTGTTCGATCAACTTCAAGGAGCTCGATTTTTCTCTAAAATCGATTTAAGATCAGGATATCATCAATTAAAGGTACAGGAATAGGACATTCCTAAAACCGCATTTAGAACAAGGTATGGTCATTATGAATTTACTGTCATGCCATTTGGTTTAACCAATGCCCCAGCCGTATTTATGGACATGATGAACCGAATATGCAAGCCATGTTTGGATAAATTCATAATTGTTTTTATTGATGATATTCTCATCTATTCTAAAAGTAAAGAGGAACATGCAAAGCATTTGCATGAACTTTTAAGTCTATTAAGAAAGGAAAAGCTTTACGCTAAATTTTCAAAGTGCGAGTTTTGGTTAGAGCAGGTACAGTTTCTTGGACACTTAGTTGATCATGAAGGAATTCATGTGGATCCAACAAAGATCGAGGCGATTACCAAATGGAAAACCCCTGAGTCACCAACCGAGGTTAGAAGTTTCTTAGGATTGGCGGGTTATTATAGAAGATTTATTCGAGATTTTTCTAGAATAGCCATTCCTTTAACTAAGTTAACCTGTAAATCCATTAAGTTTGAATAGGGACCAAAGCAAGAAGAAGCCTTTAGAATTCTTAAGCAACGATTAACCCATGCACCCATATTAGCGTTACCAGAAGGAACTGAAGATTTAGCAGTTTATTGTGACGCTTCTAAATTAGGTTATGGATGTGTGTTAATGCAACACCAAAAGGTTATAGCTTACGCATCTAGACAACTTAAGAATCATGAAGAGAATTATTCAACCCATGATCTTGAATTAGGAGCAATAATTTTTGCTTTGAAAATTTGGAGACATTACCTTTATGGTAGTAAGTTTACCATATTTACCGATCATAAAAGTTTAAGATATGTTTTTGGGAAAAAAGAATTGAATATGAGACAAAGACGCTGGATGGAGATGCTTAGTGATTATGATTGTGATATCTAGTAACATGAAGGAAAAGCAAATGTAGTGGCAGATGCTTTAAGCCGAAAGTATCATGAAAAGCCAAAAAGGGTACGTTCTCTTAAATTAAATCTACAAGTAGATTTAAATGATCAAATTAGAAAAGCACAAGAATCAGTAATCAAGGATGATACTGAAAAACTAAAAGGTATGATTAAGGAATTAGAACAAGGAACAGATGGAATTTGGAGATTCCATAAGAAGAGAATGTGGATACCTAAATTAGGAAACCTACGTCATCGTATATTAGAAGAAGCCCATAAGTCTAAGTATACGATGCATCCAGGAAGTGATAAGATGTACCAGGATTTAAAAAAGAATTTCTGGTGGATAGGAATGAAAAAGGACATAGCAACCTATGTTTCTAAATGTTTAACATGTTCACAAGTTAAAGCTGAACACCAGAAACCCTCAGGTTTGTTACAGCAGCTAGAAATGCCAGTGTAGAAATGGGAATTGATAACAATGGATTTTGTTACTAAATTACCCAAAACAAGGAAAGGTAATGATACAATCTAGGTGATTGTAGATAGGCTAACCAAGTCAGCTCATTTCCTACCAATGAAGGAAACTTTCAGTATGGAACAGCTAGCTAAATTGTATGTAAATGAAATTGTTTCTTTACATGGAATACCTTTATCAATTGTTTCTGATAGGGATAGCCGTTTTACCTCTCATTTTTGGACAAGTTTCCAAAAGGCCATGGGAACCAAACTAAATCTAAGCATAGCATATAACCCTCAAACAGACGGACAAAGCAAAAGGACAATTCAGACAATGGAAGACATGCTTAGAGCTTGTGTAATTGATTTCGGAGGTAATTGGGACGATCACTTACCTTTAATAGAATTTTCTTATAATAACAATTATCATACAAGTATCAACGCTGCACCATTTGAAGCACTTTATGGACGAAAGTGCCGAACCCCAGTCTGTTGGGCAGAAATTGGGGAAAAGCAACTATCTGGACCTGAGATAGTGCAAGAAACAACTGACAAGATCATTCAAGTTAAGGAACGACTGAAAGCAGCACGTGATCGACAGAAGAGCTATGCTGATAACCGACGCAAACCATTGGAATTTCAAGTAAGAGATAAAGTATTGTTAAAAGTCTCTCCTTGGAAAGGATTGGTAAGATTCATCAAAAGAGGAAAGCTAAGTCCCAGGTATGTTGGACCTTTTGAGATTATTAGAAGAATAGGACCTGTAGCCTATCAGCTACAACTGCCAGAGGAAATGGCAGGAATACATGATGTATTTCATGTATCAAATCTCAAGAAATGCTTAGTCGATGAATCGCTGATGGTACCTCTTAAGGATATAGAGGTAAATGAACAACTCAAGTTTGTAGAAAGGCCTCTACAGATTGAAGACAGAAAAGTCAAGAATCTCAAGCACAAGAGATTAGTTCTGGTCAAAGTGAAGTGGGACTCCAAAAGAGGACCTGAGTACACATGGGAGCTTGAATCAGAAATGCAAAGGAAATATCCACACCTATTCCAGTAGACCTCGAGGGCGAGCTCTAAAACAAGGTGGGGAGGATATAACAACCCTAAAGAAACCGACACCCTAAAAATATTTAAAATATCCCAATATGTCTTAAAATACCCCCCATACGTGAAAACGGGCCCCGAATACCTTTTATATATTTAAAATTAATTAAAAATGGAATTTTTGGGGTTCAGGCAGGCCGCGTAAGCCATCCCCGAACCCTTACACGGGCCGCGACAAGGTGAAAGCTGGCGAAATCCTGGGCCGCCACGTGGCCCAACACACGTCGAAGCTAGCTGATGACCCGGATCACCTAAACCCTAACCGGGCTACTACGCGGGCCGCGTAGGCCCTGGTCTTGTTTTACGCGGGCCACGAGAAAGGCCAAATCAGGCCCTATAAGTAGCATGCATCGGCCTTCAGTCAAATTCGCTCAAAACTTTCTTTCTTTCTCTAAATTTCATGTAGTATACATTATACTCGGGTATAATACCCCCCTAAATAACGAAGTTCTGCTCCGTTGTAAGTATCATAACCCCTGGATACATATTAGATACTCTGCCCGATTGATCTAGGGTTCCGTAACGGCTGTTGTGGTTCTGCCCGACGTAGTCGTTGGAATGTTGTCTCGGGGAGGGTATTACTAATGTTAAAATGGGTTATTATACTAACACGTGTGCATTTGTGTAAATTATAGATAATTCTCAGGAAATCCTTACAGAAAACCTAAGACAGCAATGTGAGTAATCCTCTTTTTGTGTAAACCTTTTTGTGATTTATCTCCTTTTTGTTAACTGTTTTTACAAAACCTCACACGATTAATTATATATTAAACAGTTATTGAGTATTTGTAAGGATACAATTATCGTCGATATGTTGGGGTTTTGTATACAAAATTAGTTACTGCCTTGCGAGGAGTAACTTTTCCACAAGTCGGGTTTGACAGTACCATGGGTGGTAATTGCGACACCGCCCTCAATACTGTACAATGGATTTTATTTAAACTTAATTAAACTCGGATTAACTCACCAGTATTTCCCACTGACAAAATGTTTTTAAACGCGTTTCAGGTAACAAAATGTGAAAGCCAAATAGAAGCCAGTTGGACAGCACTGAATGCTTGGAAAAGTGGCAATAAAGTTACCTAAAAAGAAATAGATGTTTTTATTAAATACAAATAGGATTTATTCCTATGAAAATGTGTGTACTTAAAACTTGGGTTTTATCCCATGTGTTTAATATTATGAAAATGTGATATTTTACTCTGATCAAATATTTCCTAACTACGGTTCTGATAAAAATTCCGCTGCCAAATTAGACAATACCGGATGCCACCAAATTGGCCGCGGCCACCCGTTTCCGTGTTTGCATAGGGGGAAACGGGGGTTGCGACAAATTTAGAGGTAAACTTTCCAAACACAACCAAATTAATAGGCTACTATTGTATACATATACTACTATGCTTTGGCCTTCGTGAATAAGTATTATTTTTAATTTGTCAAATGGGTTAATTCAAAATATATAACTAAAAAGAAAACAGGTCGAAATGGGGATATGGACAAAAGGTTACACATTTTGACTCGGACACATTTGGGCATGTTACCTGACCCGACTGACCTTCCCGTTTTGCCATCTCTAGCTATGAGCTCTATCTTTCAATTCATCTTATGTTGCTGCTGTTGGTTGTCTATAGGTTAACAAAGCTCAAAGTTCACAAAAAAGGTTTAAATCCATCAAGCTCTAAAGTTTCTAAAGGTATGCAATGGTTGAGGCATAGTCATAACACGTGTTCTATTATATGGCTAATTTCATTAGAAACTAAATTTTTTCTGGTTTTTGTCTTTGGTAGCCAACTTTTTAGTACAGAATAACACAAGGGTTTAGATAACCTGCTTCGGCTAATTCTTAGATCAACTTAGTATCAAAAGGTGATTTGGATTATGATTATATTGTTTTTCCATATCTTTAACTTTAACTGGGCTATTGTGGATCTAGAGTCAAGCTCTTTTTGTCTCTCAGATTTATGCAAAGGTATGGAACTGATTATATCTTTTTAAAAATATAAAACATATATATTTTTTTAACTTTCATTGCTTCTACTTCTACATGTAGATATTCAAAAGGGTCATGCTAGCTGCACACGCCCAAAATTATTTTCACACCCCAAAGCGCCGCGCTATGGCCAAAGCGCGGCGCTTCGATCGACAAAACGTGCTTCGATTGACGTTTGAAACATTCGATACTGTTTGACAGACATAAAGCTGATTGACATGTTTTGTCGTTAACTCTAAGCGCCGCGCTTTGGCCATAGCGCGGCGCTTCGATCCAACTTTTCACTTTTAAAAGCAAACTACTGATTGAGGTTCTTCTTCAGAGCTCTCGGTCTTCTTCTTCTTCACGTTGTTTACAAACATACGTGGGTATTCGAGTGTTTTGCTGTTTGTTGTTTACAAAAAACGATGTCGTGGTTAAACAACTATATTTTCGGTCAATATTCTGACGAGACAGTTGTTCCTGATTCTTACGAGGGGACCGCTATTTCTGACTCGTATGAGAAACCGGTCTCGTCCAACTTGAGGGAGGCAGAGGTTGTATCTGGCATTCGTTATCGTGATAACACGGTGACGCTGGATTTGAATACCCCTGTGGAGGACCCTTACGCACAACAAGGTTATTCGAATTTCGGTTACGGTGGCGAGTACAACTTTGTACAGCAGGAGTGTGGTCCAAACGACAGTTACGGTTGTCAACAGAGCTTACAAGGTTATTCGAATTTCGGTTACGGTGGCGAGCACAACTTTGAACATCAAGTATATTCGGACCTCGGTGACGATGGTGAGCCGGGGGATGTGTCTGTTGACGAGGAAGGCTGTTACCCGGTTACGTTTTCGTTTGATACGACGCAGACCTTTTCGTCACGTAAAGAGTTGGTGCGTTGGGTACAAGACACGGCAAAAGACAACGGTTACCTCATTGTGACTAAGAGGTCGAATAAAAGAGGAGAGAATTACAAGATTTGGTTTCAATGTACTTTTGGTGGGGAGCATAAGAGTATAGCTACACAGAGGAAAACGGGTAGCAAGAAAATAGGTTGCCCGTTCGAGATGATCGGGTTTTCGGAATCATCCGGAAGTGTTTGGAGGATCGAGGTGACGAAGGCGAAGCATAACCACACTCCTATTGAAAACTTAGAGGGTCACGCGTATGCGAGAAGGCTTTCTTCGGAGGATACAAAACTGGTTAAGGAGCTGGCAGAGCAAGACATTCCCAACCAAAGTATCTGGCGAACGCTGACAAAAAACAATCCGGCTAGAAAGCTTATTCCGAAAGATATACACAACGCTGTTCAGAAGATCAACGCCGAAAAAAATGTTGGTAAGTCTCCGATGCAAAAACTTGAAAGCATTCTTCTCGAAAAAAATTACACTTATTACATGCGCACGAATGAGATATCAAACGAAGTTGAAGATGTCTTCTTTGTTCACGAAAGATCATTCAATATGTGGTGTGCCTTCCCGCATGTGCTAATTATTGACGCCACCTACAAAACGAACATGTACAACCTGCCATTTGTTCAGGTCGTAGGCATGACGTCGACAAACAAATCGTTTGCGGCTGCTTGTGCGGTAATTTCCGCTGAGAAGTCAGAGAACTACCTATGGGTGTTGCAGAGGATCAAGTCTATGCTGGTAGGATGTATGGAACCGCGCGTGATTTTAACAGACAGGGATTTTGCGCTGATGAACGCGTGTGAACAAGTTTTTCCAAAAGCGCATAAGTATCTTTGTCGGTTCCATATTCAACAAAATATTAATAAGAACAGCAAGAAGAAATTCTCTGACAAGGATTGGAAAGAATTCGTACGTAGTTTTTGGTTATTGTGCGAGTCTGCGACCGAGGAAATATACAGGTATAACTTGGAAAACCTTGAAGCACAGCTGAAAGAAGATGACCGTGAACGTAGGTATTTCTTACATAATTATGTTCAAATTTTATATAATAACAAAAACTGACTATTTACGTTTTTTTTAATTTTAGAGGTTTTTGATTATATGAAGAAATCCTGGTTGGATCCGTACCGTGAAAAGTTTGTATCATGCTGGATTAACAAAACTATCAACTTTCACCAAACTACGACCAACAGGGTTGAGGGCATGCATGCAACACTAAAAAGTCACTTTCCAAGTCATCGCAACACACTGGATAAACTTGTACTGTATGTTGATCATGTTGTTGATAGACAATACACCGAGATTAGTACAAGCTTTGAAACAAGCCTCCGAAAAGTGATGACGCACCACAAGAAGCAGCCCATGCTTGCATATATTCTCAGAAAGGTTTCAATATATGCGATTGAGCTTTTGAGTAGGGAACTAAAACGTAAGGAAGACGGGTTGAGAGCCTACGGTGCAAGCTGTGGTTGCCAACTTTTTACCAGCTGTGGTTTGCCATGTGCCTGTCGTTTGGAAAAGTTGGAAAATAAAGGTAATTAATATCTTTGACCTTTCTCGTTATGATTCTGCCACCTAATTTGTTTTCATCCACAGGTCAGCAACTCCGGATCACACACATAGACGTGTTCTGGAAGAAGCTTAACTTCAAGCCTGCAAAGAAAAACATAGAGGATATCGATGTAGACGCGGAATTTGAAAAATTGAAACAAAAGATCGATCCAACACCCCCTCAAGTGAAAAGGAGCTTCTTTGAAAAGTTTCAGCAAATCCTCAATCCAGGGAACAATAACAAAAAACCTCCTGCTGTTCTGAAGAAAACTCGTGGTCGCCCAACATTGAAAACGCAGGAAGAAAGAAAGGTTGAAGCCGCTAGAAAAAGCTCGTACATTCCGTCGGAAGAAACTTGGGTCGAGGCCTCAGATGATCTTCCCCGTCACAGCTCGTACATATCACTCGAAGATTCTAGAAGACAAAAGAATACCAAACCGATCAACCTGCACCCTGATTTCCCGATGATCAAGCTCGGTCCTAAGACGGATATAGCGATCCGCAACTACGCATCTCAGATTCCCGAAGTGATCCATCCATACATCGTTAGAATAAAGGACGTGAAACCAGATGGTCATTGTGGGTTTCGATCGGTGGCTGTTGGGTTAGGAGTGAAACAAAATTCATATTTGATGATCCGGAAACAACTTATAAAGGAGTTACGTACGAACGAATCGCTTTGGAGGCAGCTTTTCGATCCGGAAAACATAGGACATTATGATGCGCTGCTTAGACGGATCAATTTCAAGGGGGTGGGACGAGCAGATATCAAAAATTACATGACGATGCCTGACACGGGGTTTCTTATTGCCCAACGATACGGTGTGATTGTTCACACCTTCGACATGCGTGGGAGCTGTACAATTTTCCCTCTGCTGGGCGGGCCAAACGAAGCTGAGCAACCTCACCTGGTGGTTGCGGTTGTGTTCGTCGACCATGGGCATTTCATACATGTAGATCTTGGAGGTTGTTATCCAATGCCTCCCCCAAACCCACTCTGGACAGCGAACAGAACAGAGCGCGCAGCAGCCTGGCACACATTATACAGGGATCAGATCAACGCGTACGAAATGCTTACGTATCGTGCCCCTGACCTTAATGTAACCCCATATGTTCACGATGTAGGTTAAATGTGTTTAATAATAATCACGTTTGTGTTTGTTCAATATATGCGTTACATCACGTTAAAAACCGAATGTCACCGACACGACCCAATCAGATTCAATACGCACTTGTACGACCCAAAATGACCATATACATCATAATACTACAATTAATGAAAAAATACGTCATGTTCATGTGCGGTAGGCGGCTGATACACATAACACCTCTCACAGGAGTACTTGTGCTTTCAAACCAAAATGATACGATATAACGGAATAAGACATCACACGTAACCGATTTGATCCGGAACTTGCAGTATAGTCCATATATTTCAAAAAATGATGTATAATGGAAAAAACGTAAAATTTAGACTATTATCGACGCGTTTGTGAATAAAAAACAATTTTAAAAATTTAAAAAAAGGGCCGAAGCGCCCCGCTTAGGTCATAACGCAGCGTTTTGGCCCCGAAGCGCCCCGCTTTGGCCATAGCGGGGCGCTTTGGCCCCTCGTTATACCTGAAGCGGGGCAGCCTTCTCCCCCATTTCACCCTCAAACAAAACACACACACTACGGTGCGATTACACACACTAGTGCGAAGATCGTCTTTTTCCGGATTTCAACCGCTATTAGGTACGATCGAACTTCGTTTATTGTTTTGGTTCAAGTTATATGTTTGATTTTGATTTGATTTGGGCGGTTGTGATCATGTTGCTGGGGCTGTTCTTCATCGCGAAGAACCAAAGCGCCGCGCCGAGGCCAAAGCGCGGCGCTTTGGTTCATGTTTATTTTTTTTTAATATTATTTGTTTAATATTATTTGTTTAATATTGTTTGTTTAATAATATTTGTTTAATAATATTAAAATTTTATAAATAATATTATTTGTTTAATATTATTTGTTTAATATTGTTTGTTTAATAATATTTGTTTAATAATATTAAAATTTTATAAATAATATTATTTGTTTATTATTTTATATTTAATATTATTTGTTTATTATTTAAAATTTTATAAATAATATTATTTGTTTATTATTTAAATTATATTTAATATTATTTGTTTATTATTTAAATTGTTTAAATAATATTATTTGTTTATTATTTTATATTTAATATTATCTTATCAACGTGCAGGGATGGATTCCTCCGATGACGAGATTGAGCATATGGAGGCTGAGGGAGATGAGGGAGAGCAGGAAGAGCCGGCATGTCCGTACCTGCAGTTTCCGCCGGGGTCACGGGCGAGGGGGAGATGCGCGAGGTTGCGCGCCATCCCCATTGGGGAGCATGTAGGGATAGACTGGGGCCTGTTGGAGACCGTGGGAGAGGCCGCGCGGGCGCGTGAGATAGTTGGACTAGATACTCCTTGGTCGCGCCTATTTGAGTTAGCGATGGAGGACTCGTACCCTGAGCTTACGTGGGAGTTTCTTTCCACGTTTACATACGCGCCGCATCCGGCGGATTACGTGGAGGACCCGGATTTTCCAGTCTACGAGGTTACATTCCGTCTTGCCGGTCAGGAGTTTCGGATGAGTGTGCGGCAGTTTGTTGTCCATACAGGTTTGTTTAATATCATTTGTTTATTTAATGTTATTTGTTTATTTAATGTTATTTGTTTATTTAATGTTATTTGTTTATTTAATATTATTTGTTTATACAGGTTTGTACACAGAGGCCGAGCTTGATACTGATTTATATACGCAGGCGGTTACGATGATGGACAGGCAGACGCTTATCAGTTTCTGGAGGTCCATTTCCAGGGTTCCCTTTGGGAGATCCTGGCAAAAGGCCACCACCATTAGAGACCCCTTGTTCCGATACCTGCAGCATATTATCGCGGCAACTATCGTGCCGCGGGGTGCCAGCAGGGAGAAGGTCAACCTCAGTGACCTTTTCTTTCTATACTGCCTACTGCGCCGCCAGCCCTGCGATCTAGCAGCCTGCCTGGCAGATTACTTTGCCACAGCATACCACCGGCAGCTCCGCGGGTGGGTGCACACTGGCTCATTCATCACCGCCATCGCACGCTCGCTCGGGATCGTGCCCGAGGGAGATCCGGTGCTGTCCGATCCGGTCCCGTCTACCAGGTTGGGCCGCGCGTCAGTTTCTAGCATGCAGATCACCCGTCGCTTTGATGTTGGTCTGAGGTTTAGGGGCGGAAACGGGCTGATTTGGGAGCCGGAGCCGGTGCCGGAGGTCATCCCGGTTGTTATTGAGGTGAGGCCTGGAGTGTTGGCCCCTCCTGGTGTTCAGGCGGCCGCTCGGCAGGCTCAGCTACAGGCTCTGGGACTCGATGAGTTCCCGGGCCAGCCTCAGGCTGAGGCTCAGGCTGAGGCTCAGGCTGAGGCTGAGCCTCAGGCTCACCCTGTATTAGAGGATCCGGCTCAGGAGGAGCATATCGAGGAGATCCCGGTACCACCAGTTCAGCCAGCTCCTGAGCCGCCACAGTACCCGCAGCACGTTTACGCTGACCTGCCTCCGGTAGCGCGTGAGGTGGCTCGGGACTTCGACCGGCGCCTCAGACGCCAGGCCGCACGCCAGGACTGGATCATCGAGACGCTCGTTTCTCTACGAGAGCGCGCTGGGTTGCCTCCACTTCCCCTCCCACCGTCCCCACCGCACGAGGATTAGTATCTTAGTTTGTTTGTATAGTGTTTTGTTATGTATTATGCAGTCAGTTGTACCTTTTTGTTTTGTATGTACAAACTGATATATATATATATATATTGCAGTTAATCTTCTATTTACATCACGTTGGTTTTGGATTGTTTACGTTTAATTCTTATGGTTTTCTGTACAATTTATTTAACGTGTTCGTTTAATTTAACAAAATAAACTAGGTTAACAGTTTATAAAGACGCACTTATATTATATACGTTTTATAAAAATAATGACGTAAAAAACGTAATTATAAAACAACGTATTATAAAACTCAAATACAATTTTTTCCTCCAAAAAACACTACCCAACTAACCCACATCCCACATATTTCAAAAAAAAAACAACACAAATTCCAGCCAACGCTTTTTGTCTTTTTGCACACTCCAAAGCGGGGCGCTTTGGAGTGTGCAAAAAGACAAAGGCCGTGTGCGAATAGACCAAGCCTATTCAAAATTTGATCGATGCAATTTGGTTGGCTGTTGATGTGATGGAATTTAAAGAAAAATATGTTTAGAATTTAAAGAGCAACAGAGATTTTTACTCATTTATTCATTAACGTGGTTGAAGTTGATGTCATTTTTCAGTTAGTAATATTGTACTTAGGGTATAAACTTATTATACAGGTTTCTTATATGTGTTAGCTATAAAGGAAACTAGCAAAGCAAGCAAAATGGTTGGAGGGGGAATGCTTGAGTCCACTTGGATGTATCAAAACCAATTTCCCTAAGTAAGTATACTTCTATAATTATTTTTAGAGTAAATTACAAAAATCGTCCTTTATGTATGTTACTTATTGCAAACTGTGTCATTTGTCTTCAATAATTACAGAAAACATACTCGATGTTTGCAAACCCTTGCAAGTTATGTCCTTTAGCCCTAACTCAGTTAATTTTTATGGTTAAATCTGACCAAATGGACCCCACATGAGGGTATTTTGGTCATTTTACTCTAATGTGGGGTCCATTTGGTCAGATTTAACCACAAAAATACCCTCATGTGGGGTCCATTTGGTCAGATTTAACCACAAAAAATTAACTGAGTTAGGGCTAAAGAACATAACTTAAAAGGGTTTGCAAACATCGAGTACGTTTTCTGTAATTATTGAAGAAAAAGGACACATTTTGCAATAAATGACATACATAAAGGACGATTTTTGTAATTTACTCTTATTTTTAGACGTGCATAAATATATGCAAGACAACACGCACAAGTACGGTTAGAATGAATCCGAATCCGACTCGACAAAACCCGAACACCCGAAAAAACAAACAAATTTGTTCTTCGACGTTAACTAATTTGTAATAATTTTAACCTTTTCTATTTTTTATTTTAGATGTGGAATGACACGAAAGAGGTTACGGATGAAGAAATAGAAAATACATTGAAGGATTTGATGCCGATTTTTTAATGGATTGGGTATTCTTTAGTTTAAATGTAGTTTATTTATGGATATTATCTATATATTAAAATGAAATGTCGGTGCTCAATGTATGAGCCCGACTTTGACCCTTTAACGTTTTGTTTTAACATGTTTGGTCCTCTCCACATGTCCTTCAATTGTCTCTTTCTTTTACTGCTTTACCATTTAAGTTTGAAGTTACAATTTAACAACCCTTTGATGGTACAAGCACAGGGCCACTACCGCGACAATAAACCGTTTCTAGCTGGTGATCGGCGATTTGTAAGAGAGCGAGAGAATGTGAGACAGAGAGAAAGAGGAAGCCAGGCGATGAATAAGGGGGGGGGGGGGTGTTGTTGGCTGAGGATGAAAAGGGATTCAGCAACGATTATATGGCGGCTATGTGGTTGTGGTTGGTCATGGCGGTCGGGTTTTCTGCCGAGGAAGATGGAGTAAAAGATGAAGCGTGAGGCTGGCTCTAAGGTTAAGATGAGAGAAATAGGTGATAATGTGATATGATTGATATCACTCAATGGGGCACCCCATTAAACCACAATGTATTTTATTTTTTACCTCCGGATTTATTAAATATAAATTACAGGTCACTGATCTCAACCTTTAAATTTCAATCTTTATGTGAAATTACGAACTCATAGGAATTTATAAAACTTATTAGCTGTGTCACTTGCACTAACATAATGCTTTTATTATTTAACTAAAGATTATATATTATTGTACTAATTAATTTTTAAATGCTTTGTTTAATATTTCACTTAGTTATTAATTAATCTTTTTAAATAACGACCAACGGATAAATACCCGGTTACCCTGGTAACCAAATGGCAAAAGCAGGCCCTATACGTCTGCGACTGCAAACAACATTGGGTAGTCCTAGCTCATCATCAACAGTTCCAGGTAAAACTGGCTACCCGAAGGTCCACTACGGTAATCTCTGATTGGGATCGGATTCGAACTTGAGACCTACGGACTCAAACCCAAATCTTCACTTCCCCTCCAATGCCAATTGAGCTATAGCTTTTTGGCATGAAATAACCTTAACATGCTTATTAGCTTTTTGGCATGAAATTACCCACTACTAATTTACTTTGCTTACTCGCAACTTTAATTAACTTACCATTCCATCCATTAACTATCGTTATCACAACATTTCGCACATGTTGCATCCCCGCCGCAACGCGCGGGCTGGAAACCAACTAGTTAGTATAGTTTTGAATAGATTTAGGTTCTGTTTGTTTTTTCTGCAAGAAAATGTCTGTAGTCTGCGGACCACATCTGCAGGCATCTGCAGGAGAAGAGGTGGTCTAAATGTCTGCAGTCTGCAAGGAGAAGAGTGTTTGTTTTACATATAACCCTTCTCTTATTTCTCTTCTCACAAACTGATTTATCAAAATAGTTGAGCAACGAAAATTTACCGATAAATATCTGAATACAATATAATAAAATATTCAAATGTAATATAAAGTAATGACAACATTTTTCAGAATAGTCTTCATCACCTACAGACGAAAATAGAAAAATTCACCAAAACCCTTTTCAATTTCTTCAAAACCATATCAAAAAGTTACTTTATAAAACCTTACCAATTGAATAAAGACAACAGGAACAGGTGGCTAACAAAGAAGCTAGAACCCCAAAAAGTTACTTTTCAATTTCTTCAAAACCATATCAAAACTTTGAAGCTAGAACCCCAACAATTTCAGACATAAATAAACGACAACAGGAACAGGTGGCTAACAAAGAAGAGGTGAATGACAGCTATATATCTCTGAACCGATCATCATCCTCCGGTGACGGCAGGGCTGGGGGAGGAGGGTGACGGCGGCGGGGCTGGGGACGGAGGGTGACGGTGGCGCTGGGGATGAGGGTGAAAGCGGCGGGGTTGGGGGAGGAGGGTGACGGCGGCGGGGATGGGGGAGGAGGGTGACGGCAGCGGTGGTGGAGGAGAGGGGTGGAGAAGATATGCTAGGGTTTTGGATGAAAAGGGAAGAAGATATGCTAGGGTTTCTGGTTTTGTGTTGTGTTTGTGATATCAGGGATGGAAGAAGAGGGAAGAAGAGTTTAGAAGAGGCTATCCCACATCTGCATCAAGAAGAGGAGTTGCAGAGGTTTTTTAATGAAATGTCTTCGAGAAAACAAACACTCTGCAGACCCTAACGTCTGCGCGTGGTCTGCGCGGTGCAGACATAAGAGGACAAGAAGAGCTTTTGAGAAAAAACAAACACCACCTTAGTACTGAATTGTTATTTTGCCGCGTTAATATTGTAGACTTTTGGGTATAAGGTGTATTGGCCATCTGGTTGATTTGAGCATGTTTGGATTTGACTATGTTGAATATATGTCTGGATTGATTGTTTGGAATTTGGACTGCCGATTTTTTTTCTGTAGATTAGATTTTTATTTGTTTGGAATTTGAACTGCATATTATTTGTTTGGAATTTGACTATCGATTACTTTTTTTTACATAATTTCTTATAAGTTGTGGTTCCTATAACACCGACTAAAAATTGTTTTAAAAATATAAAGTAATTTTAAGTCGAGGTTTAATGCCCCAACTAAATGCACTTTTCTAAAAGTATTAACAACTTTTAAGACGGGGTTCAACAAACGGCGTCTATTAATTAACACATTTTAATGCCCCAACTAAATGCACTTTTCTAAAAGTATTAACAACTTTTAAGACGGGGTTCAACAAACCGCGTCTATTAATTAACACATTTTAACACATTTTAATGCCCCAACTAACACATTTTAACAACTTTTAAGACGGGGTTCAACAAACGGCGTCTATTAATTAACACATTTTAATGCCCCAACTAAATGCACTTTTCTAAAAGTATTAACAACTTTTAAGACGGGGTTCAACAAACCGCGTCTATTAATTAACACATTTTAACCGCGTCTTTTGGTCACTTTTGTACTAGTGATTTAATTCTATAATTGTAATTTAGATGTTTAAATCCGGACGGTGATTCATGTATGCTTTCATGGCCTTTGATGACAAGTGGGACCATCCATACTTCCTCTAAAGAAATATTATATTTTCAATAAATTTGAAACAAACCGCCGTGAGGCTATGCTTAACATGATTTGGTATGAAATTTGGGCTGGTATGTCGTGTCAACTCCATATGTTAAGACACGAACCTGAAACCGGTATATATGAACATGACAAAAAAATTATTGTGTCAGATTTTTCAAACAACGAACACGTACCTGTTAATAAACATGTTACACGAAATGACCTGTTAAGACACGGAAAAATTACCAGCGTATCATACAGCCTGTTAAGATACGAACACGACCTGTTATTAAATATATAAACTTTACTTCCAGGTAATTTTTTTATTTAAACTTACCCACATATTTTTTTTATTTAAAATTATAAGCGTGTTATTAACGGGTCTTAACAAGCTAACATGTTAAGACACGAAATTAAATAGGTTTTAACGTGTCGACCTGTTATAAACACGAAGCCTGTTAAGGTTAAACATGAAACATGTTAACTTCGTGTAAATTCGTGTTATCATATTCGTGTAGAAATTGTCAGCCCTGTATGAAATAAACTAGCTTCTAAGATTAGAACTATTATCTTTGTTTTTTTAATATGTTATCACTTACATTTAGAATATGTGATATGTATGCCCTTGAATATATAGTGTTATATAGCTTACACTATGCATGTGTTAATAAACGGCCGGCATACTGATCGTGCATGCAATATTCTTTAGTCGTACACTTGTATTTTAAGTTTGTTTTGCAACATTTTGCTTCTACAATGTTAAAAATCAGTCATTGTCATTATTCCTACACATTTCATACCGGTGCCTACACTTTAAAAGCATTATTGAATAAAAGCTTTTGCTTTTGTAGTGTAAACAATCAAATGGAATCCGGCTTTCGATCGCATTATTTGTGCCTGTTGGATAAAATATTGGATTCTTATAATAAAATAAAATGAAGCCCAAAAAGTTATATCATGCATCTCCTTATCAATTAAGTCGGGTTTTATTGGAAAGGAGTGGCTGACGAAAATTTGGCATCTTTAGGTGCTGTTTGTTTTTACAGACATAAACTGTCTGCAAGCTGATTTCATTTGTTTTCATGTCTGTAACTGAAGATGTGATCTGAAGCTCTGCAAGCTGAAAATATAAGACTGTTTGTTTTTATAAATTGATACCGTCTGCATAACTGAAAATATAAATTGGTTTGTTCCCCTTTTTCTCTCATAACCCACAACATCAGCCACCTACCCCCTTTACTCCTCTCCCTCTCGTTATTCATAAACCGGCGCCGGAGCAACTCCGGCCGGCTGCCGGCGGTGCTTTTTCTCCAGCAAAGACACCCATCTAACCTCCTTCTTTATATACACCTACAAACGCTAGAGAGAGAGAGAGTGAACGTCTAGAGAGAGAGAGAGAGAGCAGCGGAGAGAGAAAAGGGTCGGCCTCCTCCTCGCCGGCAACAACTCCGGCCGGCAACGATGACGACGACGATGCTGATGATGACGAAGAACGACGATGCTGATGATGAATCGATGATGTTGATGATGAATCGATGATGCTGATGATGAATCGATGATGTTGATGAATCGATGATGTTGATGATTAATCGACGATGGTGGTTCACGGCAGCAGAGGTATGACCAGATTTAGATTCAGAACGAGACGGAGAGGAGTAAAGGGGTAGGCGGCTGATGTTGTTTGGAGAGGAGTAAAGTGGATGTCGCCGGAGATCTTCAGCGGCGGAGAGATGGGGGCACTGGTCGGAGGAGAAGACGGTGGTCGGAGTTTCAGGTCTGGGTCTTCATTTGTATTTGGGTGTTTGTTTTGGTTCTTGTGATTGTGAAGATGTTTTAAGCAGGGATCCAAAGCTTATTTTTTAAGATGAAAAAAGTTGAGTTCAGATCTGTTTAAAGAAAAAAAAACAAACAGTCTTTGAAGAACCAAAGAATCGAGTTAGGGCCGAAGCCTGTAATCGAGGGTTTGGATCTTGTAAGAGACTGGGAGACTTCGTCCTGCAAAACAGAAGACCGTTAGGCTCGCCGCAGAGATGGGAGGGCCCTTCTGCGACCACCCTCCGGCGTGAGGATAAGTATTGGTGGAGAGAGAAAATAGAGAGAGAAAGTAAGGACGAAGGTTTAGAAAATCGTACTTGGCTTTGTACTTGATGGGGTATTTATAGTGGTCAACTGAGATGACGTCACTCGTCCAGACGCACTTGAATGGCAGTTCGTCCTCGGAGTTATGAGGGAACGGATATATCTGAGATGTCCGTTCCAGGGGAGTCCGGTTCGTCCTGAGGGACCATGTCCGGTTCGGATATGTGTCTTCAGTCTTCAAGGCCTTATGTCTGCCCGCCTGCAGACATAGGCTCTTTGCAGACGTTTTAAGCAAAAACAAACAGGTTTCATGTGTTTCCGGTAATATATATTTTTATATAGTTACTGTCCGTAAATAAATCCGTCATTGTTTCTATCTAGTTATCTAAAATGGAAAATTTTAACTCTAAAAAGGTTTATGAAGCGCTGGTCCCAACCTTTAGACCGTGGGGTATGGTGGGGCTTGGGTTAGGGCATTAGTTGACACGTGGCTTGGGAGGGCAGACATGAGGCGACCCACATTCAACACGGTATGGTGGGGCGGAGGTTTGGGGCGTGGGTTTGGTGGACTTCGCTGGGTTGACCCGCTGGGCTGTTTGTTTTAAAACAACAAATTTAATTTTTTTAATATTTTTAAATAAAGAAAATTACATAAAAAAAATTCCAAACGTTTATATTTGTTTTTTATCTCTTCTCTCATCTCCAAGACTAGTTGCAACTCGTCACCCTGTAGGTGATCAATCGGCTGGGATAGAATTTTCAAATCATCCCGTCTTTGTTTCAGGGCATCTCTAGCGGCATCTCTAGCTTCTTTCTCTTTCGTTGTTCTGCCCTTTGTTGTTGGAAGACGTTGAATGTATCTAACTTGCATGCAAAGTCATCCAACTGATCGTTGTATATTCCCCTACGCGAGCCCGAACTCCCAGCTGAAGGCGCTGCCGTACCAGATCTTGATTTTTGAACACGCCTTTTTGCGGCATCTCTTCCATACTCAGGCCGGTTTGGGCTTGGCGAATCATCCAAAAGGTCCTCAAACTCTTGATCTCGTGCATCAGATTGGGCTTGGGACGAGGCCCTTGACCTTTTGGAAGACGTGTTACTTTCGCTACCACTGGGGATATTCGCCCACTTTGGATGGAACTTACAAATCTCCCAACAATGCATGAAACGGAAGTCGGTCCCCACATTTGATTTGAATTGAACCAATGCATTCGTCACAATGTTGGCTTCGTTTTCACCACTTTTTGGGTTTTGCTTTGCTTTATTTAAAAACCCACTATATTTTGTAAGTTGGCCGCTAATCTCGCTCCACTTCGAGGATAAGTTATCGGTTTCATGATAAGCCTCCCTTCCCAATTCTTGATGGAATACTCTACTAACCGCTTCCCACAAATGGGTTCGATGTTGAGAATTTTCTATTTTAATAAAAACAAAATTTAATATATTACAAAGTTATATAAAAAATAACCATTAATAAAAACAAAGTTTAAGAATACCTAAAGTTGCATGTTGAGATTGTTGAAACCAACCCCTCGCCAATGCAAGTTCTTCAGGAACGGTCCATTTTAGTTGTTTTCGTTTGACGGTTTCGAGTGCTTTATCCGCCTCGGTTTTTTTTCTTATGGCTTCTCTTTTTGATGGGTTTCGATGCGGAAGGACCATCGTTGGGTGGTTGAGTTTTGGGGACAGTTTCGTTTTGTGAAAGGTCGATGGAGGTTGGTGAAAGGTTGATGGGCGTTTGTGTAAACGGGGTAGGTATCGAATCATCGGTGTGTGGGAAGTTAGTAAACAAACGATTCCCAAGAAGCGATGCATAACTCGCTTCTTGGGGCATAGAAGAGTGTATGAAAATGGACGAGACATTGGACGATTGGGTGGTGGGCTAGGATTATTTTCTTGGAATGCAAACGGGTTGCTCGGGTCATAAGCACGGTTATGAGGATGCATTTTTTCGTTTTGTAGAAGGAGAATTGAAGATGATTATAGAAGATGTGGTTGAATGTGGTAAAAAATGGAAGAAAAATGTGAGTTTTATAGTGAAAAAATAATTTTTTTTAAGATAGCCGTTGGCCAACGGCTAGTTTGGTTTGTCCAGTGAGAGCCCGCCATGTCAGCTTGGCCAGACCGCCCCACGCCCGGCTTGAAACCCAAGCCTCAAGGGCCACGCCCCAACCCAAGCCCACCGGGGGTGGTGGCTTTGGCGTTTTACCCCAACCCACGCCCCAACCCAAGCCCCATACCCCATAGTCTTAATCAACCGAGAATGATAGGATTGCATTATATTCGCTATTGGCATCCTCCAATTTCTATGGAATGGTTCTTTCTTCATGGTTATTTCTCACCTTTACACACACTAAGATTCTTTGACAAGTGTACAGTCAAACAAAGCACTCATCAATTCTGCGACGAGTATGAGGAATCTGTGGATCATGTATTCACGGCATGTTCGGTGGCTGACTGGGTATGGGTGGCGGTCAGTGCGTGGTGCAACATCCCCCGATTTTCGCTTTCGAATTCAAAGATCTAATGGAAATTCATAATTCTCTTCAGTTTGGTAAGAAAGCGAAAAAAATTATTCTTGGGTTGGTTATTATTTCCTATTGGTGTATTTGGAAAGTCAGGAACGAGTTGGTTTTCAAGTGGATCATGAGAAGTATGCAAGATATTTTGGTAGAGATTAAGTCGAATGGATTTAGGTGGGTTAAAAATAGATCATCTTGTAAATACATCAGTTGAAAGGAGTGGTGTAAATACCTTATGTAAATGTTGTAATTTGCCCTTTACCCGTTTGGGTCGGGGGTGTTGTTTTGTTTGGCCTTTTGTCCGATTGGGTCGGAAGTATGTTTTAATGAAGTTTTAGTTTAAAAAAAAACTACGTGATGGGAACTAATGCTTTGTTAACATTTTATTATCTTTATTTAAAAAAATAGAATATGTTTTTGCTTATTTCTAGAATCTATGATTTAATTTCTTGAATAATGTTAAAAAAAATAATAATAATAACAATAATCACTAGTACAAAAGCAGTTTTTTGTTGCTAGGATTTATGTCTTTTTAAGAGGTTTTTGAGAGAGCACCAACAAATATACCTGCTGCTCAATAAGAGCACCATTAAATCTCCACAAAAAAAAAAATCAATAATAGAAACTAAATCAGTCCACCAATAAATCTCTAAACACCACTAAAAAATCAATATTAGAAACTAAATTAGTTCACCATTAAATCTCTAAACACACCACCAAAAAATCAATGATAGAAACCATAAATGTTATTTATATTTTTTAAAAATAAAATATAAAAAGGTTATTGGCGATGGATTTTCTGAACAAATGTTTTTTAGTTTTATTTTATTTAAAAAAAATCCAAGATCTAATACAAAGGAAAATAATACAAAAAAACTATACAAACAAAAAAAATGTAAAATCTACAAGCATAATGAAATAAAATTACATGTTTATGAGAAGCTACAAAGAATGAGTTACAAATATGATTTCTATAAAGTCATTTCCTAAAATAACAATTTAAACACATACAATCAAACCAAAACAACATAGTGTATAATTGTACATCCTTGGCACTTCAACGCATAAATGACGTCCATCGCCATAATAGTTTGCCGGCGAGTATCATGGGTGTATTTGATGGCATCACGCATAAAATCATCAAGAAAGATCTTCAAAAATCCCGTGTCTCTTCATAGATAAGGCCATTGATACACTTTATGCCACATCGCCAGTTTCTTGATACTGTGGAAGTCGTTCAGGAAAACTTTTCGGTAATGCTTTGCTCCTCCTTAACATTTTTCTCTTTCTAAAAAAGATTTTGATTTTAACGTTGTGTTTGTATATATGTGGGTATAAAGGTTGTGTTTTTGGAGGCTTGAATTGATCCATTGATTGAATAGGAGGAGAGCAATTAAAAACCGTAGGATTATGATCCATGTGATGCCTAACAAAATGTTTTGATTGGTTCACTTTGTTGGTGCTATTAACAACTTAACCCTCAAAAAATTAATTTAATGGTGTTGTATAACTTCTAAGCATTAATGGTGCTTTGTAATCTATTTTTTTGGTGGTGTGTTTATTTATTAGTGTGGTAATCTTGTTATTTGGTGCTTTGTATTCTAAAACACCACCAAAAATTGAATTTGTCACCACCAAAAAAATGGTTTTGTACTAGTGAATTATAATAATAATAATAATAATAATGACAATAATAATGACAACAACAACAACAACAACAACAATAATAATAATAATAATAATAATAAATAAAAAATAATTAAAGTCATTGGTATTATTTCCAAGCATTTCAAAATGGTGTGATACATTAAATACATTATTGAATAAGGGGTAATATCAAATAAAAAGTTTATTTTGCCTAAGTAGGATGAGAAGAAATCTTAACCATTTATTTTTCAAATCAATGGTTAAGATTAAAATATAGGAGAAAGAAAGAGTGCAATGGTATCTTGAGAAAATCTTATTTATGGATTTTCTCTCTCCACATGCAAGTCACATGCATATTCCACCCCCATTTTTTAAACGTTCATAACTTTTTTATACGACATTATTTTTTCATAAAAATTGCACCGTAAAATCGAGCGTTTTTTTATCTTTAATTTAAGTACCATATTGCTATATAAAATATGAAGACTAAAAACCCACTAAAATGTGTTGTATTTCTATGTTGTATAACATTTTTTTGTGCTGGATTTTTGTACTATATTTTTGTGCTAAATTTTTTGTCTTAAAGTTTTTTTTCTCACTTTTTGTGCTGGATTTTTTTGTACTATATTTTTTGCTGACTTTTTTCGTGCTATATTTTTTGTACTAGATTTTTTTGTGCTATATTTTTTTGTACTACATTTTTTGTGCTATATTTTTTTGTACTAGATTTTTTGTGCTAGATTTTTTTGTACTAGATTTTTTGTGCTAGATTGTTTTGTACTAGATTTTTTTGTTGTATTCTTAAAAAAAACAAAAGAAGTGCCACATGTCATTTTCACTCCTATTTATAAGGACCAAAATGCCCCTCCTTCCTACTTATTAGGAGTACCACATGTCATCATCACAATTCTTCTTAGGCTACTTAGGCAAAATCCACTTTTTAGTGGATCTTTCCCCTATTAAATAAAGCTTTAAATAATTGTAAAGCATCAATTGGAATCCACTTTTTGATCGCTTTATTAATTCATGCAGCAACTTTAAGGAAGAGCACAAATCCTGTTTTTCCGGTAACATAACTAGTTACCGTCCTTAAATCCACCACTGATCTTCAATTTATCTCCATCAGATCAAATCATCAGTTTGTTTCCCCAGGAAGAGCATAGTCGTTATGGGAAACGACTCAGCAAACGATTATCTTAACATTTTGGATGAACTCGTAGATCAATACCACCTTCCTGATGCACGAATCAAGTTGTTGTTGCGTTATGTAAAGCCTATAGCCCGACCAGAACTCGAAAACGGTTTTAGCGAACCTATGATGTGGATTGGGATGTATATCGCGGTGGCATCTCTGGTTTGCATCCTTTCCATGGTGGCTGATTTGTTACATGGTTTACGTAGCAGAAAGCTATGGTTTCCGCAGGGCCGTTCCAAGCTTTTTGGAGGCCTAAGACAAAATGAAATTTTGAGGCCCTTTTTTCTTCTTTGGTTATTATAAGCAATACTCCTTTATCCGTGGTTAGAACCAAACAAAAATCTAACACAATTAGAACACATAGTGGTTTGTTTTTATAAGAAATCAAACAAATCTTAAACAATAAGTTTGCAGTAATATTAATAGCTAGCATATTAAATTTTTTTAAGTGGAGGCCCTACTTTTTTAGAGGCCCTAGGCCAAAGCCTAAGTTAATTATCCTATAGGTCCGGCCCTGGGTTTCCGTGTACATATTTTAGAATCAATGCAGCTTTTCTCACCATAATATCGGTTGCAATGAAGTTACCTGTGGATCTAACCGGTTCGATGCCCGGTTATGTGGATCAGGCGGCAAAGCTCGGAAGCATGGCCTTTATGTGCACCATGATGGCTAATCTATTGCCTTGTTTAGCAATCATGGACAACAATGACCTTTTTTCAAACATCGTAGCTTTGGCTATTCTTGTAATCACGTTGGTTGTGAATGTTTACATTCAAATACAAACGGCCCTCACTATTTGCACACCTTGGCAGGCTATCTGCACACTTAGGGTTTACATACGCTGCGTAGAGGTCAATACGCAGCGTATAGGAACCCTATACGCTGCGTATTGACCTCTACGCAGCGTATGTAAGGGGAAGGTACACGACCAGACAGTCAAACCTAGTACCATGTCAAATCAGTCTGCCATACGCTGCGTATTGACCAATATGCAGCGTATACTGGTAACCCTATACGCTGCGTATTGATCAATACGCAGCGTATGTCAGACTGATTTGACACTGATACGATGTTGTCCAGGCACGTGAATAAAGTAATACGGGGAGTAGAGAGCTATACGCTGCGTATTGAAGTAAATTTAGAAGTCTATGTAGCTCTGCCTTCTTTTCATCTTCGCACAAGCAACACTTCATCTATTCTTCTGTGTTTCATATTCTTCTTCAGTAGAGAATTTACACCCCAAACCAAAATCATTTGTTCTGTTTTTTGTTCAATCTTGTTAAAATGTCATCATTTTGGAACGAGAATTATTTCGGTAATCGCTATTCTAACGACACACGGGGAGCAAATGCTGCCAATGAGGAGGAGGAGGAGGTTGTGTCTGGAGTCCCTGTTGATCAAAAAACACAGTTGCCAGACTTGAACAAGACTCCCACTCCACCTGTTGATGAACCAAATTACCCGGCGCATCAAGTGTATCCAGATTACGGATACGGGTATGAATCTCCGTACGTGCAACAAAGTGGATACGGTGCTGAGAATGCACCTGTTGATGAACCATATTACCCGATGCAGCAATCGTATCCGGGTTACGGGGTATACGGGGATGAAGGTGGATACGGAAGTTACAGTGGATACGGTGGTGAAGGTGGATACAGGGGTGAAGGTGGTTACAGTGGATACGGGGGTGAAGGTGGATACAGTGGATACGATAGATATGGGGTGAAGGTGGTTATAGTGAATACGTGGGTGAAGGTGGATACAGTGGATACGATACATCACTTTATGAACCATCTACCCCGGGCAATCCGTTACAAATAAATGAGGTATCACATTAAAATAATAATAATAATAATAATAATAATTATTATTATTATTATTATTATTGTTATTATTATTATTATTGTTATTATTGTTATTATTATTATTGTTATTATTGTTATTATTATTATTATTATTGTTATTAAAATAATAATTATTATTATTATTGTTATTATTATTATTATTGTTATTATTGTTATTATTAATTGGTTTTTAATAAACCAACCTTTGCCCCATTGGTAAATAATAATCATACCTACAGAATTGTTAATTAATAATACTACGTTTCAATAAGTTGGTACTCAATGGACCTCCGTTAGTTTTTTTTAACTGAAGTTAGTTTTTAAGTTTTATTTATTACACAAACAGTCCCTGTAGTTATAATTTACTAGTTTTAAGTCTTATTTATTACACAAACAGTCCCTGTAGTTATAAAAAAATTCATAAAAATAAAAAAAAATCTAAAAATTCAAAAAAATCATAAAAATTCTAAAAAAATAAAAAAAACTCTAAAAAATCATAAAAATTCTAAAAAACATAAAAATCCTAAAAAAATAAAAAAAATCTAAAAAATCTAAAAAATAAAAAAAACTCTAAAAAATAAAAAGAATTCAAAAAAAGCAAACGTTTCGACGCGAACCGTTTCCACCCGGACCGTTTCGACCCGGACCGTTTCGACCCGTACCGTTTCGACCCAGACCGTTTTCGACCCGGACCGTTTCGAAAACGGTAGTGGTGGTGGTGGCGGTGCTGTGGTGGTGGTGGCGTTGCTGTGGTGGTGGTGGTGGTGGTGGCGGTGGTGGTGGTGGTGGTGGTGGTGGTGGCGGTGCTGTGGTGGTGGTGGTGGCGGTTGCGGTGGTGGTGGTGGTGGCGGTGCTGTGGTGGTGGTTGCGGTGGTGGTGGTGGTGGTGGCGGTGCGGTGGTGGTGGTGGTGGTACGCGTCGAAAACGGTACGGGTCGAAGCGGTCCGGGTCGAAAACAGTTCGGGTCTAAACGGTACGGGTCGAAACGGTACGGGTCGAAACGGTCCGGGTCGAAACGGTCCGGGTCGAAACGGTACGGTTCGAAACGGTTCGCGTCGAAACGGTTCGGGTCAAAATGGTTCGCGTCGAAACGTTTGCTTTTTTTGAATTTTTTTTTATTTTTTTAGAGTTTTTAGAGTTTTTTTGATTTTTTTTTATGATTTTTTATGTTTTTTTGATTTTTTTTAGAATTTTTTTTGATTTTTTTAGAATTTTTATGATTTTTTTTTAATTTTTTAGATTTTTTAGATTTTTTTTTATGAATTTTTTATAACTACAGGGACTGTTTGTGTAATAAATAAAACTTAAAACTAGTAAATTATAACTACAGGGACTGTTTGTGTAATAAATAAACCTTAAAAACTAACTTTAGTTAAAAAAAAACTAACGGAGGTCCATTGAGTACCAACATATTGAAACGTAGTATTATTAATTATCAATTCTGTAGATAGGATTATTATTTACCAATGGGACAAAGGTTGGTTTATTAAAAACCAATTTCCCTTATTATTATTATTATTATTATTGTTATTATTGTTATTAAAATAATAATAATAATAATAATTATTATTATTATTATTATTATTATTGTTATTATTGTTATTATTATTATTGTTATTATTATTATTATTATTATTATTATTGTTATTATTGTTATTATTATTATTGTTATTATTATTATTATTATTATTATTATTATTGTTATTATTGTTATTAAAATAATAATTATTATTATTATTATAATAATAATAATAATAATTATTATTATTATTATTGTTATTATTGTTATTATTGTTATTATTATTATTATTGTTATTATTGTTATTGTTATTATTATTATTATTGTTATTATTGTTATTGTTATTGATAATTATAATTATTATTATTATTATTATTATTATTATTATTATTATTATTATTATTAACGTAACTTTTTTTAGCTTTTCATGTCTCTAACTGATTTGAAGAATTGGGTACAAGAAACGGGAAAGGAGTATGGTTACGTAATTGTTACCCGCCGATCAAAAAATATTGGCGGTACTACTGGGATGGTATGGCTTGTGTGCGACCGTAGTGGTGAGCACCGTAGTAAAGCAACAGTTAGGAAAGCTGGTAGCAAAAAAATCGGTTGCCCATTTTCATTACTCGCCATCCGGGACGTGACGAATGACACGTGGGAGTTAAAAGTGGACTGTGCGAACCATAACCACGAACCTACGACGAGTCTGTTGGGCCACGCTTTTGTGCGAAGATTTACTAAAGCCGAATACAAGCTAGTGGAGCAGCTAACTGCTCAAAACATGGAGCCACGTATCATATTTCAAACCCTAAGAAAGCAGTTCCCCGACAGCCTGCACGTTCAGAAAGACGTGCAAAATGCGGTACAAAAAATTAGAGCGCCAATAATGGACGGAAAGAATCCTATTCAGGCACTGGAAAGCCTACTGCATGACCACCGATTCATTTACGACACCCGACAGGATCCCAAAACAGATGTCGTAACAGAGATTTTCTTTGTTCATCCTTATTCAATCACTATGTGGCGTGCATTCCCGCACGTGATGTTGATCGACGCGACCTACAAAACAAACCTCTACAACATGCCATTTGTCCAGGTTGTGGGTATGACGTCGACCAGCAAGTCTTTTTGTATCGCACATGCCGTTATTTGTAAAGAACGAAGGGGTAACTACGTGTGGGTGCTTGAGCGGATCAAGTCAATATTGCATGAATGTATGATGCCGCGTGTGATAGTCTCGGATAGGGAGCTTGCCCTAATTAACGCGTGTTCTAAAGTATTCCCGAACGCAACCAGGCTTCTATGCCACTTTCACATCCAACAAAATATAGCTAGACAGTGCAAGAAAGGGTTCGATAAAGAAGATTGGGGGAAATTTATGTCGTACTGGCGGAGATTGTGCGAATCTTCATCAGAGCCCATGTACAAGTACAACTTGGATAAAATGTATAACCGACTCGTGGTTGCCAACCGAGAAAGTAAGTGTTCCTTCAACAAACGACTCACCCAATCTATTATATTTTACACACGCTTTTACATTTCATTATTTTATTTTTGCAGGTGTCTATGATTACGTCTACGAAAACTGGCTCAAAGACTATAAAGAAATGTTCGTTTATGCGTGGACCGATAAGTGTCGCAACTTTGGTCAGCGCACCACCAACAGAGTTGAGAGCCAGCACGCAAATTTAAAAAGATACGTTACGCGCGGGAGTTCATTGGAGCGAATAGCAAGATGCGTCATTGATATAGTTGAAACTCAGTACGATGAAATACAAAAAAGTTTCACTGAGAGCATCGAAAAAACGATGAACCACCACAGACACCGACTGTTGGATAACCTACGTGGAAAGGTTTCCCATGAAGCACTTGATTTGCTGTCAAAAGAGCTAATGAGGAAGATGGAGGTGTTGCGGAAACTTAACGCATCATGTGGTTGCCATATGTGGCTTAGCTATGGATTGCCGTGTGCTTGTAGGCTGGAAAACTACAAACGTACAGGTAAAAAATATTAAAACTACAAACCTTTTGTTATTTTGTACGATTTAGTTGTTTCTCACACCGTATTAACTTAACTGTGCAGGGCGTATGATACAACTCGACGACATAGATGTATTCTGGCGTAAGCTTGACTTGCTCCCGTGTAAACTGGTAGACGAGGAGGTCGATGTTGTAGCAGAGCTAAATAATGTGCGGCAACATTTAGAGGCGCAGTCCCCCGTTCAGCAAAAGAGTTTGCTTTCAAAGATAAAAGCGGTCTTCACCCTGAAATCGTCAACCAAGAAACCACCGATCGTCCAGCAAAATACTCGCGGTCGGCCTACATCAAAGAAAGTACAAGAAAGGCTAGATGAAGCTGCGAGGTTAGACGAAGCTGCGAGATACAGCTCCTATGGCGAGGACAGCAACGTATATACCGCTTCCCCCAAACATAGGTACGATTTACCCCGACACAGCTCATACGTACCGTCAGAGGGCTCTCGTGGAACTGGTTCAGTTGTAAAGTCTGAAAAACCTAAAATGCAACGAAACAGTTCAACGAGTTATAAAAAGAAGGAGACGCGGGATGATAAGGGTTTTCCATTAATGAAGGGGGACGAGCACTTGTTAAGCATTGAGAGGTTTAAGGATCAAATTCCAACAGAGTTTCACTCTTACATATCGCGTATACAAGATGTGACCCCAGACGGTCATTGTGGGTACAGGTCTGTGGCTGTCGGGTTAGGTTTTCTGGAACACGCATGGCCCAATATTCGAAGAGATTTACTACTGGAGATTGACCATAACGAGGCGCGTTGGAAGCATGTATTCGAAACATATAAGAAAGGAGACTTTGAACGAATACGTAAGAGCATCGAATGGCATTCATTGAAAGCGTGCGGTCCAAGTCACTGGATGGAAATGCCCCAGGTAGGGCTTCTCGTAGCGCAAAGGTATAATATTGTCCTCCACGTGCTAAGCATCGAATGGAGCACTACCATCTTCCCATTAACGGATGCCCCACTAGATCCACGACCTCAAGCGATAACGCTCGTACATGTTGACGGGGGACACTTCATACATGCTAAGTTGGAAGGAGACTACCCCATGCCTTTAGCGACCCCGTTGTGGTCGACACATCGATCAATAGCTGCGGAACGGTGGGAAGAAATGTATAGACCGCGGTTACAGCACTACTACGAGTTAATCAATCCTAAAGCAGGCTTAGACAAAGACAGAGAACCGAGTATAAATGATATCAAAGATTAACCGGAAACTTGTATTTTTGTAAATTGTAGAATTTTTTTAATTTATAAAGTTTGTATCATTTTTAATTTTTATAATTCATAATTTTTGTATTATTTATCAAAGGAAAACACAAAAAAAAATTAAAAAAATAGAACTTTATATACGTTGCGTAGGGATCCCTACGCAGCGTATGTAGTTAAATGGACAAAAAAGCCCCTGTTTTTGGCTTCGTATTGCCTCAACACAAGGGTAAAACAGTAAAATGAGCATTGTTATACGCAGCCTATGGATCCATACGCAGCGTATGTAAAAGGCGGACAATTTCCCCCCAAACCAAAATTTCAAAACCTATATATGTTAAATTACTATTTTGCCCTTGTGTTTGGGGCAATACGAGGCTAATTGTAGGGTAAAAAGGTCATTTTACAACCTTTGTATACGCTGCGTATGGAGCTCTACGCATCGTCTGAAAATTTCAGGAGAATAATAATAATAATAACAATAATAATAATAATAATAACAATAACAATAACAATAATAATAATAATAATAATAATAATGATACGCAACGTAGAGATCCATACGCACCTTATATAGGGATGGTAAATGACCTTTTTACCCTTATTGTCAGCCTCGTATTGCCCCAAACAGAAGGGTAAAATGGTAAACTTATTATTCTTATACGCTTCGTAGGGCTCTCTACGCTGCGTAGAGGTACTGATTTAAATCAGGGAAATACCTACGCAGCTGTGTTCTTCCCCAAATCTCAAAAACACACAAAGAAGAGAGCATACGAAGGCGACTGACAAAACCGACCGTATACGACACGAATTCGAAGTTTAAAACAGGTATTTACTCAACCTATTTAAGTAATTTTGATTTTTTTTTGTATTTTATCCGTAAATTAGATGTTTTTTTAGGTAAGTTAGGGTTTGGTTAGTGATTGAACTTTCGTAAATTAGGGTTTGGTTAAGCTTTGATTAGTGTTGATTTGTTTGACTTGTTATGGTTTAGCCACTGAACTCTCTAAACTGTTTACAGTGAAAACGTGACTGATTTGATGCGATTCGATGATTTTTTATTGAACTTTCCTAAATTACAAACTGTTTTGAATGGTTATCTATTTACTTTGAACTGTGTTAGTGATTTATGTATTCTATATGAACTCATCACATGTCGAGTCATGTTTCAGATCTGATTTGATTCAGGAATTCCGATAAATCAGGTTTGAGTTTTTGATAGGTGTTGTTTGAATTTGAAGTCTAGGATGAATCATGTTAAGTGTTGCTGATTGTTATTCGTGTTTGCTTATCTGATTGTTATTCGTGTTGATAGGATTCTAATGTATCCTTGAACCTCACCCATCTTTTCGTTACTACGCTCGACTTATCATTGGACAACACGTGCGTGTTTAATCCAATGAGCATGCCTTTCTAACTATATGCACCTTTGTCAACATTATATTTTCACACATTCTCCTCTTGAAGTAAGTTGACAATATGATATATTTTCAACATAAGCCAACATTATCGACACATAGTGCTTGATTGTACTAAAATTTATGTGGAAAAGACCCAAAATAACGTCTGTGTCTGAATAGTTGAAGTTGTTGATCGATATTGTTATTCAATAAAAAAGAAAGATTTAAATCATTAGTGTTTCATGTGAATTCTGATCTTTGTTTGACTTGTTAGCTTTGTTATTTGGGCACGGGCGTTTAAACGGCTGCAAACGCAACCCCAAACGGCAGTGATTTCGCAGCCTTTTGCGGCTGTGTTTGCAGCCGTTTAAACGCCCGTTTACGGCTGCAAATGTGGCCGCAAACGGCAGCGATTTCGCAGCCGTTTGCGAAATGCAGCCGCAAATGGGTGTTTAAACGGCTGCAAACGCAGCCGCAAACAGCTGCGAAATCGTAGAAAACTATTTTATATTAAAATACAGTAAACACTCGTTGGTTTATCTAATAAATTTTTTGGTTTTCAGGACGAGAAAGATGGATGCTGAAATGGAAATAGAAGAAATTAATCCGGAGCAGCCGCAAAAGCAGAAGCGTCCACCGGCGGATCCTCTCCTGAATCACCCGTATTTGGAGTTTCCTCCGGAGTCCGACGCTGCTCTCCGTTGCGACAAGCTTCGGAAGATGCACGTCGGTGCCCATTTTGCGGTTTCTTGGAAAACCCTCCGGGAGCTCGTGGCGGAAGATTGGGCGCGGGAGTTTGTTCCCCGTGGGATCGACTGTTTGAGCTAGCGTTTACGCCGAGCTACAGGGAGATACTGATTGAGTTCCTGTCGTCGTTCGAGTTTCATCCTCGTCGGCCAAATGAGGCTGTGGACCCCTCGCAGCCGGCCGAGGTTTCGTTTCGCATGGCTGGCCAGGCGCGTTCTATGTCACTTGCAGACTTTGCGGTGCATAGCGGTTTGTATACGGAGGCTGAGATCTACGGATCTATATAGGACGGTACGTTTAACACAAATTTTGTATTGTTATTATTATTATTTTAATATATAAAATTTAAGATTTAATATTAATTTAACGTTTAATAAACATTCGTGTAAACAGGGGTTGGTAATTGTTGATAAACCCACGCTTTTAGGGTTTTGGGCTCAGATCACGGACATCGGTCAGTGGGACCACCAACAATCCAAGGGGAGGGTTACGACGATTAAGGATCCGCTCCACAGGTACGTTAGTTATTATTATTTTAATAATATTTATTATTATTTAAATAGAAAATATAGTTTTTTAAACCTAAATTGTTTTTTTTTTCTACACAGAAAACTGTTTTTTTTAAACAGAATTTTTTTTAACATATTTTTTTTAAACAGAATTTTTTTTAAACAGAATATTTTTTTAAACAGATTTTTTTTGACGATCTTAGTTTTGACGCTCGTAACGCGCGTACGGTCCTAACGAGCGTCGAAACTAAGTTCGGCGTTAATTTTTTTTTTATTTAGTCGAAGTCGAACCGTAAAGCGCGTAGGTCTCTAACGAGCGTCGAAACTGAGATCGTCGTTAAAATATAAAACTTCGATCTTAGTTTCGACGCTCGTTAGGGACCTACGCGCCTTACGGTTCGACTTCGACTAAATAATAAAAAAAATATATATTTTAACGACGAACTTAGTTTCGACGCTTCGTAGGTAAGGTGCGTACGGGCCTAACGAGCGTCGAAACTAAGTTCGTCGTTAAAATATATATTTTTTTATTATTTATTCGAAGTCCAACCGTAAGGCGCGTAGGTCCCTAACGAGCGTCGACAGAAAACTGTTTTTTTTAATAGATTTTTTTTAAAACTTAAATTGTTTTTTTAACAGAAAACTGCTTTTTTGAACAGAATTTTTTGAACAGAATTTTTTTAAACAGATTTATTTTTTTAAACAGAATTTTTTTAATTATTTTGTCGAAGTTGAACCGTAAGGCGCGTAGGTCCCTAACGAGCGTCGAAACTAAGTTCGTCGTTTTATATTTTAACGACGAACTTATTTCGACGCTCGTTAGGGACCTACGCGACTTACGGTTCGACATGGACTAAATAATAAAAAAATATAATTTAACGACGATAAAGAAATGTTTTAACACTCGTAAGGCGCGTACGGGCCTAACGAGCGTCGAAACTAAGTTCGTCGTTAAAATATATATTTTTTTTATTATTTAGTCGAAGTCGAACCGTAAGGCGCGTATGTCTCTTACGAGCGTCGAAACTGAGATCGTCGTTAAAATATAAAACTTCGATCTTAGTTTCGACGCTCGTTAGGAACCTACGCGCCTTACGGTTCGACTTCGACTAAATAATAAAAAAAATATATATTTTAACGACGAACTTAGTTTCGACGCTCGTTAGGCCCGTACGCGCCTTACGGACGACGTCGACTAAATAATAAATAAAATATTATTTAGTCAACTTCGTCCGTAAGGCGCGTACGGGCCTAACGAGCGTCGAAACTAAGTTCGTCGTTAAAATTTTTTTTTTTTTATTATTTAGTCGAAGTCGAACCGTAAGGTGCGTAGGTCTCTAACGAGCGTCGAAACTAAGTTCGTCGTTTTATACTTTAACGACGAACTTAGTTTCGACGCTCGTTAGGCCCGTACGCGCCTTACGGACGACGTAGACTAAATAATAAAAAAAATATAATTTAACGACGATCTTAGTTTTGACGCTCGTAAGGCGCGTACGGGCCTAACGAGCGTCGAAACTAAGTTCGTCGTTAAAATATATATATTTTTTATTATTTAGTCGAAGTCGAACCGTAAGGCGCGTAGGTCCCTAACGAGCGTCGACAGAAAACTGTTTTTTTTAATAGATTTTTTTTAAACTTAAATTGTTTTTTTTAACAGAAAACTGCTTTTTTAAACAGAATTTTTTTAAACAGAATTTTTTTAATTATTTTGTCGAAGTCGAACCGTAAGGCGCGTAGGACCCTAACGAGCGTCGAAACTAAGTTCGTGTCGTTTTATAACGACGAACTTAGTTTCGACGCTCGTTAGGGACCTACGCGACTTACGGTTCGACATGGACTAAATAATAAAAAAATATAATTTAACGACGATAAAGAACTGTTTTGACGCTCGTAAGACGTGTACGGGCCTAACGAGCGTCGAAACTAAGTTCGTCGTTAAAATATATATTTTTTTATTATTTAGTCGAAGTCGAACCGTAAGGCGCGTAGGTCTCTAACGAGCGTCGAAACTGAGATCGTCGTTAAAATATAAAACTTCGATCTTAGTTTCGACGCTCGTTAGGGACCTACGCGCCTTACGGTTCGACTTCGACTAAATAATAAAAAAATATATTTTAACGACGAACTTAGTTTCGATGCTCGTTAGGCCCGTACGCGCCTTACGGACGACGTCGACTAAATAATAAAAAAATATTATTTAGTCGACGTCGTCCGTAAGGCGCGTACGGGCCTAACGAGCGTCGAAACTAAGTTCCTCGTTAAAATGTCGTAATTTACGGTGCAAATACCTCCACCGTAAATTACGGTGTCACCGTAATTTACGGTGGACCCTGCATCCAGCTTTTCCATTTTGCCGTAATTTGACACGAAATCTTTCGTATCTTTCAAACCGCTTATCCGTTTGACCTACCATTTCTTCCTACATGTTTGAAATTTGATTCTCCATCATATGGAGTTAAAATCCTACATCCGGCTTGATAAAATTTAAGACTTCTAAGACTTCGGCTTATTACTCTTTTACCAAAATTTGACCCGTTTGTGATTTTATCAAACATACAAGTTTGTTTGACCCGTATTTCTCGCAAATCTAATAAATTCAATAATGTCTAACATATTAGGTTCCGATTATAGAATTATATACCTTCTTTAACCCATTTTCACCCATATGCTTATTTTGACCCGTTTGAGGCATTTAAACATGTTATAAGCACCAATTGCTTTCATTCATTTCCAAATACATATGTCCACATTTCTTATCAAAGGATCTTCCACCACAACTATATTTGTGGTGGATTCAATGTGGTGATTTATATGTACCAAAATTTACCCTTCAAATCGTTATTTTACGGCAAAGACTCAAATAGAGCCATTTGACTAACGTGTTACATCCTTCAACTTCTCTACTCGTCCTAAGTATCTATCTAATCATAAAACTTGTTTCCAAACAACCTTTAAGGGTTGTTTGTTAAATTTAACCTACGAGGGCGTTTTGGTCAATATTAGTCCTTTTACTACAAGGAACTTTTAAATACTTGATTGACCCAGAATCCAACCTTTTAACTATAATTCTGATTTGAAACCATTATTCCTTTAAAATACCCTGATTATAACATAAATCATTCGGTTTGCTTTTAAGATAACCGAATATCAAATTTTGACCTTGTTTAACTCTTAGAGAACCTCAAGTTCTAAATTATGAGTTGAATCATTTTACATACCTGACTCGGATCATTATATTGACCCGTTTCAATACCTTGACTTAGTAGCCGCTGAGCAATAGCGATGTGCATATCCATTTGATATTTATTCCTATAAACATGTAACTCGACAAACCATTAGTCGATGTTGTCAAAAGGTGATAATTTCACCTTTTGACCCGTTTATTTACCTAGTGATCTTCGTCACTTCAACTAAATGCAAATATCATGTATTATGCTAATTTAAAGTCTACTAGCAAAATACGAAATCAAGCAATACGTAACGGAATCGTAATTACGTACCTTTAATGCACTTATTCCAAACGCGTGTCTCCACCGGCTTGTCCACTTTGACGATCCGGATTTCTTGCCTAAGGAGTTCAACCCACATTGTTTAGAACTCCTTTCATAACATATCACGCATAATTTTCCGTATAGTTCAAACATGCGTTTTTATTCCGATTTTCACTATGTTAGCTTTCTCTTAAGTGTTTTAACAAACACCTTAAGGGCATAATTTTACATATTTATAATCAAGTTCATAACTTGTTATTTTTACCAAGATTTTAACATCTTTTACAAGACAATCATCTAATTTATAGTTCAATATCAAAATTAACCTCATAGGATTCAAATAATACTAATTTGCTCATTATGGTTCTAGTATTCACCTTGTTTCTACAAAACCCACTACACACACATGGTGGATGATCATGAATTTCATAGTTTGAACATTTATTAAACAAACTAATGACTAGGGTTTACTCCTAGACATGATTTCATTACTATTTCACCCTAATAACGATCATGCAAGCTCAAATTTCAAATCTCATGTGTTCATCAAAATATGAGATGGAACCAAAATGGAAAATTTGACATACCTTGTGATCCTCTTGACAAGGTGATCACGATTCTATGTTCAGATTCCGATTTCTACTGGATTTTGGCCTTCAATTTGATAGTTTATTGCATGTTAGGGTTTTGGAAGTGGGGATGTCGCCCCCTTCCTGTTCTTGGTCGACCAGAGCCTCAAAATGAGGTGTTTGGTTTTATTTATTTGATTAAAACTAATAATAGTTTCAAGTTTAACAACATTGGTCCCTCTAATTTGGTTAGTTAATTAAGTAGGGCACAACCTACTTATTTCTAGTATCATTCCCTCTTATTAACTAGGTTAATTATTCTTAGTTAGCTTACTGGGTTCGGGAAGTCATAACCCGTTTTATTTTAAGTCCCGTTAACTCAGGCTCTTATAAACTTAATTACTTAAAACTTTGATTCGTTTTTATTTATTATTAGGATTTCTTATTTAAATCCAAATATATGCCGGGTTATTTTTACTAATAACGGTACGTTACCCGTCTTTTAGTATTAACAGAGTTTAATTACCAAGCCCGTTTTCGGGGTGTTACAAGTCTACCCCCCTTAAAGAGGTTTCGTCCTCGAAACCTTGCTTACATAGTTCATTGAGTTCTAAATTCAATGCGTTTGGCCTGAGTAATCTCTTAAGCATTATTCATATTTTAACCAATTGTTAGTATTACCAGAAAAATTTTGGTAATATCTTTTTGGTTACAGAACCTCTACGTACCTCATACGACATAATGTAACTTCGAAACAACGTAATCTCGTTATTTCCACTAGTTTAGTTAACTTAGCGACATCCATCGCTTTCATATGCTATCGAATTCCTTATGAATCCGTTTGTTTGACCCGTTCAAAGGTCTTTAGTGAAATCTTTCACTTTTAGCAACAATTTCTTTTGTTTTCAATTTCATTTATTCGGTTCAGTTATACCAAATCCACTGCTTACAAACAACCAAATTACTTGAATGACCTTAACCGGTCTCACTAATTAGACTTATTAGTCCAGTTACTTTTTACCGCTCACTTGGTTATAATGTGACTCCACTTCACATTGCATTTCTCGACCGTGATCGTGTCACGTCATGTTTAATTTTTATCAACCTTTCATTTTCGAAAAGATCACTTTTTGAATATATCGTCTTGCGCCTATCAGTGTCAAGACTTGTATCTTTCATGCTCACTATTTAAATTCCTATCAGAATTTATGTTTGTAAAAACATTGTTTCTTACTAAAACCGAAGTTTTAGTTTTAGGATCTTCTCTTTAACTTTTGTCAATTATCCATACCAGGATATTGACAGTCCATAATTTATTCTTTTACAGTCTTAGTTTTATGCGGGGATTCTCGACCGATTCCCTCGCTTTGTTTAATTAACCCATAGTTTTTTTTTTCTCACTTAGCCTTATGGGCTATTTTGATTAGACTTTCACCTCTTTAAGGCGAAGTCCTTATAACTTCTTTCTAATCATGACCCGTGGGTCGTTTTAGTCCCGTAGATCTTTCATTTGTTTATAACCCTAAAGGTTACGTTGATCCCGTAGATCACTCCTTACTCATGTCATTCTTAAAATACATGTTTGGTGTCAAGGCACCCTGTTTTTGTTCGAAGAATCGTTTGGTTTCAAGCTTAGGTCCCGTTAACCTTAATTGTAGTTTCATGGCTATAATTGTTTTCTTTCGGACAATTTTCCGATTTTTATGACTTCTCACGTCATTTATGCGTCAGTTCTTCTTATACTTACTGTTATTTGATTTGCATATATTCTTATTTGGTTATATCCCATTACCGGGCTCATTATTCTCTTGCATTTAACGCTACCTTTATCTGGCTAGCGCTCATTTGTGCCATTCGGCGTTATATTGTATTCAACGTGTTTGACCTATTAATGTGAAATCCATCACTTATAAACAATCAACTTTATTCTTTATTCAACCCATTCGACTTCGAATAGTTGAACATATTTACTCACAATTTCCATATACGAGATTTTATAGTCATAACTCGTAATCCAAGTCCTTTGATTTTTCAACCCGCGTTCACGTCTCTTGGTTTACGCATGTGTTTAATTCTTACCCATCAACCGGGTGTTTTATCGAAGTCGTTATTATTGCAACCCTCCCGGTATGCATTAAGACCTCGCTTCATTTTTTATATTCCGACTTTGTCCTTACGTTTGACGTTTTACAAAAACGACCCGTTAAGGGACATATTTGCATTTTCCGGGTTCGAGTGTAAGTACACTCCCTCCCAATACTTGTCTAAATCATTTTACATGCTTGCGTTTTCTGGGTTCGAGTGTAAGTACACTCCCTCCCAATACTTGTCTAAATCATTTTACATGCTTGCGTTTTCTGGGTTCGAGTGTAAGTACACTCCCTCCCAATACTTGTCTAAATCATTTTACATGCTTCTTTGTCCCTTCACTCGGGCTCATTATCCTAATGTAATACGCTTCCGTCACTCGGTTGTGCATTTACATTATTATCAAATATTTTGCTTATCTTATTCATTTGGGTACTTTTTAATTAGTCCCATTCACCCCGCCCTTACTACATCGGATGTAAACGTGTCCGCCATAAGAAGTTCATGGTATCATATGCCACTACTTACTTGGCCAGAGTAAGCGATTAACACATGACACACATGACCTTTTTATAGTTTTCACATCACGCCCTATGTAAGTAACGCCTCTATTTGTTTCTCTTGGAAACAATATCCCGAATACATTTTCTATTCGGGTTTTTCCAAGTTTTTTTTTTTTAATCTACATATGCAACTTTCAATTTCTACGTATTGGTTGCATGTTTATATTCATGCAATAATTTAAACGTGCACCTGGTAAATGCTTGCCCTAACGGGCTTTTCTTGCCATTAGCCTTGTTCGCGACCATTACGCGATTTAGGTCCTTAATGAGCATGCTCTTCTTGTCATATCTCGGACCATTCCATCATCATATCCACAATTCGTTTGACTCTCGTCGTCTTCAAACGCGAGTGTCCTTCAATTAAAACATTCACAAAAGTTAGTAACATCTACTTCAATAATCGCCCGTATTCTAATACAAGGCTTTTTTACTATACGCGTCAATGCACGTATTTTCGTCAACTATATCAATCATTTCAATTGGGGTAACGTGTAACACACGGTAGCCCTATGTGTTGTTTACAACACTTTGGCATGCTAAACCATTAACATACATGTACTTACCGGATTTGCGATCAAGCCACGAACCGAACACCAATCTTTATTAAGAGCATAAGGTTTAAGTCCAAGCATAGTTTTCCCACCATACTTGAATCTCTTAAACCAAGGCTCTGATACCAACTTGTAACACCCGTTCTTATAAATCAAGGTTTAACGTATATTTTGCGAAAATAATCATGTAATTAATGATTACCTATACATCGGAAATACGGGTTTGTTAAAAACTTTTACAATTTAAGTGATATACATAATGTAATTTAATTCTCCGTTTAAAATAACGACAAAACAACATTGCGGAAGCTTTGTTTAACGTGTGTTCGGTTCTTGCTCGACGCTTGATCTTCATCCGGGACTCTCGACATTCACCTGTGATCAAAACCAACTTAAAGGTCAGTTTTGATATTTAAATAATTAATATAATGAGGAAATTTGGAAAATCCAACATTGATATCTTGAACCCAAAACAATAACTAAATTCTGATCTCCACCGTAAATTACGGTGGCACCGTAATTTACGGTGGCTCATGTATTGACCACTCCCTACCGTACAACAGTAGATTAGCACCGTAACACAAATCAGCTCCACCGTAAATTACGGTGTCACCGTAATTTACGGTGGACCCTGCATCCAGCTTTTCCATTTTGCCGTAATTTGACACGAAATCTTTCGTATCTTTCAAACCGCTTATCCGTTTGACCTACCGTTTCTTCCTACATGTTTGAAATTTGATTCTCCATCATATGGAGTTAAAATCCTACATCCGGCTTGATAAAATTTAAGACTTCTAAGACTTCGGCTTATTACTCTTTTACCAAAATTTGACCCGTTTGTGATTTTATCAAACATACAAGTTTGTTTGACCCGTATTTCTCGCAAATCTAATAAATTCAATAATGTCTAACATATTAGGTTCCGATTATAGAATTATATACCTTCTTTAACCCATTTTCACCCATATGCTTATTTTGACCCGTTTGAGGCATTTAAACATGTTATAAGCACCAATTGCTTTCATTCATTTCCAAATACATATGTCCACATTTCTTATCAAAGGATCTTCCACCACAACTATATTTGTGGTGGATTCAATGTGGTGATTTATATGTACCAAAATTTACCCTTCAAATCGTTATTTTACGGCAAAGACTCAAATAGAGCCATTTGACTAACGTGTTACATCCTTCAACTTCTCTACTCGTCCTAAGTATCTATCTAATCATAAAACTTGTTTCCAAACAACCTTTAAGGGTTGTTTGTTAAATTTAACCTACGAGGGCGTTTTGGTCAATATTAGTCCTTTTACTACAAGGAACTTTTAAATACTTGATTGACCCAGAATCCAACCTTTTAACTATAATTCTGATTTGAAACCATTATTCCTTTAAAATACCATGATTATAACATAAATCATTCGGTTTGCTTTTAAGTTAACCGAATATCAAATTTTGACCTTGTTTAACTCTTAGAGAACCTCAAGTTCTAAATTATGAGTTGAACCATTTTACATACCTGACTCGGATCATTATATTGACCCGTTTCAATACCTTGACTTAGTAGCCGCTAAGCAATAGCGATGTGCATATCCATTTGATATTTATTCCTATAAACATGTAACTCGACAAACCATTAGTCGATGTTGTCAAAAGGTGATAATTTCACCTTTTGACCCGTTTATTTACCTAGTGATCTTCGTCACTTCAACTAAATGCAAATATCATGTATTATGCTAATTTAAAGTCTACTAGCAAAATACGAAATCAAGCAATACGTAACGGAATCGTAATTACGTACCTTTAATGCACTTATTCCAAACGCGTGTCTCCACCGGCTTGTCCACTTTGACGATCCGGATTTCTTGCCTAAGGAGTTCAACCCACATTGTTTAGAACTCCTTTCATAACATATCACGCATAATTTTCCGTATAGTTCAAACATGCGTTTTATTCCGATTTTCACTATGTTAGCTTTCTCTTAAGCGTTTTAACAAACACCTTAAGGGCATAATTTTACATATTTATAATCAAGTTCATAACTTGTTATTTTTACCAAGATTTTAACATCTTTTACAAGACAATCATTTAATTTATAGTTCAATATCAAAATTAACCTCATAGGATTCAAATAATACTAATTTGCTCATTATGGTTCTAGTATTCACCTTGTTTCTACAAAACCCACTACACACACATGGTGGATGATCATGAATTTCATAGTTTGAACATTTATTAAACAAACTAATGACTAGGGTTTACTCCTAGACATGATTTCATTACTATTTCACCCTAATAACGATCATGCAAGCTCAAATTTCAAATCTCATGTGTTCATCAAAATATGAGATGGAACCAAAATGGAAAATTTGACATACCTTGTGATCCTCTTGACAAGGTGATCACGATTCTATGTTCAGATTCCGATTTCTACTGGATTTTGGCCTTCAATTTGATAGTTTATTGCATGTTAGGGTTTTGGAAGTGGGGATGTCGCCCCCTTCCTGTTCTTGGTCGACCAGAGCCTCAAAATGAGGTGTTTGGTTTTATTTATTTGATTAAAACTAATAATAGTTTCAAGTTTAACAACATTGGTCCCTCTAATTTGGTTAGTTAATTAAGTAGGGCACAACCTACTTATTTCTAGTATCATTCCCTCTTATTAACTAGGTTAATTATTCCTAGTTAGCTTACTGGGTTCGGGAAGTCATAACCCGTTTTATTTTAAGTCCCGTTAACTCAGGCTCTTATAAACTTAATTACTTAAAACTTTGATTCGTTTTTATTTATTATTAGGATTTCTTATTTAAATCCAAATATATGCCGGGTTATTTTTACTAATAACGGTACGTTACCCGTCTTTTAGTATTAACAGAGCCTCTTATCCTACAAAGTGTAAAAAAGATTATGGATAATTGATGTAAGGAATCAATGGATGAAATTGAAGAAACCCAAATCGAACATATACCCGTTGGTTTTCAAATTAGAATAGTACAGAAGGGTATATCGTAAACATATAGCCTTCAATTTTAACTTTTCTCAATTTCCTCCTCATTTTAAAAATGCCCTTTACTTTTTTATGCTACACTATTTTTCAAAAAAAAAAAAAAAAAAATTGCACCATAAAGTTGAACATTTAATTCTCTTCAATTTAAGTACACTATTGTTTTCTTCTTTTAAAAAATACATTTTTTTCTATAAAAGTCATTGTGTTGGGGATAACATATGCGTAATTATCATCATGCGTATATATTACCTCTTAAGTAATAACCCCTCAATTTGGACACAACGATCATGAAAGCATCAAGTTTTTTCGGTTTTTCTAAGATGCTGAAAAAAGATAATCTTGCACATAACCTAAAAAGGAGCATGCGTTTCAAAACTATCTAGTCTGAAATTAGCAAACATTTCTTGCTGGACTTGGGGTTTCTTGGACTTTTGGGTGTCTTTGGGCTCGGCTAGCTTTGTTTTTTTTGTGTAAGTTTTGGGCTTTGTCATGGAGCCCATTTAGTTTTCTTGTATTCTTTCCTATTAGCGGTTTTGGCCCAAATAAGTTCGGGTTGATTCAGGTTTGGTCAACAAAAGTCAAAACAAAGTTATGGCCGACCGGGTTCGTTTGGAACCGGTTTTTTTTAGGAGGAAAGGATTGGGTTTGACCGGGTTGAAATTGGGACTTAATTTGCTTGGGTCGGGTGTGACCTTGTTCAAACCGGTTTCAAAGTATATGGTTACAACCCGATTTTAGCCCTACATCTCCGCTGGGGCTCAGTTCTCAATCTTGTTTTCTTTACATCTATACTTGCCTGATTTGACGTTTATAGAGCAATTATTCACTTTTAAAAATATATAAATGTGTATATTTAAAGGATACAAGTTCTCGCATAAACTACAAATGAAATTATGTCGAAAACAATGTAGAATGTATGTTTTTGGTACATTTTAATCCGAACTCGTGCGTTATAAATCAATAATCCTTTTATAAATGTTAAAAATTTTAACTTAAATGTTTTATCTTCACATAAAAGCATGTATTCATTCATTAATAGTTTTGGTACAGACCATGCATGTTCATCCCTTAAAAGCATGTGTCCTGTTATGTATCTGAAATAGAGAAAAACTATAAAAGTGGGTTACGCTTTTTTTGTGTGTATATTGTGTCGTATTGGTGATTTAGGTTGACATGTTTTTTATGATGAAGCATAATGTGACTGAATATTTGTTCGGGTTTAAGGTTTCATGGGTTGTAATTAAGGTGTAAACGTGTTGACGGGTTGAATTTGTAATAATACTTTTTATTTCTTATTTTAAATTATAGAGTTAAATGTCATTTTAGTCCCTGTGGTTTGAGCCATTTTGCCAGTTTAGTCCAAAGGTTTCATTTTTAACCTGTGGGTCCAAAAAGGTTTCACAGTTGCCATTTTAGTCCACTGTGTTAACTTCATCAATTTTTTCTGTTAACCAGAAGGCCATTTCGGTCATTTTATATGGCTGAATTGCCCTTTTAGTTAACAGAATTACATACAAAATGACCAAATTGGCTGATCCAGATGATCGGAAAGTTTAACGGATTGACTGATCCAGATGATCACGTCAGAGTGTTTACCAGCGTGGGCTGCATGGGCGGTTGGAACATGCCCATGTGGTGTCATTTGTTTATCCAAACATTAACGGGGGCTGCTCGCGCCTGGTTCGACAGCCTTCCTCCGGGAAAGATAAAATCATGGGTAGATTTCAGAACTCAGTTTTTGAGTCACTTCAGCCAACAAAGGCGATACCAGCGCGACACAGCGGAAGTTGAAGATATCTGGCGTAGAGATAATGAGGGTCTGGAAGATTTCATTACGCGCTTTAACAAAGAATGTTTGGAGATAGGTGGCGTGAGTGAGCAACTCATGCGCTGCCATTTCAAAAAAGCCATCCGCTGTGATAGCCTGATCAGAACCATCACTGGGAAAGATGGAATGCCAAAGGAGTGGGATAAACTCATGGAAGCCGCGAAGATAGTCGCGCAGACGGAAGAGTCACTCGCACGAAACAACAGCTATCGTTCTGAAGATAGATTTTCCAAAGGGGGTCACCCGCGCGATGACAACAGGCGCAACAAAGGCAAAAACCCTGGGTGGAAGGCCAACCACTCCAGCGGTTCTAATGAACGACCCCGGTACGAAGAACGATCCCGCTATAAGGAAGACGCGCGTGATACCATTGACCGCATCGGTTATAGAAAGGCAGTCCGAGACGACAATCGTGAAAAGCATTGGACTCCGCTCATAAAAACACCAAAAGAGGTGCTAATGACGGAGAACCATGATTTTAAGACTCCCAGGCCTATGACGAACAAAAAGGGACAAGATCCCAATCTGTATTGTGATTTCCACAAGGATACAGGCCACTTAACGGATGATTGTTACAGCTTGCGACAAGAGATCGAGAGAGCACTAAAGAGCGGAAAGCAGAGCCACTTAGTGAAGAACGTGCGCAAAGAGACGCGACAACTCCATCGCCACGATGAAGGAAATCACAAGAAGGTTCGACGCCTGGAGACACACATGGTCAATGGACCAAGATATAGCGCAAGAGAAAAAGGCAAGAGACCTTATGAGCCGTCATGGCAAGAACAGCAAGTTATTTTCCCGGTGGTGCGCGGGGGTCCCCGGGCCACACGACCCATCGTCATCACCGGCATTATCGGCCATTATGAAACTGAATACGTCTTCATCGACCCCGGGAGTACAGCAGACATCATCTATGAACAGTGCTTTAACCAGTTCGACGACGAAGACAAAGCAAGACTTGAACCAGTTGATTATCCATTGTCTGGATTCTGCAATGAAATGGTCTTCCCGTTAGGCCAAATTAGCTTCCCCGTCACACTCTCTGACGGGAAGCATTCAAGAACAACAAACGTTAACTTCATGGTGATGCCTGTTAAGTCAAGACATGATGTACTGATTGGGAGAGAGACGCAAGGTGAGCTAAACATGATAACTTCCACCCCTCATTCAGCGATTGGTTTCCCAACCAAGACAGGGGTGGCAATCGTTTATGCAAAGAAGGAAGTGATGTCAACAGAAGAGATGCGCCCAACAAAGGCGGCGAAAGTTTCAGAAACCGAGCCCGAAAAATGGGTTTTAAATCGCAAATACCCGGAGCAAACGGTGACGATAGGCCACGCTATCTCACCAAACATCAGAACTCGTCTCAAGCAGCTCCTATTCAAGAACATGGATATTTTCGCCTGGACCCCGGCCGACATGACCGGAGTCCCGCGCGACATCACAGAACATTGTTTAAACACCTACCCCTCTGTTGAGCCGAAAGTCCAAAGAAGGCGCAGCTTAGGGGCAGACAAAATGAAGGCAATGAATGAGCAAGTTTGCGAGTTACTTAAAGCCGGCATCCTGCGAGAGGTACGTTATCAGAGTTGGGTTGCGAACCCCGTAATGGTAGAGAAGTCTAGTGGCGGATGGCGAATGTGCGTCGACTATACCGATCTCAACAAGGCATGCCCTAAGGATTGCTATTCTTTGCCTGAGATCGACAAAAAGATAGACTCTCTCGCGCCATACAGATGGAAGTGCTTCTTGGATTGCTACAAGGGGTACCATCAAGTTCAAATGAAGCTCGAGGATGAAGACAAGACAGCTTTTCGCACGGATCTGGGGATTTTTTGCTATACGAAGATGCCTTTCGGCCTGAAAAATGCTGGCGCCACATACCAGCGATTGATGGACAAGACCTTCGCGGATGACATCGGAAAGCATATTGAAGTTTACATCGATGATCTAGTGATTAAAAGTCCCGAGGAGGACCAAATGTTAAAGGACATCGAGAAAACGTTCAATTCGCTGCGCAGCGTAAACATGAAGTTGAATCCAGCCAAATGTTCTTTTGGCATGGAAGAAGGAAAGTTTCTAGGCTTCATAGTCACCAACGGCGGCTTCAAAGTGAATCCGGAAAAAGTCCAGGCAATAGAGCGGATGCCATCGCCGCGAACAATCAAAGAAATGCAACGGTTGGCCGGCCGCCTCGCCGCGCTTAACCGCTTTTTGTCAAATCACGCCGCGAAGTCATATCCTTTTATCAGCACACTGCGCAATTGTGTGAAGAAGCAAGAGTTCAAATGGACATCCGACGCTGAAAAGGCTTTCCAGCAAATGAAAGCATGTCTGATCGAACTTCCGACTCTAACCGCGCCGTTTGAAAAAGAGCCACTCGTATTGTACTTATCCTCTTCCGATAAGGCAGTAGGGTCGGTATTGTTGGTAGAGAGAAATGGAGTCCAAACCCCAATTTATTACGTCAGCAGGGTACTCACTGACCCGGAAACGAGATATTCCACGATGGAAAAATTGGTTCTTGCGCTGCTACATGCTTCCCGAAGACTGCGCAGATATTTTACAGGGCATGTGATCACCGTACTTACCAATTTCCATATCGGCACGATACTTCAGAAACCAGAAACATCAGGAAGGCTCGCCAAATGGGCAATCGAGTTGGGAGGCCACAACATTCTGTACCGGCCACGCCCAACCATCAAGGGTCAAGTTCTAGCGGACTTCATCACAGAAGTCCCAGCCGATAAAATCAAGGATTGTGAGCTTGTTGAAACTCCAGTGAAAGACACGACAAACGAGACTTGGATGCTTTATACTGATGGGGCTTCAAACGAAGATGGCGCGGGAGCTGGATTGCGCCTCGTAAGCCCCGAAAACCATGAATTTACTTACGCCATCAAGTTGGACTTTAAAAACACCAACAACGAGGCGGAGTACGAAGGATTTCTGGCAGGCTTGCGCCTCGCCATCAAAATGGGAGCTAAAAATCTACAAGCACATGTTGATTCACTCTTGATAGCCAGTCAAGTCAACGGCGTATACGATGCAAGGGGTGAAGTCATGGCCCTATATCTGGAACAAGCAAAAGAGTTGCTTCAACAATTCAAGTCTCACAAAGTCGTCCACATCAATCGCTCCGAAAACAAACCAGCCGACGCCTTGAGCAAGCTTGCTTCAACATCTTTCCAACATCTTGCAAAAGATGTAAGGATTGAGGTACTCAAGAACCCTTCAGTCTTGTTACGTCAAGTCAATGTGATCGAGTTAGGGCAGCCATCCTGGATGACCCCTATCATTCAGTACTTGAAAGAAGGAATACTCCCAGAGAATAAAGCAGAGGCAAGAAAGATTCAGAACAAAGCTCTGCAGTACGAAATGAATGGTGGTATCTTATACCGCAAGTCCTTCTTGGGGCCACTACTGCGCTGCGTGGACCCCCAAGATGCGAATTATCTGATAAGGGAGATTCACGAAGGAATCTGCGGCATCCATGCGGGACCACGCATGGTTGTTACGAAGATTATGAACGCCGGATATTACTGGCCAGGGATGCATGTTGATGCCCTGAAGGAGCTGCGCAAGTGCGACTCCTGTCAGCGACACTCTCCGAAAACCCTGCGCCCCAAAAACGACCTGATCCCCGTATCCACTGCTTGGCCTTTCCAGCAGTGGGGAATCGACATGGTGGGACCTTTCCCAGAGGCTCCAGGCGCCGTCAAGTTTATAATAGTAGCCGTCGATTACTTCACAAAGTGGGTGGAGGCCAAAGCCCTTGCTTCAACTACAGCCATGATGGTGCGCAAGTTCATTTGGGAACACATCATCTGTAGGTTTGGCCTCCCACTCAAAATTGTAACAGACAACGGCACCAACTTTGCGTCCGAGGACCTCCAGAAGTGGTTGAAGGAAATGAAGATAGAACACACTTTCTCCTCCGTGGCGCATCCTCAGGCCAATGGACAGGTCGAAAGTGTAAACAAATGTATCGTCGATGGGATAAAGACCCGATTGGGCACGAAGCGAAGAGGCTGGGTAGATGAACTCCCGAGTATCTTATGGGCTCACCGCACCATGCCAAAGACAAGCACCGGCGAGACCCCTTTTAGCCTAGTCTATGGCTCAGAAGCGGTTATCCCGGCAGAAGTTGGCCTGCCCTCTCCGCGTTTGACAGTAGTCAACGCAATCGACAACGAGGCAGAACGTCGTCTTGACTTAGATTTGCTGGAAGAAAGGCGCGAAATTGCGCGAATTAAAGAAGCCAAGTACAAAACACAACTGGAGAGGTACTACAACGCGCGAGTACGCATCTGTACCTTCACTCCAGGGGAATATGTATTTCGGGACAATGAAGCCTCAAACGCTGAACGCCCTGGAAAACTAGCTCCCAAATGGGAAGGCCCATACTTGGTCCACGAAGTGCTAGGAAAAGGGGCTTACAAATTGCGCACCCTGGATGGACACATCATACCGCGCACGTGGAATGCGCAACAACTGCGCAAGTGCTATATGTAACTACTATCGGCCTTGCGCCATTACCCACCCATGTTGGCCACGCGCCTTTGTAATTACTCATGTTGGCTAAGCGCCTACTTAATCAATGAAAGCATACGACATGCTCTTTTATCACGACTGACTTCTTTCGTTACAAATGCATGTTAAACTTCTGATTAGCAAGAAAACACTCCAGTCATGCCTCCAAGGTCCTCCGCGAACACAGCGCGAGACCGGGCAATTGCTCACACAAGAGCCATGCTTACATTTATTCTCGCTAATTTAACCTAAGTTTCTAACAACAGTGCAATAATTGTAACGAAATGGGATAAATGTCATGTTCAAACAAAATCAGAACAATTGCATAAAAGCAAACGTCATCCATTAAAAGGCGCGACCGCGCAAGAAGTTACATCAGAAACCTACAGAAATTCACAAGGCACAAAGCCATACAAAACCTATCTACTCGAAACAATCTCAGGCATCGTCACCATCATGCTTGTCGCCACCATCACCTGCATCATCCACAGCGGCCTCCTCATCCGATAATTCAACCGTTATAGGAGGATCAAGAATGCCCTTAAGGCGCTGGCACCAGTCATCATGTTCCAAAGCCTTGGCAACTAAGTCCATCACAGGCAGTGACAAGTGATCATAAGCATGTTCAGCGCGTGTCAACGCGGCACTAGCCTGGTCAGTAACCGAACAATGACTGACGTCAAATTCCTGTCCAAGTGCTTCTTCAACATGTTGTGCGCATTCCAGATACCCTCCTCGGTGACCAACAGCGCGCGCAGCATCGGTCAAAGCAGCGACAGCACGGTCCAGCTCCCCAGCATTGAGAATGGAGTTGGCAACCTACAGCGGAGTTTGAGCATTAAAAACAACTTCTAACGATTTGGAAGGAAAAAAGGATAAGCATACCAGCACTACTCCACGGCCGCGCATCCACTCGGCCTCAGAAACGAGAGTGTCAACAATGCCCTGAGCCTCAGCATAATTAGTTTGTGCTACATTGAGGGCAGAAGTGCTAACGTCACGCGCTTCCTCAGCACGTTGCTTGGCCTCCTCAGCAGTCGCAGCCTTCACCTTCTCAGCTTCGAGGTCGATTTCCAAGGATTCACATTTATCAACCTGCCCTTCCAGGCGACGTTTTAGCTCGGCGATCTCGACATCCTTGGCTTGCAAGTCCTTGTCCTTAACAGACAGCTGACCCTTCACTTCAGCAAGCTCAACCTAAAAAGGATAGGACTTAAGATATATTGCGAACAAACCATACAAGGAAAAAGTGTTAAAGTTGCACGAACCTCAAGCTGCTCCTTAGCAACCGTAGCAGCTTGCGCGTCTTCGAGTTTAGCCGCCAATTCAACAACCTTGGCCTCAAGGTTGACAATCTTGTTACGATCCGTAGCCACGCGCTCGTTATCCTTCGCGCAAATGCGCTTGAACTCGGCTTTCTCCTTAGCCAGTTGCTCTTCAGCAGTATGAGGTTTATTTTTCAGGGCCTCGCGCCCCCACTCTTCAGACTTTCGGTCAGCCTCGAACTTCGCCTTCTGCTCATCAAACGCAGCTCTAGACTTCTCCAAATCAGCAGCACGCCTCATTATGCGATCGCGATACTTATCCCAATCATCCCTCTCCCTAACCATGGTTCGCCATTCCCGGACAATTTCTTGGTTAGCGGTGCGGGTGTTGGCTTCACCAACAACATAGGCATGATAGAGCCCGCTGTGAGTCCGCGCCCGTTGACGATCCATCTCCCCAGGAGGAATCGAATTCACCAGCCAGTCATGACAAGGCGCGAACTCGAGGAAAGTATCCTTCTGCTTCAAACCCCAAGGCGGATTGTGCGGAGCGTCACCGCGACTCTCTTCAGTGTAAGACTTGTAATAGATATCCCCCACAGTATCCCGGGGGCCTATCGGAGAGCGCGGCGGCACGTCAGCTCTCACACCACCCCGACCAGCAGATGAACCTGAACCCGAGCCTCTGGCAATAGTAATACCAGTAGGCCTTTCAGCAGCAGATTTCTCCTTCTCCAGGTTTCTCTCCTTTCCCTTCTCCTTCTCAGCATCAGCAAGAGCTTTCTCAGCAGCTCTTCTCTCCTGCTCAGCCTTTTTCTTCTCATCATCGGCTTTCTTCCTTTCCTGCTCTGCCTTCTCCCTCTTTTCTTCAGCAGCCTTTTTCTGCTCAGCCTGGCGCCGGTCTTCCTCAGCTTTCTTCTTCGCCTCAGCTTCCTTCCTCCTGTCTTCATCAACTCTCTTCCTACGTTCCTCATCAGCCTTCTTCTTCTCTTCGGCAGCCTTTTCCTTATCGACCTCGGCAACATGTTTGCCCTTGTCATGCACAGCCGCAGCAGTCTCGGAAGATTTGATGACAATCTTAGGCCTTTTTGGATCTGGCTCCGTAAAAACAACACCCTTCTCAGGGGTCCTCTTCTTGCCCTCTGCATAAATCAAAGGGTCAAAAAAAAAAAAAAAAAAGAACTAAAAACAAACTTTACCAGGAGAGAACTGATAAAGTGAGCGCAAATTGCTCTGTTTACCAAGCACCAGAGCTCCTCCAGCCTTCGACGCTACAGTCACACCAGCAGTCGTCCCGCTCCTGGTCCTTTTTCTGCTGATCAACTTTCCAGCAGCTTCTTCTTCCTCCTCCTCTTCTTCCTCTTCCGCATGCTCAGCAGAAGAAGGAGTAGCGCCAGCATCCGGGTTACGAGAACCCGCGCCACCTTCACCTTTTGAGCGACCTGCTCCGCCTTTACCTTCGCCTACGCGCGACAAACCCTCTAATGAGTCACTAATTATCACATAATCTTTTAAGTCACTTTGACGAAGACGAGGACTACCTTTACCAGCAGCTGCGCGGCTACTCCCGCCCTTCTTGCTTGTCACTTCAGGCTCACCCGTCTTCTTCTTCTTTGGGGGTTTCTTCTTCTTCTCTTCAGGGTCGATACCCAGGTCGCGCAGCACACCTGCAAAGATGGTAGACCAGGAACTTAACTCCCCGGTTGAAGACCCCACAGACTCCTCGCTGGAAAGATAGACAACCTCTTTCCCAGCAGAAGTGATAGAGCGCAAGGGACGAGGGTTAGGTATATGCGCACCTTCAGTAGCAGTAGGCGGCGTGGCAAACGCATCAGCAACAGGGTACATAAAGTTAACCCTTATCTGGTGATACCAGTATTCTTCTCCGTCTCGAAGCGGGCGCACACCCATGGAACCACCAAATGTGGCAAAGGCAGCTTGATATAAACACGCCTCTACACGACCAATCACATAAATAAATATCAGGCTACGAAAAAAGATCAGTGACGATAAGGAAATTACTAACCTCTATCATCGATCATCAAGATAGGAACTTCCTTGCTATCAGGAAGCCATTGGTCGCTCATCCGCGCCGCCACCAAGACATTTTCCCCGAACACCCGGTTAGGGGTGGGGGTAAGCTCCCGATACCAAGCCTCGGTCTTGGGGATTGGCAAGTCTTCTTTAACAATCGCTTCATTCCAATCGCGGAACGTCATAGCAATGGGAATAACCTCCTCTCGAATATAAAAGAATTTCGGTTTCCAGTCATGGAAACTCTTGGGAGGATTTAGCAATACCTTCTTGGCGGCGCCACGACTGGCAAAAGAGTAGAAGCCCATATTTCTCTGAAGTTGATAAAAGGCTCGAAACTTCTCGACGGTGGGCTCGATGCCATGAGCCCAGCACAAGAACTCAAAATGCCGAACCCGGACCATTCCGGGTGGGCTCATTTGAGAGATGTGAAACCCATAAAATCGTAGAATATGCGCCATAAAGTTGGTCGCCGGCAACCGGAAGTTACCTTGATGGAAGAAGTCTTCGAACAAGGTAATGTACCCCGGCGGTGCATCAGCGGCCGTCTGGTTCTGGCCGGGTACCGGGCATCCCACTCCGGTGGGAACCGGAAACTTCGGGAAAGCTGTTCAAACAGCCCTAAATCCCACCGGAGAACAGGTACAGGACCTTCTTCTCCGGGATTATCTTCATGTTCTTCAGCCATTGATAGCAAAGAAACCCTGAATAATTCGGAAACAGGTTGAAGGCCTACTACGACACTTCTTGAAGACTTGAAGATCTGCTACAACCGTGTTCTTCAAACTTGAGGATTCAAAGAAGCTTTGAGAGAAAGAAGAAGAATAGTAGGAGAAAAAGTGGGGAGCCTCAAATCTCTCCGGATATATATACCCATCGCATTTAATGCGATGGGTAACCGTGCCGAAGTAGCCGCAAGCAAGGCCAACCAGAAAGCGCCACGTAGGGCGCGTTTCCCGGAGTAACGGTTACCACGCGCGCTTGGGCCTCACTCTCCTGACGAAAATCTGAACCGTCAGCGACAAGTTGATGACAACCGTCAGGGGTCAACTCAAACGTCACCAACCGCGACTTTTTCACCAACCTGTCAGCAAATTCAAACTTCGAGGGTTTTCCCGCCCAAAAGTATTAGAAACTTCATGTAAAAGCCAACAGGCCTGGTAGCCGCGCCGTAGTAATCAACAACTTACACGCGCGACGTCTACCAACGCCTAAAGCATCACCATACTTTTATTTTCTTAAGTCCAGAGCTCCAACCACTTGCCTTGCGCATGGTGCAGCACTGGACTGGGGGGACTTGAAGGGGTATAGTCCCAAAAAGCCGTGCAACCCTCTAAGGTCGCGCGGGACCATACTCCTTAATCAACAATTGTCTTGATCGCCAACCTCGCGCGGACTACAACATACCTGTGTAATGCGGCGCGAGGTCCACATAAGAGTAAACTCCAGCTAACAACACTTAGCATTATGAAAAGAGTGTGCAATAGACCAATACCACGCGCGAGGTTATTACGTACCCAACAAGAGCCTCGCGCGTTAACAGTGCAAGGCTGTTCCAAAATAGTACACAAAGTACAAGTGGCAGAAAAAAGAGCCAATAAGCGCCCTTCTGACCCTGCTCAATCGTGCTCCACGATCATCTGACATGCAGGAGACAAGAAGTACTCAAGGACGCCTACCTGGCACCAATCATAAGGCAGAGACAACTGCCCCACGATCTCCACTTGCCTGCTGATCGCAGGACGGCGGCCAGGCCGACAACCATGACACGTGGCTCCAATCATTGTGCGCCAGCACCAAAGAACTCCCAGAAGCCACTGACGGTCGAGACAAGTGAGACAAAGAGCATATCGCCCAAGTTGTCGACTTCCGGCCCAAGGCCCATCAGCCCATACCCTCTTACACCTCTCCGGCTATAAATAGAGACCTCACTCCACAGGTTAAACAGTCCATTCCCTCTACTCTCTCACTTAATACTTAATTATCTCCTAAGCACAGTCGCTTATTCTCACGCCGGAGCCCGGTTAAGAGGGAAACCCCCACATTCCCCTCTTAACGAGTAACGGTGTTTTGTTTTGCAGTTAGCCACAGTCGTTAAGGAGCTCAAGAATCCATAAGAAGATTAACCACTATGCAAGGAACATAAACCAAACTGATTATCTCCTAATTAGTTCTGTGTTTTTTTCAGCGTGGGTTGAACAAGCTACCGTATTTAAATTAAAAAAAAAAAAAAAAATGTTGTTTATTTCTTATATTTCACTTACATTCAACAAGTTTATGTTTACCTAATTGAAAATGAACTAGACTAATACATTTTAGCAAGTCAGGATTTTTTATTACCTAGTTTGCCCAACATTTATTACTTCGTAAATTAGTAAGCCAATAATCATATATTAATAAACAAGTTCTATATGTTCAATTATGCATCCCTATTTGTTATTGTTTATTAACTTTATTTTAACAACTGATCATATGCAGGACTTGAACACACTGATTGAATATGGTAATGGCAAAGTGCTGTTTCATTCATTCGAATCATGTATATATCACTACTAGAAAATCTGAAACTTCTTACACCAGTTTTCCTAGGAAATGCCTCATAAAACTGGCTTTTCTACGCATTTATGACCAACACCTGATGAAGGAAAACAGCTCGTAGGAAACCTGTTTTCAACGCATTTCCTACGCAACTTCCTACACATTTTCTACGAAACTATTACGTCACAAATTGCTACGAATCTCCTACAATATATTTAATTAACAAATTTTAATACAACGTTATTTGTGACGCACTTCCTACAAATAAATCAGAAGTATTGTTACAAATTTCCTAGGAAACTGAGTATTTTTTGTGACCCACTTCCTACAAATAAATTTGAAGTGTTGTTACAAATTTCCGAGGAAACTAAGTATTTTTTGTGACCCATTTTCTACAAATAATTTAGAAGTGTTGTTACAAATTTATGAGAAAACTGAGTATTTTTTGTGACCCATTTCCAACAAATAAATAAGAAGTGTTGTTACAAATTTATGAGAAAACTGAGTATTTTTGTGACGGGTTTTTGACGAAACTGGAGTATGTTTTGTGACAAATTTCTGACAAAATAAAAAAAAGGTCTACTATTTTTGACCGTTTTCCGACAAAAGCTATTTATGTCGTGACACATTTCCAACCACCTAATTTATTAAATAAAAAAAGCTGCAAAAAAAATAATTATTATTGCTGCATTTTTCTGGTGAAAAATTCCAGAAATAATCTATAATACCAAAAACCTGTTTTACAAAATTCACCAAAGTTACAATGACATAAATTCAAAAATCATGTGTCACAACGCAAGATCCAATACGTTTAAACCGTAAGCTAATACAATTCAACGTAATTCCAAAAAGATATAAAAAACTACAACTAACTAGACGAGTTGCAAGTAGATTCTTTTCATCTTCAAGACGAGATGCAAGTGGATTCCTTTCTTCTTCAACCCGAGCTTCAAGATCAACCATTCGGGTTCGCATAACTTGAGCCTAAAAAGTTGTTCAATCACACGTGCCCAGAAATTTGTAACATCCTTAAGAACAAGGGAACCGGAAGCAATCCTTGCACCTTCACCAATTTTAATATTCCCAAATCCCCCCAAGGTTACACCCTGTAAAAAACAATATTTACGCTCACAAGTGTATAGTTGAGATGGCTAACTCTACTGACCATGCAGATTAATTGATTAAATTAGCTATAAACTGAACTTACCTGCATTAGTGAAACTCTATCCCCAATAACGGCAGTTTCTCCAATAACCAAGCCCGTTCCATGATCCAATAATATCCCCTCCCCGATTTTGGCAGCTGTGAACACAAAAGAGAAACGGTTATTGGTAAAATCCAATAAAAATATAGTATTTATGTTAGGAAATCATTTTTGAAACAATACCTAGATGTATATCGACTCCAAATACCTAGACAGAAGTAGAAGTTTGTAAATAAAAAGTAACTTGCATTATATAAATTACAAAAATGTACCGTAAATAAGATAAATTGACCACATTTACACAAATGTTACCTCGCTAACTCGACTTTGTAGTGCAAGAGCCAACACCTTGCGTCCTTGGTTCCACAATGCATGCGCTACTCGATGTGTTTGTAAAGAATGGTAACCATATACACAAGTATTATGAACTCAATAACTGCCATTTAATTTAGCAGTGCACGTCAAAGAAAGTTCTAGAAGCCAATGACGAAGAAAAACAATTTGGTAACAATTTTCATGAAAGTAAATAAATCGATACAAATCTATAGAGATATACATATACATAAAAGAAGTTATATTCTAATTGAAATCCCTTTAGGTATAAAAGAGCCTAGCAATAAGACAAGCATGAAGGATCTCTTTCTTTAAATGCCTGTGGAAGAACGTTAATTGAACAATAAAATCGTTATTCTACAAAAGCAACAACTAACCGAATATGAGCCAACGCCTCAGGGGGTGTTTTGGTACATATGCCTCTATTTATTGAGGTGGCAGATTCTGAAAGAAGTGGGGCGATATACAGAGAAGGTAAAAATTAGTGGGAGTTTTTTTTTCCTTTTAAGTATAAATAGCGACGTACAGAGTTTTTAGTTTTTTTGTAGTGGCGGCTCAATTTTTACTTTGGAATTAAACATTGGTTCATGTTTTCTTCCATTCTTCCTCTAATCATAAGTTTCTTCCTCTCCTATAATTACTTTTGAGTTTATGTTCAATCGGTTTATAGTCATCCAGATGCAAGTAAATTGTTTGTGTTCAAAATCTCTTTAATCACTTCTAAGTTCTATATGTTTTAAATTGTTTCGATTCACATAAATTACCTTTCAGTGTGCTAGTTTGCTGTGTGATTAATTACCTATTCCTATTGGTTGATTCTTTGTTGTTTAATAATGTGTCTATGACATTTAGATTTTTATATGGGATCAAGAGTTTTGAAAGATAATAATTCCTAAATACTTTTCGCTCTAAATCTGTAGCAACATACCATATCAAATTGCCACAAATAATAATAATAATAATAAGGGTAAATTACATTTTTCGTCCTTTATGTTTGTATCTAATTACAATGGATAACATTTAACTTCAATAATTACAGTCACAATCCTTTATTTGAAAAACTCATTACACTATACGTCCTTTGACCCTAACAAGGTTAAAATTTTCAGTTAAGTATGGCATGTGCCTTGCACATGAGGGTAGAATGATAATTTTACTTCTTTATTTATCTAAAATAAATTTAATATATTTTTATTATATATTATACCTGTCTCTCTCTCTCTTTCCCCCCTCTCTCTACAACCTCTTCTTCTCTCTACAACCTCCGCCACCCACCTCCACCTCCTCCATCGTCAACCACCTCCGCCCATCCACCGACGTCACCCACCTCCACTTTCGCCATCGTTAGCCATACCACCACAACCCCGCTACCACTCCATCTGCAATACTATTCAAATCAATTTAAAATTCTTCTACCATGTGAATTTATGCAACAATATTTGTATCATGAATTTATACATCTGGGAATGCACGGGGAGTAAACTATATGAAAAAATAAATTGATAAAGGAAGTCAAAAGATAAATTGATTAATATGAAAAGATAAATCAATTTCAAATTGCTATATATTTGGTTGCTATATATTCTGCCATGAATATATCTCCAGAAAATATGCCACACATTTACTGTAAATCGATTTCACCAATACTCAGATCCCCAATACTTTTTTCCAATCGAATTCACCAAGGCTCTAACCTTAATTTACACTCAGATCCCCAATACTTCTTCCAATCGATTTCACCATATCTGATACAATTCTAAAGATATCTGTCAAATGCATACAGATCTGATGTTCAAACCGGTGGTTATCAGATGTCAAACGTCGTGGATTGAAGATGGAGTGGTGGTGGGGTTGTGGCGGTGGTTCAATGACGGGGATGTGGTGGTGGACTTTCTTTTGGGTTTCTTGAAGATGGGCATTGTGGTGGTGTGGCTGACGGTGGCGAAAGTGGAGGTGGGTGATGTCGGTGGATGGGCGGAGGTGGTTGACGATGGAGGAGGTGGAGGTGGGTGGCGGAGGTTGTAGAGAGAGGGGGGAAAGAGAGAGAGGGGCAGGTATAATATATAATAAAAATATATTAAATTTATATTAGATAAATAAATAAGTAAAATTATCATTCTACCCTCATGTGCAAGGCACATGCCATACTTAACTGAAAATTTTAACCTTGTTAGGGTCAAAGGACGTATAGTGTAATGGGGTTTCCAACTAAAGGATTGTGACTGTAATTATTGAAGTTAAAGGTTATCCATTGCAACTCGATACAAACATAAAGGACGAAAAATGTAATTTACCCTAATAATAATAATAATAATAATAATAATAATAATAATAATAATAAAGTCAGGACATGGTGACCAGGGGTGCAAACGAGCCGAGCCGAGCCGAGCCCGAGCTCGACCAGGCTCGAGCTCGATTAACTTATGAGAGCTCAGGCTTGAGCTCGGCTCTATTCGAGCTTTGTTTTCAAAGCTCGAGCTCGGCTCGTTTGTATTTTCTCAAGCTCGAGCTAGGCTCGGGCTCGGCTCGTTTATTATCTATTAATTAGTATATTAAATAAAAATAATATAAATAGTAGACTTTTTAGGCTCGCGAGCTCGATAAGTGAAGCTCGGGCTAGGGCTCGTTTACTAAATAAGCTTATTTTTAGGTTTGAGGCCTGCTTGTAAACAAGTTTAAATAAGCTCGACTGGTTTACATTAAGACTCGATAAGGCTCGACGAGCCTAACGAGTTTCACATGTGAGGCTCGGGCTCAAGCTCGATAAACAAACGAGCTTTGTTTTAACAAACATTTTTTTCTTCATGAAACTACAAAACCAATCAATATTTGCCTACAATTAAACTAAAAAATGGACATCACAACAGCTTAGGCAATGTTAAAGCAACAGGTCTGTTCTATATACCTTATCAAAATTTGAAGCAACAAGCTATAATTAATGGGAATTCAACACAAACAAAGTAAATGAACAAACGAGTACCTGATGTTTTGGCCAGAAGACAAACGATAGACCAAGGTCTGTGCTCTGAGTAGGGAGGCACTGGTACATGTCGAGATGCGAGCCGCTGGTACAAGTGCTAGGGTTCCAAATCGTGAAAATGATACTTTTGTAAATAATCGAAGCAAACAAGCAATAATTAGTGTGTAATCGAAGCAAATAAAGACTATGAACAACCGTATACCTGATATTTTGGACAACAACAAACAAGTGATGGTCGAGTGTGTCGAGGGGCGAGCGTCACAGCAAGGAAGCCAACAAACAAACGGCGGTGGAGAGAAACAAATGACAATAGATGGTCGACGGTGGACGGTGGTCTGAGACATGAGTAATCCTAGCTTTGCAAAATGTGAAGTGTAGTCTGAGATGGGAGGCACTGGAATAGCCCTAGTTTTGGGGGGAAGAGTAATTGGGTGAAATATGAAAATGTTAAGCGGGAATTGGGTTGGGGGAAGAATAATTGGGTGAAAATGTTAAGCTAGAACTATTTTCTATAATTAAATTATACAAAATTAAATAAATTTAAATTATACAAAATTAAATAAATCACTAATTTAGTAATTTGATGAAAGATAAGTTTATAAAAACTAATAAGTTTATAAATAATAAAATAATACTTATATAATATATATAAAGAAAAAATATAGGTATAAAAAAACTTTAGTTGATCATTATTTAAGCTATATCTATACTATGTTCAACCACGAATAAAGTGTAAATAAGTCAACCTAGTCACGAGCTACTTAGATTTAATTGAAAAAAAAAACTAACAATGAGTCGATCTTAAACGAACTCGATCCAGAACTTCACTTAACAAGATCGAGCCAGCTCGTGAGCCTAAACAAACATAGTATTTATTAGATAATGAAAACTTTATATCTTATTTTGTCTATTGTTGTATTCCTACTGTACCTAAGTGTAACATTTATCACTATATATTTGTACTTGTATTCTGCAGTAGTCAATGAAATTGATATCCATTTACGTTGTCATGGTATCAGCCTAAACCCTTTGGTGGTTGAGTTTCCCTTCCTCTCTCCATCCCTTCTCATTCCTACCTGCTCCTCTTCCCCTTCCCTTCCCTTCGTTTCTTCTCAGCCTTGTCCCTTCTGTTCCTCTCATGGCTTCTTCATCCACAGTTAACATCCCCATGAATGGGCTGGCTCCTATGATAGCCATTAAACTATCTTCATCCAACTTCATATACTGGCGTACTCAGATGCTTCCCATCCTCGCCATCCATCATCTTGTCCCACATATTGATGGCTCTCAAACTCCACCGCTGCCAACAATCAAGAACAACGAAAAAGAAGTTGATAACCCAGAATTCCTTACCTGGATTCAAGAAGAACAGCAAACTATAATCATTCTGAATGCGTCGTTAACCGAAGAGACGCTCTCGATCACTGTTGGATTATCATCTGCCCGGGAAATTTGGCTTGCCCTCGAGGCGGCGTTTTGTAATACTTCTATTGAACGGGTTCAAAATTTACGGGATAATCTCCGTGCCTTGAAGAAAGGCGATAAAACTGTAGCGGAATTTGGTCGTACTTTTAAAACCATATGTGACCAACTACATGCCATTGGTCATCCTGTTGACTCAATGGACCAACTACACTGGTTCTTGTGCGGCCTTGGAGTTGCCTACGAAAATTTCTCAACCAACGTTCAATCTGTCCGGCCTATACCCAGCTTTGCTTATCTCCTGGCTAGTGCTGAAAGCCATGAGTTGTTCGTTAAAAATCTAAGGGATGATCATCATGTTCCTGCTGTTCAAACTGTTGCCTTTATGGCCCAGTCATCAAAGCCAAATAATTTCAACTCCAAATCTGGTTCTCCTTCCTTTCGGCCCAGAACTTCATCAGCCCGCTTTCGGCCCAACCGAAGTCAACAATCCTTTCCTAGTGCAAACAGGCCCATGTATGGAGGTACGAATCGCTCCTCTCGGCCTCCAACCTGCCAACTCTGCCGAAAAACCGGCCACTATGCATCTCAGTGCTACCACCTCGCTTCGTTTGCCGCTTCGGTTACTCCATCTGATGATCAATTAGCACAGGCCTTTCATGCACAATGTCAACTAAACCCTAATGTCCCTTACTGGACTTCCGACACAGGTGCGACTTCTCACATGCTCCCAAATAATACTAATCTATCGACTTCTACACCTTCTCAAGGTAATGTATATTTCGGGAATGGGGAGTCGTTACCCATTACACATGTCGGCAATACTACACTTTTTGGTAAACTTGCTCTCAACGATGTTCTAGTGGTGCCTAATATCACCAAAAACCTTCTTTCAATTGGTAAACTTACTGAGGACAATCATGTTGATGTCATTTTTTCTCACCCTTATTTTTATATTCAGGATCGCAAGACCAAGCAAACGCTAGCCCGGGGGTGCCGTGAAGATGGTCTTTATGTTCTTCGAAATAATGATGAAGCTTTAGTATCTTCTCACTCATGCCCTAAAGCTTCATTCGTTCGGCATTCCCGACTTGGGCATGTCAATTTTGATATCGTCCACTTACTTAAAAATAATGGTTGCTTGTTATTTACTTCGGTTTTGCCCAAACCGGGACTTTGTTCCCCATGTGAACTTGCTAAATCTAAACGACAACCTTTTGATATAAATAAGAAGCGTGCTTCATCACCCCTAGATCTTGTACATTGTGACTTATGGGGGCCATCCCCGATTAAATCGGTTGAAAACTTCTCATATTATGCTGCATTTATTGATGATTATTCACGCTTTACTTGGTTATATCCATTGCGTGCAAAACCAGATTTTTTTGAGGCACTATCAATATTTATTTCTTTTGTTCAAACGCAATTTTCATCAAAAATTAAAGTTTTTCAAAGTGATGGTGGCACGGAATTCACTAATCATCGTGTCCGCAAATTGTTTGAACAAAATGGAACATTTCATCGGATGTCATGTCCATACACATCGCAACAAAATGGTCGAGTTGAACGAAAACATAGACACATTGTTGAAACGGGATTGGCCATGCTATTTCATGCTAAATTACCAGCACAATACTGGGTAAATGCTTTTTCGTCCGCTGTTTTCATCATTAACCGTTTACCCACAACCTTACTAAATGGGAAGTCACCCTTTGAACTTCTATACCATCAAAAACCGAACTACTCATCTTTTCGGTCCTTTGGTTGTCGCGTGTTTCCATTTCTTCGTGACTATGCTCAAAACAAACTATCCCCACGAAGTATTCCGTGCATTTTTATTGGTTATTCCTCTAAATACAAGGGATACATGTGCCTTGACCCATGCACCTCACGCATTTACATTACACGTCATGCTCGCTTTGACGAGTTATATTTTCCGCTTGACCAATCCATAAATGCCTCACCTATTAACACTCTTCAAATATCTACCTTTCTAGATACTACACCAGAAGCTGTGACACCTAATCCCTCTCCGAATAATAATCATAAAACCACTGCTTTCAGCCCACACTCACAAACTTCTAATGACTCTACCAGCTTTACTGTTCCCAAGTTTAAAACTCAATACTCAGGCCCACATTTGCATCATATTACTGGCCCAACTACCTCCACTTATACCTCACCGCCCCCCACTTCAACTTCTCCAACCGGCCCAACTCCTGCGATCACCAGCCCAAACTAACAAACAACTTCTTCACCCACCTCAACTCCTCCAATCGGACCATCTACTTCAGCAGGCCCAACAACCCCATCATGTATCTCTCATTTACAACATGAATTCAATCCTCTAAACCCCAGCTCGTACCATTCTAACCCACCTTCGTCTCCGTCTACTCCTCCGTCAACTCCACCTGAAACTCCACCATCTACACCAGGTTCGCCTACAAACACCACCCCTATACCTGTTCCGCCCCCACTTCCTACTCATCCCATGATAACTAGGGCAAAATCTGGAATTTTCAAACCTCGCCATCGTGCCGATTTGGCACATACGGTTGACATCCCTTTACATCGTGCTCTATTCGCTAATGACGACCCTCGAACATATGCCACTGCCTCAAAAGATTTAAAATGGGTTAAGGCGATGGAAGAAGAAGTTCATGCTCTTCACAAAAATAAAACTTGGTCGCTTGTTCCACGTCCTCCGCATGCTAATGTGGTTGGCTCAAAGTGGCTCTACAGAACTAAATTCAAATCTGATGGATCAATTGAGCGGTACAAAGCCCAACTTGTTGCTCAGGGATTCACACAGGTTCCAGGCCTTGACTACTTACACACTTTCAGCCCGGTTGTGAAAGCTGCCACTGTACGTACCGTTCTTGCTCTTGCTGTTATAAACGGTTGGAACCTTCATCAATTAGATGTCAATAATGCGTTCTTGCATGGACATCTGAATGAAGACGTGTTTATGGAACAACCCAAGGGCTTTGTTGATCCCCTCCTTCCTGTTCATGTTTGTAAATTGAATAAAGCCTTATATGGTTTGAAGCAGGCACCCAGGGCATGGTTCCATCGTTTAAGCATATTTCTTACAACCAATGGGTTCTCTTGTAGTCGTGCGGATCCTTCGTTGTTCATCTTCAAACGTGAATCATGCATAATGTACCTTCTAGTCTATGTTGATGATCTAATCCTAACTGGGAATCACTCTTCCACAATAACATCCTTTATATCTTCTCTCAATAAAGAATTTGCCATTAAGGATCTTGGGAAACTCAACTACATCTTGGGTCTGGAGGTTACCTACACGCAAAATGGCCTTTTCTTAAATCAATCTAAATATACTGTTGATATTTTACATCGTGCTAATATGTTGGATGCTAAACCTGCACCAACTCCCTTAAGCACCAATGTTTCTTTTGTGTCTACAGGTGACCCTTTTCCAGATGCTACTCATTACCGGTCTATTGTAGGAGCTCTCCAGTATCTGACGATCACGAGACCTGACATTTCGTATGCTGTAAATCAAGTCAGTCAGTTTCTGCATGCCCCAACCATTGCTCACTTCCAGGAGGTGAAACGTATACTGCGCTATCTTAAAGGAACGATTGCCTTTGGTCTACATTTCAGTCGTCCCACTCACACAGCTCTTCTTGGATACTCTGATGCTGATTGGGCCCGATGTTTGGAAACTAGGCGTTCTACTTATGGTTACTCTATATTCTTGGGCGGTAATCTTATTTCCTGGAGTGCCAAAAAGCAACCGACTGTTGCTCGCTCGAGTTGCGAGTTTGAATACAGGGCTATGGCCAACACTACTGCGGAAATTGTATGGATCACACATCTCCTTAAGGAACTTCATGCCTTACCGATGGAACGACCAACCATTCTTTGTGACAATCAAAGTGCCATCTTTCTTACCCACAATCCTGTGTCCCATAAACGGGCCAAACATATTGATCTTGACTATCACTTTCTACGTGAATTAGTGGCTGCAGGGAAACTAGTTACAAAATTTGTTCCGACCAAGCTTCAGGTGGCTGACATTTTCACTAAGAGCCTTCCAGCTTCTCAATTCAGTATCTTTCGGGATATGCTTCGCATTGGCCCTCCACCGTTCAGCTTGCGGGGGGATATTAGATAATGAAAACTTTATATCTTATTTTGTCTATTGTTGTATTCCTACTGTACCTAAGTGTAACATTTATCACTATATATTTGTACTTGTATTCTGCAGTAGTCAATGAAATTGATATCCATTTACGTTGTCAGTATTTATATGATTTTTATATATTATATAGTAATAGTTATTAGGGTAAATTACTTTTTGAGTCCCTGTGTTTTAGGGGTTTTAACCACTTGAGTCCAAAATCAAAATGTTTAATGCCCTGATGTGGAGGTGCTTGCTGTTAGAGAGAGACAGAAAACTAAAAATACATTAGTTTTTTTATTTATTTTTAATTATAGGGGTAATTTGGTTATTTAACAAATTTTAACAAAATAATTCTAACAGTGTTAGAAAATTGGACTCAAATGGTTAAGAAAAGTGGCTATAGGGACTCAAGTGGTTAAAACCCTCAAAACACAGGAACTCCAAAAGTAATTTACTCTAATTATTATTTATAAAATTAAGATTAAAAAATAACTAACATATCTATATATGATACAAGGTTTTATTTTTGTTGAACAACAAAGGTTAATTACTCTCCATCTCAAAGATTGAACCTGTGTTAGGCCGTGTTGGTTTTTATTATGACTTTTGTTGATTATGACAGTAGTAAATAATCATACAGTAGTCTCTTATTACCCGGCCATACTATATTGTCTTAATCAGGCCCAATCTGACTTCAAAGTTTGGTTTAGGCGTTCCCCCAAAAAATCATTTCGTCGGCTGCCACTTGACAGTCGGTGTGCCACCACAAGAGCAGAACTCTTTAGCTTAACACATGGTGGGACGAAAACCCGGGTTGGCTCCACCGAAGAATCCGCATATCGTTAACCGCAAACTGTGAACATAACATACACACACACACACATATATATATATATAGATACAAACATGCATATACGTACACATACACCAACATACACAAATACATACATACACATACAAATAGGTAAATATATAGATGATATACACATATTCATATATATATATATATATATAAACATACACGAACAGTCGAACACATATAAATACATACACATGCATATACGCACACACCCATACATACATACATACATACATACATACATACATACATACATACATACATACATACATACATACATACATACATACATACATACATACATACATACATACATACATACATACATACATACATACATACATACATAAATACATACATACATACATACACACACAAATAGGTAAACATATAGATGATATACACATATTTATATATATATATATAAATAAATAAATATGTATATATATAAACATACATGAACACATATAAATACATACACATGCATATACGCACACACCCATACATACATACATACATACAAACATACATACATACATACATACATACATACATACATACATACATACATACATACATACATACATACATACATACATAAATACATACATACTACATACCACACACACACACACACATATACATACATACTACATACATACACACATACACACATACCCATATAGATACAAACGTGCAAATACGTACACAAACATACATACCGACATACACAAATACATATATATATATATATATACTCACGTTATACTCATATGCATACGTCCACATAGTTACGTACATTTAATATTTAAAATAAGAATAATTATATAGGTTGTTTCTTACACATTTGTGACAAATCCTTAAATTTCATAGGAAATGTGTCACAACTTGCAATGGATTTAAGCATTTTGTCATAAATCCATAGGCAATTGTATTGATACATGGATTGTTTCCTACGCCTTTGTGACAATTTGCAATGTATTTAAGCATTTTGTCATAAATGCGTAGAAAATTGTATCGATACAAGGATATTTATCGGAAATGGGTCACAAGTTGTGACGCAATCCCGACGGATGGTTTATGAATCTATATTTTGTCATATATCCGTAGGAAATTGTATTGATACATGGATTATTTCCTACGCCTTTATGACAATTTGCATTGGATTTAAGCATTTTGTCATAAATGCATAGGAAATTGTATTGATACAAGAATATTTGCCAGAAATGTGTCACAAGTTGTGACGCAATCCCGACGAATGGTTTATTTTAATTAATAAATAAATATTTTGTCAGAATTGTATAGGAAATGCTATCATTTTCCCTTAGGAATTTTGCATATATTAATATTTATTCAGTAAACAATTATAATTAACCTTTTGTAGATTATTTGTGACAGATTTGTGACGCAACTGTCAATTAAATAGGGTTTTTTTATTTTTTGTCGGAAACTTGTCACAAGTTGTGACGGAATTCCGACGGATGATTTAAGTTAATTAGAAAATAAATATGTGTAGGAAATGATATTATTTCTGACAGATTTGTGACGCAACTGTCAATTAATTAGGGTTTTCTTATTTTTCGTCACAAATTTGTAAGAAACAATATTATTTCCCCTTATTTATTTGGCTTATATAAATATTTATTCGGTAAAGAATAATAATTAACCTTTTGTAGGTTATTTCTGACAGATTTGTGACGCAACTGTCAATTAATTAGGGTTTTCTTGTTTTTCGTCATGGACGCATCGAAAATTTGTAACAAAATCATGAAAATTTTTTTGTAGGAAATTCGTCATAAAGGTGTTGTAATCTGTGACGAAAAAAATTGTGTAGGAAATTTCTGTAGGAAATTGTCCCCTTTTCTAGTAGTGTATACAATATTGATCTCCTATTTTGGTGGAGAGATTTACATTTTCTACATTCCTAATACATTGTCTATTACACCCCGCAGTCGAAACAAGAGGAGGCCAAATGTTTAGATTGGATCTGAAATCATCAAATAAAACCCGTGGGAGACCCTTGGTGAAAATATCTGCAACCTGATATCGGGATGGAACATGCAAAACTCGGACCGCACTGTGTTGAACTAGCCCTCGCACAAAATGGATATCCAATTCAATATGTTTTGTTCGTTGATGTTGAACCGGATTTCCAGATAAATAAACTACACTGATGTTGTCACAAAAAAAGACTAGACTGGCCTTGTTCATTGGCTTTCGAAGATCGAGTAACAAGTTGCGAATCCAACACAGTTCCGAGACCATGTTAGCAACACCTCGGTACTCAGCCTCAACACTAGATTGAGATACCAATGACAGTCGTTTGTAAGACCAAGAAAGAAGATTTGTACCAAGATAAACACAATACCCAGAAGTAGAGCGACGTGTGTTAGGGCAACCCGCCAAATCTCTGTCAGAGTAAGCGCGAAGGGAAAAATCTGTGGAAGAACCCAATGTGAGACTGTAAGAAGAGGTTCCTGTAAGTAGTGAATTTTTGTCTTGGTCTTCCTCTCTATTGGTGTGGTTTGAGGATTCTTTGGATGCATTTTCTTTATGAATTTGTTGACTTGGTCTTCCTCTCTATTGGTGTTTATTGTTAGAAACGATATATGTGTATATATATATATATATATATATATATATAGTGTGAGGTTCATTGAGGAACACTAAAAAGTGGGGAACAGTGGGGGACCGACTCAAACGAACTCCGATTGGACTCATTCCAGCGGCGTTGGAACCGTCTCGTCGAACCCTAACTAGGATCTCTTAACCCTAAACCCTAAATCATAACCCCTAAACCCTAATTATATTAGGGTTTGACTTTTAGGGTTTAGCTTTAGGGTTTAGCCTTAGGGTTTAGCTTTAGGGTTTAGCTTTAGGGTTTAGGGTTTAGCTTTAGGGTTTAGCTATAGGGTTTAGCTTTAGGTCCTTTAGGGTTTAGATTTTAGGGTTTATAGTTTAGATTCTACGGTTTAGCTTAGGTTTTAGCCTTATTTTTTAGCTTTAGGGTTTAGAGTTTAGGCGTTAGGATTTAGGGTTTAGGGTTAAGAGATCTTAGTTAGGGTTCGACGAGCCGGTTCCAACGCCGCTGGAATGAGTCCAATCGGAGTTCGTTTGAGCCGGTTCTCCGCTGTTCCCCACTTTTTTAGTGTTCCCAAATGAACCTTCCCCTAGATATATATATATATATATATATATATATATATATATATATATATATATATATATATAGTAGGAGTTGGGTAGAAAGTGTATTTTTCCTAGAAAGTCTAGGAAGCAATGAGAATTGGACATGTGGCATTGAGTTATTTTAACTAGAAGGGCAATTATGTAATGTCACATTTTAATTTTATTTTTGGAATTTATATTTCATTAACTAACATTGCATGATCTCGAAGGTAAATGATCATGTCCATGATTTTCGGAATTTTGGTTGTGTTTCGAATCCAAATCTCATCTAAATCTCATTCAAATCATATGTATATACAATTCTTTCTATCGTTTTCTTCTTCACCAGCAGTATTCGTATTCAATAAATTTTTCAGAGAGAAAAATCATGGCTTCAAACACATTTGTTGATTGTGGAGATGGTTATTAACAGTTAACTGCAAAACCATCAGCTTATTCTTGGTGATGTGTTTTAACAGCAAGCAGATTCATACAGTTGTGTTTTAGCATTCAGATTCATACAGTTGTGTTTTAGCATTCAGGTTGGTAATGCTGGAGGATTTCTTGACGTTGTGTTTTATTATTCAGATTCATACAGTTTTGTCTTAGCATTCAGATTCATACAGTTGTGTTTTAAAAGCAAGAAGATTCATACAGTTGTGTTTTAGCATTCAAATTCATACAGTTGTGTTTTAACAGCAAGCAGATTCATACAGTTGTGTTTTAACAGCAAGCAGATTCATACAGTTGTGTTTTAGCATTCAGATTCATACAGTTGTGTTTTAACAGCAAGCAGATTCATACAGTTGCGTTTTAGCATTCAGATTCGTACAGTTGTGTTTTAACAGCAAGCAGATTCATACGCTGTGTTTTACCATCCATGCTGGTAATGTTGGAGGATTTGTTGACGCTGTGTTTTAACAGCAAGCAGATTAGCAAGCAGATTAATACGATATGTTTTTCTTTGATGTGTTTCTTCATGAAGGATAGAAGGAAGAGAGAGAGAGAGAGAGAGAGAAAAAAATCGCAAGGAATGTGGGGTGGTTATGGAATGACAATTATTTCCATATTTAAAACAAGCTAAATGACATATCTAACCCTGATTAATTAAATAATCCTATTTTTAAGAAACACATATTACCAAAATGCCACCAAGATGATCTCAACCATTAAACACACCCATTTGATGGCCCAGATCGCTTCCTAGACTTTCTAGGAAAAACACACTTTCCGTGGGATCCCCAATATATATATATAATATATATATATAATATATATATATATATATATAGGGTAAGGTTCATGCGAGAACCACCCTTATTGCGAGAACCGCGAGAACCAATGTGAACACAAAATAAAATCTAAAAAAAAAAGCACTCAAATTTTTTTTATTTTTTAATATTTAAAAAAAAATCGCTATATTTTGTTACCATAAAAAAAAAACTTTTTTTTTCGAGTAACAGTTATCCATGTACATGTGCATATGTATTATTACTTCGACAAATTCGGTAATACGTTATCAGGAATAGACAATTGCACTTTAATTTACAATACCATTAGTAATACACTACTTTTTACATTACCGATATTCAAAATACACATGTGCATCATTAGGTATAACCATGATATAACGTGTTTTGGTACAAAAAGTTTGTGATTTTGAATGGAGAAGTAGGCCCATATACATGTTTTTTGGTTAGTTATATCTAGTGGTTGATGGTTTGGTTATAGTTGTCAATTTTTGATGTAATATGTTGATTGGATGGTATAAATGGTGTTTACATACATGTAATAAAGTGAAAATATTGTTAATGGTATTATATTATGGATGGTAGGAGGTAATGGTATTGTATTATGGATGGTAGGAGGTAATGGTAGTGTATTATGGATGGTATGATAGATGAAAGGGAAAGTGTATTCAAAGTAGTGTACCAAAACACCTTATTTCATGTTGATACATATAAATGCACATGTGCATTTCTAATATTGGTAATGTAAAAAGTAGTGTATTACATATGGTAGTGTAAATGAAAGTGCAATTGTCTAATATGTGTAATGAATTACGGAATTTGTCAAAGAAATGACAAAAATGCACATGTCCATGCTTGTGTATTATGGATGGAATGATAGATGAAAGAGAAAGTAGTGTACCAAAACACCTTATTTCATGTTGATACATATAGATGCACATGTGCATTTCTAACATTGTTAACGTAAAAAGTAGTGTATTACACGTGGTAGTGTAAATGAAAGTGCAATTGACTATTATTTGTAATGAATTACGGAATTTGACAAAGAAATGATACATATGCACATGTGCATGGATAACTGTTACTCGAAATTTTTTTTTTTTTTTGAAATTTTTTTTATTAACAAAATATAGCGATTTTTTCAAAAAAAAATAGTAAAAAAAAAAAAAAAAAATTTTGGGTGTTTTTTAGTTTTTTTTAGGAATTACTGTTTGTGTTCACACTGGTTCTCGCGGTTCTCGCAATAAAGGGTGGTTCCTAACGGATCTTTGTCCTATATATATATATGGTAGAGTTCTAGAGTGAACACTAGGTTGAGAGTGAACTGTGTGAACTAAACAATGGCAAAAATGTAATTATAATTTTGTAACTTTACTTTAAAATAATTGATAGAATGGTATTTGCGTCTTTAGTAAATTGCATTTATTAAACAATATAATCAAAATCCCTAAAATCTCGCTACTTTCCGTATATACAAGATAAACAGCTCTTAGTGTATACACATATGTACAGTCTCGCTAGTATCAGTTTATACAAGATACAAAAATGTTAATTTATACACATGTGTACACTCTCGCTAACTATCAGTTTATACAAGATACACAGCTGTTAGTTTATACACATATGTACAGTCTCACTAACTATCAGTTTATACAAGATACACAGCTATTAGTTTATACACATGTGTACAGTCTTTTATACATCTATGTATTGTATTCTGAAATGGTTACATACATGTAAATTAACAACATATAGTATATTATGCATGCACAGTAGTAGATTCATAAAAAAATTATGAAATTAATGAAAACGAAACATATCATATGTATGCAAAATAAAAACATCATCACATATTAAAAAAAGTTAATGATAAAAAATAATTACAATTTCAATCTTTGAGAAATTTTGTAATATTTATTGAAAATTATAAAAAGTTAAAAACAATGTATTATGATATCTATATATACGGATAATAAAAGAAAAACAATATTTAAGTTAAAATTAAAACAAAATCTATGGATAAAGAGATGATGGGGAAATAATTAAAAATGAGGGAGAGATAAGAGATGAGAAAATTACGCGATTTTAATTAAACATAGTTGGCTAATGTCAGTCTTACCATTTTAATCTAAAAAATGATCAAGGGCCAAGATTAGTTCACTCTTAAGAAGTTGTTCACTCTTGATCCCAATCCTATATATATATATATATATATATATATATATAGGAGAAGGACCCGTTAGGAACCACCCTTTATTGCGAAAACCGTGAGAACCAATGTGAACACAACCAAAAATACATAAAAATAGCAAAAAAAACACAAAATTTTTTGTTTAATATTTTTTATAAAAAAATCGCTATATTTCGTTACCATAAAAAAATTTCTACTAATAGTAGCGATTTTAATATAGAAAATATTAAAAAAAATTGTGTGTTTTTTAGATTTTTTAGGGTGTTTAGTTTTTAGCATTTTAGCTTGGGTGGGGGTTTAGATTTTTTTTTCGGGGGGGGGGGGGGGGGGTTGTTGTTAAGTTTTTTTTAGGTTTTTTGTGAGGGTTTTGTTTTTAGCATTTAGCTTGGGGGAGGGGGGTTAGTTTTTTTTAGGATTTAAAAGGTTAGTGGGAGCATTAAGTTTCTTGTAGCATTCCTATAGATCTAAAAGGTTAGTGGGAGCATTAAGTTTCTTAATCTTAACGTGCGAGAGCTGCAAGAGCTAGGGGAGTGAAAACTTGTTACCTCAATTTGTACCTCTTGTACAAGACACTGCTCATTTTCAACTTTTTTCTTTAAGAATCTACTGCTACTCTAACAAAAGTTTCATTGTTGTTTAAACGTGAGGACACTCAGATTTCTTACCAAAATTACAATCCTCAAACAGAGAAACTACAATGAGTTACATCATTAACTTGTTTATTTATTAGAATCTATTGGCCTTCTAATGTTGACCTGCTAAATTTCTAATGATTTCTAAAATATGTGGGAGTAGTAAAAATCCTTATCATGACTTGAAAGAAGTATAAGAGAGGCGGGGGAGGAAGAGCATTGGCAAGGTTTGATTCAACCATTGTAATTGAAACTAAAATACTGAATACTGAATACCACATAATCAAAATTTATAATAAATGCCTAAACATCCCTCTATACTAATTTAATATATCATGAAACATTAAACCTATGATGTCTTAAACTCCATACACTGAGGTTAAAAACTTAAAACTAATAAAACTTTAGACTAGCCCAGGTGACTAGTGCAATGTATGATAATACGGGTGAACAAAAGCGTTTATCGTCAACAAGTTGAAAAAATAAAAATTAATCAAATGCATTTACCTACAAATACAATCAGATAGTAGCGCATTGTAAAGCAAGTTTAAACATCCATTAGAATTACAAAACAACATGCTCCAAAATCAATGCAACACTATCAAGTCGTTAGCTCTATCCATTATTTATAGAGCCAAAGTATAAGATGAGTAAGCATATATACTTGAGCATCAGCAAGGTTTGATTCAACCAATCGTAATTGCAAACTGAACCGTTACCGATCTAATTTCAATTGCGGAGCACGTGAGAATCCTACTATTTTACAACATTTCAGTATCGACAAGTATGAAGTAATATGGCTTCATGGGCAAACACCTTTACTATCCAAAGTCATCCCACACAGTCGAATATGCTCCTCATGAAGTTGATTTGCACGATTAGCATCCTTAAATTATGTTGACCATGACTCATATAACAATTACCAATTTTAGGTTGGTTCATGTTGTGTTATCATTTTGGTAGGACATCAATGCTACTTACACAAAATTACGGATGACATATATCTCAGTGAACGAGCCACAACGTTCTACTTTCAAGAATCTAATAATTAACATAGGGAAGATCAGTCTCACGTGCAGGACTCTCCCCTAGTCTCTAGAAAAGGCGCCGACTTGCCAGTTGGGACCCCCACTCTAGTTGGTTGCATGGGGAATCTGAATCAACAGTCAAGGCCTGTAGATACTCCTCAAGTGGACTTATTCTCAGGAAATGGGCTTCACTACGTGACTGTGAGGCCCAAGGACAGAAGGAAAAAAACAATAGGCCCAACTTACCAAACTCCTGACCTTAATGAACCGGAGAACTCCGATCCCTTTGGGTTAGACGACATTATCAAAAGATCATCTAGAAAGATCAGGACGAAGACTGCTGAGACTTCTAACCCGGTCACTGGGGATATGGATTCTGCAGAAGAAGGGGAGGAAGACGGGTGTGGCGGTGATACTGATAAGGAGATGGAGGACACAATCAGGTACGGTGATTGCTTGGGAGTTGAATTAAATGGGTTTGAAAACCAAGTGAGGAAGGTTGTTCGAGGGGAAGAGGAGAAAATACATCAACCATGAATTTTTTGACAATCAACATGAATGGAGTTTCCGGTATTCATAAACCGGAGTGGATTCGAAGTATCGTCAGAGCGGAAAAAATCTCATTTTTGGGGATCCAGGAGTCTCATAAGTCGGATCTGTCAGAAGCTTTTCTCCTCCGATTCTGGAACAGATCTCCGATGGGCTTTGCTTCGGTAGATGCGGTGGGTCGATCAGGGGGTATTGTCTCAATCTGGGACTCTAGCCTGCTGTCGGTGGACTCGGTGGTCAAACGGGAGAAGTTCTTGGTGGTCTCGGGCTTTGTCAAAGGGGTAGATGAGAGGATTAACATTCCAAAATGTGCACGCCCCAAACGACGTTGTCGCTCGTGGAATCCTGTGGGATTCCTTAGAGGAGATCAGATTCCAATTCCCAGGCATGTGGGTGGCACTAGGGGATTTCAACGAAGTCAGACATGCCGACGAACGGCTCAATTCGCGGTATGATCCTAATTCTTCTTCTGCCTTTAACTGTTTCATCAGCAGGGTGGGCTTTTTGGAATATCAGATGGTCGGGGGTAAGTTTACGTACATATCCGATAATTTGGATGTCAAGTTCAGCAAACTCGATCGGATTTTTGTTTGTGAGCGTTTTTTGGATAAATGGCCGCTAGCTATCCTTAAGGTCCTTAGCAAGGGATGGTCTGACCACTGCCCTGTGGTCCTTAATTGTGCTGCCCTAGACTTTGGGCCGACCCCGTTCAAGTTGTTTAATTCTTGGGTGGGCACCAAGGAGGTGTCTGAAATTGTTAACAGATATACGGGGACCTGGGTGTTGAACGGTAAAGGGGATTTAGCTTTTGCTAAGTTGCTGAAAGGGATAAAAGGAGAGCTAAAGAAATGGAGAGAGTCTAAACGTTTTCAAGAGAACCTCGAGCTTGTTACTCTTTCCAATAGCGCTCAACTTTTAGAGAAGAAAGCAGAATCCAGTGGTCTGAATGAGGAGGAGAAAAAGGCCCGGGTTAGCATTCGCCTGAAACTTAAAGATATGGAAATTGCTAAAGCCAAAGACTTGTTGCAAAAGGCCAGAATTAAATGGTTAATAAGTGGCGACGAAAACTCCTCTTTCTTCCACAGCGTTGTTAACATCAACAAGGCTTCTAACAGAATTCATGGGCTGTCTATAAATGGGGTCTGGATCGCTGATCCAAAGGCCATAAAGGAAGAGCTAAGAAAATTTTTTAGAAAACAATTTTCCGAACCCATGCGCCGTAGACCGAGCTTCGTTAATTGGGATCTTCCTTCTATTACTACGGAGGAAGCGGAGAGGTTAGTGTCCCCTTTCACAACAGATGAGATTAGACTAGCTATTAAGGGGTGTGACGGGAATAAGGCTCCGGGGCCCGATGGCTTTACTTTGAAGTTCTACAAAAATTACCGGGATATTCTCCAACCTATGTTGTCGGCTGTCATGGAAGATTTCCACTCGTCGGGGGAGATTAGTGTTGGCTGCAATGCGTCTTTTATAGCTTTGGTCCCTAAAAAGAATGACCCTCAGGTTGCCACGGATTTTCGGCCTATCTCGCTTCTCGGTTCGATGTACAAAATTCTCTCTAAAATCCTCACTAATCGGCTTAAAGCCGTGTTGGATAAGCTTATAGCCCCTACCCAATCGGCTTTTGTCGGGGGTCGAAATATCCTTGACGGCCCGTTAATAGTGAATGAAACAGTGTCCTGGGCTAAGAAGAATAAGCGGAAATTATTGGTCTTCAAAGTGGATTTTGAAAAGGCGTATGATTCTTTGAATTGGAAGTTCTTATTCAAAGTTATGGAGTATATGGCCTTCCCGGTTAAATGGATCAATTGGATTAAAGGCTGCCTCCGGTCAGGAAAAGGTTCGGTGCTCGTTAACGGGGCTCCGTCGGGCGAATTCTCCTACAAAAGGGGGCTCCGGCAGGGGGACCCGCTATCCCCGTTTTTGTTTATTCTGGCGATGCAGGTGGTGGATATGTTTATGAGAAGGGCCGTCAGACTTGGTTTGTTTCATGGATTCCAAACTCCAAACGACGGACCGATTATTTCTCACCTATGCTACGCGGACGATGTCTTGTTCATAGGAGAATGGTCGGAGCATAACATGGTGTCTCTCAAACACTTCCTGAGGTGCCTTTTCCTGGTTTCTGGTCTCAAAGTGAATCATAGTAAATGCAAGTTGTTCGGAGTCGGTGTAGGGGAAGATGAAACTAGGGGTATGGCGGCGATCCTTAATTGTGAGGTTGGTTCCTTCCCTTTCCTGTATTTGGGAGTCCCTGTTGGTGCCAACATGAAAAGGGCGGTGCACTAGCAACCGGTGATAGATAAGTTCCAGAAAAGGCTCTCCGGTTGGAAAGCTAGAACCCTTTCCTTTGCGGGTCGGGTTACTCTCGCTAAAGCAGTTCTGGGCAGCCTCCCCTCTTACTACCTTTCCATTTTCCTCGCTCCTAAAGCGGTCATTAACAAACTGGAAGGTATGAGAAGGGCTTTCATATGGGGTAAAACAAATTTGAGACATAAAATAAATTGGGTTCGCTGGGAAAAGATGTGCATACCTAAGAAGTTTGGAGGGTTAGGAATTAGGGGCATTAGACAGTTTAACATCGCCATGCTGTCAAAGTGGTGGTGGAGATACAAAGATGAACCCACTCAATTGTGGGCTTCTATCATTGCCTCCTTCCACAAATCGGCCCAAAGTGACAAGCTCGTGCCAATTAAGAAGTCGATTCCGGGGGGTTGGAAAGATATCACCTCTATGGATGCGGTTCTCGCGAAGGAAGGTGTGTGTATCAGAGAGAAACTTAAAGTCTCTGTTGGTGATGGTGCCACCACTAGTTTCTGGAAGGATGCTTGGATGTCAGAAGAATCGCTCAGGTACCGTTTTCCCGATTTGTACCGCCTGGCTAAAAATAAGGATGTTACTGTGGCGGCATGCTGGCAAGGGAGTGCGGCTGGTTCGGTTTGGGCTTGGGACTGGAATAAAAATCCGGCTTCGGCCAGCGAATGGGATCAACTCGGAGAGCTTTCGAGACTCCTATCGGATGTGGGATTAAAGGGGGGCAATGACCATTGGAAATGGGACAACGAAGACGGCTTACCGTTCTCGGTTAAGGCTTTACGGACGGAATTAGCTACTCAAGGGCAAGATCAAAGTGCAGGGCTGGTGCATAAATGGAACTCATGGGCTCCCCTTAAAGCTAATTACTTGCTTTGGAGGGCTCTCATGGGGAAAGTCGCTACCAAGAAGGGATTGGCGGACAGAGGATTAATCCTACCGGATACTTTGTGTGCAACCTGTGGATTCGAAGAGGAGTCGGCTGACCACCTTTTCGCAAAGTGCATTACGGCACGGAGCGTTTGGTGGAATATATTGACTTGTGATGTGCGGTAAGTGTCGTATTTATTAGGTGTATATTTTAAGCCCTTTTTAACACTTATTTTAGCCAAGTTTTAAATTTATAAAACACGATATTTCACTAACACTAAACACACATATGGGCAAGTGCACCCATCGTTGAGCGTAGTATAGTGTTGGTAAGATACCGAGGTCGTCTAAGGACACAAGAGCTTTTAGTACCGGTTTATCCTCAACGTCTAATCAAAATAAAAGTTTAGAAAAAGGTTTTTAAACTAAGAAAAATAAAAACTAACTAAAATGCTGAAAAATAAAATAAAAGTAAAAACAGATAGACAAGATGAATCACTTGGTTCCGACTCGTATCTAGTATAACCTTTGATTATTTCCGCACTTTTGCACATAATTAAGAGATTATCTTAGTTATTGTAGTAGGCCCCTCTTTTGAAGGTGACGTTACCCTCACCCCAGTAGTTTGAGTCAGCAAGGATACAATCCTAAAAGGGTGGATTATTGGAAGATAATGAATTAAGTTATTAATGCAGTATTGTGGTAGGCCCCGCTTTTGGTGGTGACGTTACCCTCGGCTAAGTAGTCTGAGTCAGCAGGGATACAGTCCTAAATAGCCGGGTTATAGTATTAATAGTAGTTAACTTATGAGGGGATCAAAGAGTTTGGACCCCCGCCATCCAATACCGTGAAGTATTGAAGGAGGTCCTACTAAATTTGACCCAGGTCCATTGCAGGACCTCTAAACGCTGAACAACGGCAAGACCTTTACCAAACCGTTCCCTTAACCCCCGACCAGGTAGCCAACATACCTCCATATAGACCGTGGAGATATGAATGGTGAAAATCCTTTATTTTATATAGACAGTAGAATAATGCCAAGACACCACGGACAAACGATAAGGAAAGATCACCTTCAACATAAGTAACTAGTTATTAAAGTCATTAATACAAAACCAAATAAAAAGTGCAAAAGATTAGAAATAAAAAGTATTATACTAGACACTTTGTCTTCACCAAGTGATGTAAGAGACTTAGGCAAACATGGCCTTGATTGTCAAGAACTCTTACGATCAATCTTGGATCCCGAGACGACTCACACACTCTACGATGGACAATGGATGATGGTGGTGGATGATGGTGTTGTGATGGTGGTGGGTGGTGGATGAAGTGTGAGAGAGGTGGTGTGCCAAGGGATGAGTTGAAATGATTCCAAGCACTCCTATTTATAGGCTGAACAGAGAGCTGGGCACGGCCCCGTGTCCGCTGGACATGGCCCCGTGCCCGTCTGACACTCTCTCTCCTCATTAATTGTAATTCGCAATTACAATTAATGCGCCTGCAGTACTTTCGACACGCCCCCGTGTTCGCTGGGCACGGCCCCGTGGTGGGCAATAGAAGCTTCTATAGATTTGTCTTTTCTGCTGCTTCTTGGGCACGGCCCCGTGCTGGCTGAGCACGGCCCGTGTTCAGTCTTCTGCCTTCTCTATTTTGCTTGGGAAGATGCCGTTGAGGGGTCGGGCAGTCCACTAATGTTCCTTTCCTTGTATTTATGTTGGATTTAGCTGTCTTTTTGCTTCTTTTGTGTTTTTGAGCTCATTTAATCCTGAAAATACAAAAGGAAGACAAAAACACTCTTTTTCCAATATTAGTACTTAAAAAGGGTTAGTTTTATGCCTCATTTGATGTAATTTATATGTTGCATTTTACACACATCAAATACCCCCACACTTGAACTTTTGCTTGTCCTCAAGCAAAACTCTTTAATATGTGGCTTACACTCCCAAATGGAATAGGTAGAAGAGAAGGTTTTTGGGCTTGTCGTAGAGTGTCGGGATATCCAAGATCCTTTTGGGTTTTATTTTTATCTATTTACAATCCTATTCGTAATGATTTATTTAGAACGTTTCATAGGAGAAATTACTTATTTGGGCATAACATGTTTTTTTTTAAATTCCATTTATATACAAGTTCACATACCTCACGGGAGAAATCACTCACACTCGGCCAAAGGTGTATTTTTAGTGAATCACTCGAGAGCGGCATGGAACTTATTCCTACCATAGGCTTGCCAAGCAATCAATCCTCCTCCTTTTTAACTTTTATACCTTTGTAAATATCAAGAGGACTTTGTGGGTTAAGGGTTAGGCTTGGGTTAAAGGTAGGTGGTTGGGTTAGTGGTTAGTAGAAAAAAAGCGAAAAGCGTAACAAGTGTCGGTTTTCGTAAGACTTCTATTTTTGTAACTTTTTATTTTGATGAAGCTTTTATTCAAACAAAGTTATTTTTGATGAACTTGTTTGTTTATTTTCTTTTTGCTTCATCATCAACAGATATTTTTTTTTCACCTTACGAAAAACCGAACTTGTTACTAAAACAAAGGGTTAAAAATAAAAATAAAAAAGGTTTTGGTGGGTAAAAGGGTTTTGTTTGGGTGATGAAATGACAAGGTTTAGGCTCAAAGGGGCTAACTAGGGGGATTTTTGGGTAGGTGGTAAAAGAAAAGGAAAAATAATGGTGTAGAAATAAAAAGGGTTAGTCCTAATGCCTCCATCATTTACTTACTCGGGTTTAAGTTGATAAGGACCGGGAATGTATCGTCATGGCAAGTTCTAGAGTCGTAAGAACCAAGCGGCTATTCACACAAGAAACGAAAAATGAGCATTTAGTCTAAAGATGTAAATTTGTATGCTCAATAAAGGCTCAAAACTCACTTTTGTGGGAATGGGTTTTTATGTGATCAAGTATATATAATCAAATTTTAACTAAGTTTGCCATGCCTTTTCATAATTTTCTTATGTTGGTTCTTTTTATCACTACGCTATCGGTTGTAAATTTGCAAAAATATAACCTTTTTGAGACTTTGAATTTCCCGAGTTAAACCTAGACAAGTAAAAAAAATGAAATTTTTGAAAAAATTTGGGGTGATTAGCGGTTCCAATAGAGTTTTGTGTAAGGCTTGTATTTAGGACTTGCAAAATTCAAGGTTTCAGCATCCCCCCCACACTTAAATTACACATTGTCCTCAATGTGTCCCAAAAATAATTTTTTAGGTTGATTAGATGTGTAAATGGTGTAAAAAGCAAAAATTTTCTGTTACTGGGCGCTGAACACGGCCCCGTGTTGTCCGGGCACGACCCCGTGTTCAAGTGCCAGTAACAAAATTAAAACAAGAGAAACAGAAGTCTGGACACGGGGGCGTGTTGGGTGAACACGGCCCGTGTCCAGTTACCTGAACTGGGCGTTTTTCTGCAGGTGGTTCAGCACGAGGCCGTGTTGGTTGGGCACGGCCCGTGTTGAACCTTCTGAAATGGAGAGAATTGTCGGGCTGCCTTGTTCTTGTGCATGAGGTCATTTTTCTCGTTCCCCTTTTCATCCTTTACCACCATGAGTGTGTTTTATTCCTGAAAATTAAAACTAACTAGAAAACATAAAAATTAATCTAAATTAAACTAATGTAGGATCGGTTTGTGGATCCGAATGAGTCGGTTCAGAGGAATTCTATCAAATACAGGTGCGGAAAACAAGTATTTGACGTTTAAACAGCTGAATCTTCACTTTAACACTGATTTGTATTGATTAATCAACAATTACAATCAGTTCTCACACCGGCAGCACTTCGGTATGGAAATCACTCTCTGAAAACTTATGATTTCGCTTGACCTAACATCCCTATATATAGACTTGAAGATTTCGCTTGGAACATCCTGAAGCGAAATCTGATATGATGATTTCGCTTGAGGCTTCAAGCGAAATCTCAAATACAAAACATAACTTCAAGCGAAATCTTTCTAACTCTCATTTTAAGTGCCCTAATCTATTCTAACTAGTGTAAGACTCGATACAAGACGAAGTTGACAGATGTAGTGCACCAACAGACTCCCCCTCAGATGTTGACGAGTCAACTATCGAGTCACACCAATGCTGTGTCTTCACATCTATAGTCTTGATCAGTCTCTGGGCTTTTCTCTCTCTATCTTCTTCTCAAGAACCTTCTGGCTCTATCAGACTCCCCCTCACGATTTGCTGGTATTCATTTGTTCTTCAGCAACATCTGCTTTAGGATCAATGTCTGACTCAAATGCTGTTTACAAGATCATTGCCTGGCTTTTATCTAATTCTCTTGATCAGATCTCTTGATTCCTTAAGTTCATCAGCATCAGCAGCTAGCAAACTTTAGATTCATGATCAGAGTTTGACTTTTGTAAACTTTGAATGAACTAACCTGGCTCACCTGTAACAATCTTAACCCAGAAATAAATTTTCTAAATTTAACAATTAAATGCACCAACAATCTGATATAATCAGATAACTCTCTCTCCTATCATCAACCACTGATGAACCAAAAGTAGGTTTTAAAATACTAATTGTAAGATTTTAACAAACCTTTTTGACATTTTAATATTCACTCCCCCTCACAACCAAGTCATCATGTTTAGCACTTGAAATTTTGACAATCAGCTATCCAATATCAATTGTCGAAAATCTTTTTGAATTTTTTTAAAAATTTATGCTAAAACACACTAAAATCTTTTTGTAATTTTTTATTGTAAAGGAATGCAATAAAGAAATATTTACAAACAATATTTTTGTGAGTTTGTGCAAGAGGATCATATCAGTTTTTGAGACCAATCACCAACACCGTTAAGATTCATTTCATATTAAGTTCTAAACAATTTACCTAGATTGTCAGTATATTTGTCCACTTAAATTTTCACACAAAGTTCAATTTGTTCCGAGATACGATATTAATGTTTTAAGCACTTGAACTTATCCGTGTGTCCCACTACTTGAATATACTCCCGTATCCAGATCCCAATATTCAGTCTTACAGGTGAGTATACCACAGATGATATCTGTCAGGGGAATAAATTATAGTACGAGGGCCGTGAGAGCTCAGGTCGATCTTTCGATACGCAGAGAGATGACGGCTTCGACTTTTTGGTGTGTCCCCTTTAGAGGATCTTTTTGCATTACAACAGCAGTGACTATCAATTTTATTGTTTCATCAGCTTGCTGAGGGCGATGCTATATTTCAAGCATTTGCAGAAAGTATTATCCGGGGACTAGGTCAGAAATTTCTTTCAGCAGAAGTCCCGGGATAATACCCCAGATATCACTGAGTATAAAGACCTAGTATCTCAGAATAAGGGACCTTTCAAACAAGATTTCAGGGGTTACCTATATATCCAAGTTTGTGTTAACCCACAGAACAAGCAAGTTTGAAATTTAAGTTTATATCTCGTCACAATCTACTAAATGTGCAAAAACCTACTGACATATCCACAGTAAGATTGTTTATCACATTTTATTTTACATTTCTTTAGCATGTTGTGATAGTCCACTGATGTACTATCATTTCCTCTATATGCAACAAAAACTCATTTTTGAATTTTATCATGTTTTTGTCTTTTTCAAATTTTCAAATGTTTTTGGATTTTCTGAAAATTTTTACTCCCCCTAAAATGCAAACACATTTTAGGAAATTTGAAAATAAACTGTACAATAAAGTGACAACTGATATTGAATCGCATCAAATCGCCATTCACTCAGCATAAACAATCAGAACTCCCCCTATCACAAAACTATTTTCTCATTTAGATTTCAAAACACTTAAGTTTGTTTTAATCAAAATGATTTTTCCGGAAAATAAGTTTTTATGATATAATCATTTGTAGATTCGAAGTGTGGTTCATCACATTGTCTATTCGAAATACCAATTGTAAATATGGTCCAATCAAGTTCAACTTAATGACCTTGATTATCCTTTTTCATGTAAGCACCTACTATACCACAAGTAAAAATTACCACATGTAGGAATACCACTTGTAGGAATATTACATCTACATCACCATTTTACCAATCAAAATGCCGATTCCTGCTTCGCACTTACCAATCTGGAAGCTCCGGCGTAGTCATACAACCTGTAAACATTCAAACACTATCAAAATTTTCAACTAAAATCTTCAAACATTAGAAAGATGCCGATTCCTGATCCACTATATAAACTTGGGATCTCCGGCAAGTCCTACGACTTTAAGAAAAGCAAACTTCCACCCAAGTCTTATTTGACTTGGTTGCTTCCAATTCCTGGGCAGTAGGGTTATATGTTGCCTTTTTAGTTGCATAAAAATCTTTAACCCCCTTTACTTTCCCCTCAAGCATTTTCTTGAAAATTTTCTTAACATTACCATTGAATGTTTTTTCAATATCAAAATCTGAGATTTCTATTTTACCAACCATTTGTTGAATCTCTTTTACACTCATAGTTTTAATGTCAGCATCATTCAACAAATCATTAATCTCATTTTGTGACTCCTCTGATTTTGTGGAATCAGATTCATTGTCAGAACTATCAACCGATTTCTTAACAACCCATGTTTGGTTGTCTTTTGCCTTCTTTTTGTACAATCTTTTAGAATTTTCACCAACTTCATTCTTTGAAATTTCAACAGTTTTGAAGTTTGTAGTTGGTGAATCATTCTTTTCAACCATTTTTTCTTTAAGTTTTTCAGAGACTCCCTGTTTTTTGTTGATTTTGTTTGGACAGTTGTGAGCAATGTGTCCAACGACTTGACATTGAAAACAAATTCTTGTATCTCTTGGAATGTCTCTTGAATGAAAAACTCCAGTTCCTGTTCTTTTTCTTTCAACAAGAAACTCCTGGTTTGTTTCTTTCCAGAAAGGTTTCTTTTGTTCTTCTTCAACACTTCCACCTGAAACAAATTCTGTTTTTGGTTTAGAATTGTTTACCTTTCTGTAACTATCTTGCTGAATAAAACCTAAACCTTTTCTTTTGTAATTACAATTTTGGTTTGTTTTCTTTTGAAAAACAGAACTAAAATTGTAATCCTTTTTCCCTTTTTTCTTGTTTAACCTTTGTTGAACTCTTGAAGTGTATTTTTTAGATTTTTCATTAAGATTTAAATTTTTAGTGTCAGAAATATTAATTTCTGTGATTTTGAAAACCTTTTTGATCTTGTCAAATCTAACACTATCCATCGGAAACTCTTCATCAGAGTATAATTTGTCAGAACCATTTAAAGTATATGCAACTTTAAATGTTTCATCATTCAAATTTGCTTTTGATAACAAAAATTCTTTACTATAAGACCGTTTTCCCGATGATTTGGAATTTGTGACCGACGAACTCGAACTTTTGACTGACGAACTTGAACACCCAGACTCATACTTTGACTCAGACACCTCCTCAGTATCCAACACCTGATCAACCACCTTTTTGATTAACTCAGACTCATGATCAGTATCAGACGAGGTAAACGTGATATCAATGTTATCTGGTAAAACATCAGTTGTCTCGGATTTTAACTTTATATTGACTGCTTTTTCGACTTGCTCCTCATTTGGTTTTCTAGGAGAATACCCTTCCCAGATAGGAGGCGGACACTTGTTATATTTAACAGTCGATTTCTTACCAGTCTCATTCTTTTGCTTCTCATCTTGAAATGCTTCAAAACCTGCAACAGTAGGATAAACTCGATCAATAACATAATCAGAACAAGAATAACTCAGTAATAACCTTCTGATCCTTTCATTCTCAATCTTTTCTTTCTCCAACTCTTGCTTTAGATTAGCATTTTCTTCGATGTAATGATTAATTGCCTTTTGCTTTGCCATCAGCGTAGAATTCATCATCGTTAAAGCCTTTTCTCTTTCAGAATTCGTTGTTTGAAGACCTGTCACAGTTCTGTTCAACACACTGTACGATTCTTTCACATAACTGATGTCTGATAGTAACTTTTCTATCAGCTTTTCTCTATCAAACAGAGTCACATCTTTTTCTTCACAATTTTTGCAAGCTTCCAAACACTTCTTACAAGGCTTTTCAATTTCAACAATCTTTTCAATCTCTATTGTTTTTACCAGTTCAATTACTTTTTCTCCCTCAGTTACTTTATCAGCTTCAGTCACCTTTTCTTCAACAACTACTTTTACTTCCTCATTCTGTTGTTGTTCTTTAGCAGCTTGTTTCTCCTTCAGTTTCTCCATGCGATCTGCAAAATAAAAATGAAAACTTTCAGGAGAAAGATGTTTTTTAGCAATATTAATCTGTTTCTCTTCCTTATCATCACTACTGTTTTCTATCGATGTTTGATCAAACTCTACAGATTTTTCAGACCCAACATCTGAAACACCAGAATCAGATGGTGTTTGATCAAAAACAACTTCTTTTTCCGAAGTTTCCTCATTTTGCACACTATCGTTTGTACTTAATGACTCATCATCAACATTTTCTAAACTTTCTTCAGATGTACTCGATTGATCTTTCACTTTTTCACCAATTGATCTCATCCAAGTTGCAAATAAGTCTGGTTCTCTAACAATCTTTGCAATGAAAGCTTTGAAGTCACCCTTTTCATCAACAAACATATCCCAGTTGAAACCTTCAGGTAATTTCTCATCATCTTGATCAACTGTGCATGCTTTGTTGTCAGAAGATATATAGTTGTTCCAGTTGAAATCTACCAAACATCCTCTCTTTGAATCTTCAATCTTTCTGCCATGAGCTGTTTGTGAGTCTTGTAACTGACCAACTTGTTGATAAATGGCTTTTCGGTAGTAATCATCTTTACCAAATGGATTCTGAGCACCACTAACTTCTCTATTCTTGCACTCCCGTTTAAAATGACCTTTTTCCCTGCACCTGAAACAAGTAACTTTAGATTTATCAAAACCTAAAGTAGAAACACAAGCATCAAGAAAGTCATTTCTCCCGGTAATTGTTTTGAATTTTTCAGCTCGTCGAAGAACACTTGCGAGACACCATTTTATATCCATAAGTTCCATCTCTTCAGCGTCTATCTGATCGTAATCCTCCTTTGTGAGCATAGGATTTCCGATTCTGCCAGCCACTAGACCTTCATATGAAATAAGTACGAAACCAAGTAATGCCATATGATCTTTAGCAATGTCTTCAGAAAAACTTTGACCTTCTGGAAGATTTAGAGCTATGTTGCATTGAATCACACAACCATTTCCCATCTTTGTGCTTTGAGACTGAAAATTTTCTGATGAAGCCTTTGGATTGACACTTGGATAGATTGAGAATCCACTGCTGCTTTTGTTTGAGCTTTGATCAATCTTTTCTGTAGAATCTCCAACACTATAAGCAGTCTGAATTTTCGGACTTCTCTCAGCTTCTGAAGTTTGAACACTACCTTTGTAATACATCCTTACATCTTGTTGACCACTTGGATTATTCATCCTTGCAATCTTCTGCTGTTCTAAATCCTGACTTTCAATCTTTTCAATAAACTGAGAGATTGACAACCCTTCATAAACTCCGGTATTTTTCAGTATCATCAAATATGTTCCCCACTCTTTCTGAGGTAAAGCATCAGCTAGCTTATCCACCCATTCTTCATCATCTTTGTTGATGTTCATCATTGACATTGTTCTAACTAAGTGACAATAACGTTCAATGAGTTTCTTTGTATCTTCTCCGGGCAAACTTGTGAATAAATCAAACTCCTTTTTAAGCAATGCCTTTTTGCTTTTAATCATGTTTGCACTACCTTCAACTTTAACTTTCAAAGCATCCCAGATTGACTTTGATGTTTTGTCATGTTGAAGTAGTATAAAGATGTCTTCTTTGATAGCTTGTTGAAGCAAACTGATCATCATTTTTTCAGCTCGATACATTTCCCGTTCTTCATTACCAAACTCTGAAATCTGTTTTACTGTCTCCATTTCCGAACGTGGTAACATATACTTTTTCAGGATACATTCCCATGATCTCAAATGATTTGCTTGCACCCAATTTTCGAAACGATCTTTCCATCCATAGTATTCTTCAATACACATTAGCTTCGGGGGTTTCTGAGTAGTCCCCGTTTCATTTTCTGAATTCATGTTCTGAGCAATGGAAGATGAACTAGGCGATGTTGCAAATGCGTTGTGGAAATCGTTATCCATGTTTCAATTTCTTTTAAGCGAAATAGTATCTTCTCAAGCGGTACCCTTCAAGCGAACTAGACAAACTGAACAATCCTCAAGCAAAAACCTTGAAGCGAAATAGTTGAAGCGAAACAATTTCAAGCGAAGCTGTATGAAGAGAGAACTCTGAAGCGAACACCTTGAAGCGACAACCTTGAAGCGAAATTGTTCAAGCGAAACTTTCAAGTGACAAATTTCTGAAGCGAAATTGTTGAAGCGACGGCCCTGAAGCGAAACAGAATGCTGTTTGAAGCGAAATCTAGGTGTCACTTGGAACTTCAAGCGAAATCTACTACTGAAATCTGATCCGTTCAAGCGAAATCCATTCGGAAGTCAATTTTAATCACTTTTAGATCGAATTTGGCTGTGAAACTTTCAAGGATTTGTTATCTTGTACTTTTAAACAATCTGTGAGAATTTGAGATGATTTAGACCGTGAAAAGTTTCTGAACTGTTAAAAGAAGGTGTAGAAGTAAGAGATTTTGATGAATTTCGGCTGAATATTGCAGAACTCCTCCTCCAAGAGCTCTGATACCAATTGTAGGATCGGTTTGTGGATCCGAATGAGTCGGTTCAGAGGAATTCTATCAAATACAGGTGCGGAAAACAAGTATTTGACGTTTAAACAGCTGAATCTTCACTTTAACACTGATTTGTATTAATTAATCAACAATTACAATCAGTTCTCACACCGGCAGCACTTCGGTATGGAAATCACTCTCTGAAAACTTATGATTTCGCTTGACCTAACATCCCTATATATAGACTTGAAGATTTCGCTTGGAACATCCTGAAGCGAAATCTGATATGATGATTTCGCTTGAGGCTTCAAGCGAAATCTCAAATACAAAACATAACTTCAAGCGAAATCTTTCTAACTCTCATTTTAAGTGCCCTAATCTATTCTAACTAGTGTAAGACTCGATACAAGACGAAGTTGACAGATGTAGTGCACCAACAACTAAGGATAGTTCCGCGGAATGCCTCCGTGTTGCGCCACGTTTATAAGGGTCCTTGGCTAGACCCAAAGCCGGTCATATGTCACCCAAGTGGGATGTATTGCATCCCATGTTACACCGTCGGAGAGCATCATCCAAGCTTGAGTCTATGACCTGCATGTAGTTGACCGGGTCTTCTTCCTCAATTCTTTTTCCACATTCAAACTTCACCTCCTCATCCCCAAACTTCAATGTTAACGTTCCGTCATTCATGTCTACCACCGCTTGGGCGGTGGCTAGAAATGGCCTCCCGAGGATGAGAGGGACATCAGTGTCTTCTTCCATGTCTAGGATGACAAAGTCGGTTGGGAAAACGAAGTTGTCAACTTTTACCAACAAATTCTCAGCGACACCTTGTGGAAATTTGACGGATCTGTCAGCGAGTTGTATGCTCATCTTTGTAGGGCTTGTTGTTCCTAGGCCGAGTCGTTTGAACATTGATGTGGGCATGAGGTTAATGCTAGCCCCAAGATCGGCTAATGCATTACGAACGGGAGATTCCCCAATCGAGCAAGGAATTGTGAAGCTTCCGGGATCGATTTTCTTTTGTGGAAGTTTGTTGAGCACCAAGGCGGAGCATTCTTTGCCTAAGTTAACTAATTGCAATGATTCAATTTTCCTTTTGTTGGTGAGGAAATCCCTCATAAATTTTGTGTATTTAGGCATTTGGGTTAGGACCTCGATAAAAGGAATATTAACATGCAATTGTTTTAGTAAATTTTCAAATTTAGCGAATTGCTCATCGGTCTTTTGACGATTTAACCTACCGGGGTACGGAATTGGAGGAGTCTTGGTGGGCTCTTGAGTTGGTAGAGAAGCCTTTTCTGGTGCAGGAGGAGTCACAGGCTGGCTAGAATGGCTTCTTTCATTTGGCGGCGATGGAGCATCCTCGGGACCCACGGTTCGATTTCTTAACGTGATGAGATGTACTTGTGCCTTCGGGTTGGTTTCGGTATTACTAGGTAACGCGCCTTGTGGTCTCTCGGAGAAATTTTGAGCTAGTTGATTTAATTGTTTTTCAACGTTTTGAATGCTAGCTTGTTGATTTCTAAAATTCGATTCCAATTTTTGAAATCGATCCGAGTTTTTCTTTTCAGTGTCAGAGATGAGGCGAGATACAGTATCTTCAAGCCTTTCTCTTCCACTTTGTTGTTGAGAGAAATTTTGTGGTTGTTGAAAATTAGTTCGTTGGTTTTGTTGGTTACCACTATTGCCGGGATCTCTCCAACCAAGATTTGGGTGGTTACGCCATCCTTGGTTGTAGGTACCCGTTGGAGGACCCGACGGCCTAGGTCTATTATCCATGTAGTTTACCGTTTCTGTTTGTTCATCTAATTCTTTCATACAACTCCAATTTTCATGTGACCCACCACACCCTTCACAAGCCATAACCGAGGCCGTTTTTGTCATTTCTAGCTTTTTGATTTTTGAAGAGAGGGCCTCGATTTGGGCTTGTAAAGAGGTGCTTTCATCAACCTTATGGGCGCCCGGGGCAATAGATTTATTACCTCGGGGAGTGTGCCATTGAAAATTGGTTTGAGCAATTTCCTCAATTTGGTTATATATTTCATTTGGGCGACGATTACCTAAAAGTCCCCCGGAGCTTGAATCAAGTGTTTGTCTTGTGTGTGGCAACAACCCATTGTAGAAAGTGGATACTTGTTGCCATACCGCTAGACCGTGGTGAGGACACTTTCTTAGAAGCTCCTTGAACCTTTCCCAAGTTTCATATAAGGATTCCCCATCCTCTTGTGAGTATGTATTAATTTCAGTCATTAATTTAGCCGTTTTAGCAGGAGGGAAATACTTATATAAAAACTTTTGGGCAAGTTCATCCCAGGTGTTTACCGATCCAACTGGGAGGGTGTTAAGCCAAGCCTTAGCTCGGTCTTTTAGTGAAAATGGAAACATTCGAAGGCGGATGGCGTCATTTGATGCTCCATTGATCCGAAAGGTATCACATATTTCTAAGAAGTTAGTAATATGTAGATGGGGATCCTCGTCCGCAAGCCCGTGGAAGGTTGCGGAGTTTTGGAGCATTTGTATCAAATGCGGCCGAAGTTCGAAGTTGTTGGACTCGACATTCGGTGCATTGATAGCGGCGCCGAGATTGCCTACGGTAGGCCGTAGGTAATCCATGAGGGTACGTTGGTCCGCCATTGGAAGTGGGTCCCCCGAAGCTTTCTCTTGATTTTTAGCTTTAAGTCTTTTTATGAGAAAGCGTTCGGGTTCTTTTAGGGGTTCTTTTATGTCTCTACTAGAACTGGAGCTCATGCACTACGTAGGAGGGTCAAATGTGGCACCTGGGTTCCAAGTCATGCAATAAAAACAGAAAAGAACGTTGGTCAGAAAGTTCACCACGGCCCCGTGCTCAGTGAACACGGCCCGTGGTCAGAGATACAGTAATTGTTTTCTGGATTCCCAGTTACTGGGAGTTGGACACGACCCCGTGTTGCACCGACACCACGGACAAACGATAAGGAAAGATCACCTTCAACATAAGTAACTAGTTATTAAAGTCATTAATACAAAACCAAATAAAAAGTGCAAAAGATTAGAAATAAAAAGTATTATACTAGACACTTTGTCTTCACCAAGTGATGTAAGAGACTTAGGCAAACATGGCCTTGATTGTCAAGAACTCTTACGATCAATCTTGGATCCCGAGACGACTCACACACTCTACGATGGACAATGGATGATGGTGGTGGATGATGGTGTTGTGATGGTGGTGGGTGGTGGATGAAGTGTGAGAGAGGTGGTGTGCCAAGGGATGAGTTGAAATGATTCCAAGCACTCCTATTTATAGGCTGAACAGAGAGCTGGGCACGGCCCCGTGTCCGCTGGACACGGCCCCGTGCCCGTCTGACACTCTCTCTCCTCATTAATTGTAATTCGCAATTACAATTAATGCGCCTGCAGTACTTTCGACACGCCCCCGTGTTCGCTGGGCACGGCCCCGTGGTGGGCAATAGAAGCTTTTATAGATTTGTCTTTTCTGCTGATTCTTGGGCACGGCCCCGTGCTGGCTGAGCACGGCCCGTGTTCAGTCTTCTGCCTTCTCTATTTTGCTTAGGAAGATGTCGTTGAGGGGTCGGGCAGTCCACTAATGTTCCTTTCCTTGTATTTATGTTGGATTTAGCTGTCTTTTTGCTTCTTTTGTGTTTTTGAGCTCATTTAATCATGAAAATACAAAAGGAAGACAAAAACACTCTTTTTCCAATATTAGTACTTAAAAAGGGTTAGTTTTATGCCTCATTTGATGTAATTTATATGTTGCATTTTACACACATCAACTTGGCTAAAAATTAAATGGCCTCCAGACCTTGACAGCCTAAAGGATGTGTTCGAAACCCTTTATAACAGCCCGGGTAGTCAAATATGGAAAAAGCTAGTGCACATGGTAGCGGTGGATACAGTTTGGAGACTGTGGAACGCTCGCAACCGAAAGGTTTTCGAAGGAGAATGTTTTTCTACCCGGAAAATAGTCGACTCGATCAAAGAGGAATCTTACATTTGGGTCTCTAACCGGTCACGAAAACCAGCGCCAACGTGGGAAGATTGGAAGGCCTTCGATGTTCTCTGTTTATTGTAACTGGTTCCTTTTTCTGTTTTTGTGTCTGTTTGGTTTGCCTTGTATGTCCCCAGCTCCATGCTGATTTCTTTATCTATATAAAGAGATACTGCCGTTCAAAAAAAATAATAATTAACTTTTAACGAATCACCGAGTGATTAATTGTCACTAAATTTTTCTAGAAAACAATGAAAACAAAATATTCTCGCCACATCGGTGATTCTTCTTTTTTATAGTGTATATCTTTAACTGGTATCACATTTACATTTTATTTTAGGGAAAATGTCATAGAATAGTAACCAAGTTTTAAAAGTGTTCTAATTAGGTCACTAGCATCGTTTTTGTCCTAATTAGATAACTTAACATTCAAATCGAGGCATGTCATTTTTTCCGTGTGTCAAGAAAAAAATGAAGCATAAGATGCTGGGGTCGGATTGTTTTAATATATGAAATTATATTTATTAAAAATAAAAACACTTTAATTACATTAAAATTAAAAAAAATAAGTTAAAATCCAGGTCAGCACTCGACGTTAGCATCAAATAAAAGGGAACAAAGAAAAAAAAATCCACATTACCACGGTTACCTATGAAATGGATGAAAAAAACCCTTAATTTTAATGAAAAATGAATGTTGAGTGACCTGATTGGAACACTTTTGAAACTTGAGTGACCTAATTGGAACACTTTTAAAACTTGGTTACTATTCTACAAAGTTACCCTATATTTTAAAGGACAAGTCATTAATTAACTATATATTAATTTACAAATATACTTCCTCTCACAAAAAACGCTATTTAATTTTCTTAAGATTGGTGTACTTTTAATTTACATTGTATAGGAGCTTAATGTTCTGTTTTTCGGTGGACCTTGTATTAATGCCGGTTAATCGGTTAGATTGACTGGTTGATTTTTAATAAATTTCGTTGACCGTTCAAAGAAAATTTTATTTTGTTATTAACCCTTTAACTTTTCAATCTTCCATGTTTAACCCCTTTTCTTTTTAAACTTTTAACATTTTAATCTTCCATGTTTAACCGGCCTTATACGTTTCATTCATATTTTTAGTTTTTAACCCTTATACTTTTAAACCTTCTAAGTCTTTGTGACCAACCCTTATACGTGTTTGTCACAAAGACTTTATGGTCACAATTTTTTTATGGTTTAACAGCCCAGTCGCAACGTGTGGGTCCTATGTCAACATAGTTATCTTATATGTTTTACGTATCTGTCAAATTTTTGCGACTTAACACTGTCACACCCTCAAATATCCAATAATAGTAAAGCATTTTTTACCAAACCAATACGATTAGTGACAGTTGAAGTTTAAGTCCAAAATATTTAAGGTCAACCAACAGTTTTAAGAGAACAGCAGAAGCATAAAAACAGTTCAACATAAGTTCGTAGTGTGTAATTATCAAAAGAACCTAACACGGGTTAGCATGCCCACTACACTCCCAAGCTGCAAGCTCCAGTAATCACTGAGTACCTACAAAGCATACAGTATGGTGTCAACATAAAGTTGGCGAACGAAACCATATTCTCCATTAAAAGCCCTTCATTAAGTCAGTTACATTTTCCTCTTCATCAAAATTTGTGGTTTTTTTTCTCTCTCTTGTTGTAGTGTTTGAGGTGCCTCTCAAGCATTTACGAAGTTGCTGTTAAGAAAAACTGAATATTTGCCACTACTTCACAGTTCAAGCAAAACCCAATCTTATTTCGCTCATCGATCTTCCATCAAATCAGGTCATCGGTTTCTTTCCCTCGAGTTAATGGCTATTGCTAACAACTCAGCAGGCGTGTATCGTTATATGGTATCTACTACGCTCGCGAGGCATAATGTTTCTAGCGATATTATAAATTCATTTTTTTAAAAGCGTTTCAGCGCACCAATGTTTTGATTACTAAATAGTGAATACCACATATCTATAATACTATATAAAGGAAAAGTGACGTACAAAATAGTAATTTTATCATGCGTATAAATTTTAAAGCATTATGTACAACAAAGATAAAGCCGGCAAATTGGGACAATCTCCATATTTTTAAGACGCCTGAGGGGCAACACTGATGTGCGCAAAATGCAACATATAAATTACATCAAATGTGGCATAAAACTAACCCTTTTTAGTACTAATGTTGGAAAAAGTGTGTTTTTGACTTCCTTTTGTATTTTCAGGATTAAATGAGCTCAAATGAACAAAAGAAGCAAAAAGGCAGCTAAATCTAACATAAATACAAGAAAAGGAACAAACGTGGCATGCCCGACCTCCCGACAGAATCTTCCCAAGCAAAATCAGGAAGACAGAAGGCTGAACACGTCCCGTGCTCAGTGAGCACGGGGGCGTGCCCAAGTGTCTGCAGAAAAGACAAAGCTGTAGAAGCTTCTATCACCCACCACGGGGGCGTGCCCAGCGGACACGGAGCCATGGTCAACTCTAAGATTCGCAGAATCTGGGGAAATCTTGATAGTACAGATACACTTCTGCACACGGGGTCGTGCCCAGCGGACACGGTGGCGTGGTCAACTAATGCAGACAAACTGCAATTAATGAAGAAAGAGAAGGAAGGTGGACACGGGGCCGTGCCCGAGCCACGGTTCAGCCTATAAATAGGGGTGCTTGGCTCATTTGCAAACCATCCCTTGGCACACCACCTCTCTCACACTTCACCCACCACCCACCACCATCATCCTCCACCATCATCCATCATCCATCATAGAGTGTGTGAGTCGTCTCGGGATCCAAGATTGATCGTAAGAGTTCTTGACAATCAAAGGCCATGTTTGCCTAAGTCTCTTACATCACTTGGTGAAGACAAGTGTCTAGTGTAATACTTTTTATTTTTAATCTTTTCGCACTTTTTATTTGGTTATATATTAATGACTTTAATAACTAGTTTCTTATGTTGAAGGTGATTCTTCCTTATCGTTTGTCCGTGGTGTCTTAGCATTATTTTACTATCTATATAAAATAAAAGATTTTCACTATTCATATCTCCACGGTCTATATGGAGATATGTTGGCTACCTGGTCGGGGGTTAAGGGAACGGTTTGTTAAGAGTCTTGCCTTGTTCAGTGTATAGATCCTGCAAGGACCTGGGTCAAATTTAGTAGGACCTCCTTCAATACCCACCGGTATTGGATGGCGGGGGTCCAAACTCGTTGATCCCCTCATATGTAAGCTACTATTAATACTTTAACCCGGCTACTTAGGACTGTATCCCTGCTGACTCAGACTACTTAGCCAAGGGTAACGTCACCTTCAAAATAGGGGCCTACCACAATATGCATTAATAACTTAATTAATTATCTTTCAATAATCCGACCCTTTAGGATTGTATCCTTGCTGACTCAAACTACTGGGTTGAGGGTAACGTCACCTTCAAAAGAGGGGCCTACTACAATAACTAAGATAATCTCTTAAAAAGTGCAAAAGTGCAGAAATAATCAAAGGTTACACTAAACACGAGTCGGATCCAAGTGATTCATCTTGTCTATCTGTTTTTATTTTATTTTATTTTTCAGCATTTTAGTTAGTTTTTATTTTACTTGTTTAAAACCTTTTTTCTAAACTTTTGATTTGATTAGACGTTGAGGATAAACCGGTATTAAAAGCTCTTGTGTCCTTGGACGACCTCGGTATCTTACCAACACTATACTACGCTCACGATGGGTGCACTTGCCCATATGTGTGTTTGGTGTTAGTAAAATATCGTGTTTTATAAATTTAAAATTTGACTAACGTGTAATGAGGGCTTAAAATATACATTAAAACCATATACACACCACACGCGCATCAAGTTTTTTGGCGCCGTTGCCGGGGACACAAGGATTTTATGAAAGTTAGGAATCAACGGCCTTATCGTTTTTTCTAATTTTTCTGTTTTTTTTTTAGGATTTTTCTTAATTTTTCAATTTCTGCAGAGCTCAGCACGGGCCGTGCCTGGTCGGACACGGGCCGTGCCCAGCATTATCACTGGCAATTTTTATTTTCCGAGTTACAGAAAGTTGAGCACGGGGCCGTGTCGGTGCAACACGGGGCCGTGTCAAACTCCCCAGTAACAGGGATCCGGAAAACAATCACTGTACCTCCGACCATGGGTCGTGTTCAGCTGAGCACGGGGCCGTGGTGAAACTTCTGACCAACGTTCTTCTTTGTTTTTATTGCAGGACTTGGAACCCAGGCGCCACATCTGCATTTTCCACGTAGTGTATGAGCTCCAGTTCCAGTAAAGACATAAAAGAACCCCTAGACGAACGCGAACGCTTTCTAAGAAAAAGACTTAAAGCTAAAAACCAAGAGAAAGTTTCGGGGGACCCACTTCCAATGGCGGACCAACGTACCCTCATGGATTACTTACGCCCCACCGTAGGTAATCTAGGCGCCGCTATCAATGCACCGAATGTCGAAGCCAACAACTTCGAACTTCGGCCACATTTGATACAGATGCTTCAAAACTCCGCAACCTTCCATGGGCTTGCGGACGAGGATCCCCATCTACATATTACTAATTTCTTAGAAATATGTGATACCTTTCGGATCAATGGAGCATCAAACGACGCCATCCGCCTTCGGATGTTTCCATTTTCACTAAAAGGATGAGCTAAGGCTTGGCTTAATACCCTCCCAGTTGGCTCGGTAAACACCTGGGATGAACTAGCCCAAAAGTTCGGCTAAATTAATGACTGAAATTAATACATATTCACAAGAGGATGGGGAATCCTTGTATGAAACTTGGGAAAGGTTCAAGGAGCTACTAAGAAAGTGTCCTCATCACGGTCTTGCGGTGTGGCAACAAGTATCCACTTTCTATATTGGGTTGTTGCCACACACAAGACAAACACTCGACTCTAGCTCCGGGGGACTTTTAGGTAATCGTCGCCCAAATGAAATTTATAATCAAATTGAGGAAATTGCTCAAACCAATTTTCAGTGGCACACTCCACGAGGCAATAAATCTATTGCCCCGGGCGCCCATAAGGTTGATGAAAGCACTTCTTTACAAGCCCAAATCGAGGCCCTTTCTTCAAAAAGCAAAAAGCTAGAAATGGCAAAAACAGCCTCGGTCTGTGACAACTGGCACCCAACCGGTAATTTTCGTACACTTTAATTATTATTTAATGACTGCAATTATGTGCTTAAATGTCAACATTGTCTGATTACATACTATACAAGTGAATTCATGGACGTTTTATACTACAAAATATTGCTTATTGCATTAATGATAGCGTTGCGTCAGAAAAACTAGTAAACTCACTGGTAAGACACATTGTGTCAACAAATCTGCAGAAAGCAGTCAAAAAGTAGAATTGGGGCCTAGGTGTAGGTCCAACGTCAAGAATACATTAAAACTCAAGAGTACATACAAGGGTTAACATATAGACCTTCCAGAAGCTAGAATACGCACTAAAAAGCACCCGAAACACAGTCTAAATGCTGGATTTCACATATTTCAGCAAAATTCAGCATTGTAACAAGATTGTACCATGTAAAAAGATGACAAATTGATCCAGAATACTTTCCTAAGTGTCGGGAATTGAAAGTATCAATAAAGGATACTTAAAAGACACTAAACGGTGCAATTTATCACTTTAACGAACCGGTATTTAACCGAACAACCGGACATTACCCGGAACACTAAAATATTGCAAGAAGCATTGTTTTACTTTTTCTGAGCTAGTTATGGTTCCCGAACACTTTAACATACTACATAAAGCATCCTACATATAAAACACTAAGCTTTTACATTTAACCTCCACTAATTACCTACTTTTACCATCAACTTACAATTACCCCCCCCCCACCCCTTATGATATTTTCGGCCCAAATGAGGTGGCCCCACCTCAAGATTACCTCAATCTTCCTTAAATCTTCCATAATCTTTCTTAAGATTTGATGAGATATGTCATGTACTACTTGAACATTAGAACCATTGGACAAACACTCAAGATTGGTTATAAGTAAACTTGAATCTTCATCATTTCGTCACACCACACTCACTCTCTCCCTCTGAAAAGCTCACGGTCGAAACCCCCTTCACAACCATCACCATTTTCGATCAAACTTCATCCAATCCAAGGTTATCTCAAGGTGTTACAAGGTGTCTAAAGAAGTGTGGAACTCTCGGATCATCAAGGACCTCTTCCGTGTGCTTTTATCCACTCGATCTTCATCATTGTTTCTTCCCTAGCTTGAAGCTAGTAGCAAGGCTCTCTTGATCTTGTTTACTTCATATTTTTAGTGGTTAAAAGATGTATTATGTTGAAATCATAAGAACACTAAAAGACTTGAACTTGAATCATGAAACATAAGCTTTACATATGATGAAATCTTGTTGAAATGATATTGTTTAGTGCATGAGTAATGTTTGTTTGTTGATTTCTTGAGATGATGATGTTAATCAACACATGAAACTTGCTAGATGATGTTTAAACACTTAATCTAGCAGGTGGGACGATGATTATGTAACAACCTAGAATAATCATCTTCTTGTAAAGACATGAACTTGATGAATAAAAAAAATGATTTCTTGTATGATGATGAACAAAGTAAACTAGTGAACTTGTAGATCCAAGATTTATAAATGATTTTCCAAGAAAACCAAGTTCAAAATATGATTTTTGAAAGATCATGGTTTTTACTAAACTTACACTATTTTTTGTGATAAAATAAGTGTAGAAATACCTATGAAACAAGAAGATGTATAAACAAACATTTTTGTAAAATATGTTTACAAGTTGTAAACATCTAAAACCTTCAAGAATGAAGTTTACCAAGTAGTAAATATATTTTGGAAGGTAACTAAGGCCACTAAACACTTTACCAAGTTACTACAAGTTCTAACAAAAACTCAAGTTCATGATCTTTGTGTAGATAACTTGATTTTGACACTCGGTAAATGTTGAATGAGTTGATGATTGTTTGTGATGATTTTAAAAGAAAATAAACACATGTTTTGAAATCATGGGAAACCTCCATTTTTAAGGGAAACCATGTCAAAATTTCTATAGAATTTTGACACTTAGAAAAATATAAGTTTTGGTGAAACTTATTCCCTAAAAACTCACCTAAAAATATTTACCAAGGTTTCCCTAATTTTTATGTAAACTTCAAGTTAAGAAATGACGATTTTTTCAAAATAAGAATTGATATTAAGTATGTATATTTTTGAGAAAAATATATATATATTTATTGATCACCAAATTTTGTGCTAAGTGTATGTAGTATGTATTATACGTGATAGTGTATTAGGACTTGAAAATACACTAAATACTCCCAAGGAGTAGAAATACAAAATACACATACAACATGCCTAGACAAATACAAGAAAATATATCTATGAAAATATATTACTGGATAGATTATATAACTTGGACAAGTTATGAACATGAAATGAAGTTTTGGACAAAATACATAATTCGGGTGAAAAATACAAGATACTTATATTTATTTTTGAGAAAATAATATAAGTTACATAGTTAAAAATATAAATTATTTATAACACAAGAACACATACATAAAAGATGGTGACTTGTACTTGTGCGATACAAGTCTAGTGACTAACGTTAATAAAACACATAGAGGTCACGACGCTATATAAGCAAACCCGGTGAAGTTTACGGCGCAAGGAACGCAAAGTTGTGAGTTCATGTCCCCACTTTTAATCCTTTACATACTTTTTAAACTTGGGGAAAATACATGTGTTATGGTATGTTGGATACAAGAATTACGGAATAATACTTGAAATCGTGTCACGAATAGGGTACCAGAAGTACAATTAATCAACAATATACCTAGACCGCAGAACAAAAGGTTAGATCTAACGGGTTTTCGGGCAGCCACACTCTTGGTGAAGACTAGTACCAAGTAGTGCTTTTGTGTCTCAGTCGTGAATCGACAACTAGAAAAATGCCTAAGGTTTGGATGTTTCCTATGTCGTGTCACATGTTAATGGACTTGCAACCCGTTAACAAACTCGATACTTACAGAAATACTTGATTGATACAAATTACATACCATGTTTTCATACAAAGTATACAAACGTTCATTACAAAAACTGCATGAATTCACACCAACGTTATGTTGACGATTTTCCAAAAACTCACATGTATTTCAGGTAACTAAAATGGATGTGCGCGCGGTCTTACTCTTGCTCTGGGATGTCGTTTATGTTTATCTATGAATAATGTTGTAAACTCTTTGAAACAATTATCGGTCGTGTAATGTAAACACTTATCTCAACCATCTTTTGAATGTAATGGCATTTGAAGTTATTTTATGAGCATGTAGTATGTTTACCATTCGTATGCAATGAGAACCTTTCATGATCACACCTCGTGCTTCCGCCTAAGAAAGGGGTGTGACAGATTGGTATCAGAGCTGCGATTGTAGTGAACCAGGATTCCTTCTCGAGTCTAGACTACAATCTTGCAATTATGTGTGATAATTAATACATATACTAGAAATAGAATATCTCAGGTACTCGTGACTTTACCTGAAAACAACGGCCTATCTGAAGGAAGTGATACGAGGATGAAACGAACTGTGCGGACTGTGCAAGGAGTTACGTAATTATGGATGCATACATAATTATGGAATTCAGTGCACAGAAACCACAGCAAGTCTTGTCACGTATAGATTCACTCAGTACAAGAAAAGGTCAAACGTGAACACCCTTCCCCCAGCCTATTAAATACTCTTTTGGAGTAATAATATAGGGTATAAAGACAAGAAACGCCAATGTGAAGTAAGATATTTTGTCCTTTACATATACTAAACTTGTACTCTGGGGAGATGTAACCCTTATGCATTTTGCTTACCTTACAAACAATGATGTAACAAGTTGCCCTGATATATGTAAAGACATCGGTGAATATCTTATGACGCATCAGTATTTATCTATTTATACATGCTTATTACTGTATAAATTGATTTGTACACTTGGCGGATTGTTTGATGTCACTTATGTGGGTATATGTCTGTGAATGTACTACTACTGTCTCGTATGACGATATCAAACAAATGTCTAACCCTGTTGTGTTATGTTCCGACAAAACATGGCACCTAGAAGAGCTGTGAACAATCAGGATTCTGATCAACCTCCTCCTCCCCCACTGCCAAGGACTGCTGAAGAGCTGAACGCCCTACTGGAAGAAAGGATCTCCGCAACTATCGCCCAGTACGAGGCGAACCGTACTGAACAAAGTGGAGGACCAAGCAATGCAAGACGTAATGGGAATGGAGATTCATCTGGAGGAAACGCAGCTCAGGGCTGCACTTTCAAGCAGTTTCTCGACTGCAAACCACTGAACTACGATGGCACTGGAGATGCAGTGGCTTATGTACGCTGGACGGAGAAGGCTGATGCCATTATCCGTATGATCAAGTGTACCACGGATCAGCAAGTCACTTTTGCTACGGGATTGTTTGTCGATGAAGCTTTGACTTGGTGGAATTTGCAAGTCCAAACTCTGGGTGATGATGCCTCGTACGGCATGACGTGGGATGAGCTAAAGGAACGTATGAGAGAAAAGTATTGCTCACGTGCTGAACTCCAAAGGTTGGAGACTGAGTTCTGGCACTTTACCATGGAAGGTGCAGACATTACTGGTTATACTCGAAGGTTCCACGATTTGTCAAGAGTGATCCCGTATATGGTGACTCCCGAATTTAAGCGTGTCGAACGCTACATCTGGGGATTGGCACCGGAATTCCGCAGCTTGGTGAATGCAGCAAAACCTGAAACGATCACACAGGCTGTAACTCTGGCTGTCGGCCTTACTGAAGATGCTGTTCGAATGAAGAAGTTGTCGCTGAACCCTACTGAGGAAACCGAGACGCACGTTGAGTCGTCTGGTGACAAGAAAAGGAAACATGCAAACCTGAATCAAGCAACCCGCATCAACAACAAAGGTTCAAACAACACGAAGCGTGACACTAACCCACCTAAGGAGGCGAGAACCTTTGCAGCGGCAATTGATACTGCAGCCAAAGGATACCAAGGCACCCTGCCTAAATGAAAAAAATGTAGGTATCATCATGAAGGAGCTTGTCGCATTCCAAGATGCGACAAATGTGGTAAGTTGGGTCATCAAACAGAAGACTGTTGGGGAAAAGGAAATAGGAACGGGAATGGAAACCGCAACGGTGCTGGTAATAGGAATGGTGGTGGAAACGGAAATGGCAATGGTAACCGGAATGGTAATGGAGCTGGGCAGAACCAGGGATGCTTTAGTTGTGGAAGCAAGGATCATTTTATAAAGGACTGCCCAAAGGGGAACAACGCTCTGGCTCGAGCATTTGTGATTGGAGCAAGGAACGCACGCGAGGACCCTAATGTGGTCACCGGTATGTTTCTCGTAAACAATCACTTTGCATCCATATTATTTGACACCGGTGCCGATTATAGCTTCATGTATGTGGAATTTAAACGTATGCTTGGAATAGAATCTAATAGATTAGATATTCCTTATTCCATAGAACTAGCCAATGGTAAACTTGTTGAATCGGGCGAAGTTGTTAGGGGTTGCTCATTAGAACTTGGTGAACAAAGATTTAGCATCGACCTCTTACCTATTCAATTGGGTAGCTTCGATGTAGTGGTCGGAATGGACTGGTTGTCCAAGAACAAGGCTGAAGTTATTTGCCACGAGAAAATCATTCGCATCCCTTTGGAGAATGATGAAACTCTCATCGTGCATGGAGAAAAACGAGACGCGCCCCTGCGAATCATCAGTTGTATGAAGGCACAGAAGTGCTTAAGGAAAGGATGCGTTGCTTTCCTGGCACACGTTGTAGATAAGAAGGCTGAGGAGCCGAAACTCGAAGATATTCCTGTGGTGAAGATTGTCCCTGATGTTTTTCCCGAAGATCTGCCAGGACTACCTCCGCAACGACAAGTCGAATTCCATATAGACTTGGTTCCAGGAGCCGCTCCTGTAGCCAAGGCATCCTATCGGCTTGCACCATCCGAATTGCAAGAATTATCTACACAACTCCAGGAGTTGTTGGATAAAGGATTCATAAGGCCGAGCTTCTCGCCCTGGGGAGCTCCAGTATTGTTCGTGAAGAAGAAGGATGGAACACTGCGGATGTGTATCGATTACAGAGAACTGAACAAGCTCACTATCAAGAATCGGTACCCACTACCGAGGATTAATGACTTATTTGATCAGTTGCAAGGATCAAGCTACTATTCTAAGATCGACCTTCGATCTGGATACCATCAGTTAAGAATCCAAGAGGAAAGCGTACCAAAGACTGCATTCAGAACACGCTATGGGCATTACGAGTTCCTTGTGATGCCATTCGGACTGACAAACGCGCCAGCGGTATTTATGGATCTGATGAACCGCGTATGCAAACCATATCTCGATAAATTCGTGATTGTATTTATCGATGATATCCTGATTTACTCACGAACGAGAGAAGAGCACGAGCAACATCTCAGAACCATTTTGGAACTACTGAAGAAAGAGAAGCTCTATGCAAAATTCTCAAAGTGCGAATTCTGGATTCGCGAAGTACAGTTTCTTGGTCACGTTGTGAATGAGAAGGGCATTCATGTAGACCTATCCAAGATAGAAGCAATCAAGAATTGGGAAGCCCCCAAAACCCCAACTGAAGTTCGACAATTTTTGGGCTTAGCAGGCTATTACTGACGATTTATCGAGAATTTCTCCAAAATAGCCCAACCGCTGACAACCCTTACGCAGAAAGACAAGAAGTACGACTGGGGTAATAAGCAGGAAGAAGCCTTCCAACTGCTCAAAAATAAGCTATGCGATGCACCGATACTATCCTTACCCGAAGGCAATGAAGACTTCATGGTGTACTGCGACGCTTCACGTCAAGGTTTGGGTTGCGTGCTCATGCAACGCCAAAAAGTCATCGCTTACGCTTCAAGACAGTTGAAGGTGCATGAAAGGAATTACACCACGCACGATTTGGAGCTAGGCACGGTGGTATTCGCCTTGAAGATCTGGTGACACTATTTATATGGTACGATGTACAATCTTCACAGATCACAAAAGCCTACAACATATATTTGATCAGAAGGAATTAAACATGCGTCAGCGACGATGGGTCGAACTGCTGAACGATTATGACTGTGAGATTAAGTACCATCCTGGAAAGGCTAACGTTGTAGCAGACGCGTTGAGTCGAAAAGAAAGGGTTAAGACCCTAAGGGTTCGAGCATTGGAAATGACTATTCAAACGAACCTCACTACACGCATTCGTGACGCACAACAAGAAGCCCTGAAAGGGGAGAATCGTAGAACTGAATACCTCCGAGGTATGTTGAAATATTTGGTGCCAAACAAAGAGGGAACCTTGTACTTTAAGGGGAGTATTTGGGTTCCGCTCTATGGCGGTATTCGAGAAGTCATCCTTGATGAAACACACAAGTCGAGATATTCGATCCACCCAGGATCGGAAAAAATGTATCAAGACTTAAAGGAATATTATTGGTGGCCGAGACTCAAGAGCGACGTTACTGTTTATGTTGGAAAGTGCCTAACCTGTGCCAAGGTTAAGGCTGAATATCAGAAACCGTCTGGCCTACTGCAACAACCAGAGATACCCATGTGGAAGTGAGAGCAAATCTCGATGGACTTCATAACAAAATTACCCAGGACCCCTAGAGGGCACGATATGATTTGGGTGATAGTTGATCGATTGACGAAATCTGCGCATTTCCTACCAATCCGAGAGAAGGATAGCACTGGAAAGCTTGCTGAGATATACTTAAAAGAAATCATGGCACGTCATGGAGTGCCTATCTCAATCATTTCAGACAGAGATGGACGCTTTGTCTCAAGAATCTGGCAATCCTTTCAGGAAGCCTTTGGATCTCAGCTAGATCTAAGCACGGCTTTCCATCTGCAAACAGACGGTCAGAGTGAACGGACCATACAAACGCTGGAAGATATGCTTCGCGCATGTGTTATAACTTAGGCGGCAGCTGGGATACTCACCTACCTTTAGTTGAGTTTTCCTACAATAACAGTTATCATACGAGCATAAAAGCCGCACCGTTCGAAGCTCTGTATGGCCGCAAGTGCCGCTCGCCTTTATGTTGGGCAGACGCTGGAGACAAACGAATGGTTGGTCCTGAACTTGTGCAAGAGAAAACCGACAAGATTATGCAGATCCGAGAGCGCATTAAGGCGGCTCGAGATCAACAAAAGAGCTACGCTGATCGAAGATGAAAACCATTAGAATTCGAGGTGGGAGACAAAGTTTTGTTAAAGGTCTCACCTTGGAAAGGCGTAGTAAGATTCAAAAAACGTGGAAAGCTGAATCCACGATACATCGGACCATTCAAGATTTTGGAAAGAATTGGTACCGTGGCTTACAAGTTGGAATTACCAGAAGAACTTAATGGAGTACGTGATACGTTCCATGTATCCAACCTCAAGAAGAGTCCAACACAAGAAACAGTGATCATCCCTGAGGATGAAGTGCATATTGACGACACCCTCCGATTTACAGAACAACCCGTCGAGGTTACAGACTGGAAAGTCAACAAGACCCGAAGGAGCAGTGTCAAACTTGTCAAAGTACGTTGGAACTCTAAGCACGGACCCGAGTACACGTGGGAACGTGAAGACCAGTTTAAAGAAAAGTACCCCCACCTGTTCAAGAAGACTCCTGCGAGAGATAGAACAGCCTGAATTTTGGGACGAAATTCTTTTAACGGGGGGAGACTGTGACAACTGGCACCCAACCGGTAATTTCCGTACACTTTAATTATTATTTAATGACTACAATTATGTGCTTAAATGTCAACATTGTCTGATTACATACTATACAAGTGAATTCATGCATGTTTTATACTACAAAATATTGCTTATTGCATTAATGATAGCGTTGCATCAGAAATACTAGTAAACTCACCGGTAAGACACATTGTGTCAACAAATCTGCAGAAAGCAGTCAGAAAATAGAATTGGGGCCTAGGTGTAGGTCCAACATCAAGAATACATTAAAACCCAAGAGTACATACAAGGGTTAACATATAGACCTTCCAGAAGCTAGAATACGCACTAAAAAGCACCCGAAGCACCCGAAACACACTCTAAATGCTGAATTTCACATATTTCAGCAAAATTCAGCATCGTAACAAGATTGTACCATGTAAAAAGATGACAAATTGATCCAGAATACTTTCCTAAGTGTCGGGAATTGAAAGTATCACAAAAGGATACTTAAAAGACACTAAACGGTGCAATTTAGCACTTTAACGAACCGGTATTTAACCGAACAACCGGACATTACCCGAAACACTAAAATATTGCTAGAAGAATTGTTTTACTTTTTCTGAGCTAGTTATGGTTCCCGAACACTTTAACATACTACATAAAGCATCCTACATATAAAACACTAAGCTTTTACATTTAACCTCCACTAATTACCTACTTTTACCATCAACTTACAATTAACCCCCCCTCCCCCCATATGATATTTTCGGCCCAAATGAGGTGGCCCCACCTCAAGATTACCTCAATCTTCCTTAAATCTTCCATAATCTTTCTTAAGATTTGATGAGATATGTCATGTACTACTTGAACATTAGAACCATTGGACAAACACTCAAGATTGGTTATAAGTAAACTTGAATCTTCATCATTTCATCACACCACACTCACTTTCTCCCTCTCAAAAGCTCACGGCCGAAACCCCCTTCCCAACCATCACCATTTTCGATCAAACTTCATCCAATACAAGGTTATCTCAAGGTGTTACAAGGTGTTTAAGGAAGTGTGGAACTCTCGGATCATCAAGGACCTCTTCCGTGTGCTTTTATCCACTCGATCTTCATCATTGTTTCTTCCCTAGCTTGAAGCTAGTAGTAAGGCTCTCTTGATCTTGTTTACTTCATATTTTTAGTGGTTAAAAGATGTATTATGTTGAAATCATAAGAACACTAAAAGACTTGAACTTGAATCTTGAAACATAAGCTTTACATATGATGAAATCTTGTTGAAATGATATTGTTTAGTGCATGAGTAATGTTTGTTTGTTGATTTCTTGAGATGATGATGTTAATCATCACATGAAACTTGCTAGATGATGTTTAAACATTTAATCTAGCAAGTGGGAGGATGATTATGTAACAACCTAGAATAATCATCTTATTGTAAAGACATGAACTTGATGAATAAAAAAAATGATTTCTTGTAAGATGATAAACAAAGTAAACTAGTGAACTTGTAGATCCAAGATTTATAAATGATTTTCCAAGAAAACCAAGTTCAAAATATGATTTTTGAAAGATCATGGTTTTTACTAAACTTACACTATTTTTGGTGATAAAATAAGTGTAGAAATACCTATGAAACAAGAAGATGTATAAACAAACATTTTTGTAAAATATGTTTACAAGTTGTAAACATCTAAAACCTTCAAGAATGAAGTTTACCAAGTAGTAAATATATTTTGGAAGGTAACTAAGGCCACTAAACACTTTACCAAGTTACTACAAGTTCTTACAAAAACTCAAGTTCATGATCTTTGTGTAGATAACTTGATTTTGACACTCGGTAAATGTTGAATGAGTTGATGATTGTTTGTGATGATTTTAAAAGAAAATAAACACATGTTTTGAAAACATGGAAAACCTCCATTTTTAGGGGAAACCATGTCAAAATTTCTATAGAATTTTGACACTTAGAAAAATATAAGTTTTGGTGAAACTTATTCCCTAAAAACTCACCTAAAAATATTTACCAAGGTTTCCCTAATTTTTATGTAAACTTCAAGTTAAGAAATGACGATTTCTTCAAAATAAGAATTGATATTAAGTATGTATATTTTTGAGAAAAATATATATTTATTGATCACCAAATTTTGTGCTAAGTGTATGTAGTATGTATTATACGTGATAGTGTATTAGGACTTGAAAATACACTAAATACTCCCAAGGAGTAGAAATACAAAATACACATACAACATGCCTAGACAAATACAAGAAAATATATCTATGAAAATATATTACTGGATAGATTATATAACTTGGACAAGTTATGAACATGAAATGAAGTTTTGGACAAAATACATAATTCGGGTGAAAAATACAAGACACTTATATTTATTTTTGAGAAAATAATATAAGTTACATAGTTAAAAATATAAATTATTTTTAACACAAGAACACATACATAAAAGATGGTGACTTGTATTTGTGCGATACAAGTCTAGTGACTAACGTTAATAAAACACATATAGGTCACGACGCTATATAAGCAAACCCGGTGAAGTTTACGGCACAAGGAACGCAAAGTTGTGAGTTCATGTCCCACTTTTAATCTTTTACATACTTTTTAAACTTGGGGAAAATACATGTGTTATGGTATGTTGGATACAAGAATTACGGAATGATACTTGAAATCGTGTCACGAATAGGGTACCAGAAGCACAATTAATCAACAATATACCTGGACCGCAGAACAAAAGGTTAGATCTAACGGGTTTTCGGGCAGACACACTCTTGGTGAAGACTAGTACCAAGTAGTGCTTTTGTGTCTCAGTCGTGAATCGACAACTAGAAAAATGCCTAAGGTTTGGATGCTTCCTATGTCGTGTCACATGTTAATGCCTTTGCAACCCGTTAACAAACTCGATACTTACAGAAATACTTGATTGATACAAATTACATACCATGTTTTCATACAAAGTATACAAACGTTCATTACAAAAACTGCATGAATTCACACCAACATTATGTTGACGATTTTCCAAAAACTCACATGTATTTCAGGTAACTAAAGTGGATGTACGCGCAGTCTTACTCTTGCTCTGGGATGTTGTTTATGTTTATCTATGAATAATGTTGTAAACTCTTTGAGACAATTATCGGTCGTGTAATGTAAACACTTATCTCAACCATCTTTTGAATGTAATGGCATTTGAAGTTATTTTATGAGCATGTAGTATGTTTACCATTCGTATGCAATCAGAACCTTTCATGATCACACCTCGTGCTTCCGCCTAAGAAAGGGGTGTGACACGGGCATGGCCTGTGAAGGGTGTGGTGGGCCACATGAAAATTGGAGTTGTATGAAAGAAATTGATTATCAAACAGAAGCGGTAAACTACATTGATAATAGACCTAGGGCGTCGGGTCCTCCAACGGGTACCTACAACCAAGGATGGCGTAACCACCCTAACCTTGGTTGGAGAGAACCCGGCAATAGTAGTAACCAACAAAATCTAAACCAACGAACAAACTTTCAACAACCACAAAATTTCTCTCAACAACAAGGTGGACGAGAAAGGCTTGAAGATACTGTATCTCGCCTAATCTCCGACACCGAAAAGAAAAACTCGGATCGATTTCAACAATTGGAATCGAATTTCAGAAATCAACAAGCTAGCATTCAAAACATTGAAAAACAATTAAATCAAATAGCTCAAAATTTCTCCGAGAGACCATAAGGCGCGTTACCCAGTACTACCGAAACCAACCCAAAGGTGCAAGTACATCTCATCACATTAAGAAACCGAACCGTGGGTCCCGAGGAGGCTCCATTACCAACCGATGAAAGAAGCCAATCTCACTAAACCACAACGCCACCCACGCCCTAACAAGAGAAGGCTTCCCCTCTAATTCAAGAGCCTACTAAGACTCCTCCGGTTCCATACCCCGGTCGGTTAATTCGTCAAAAGACCGATGAGCAATTCGCAAAGTTCGAAAATTTACTAAAACAATTGCATGTTAATATTCCATTTATCGAAGTCCTAACTCAAATGCCTAAATATTCAAAGTTTATGAGGGACTTCCTCACTCATAAAAGGAAAATTGAATCATTGCAATTAGTTAACTTAGGCGTAGAATGCTCCGCCTTACTACTAAACAAACTCCCGCAAAAGAAGATTGATCCTAGAAGCTTCACAATTCCTTGCTCAATTGGGGAATCCCCCATTCGCAACGCACTAGCCGATCTCGGGGCTAGCATCAACCTCATGCCCACTTCAATGTTCAGCCGACTCGGGATAGGGAAGATAAGCCCTACAAAAATAAGCATACAACTCGCCGATAGATCCGTCAAATACCCACAAGGTGTCGCTGAAAATCTACTGGTCAAAGTCGGCGAATTTGTCTTTCCGGCTGACTTTGTCATACTAGATATGGAGGAAGATACCGAAGTACCACTTATCCTAGGAAGGCCATTCCTAGCCACAGCCCAAGCAGTGGTAGACATGAATGATAGAACACTAACATTGAAGATTGGGGACGAGGAAATGAAGTTCGGAGTTGGAAAAAGAGTAGAAGACGACAACCCGGTCAACTACATGAAGGTCATAGACTCAAGTTTGGATGACGCTCTCCGACGGTGTAGCATGGGATGCAAAGCATCCCACTTGGGTAACATATGACCAGGCTTTGGGTCTAGCCAAGGACCCATATAAACGTGGCGCACCACGGAGGTATTCCGCGGAACTATCCTTAGTTTAGTTTAGATTAATTTGTTCTCTAGTTTAGTTTTAATTTGCAGGAATAAAACACACTCGGGATGGTGAAAGATACTAAGGGAAACTTGAACCAGCACCCCATGCACAAAAACAGGGCCACCCGACAAATTTTTCTTCATTACAACAAGTTCAGCACGGGGCCGTGCTCGCCCAACACGCCCCGTGCCCAACCATCTGCAGAAAATGCCCAGTTCAGGTAACTGGACACGGGGCGTGCTCACTGAACACGCCCCTGTGCCCAGGCTTCTGTTTCTTTTAACTCATTTTTGTTATTGGCGATCTGAACACGGGGCCGTGCCCGGACACCACGGGGCCGTGTCCAGACGCCCAGTAACACAATTTTTTTGCTTTTTCACACCTTTTTACACATTCAATCAACCTAAAAACTTATTTTTGGGACACATTGAGGACAATGTGTAATTTAAGTGTGGGGGGATGCTAAAACCTTGAATCTTGCAAGTCCTAATTACAAGCCTTACACAAAACTCTATTGGAACCGCTAATCACCCCAAATTTTTTTCAAAAATTTTTCATTTTTTTACTTGTCTAGGTTTAACTTGGGAATTTCAAGTTCTAAAAATGTTATATTTTTACAAATTTACAACCGATAGCGTCGTGATAAAAAGAACCAACATAAGAAAATTATGAAACAGCATGACAAGCTTAGTTAAAATTTGATTATATATACTTGATCACATAAAAACCCATTCCCACAAAAAGTGAGTTTTGAGCCTTTATTGAGCATACAAATACATATCTTTAAACTAAATGCTCATTTTTCGTTTCTTGTGTAAATAGCCGCTTGGTTTTTACGACTCTAGAACTTGCCACGACAATACATTCCCGGTCCTTACCAACTTAAACCCGAGTAAGTAAATGATGGAGGCATTAGGACTAACCCTTTTTATTTTCTACACCATTATTTTTCTTTTCTTTTTACCACCTACCCAAAATCCTCCTAGTTAACCCCTTTGAGCCTAAACCCTTTCATTTCATAACCGAAAACAAAACAACCCTTTCACCCACCAAAACCTTTTTATTTTTAACCCTTTGTTTTAGTAACAAGCTCGGTTTTTCTTATGACTTAAAAAAAAATGATAATGAAGCAAAAAGAAATAAACAAACAAGTTTATCAAAAATAACTTTGTTTGAATAATGGCTTCATCAAAATAAAGATTGCAAAAATAAAAAGTCTTACCAAAACCGACGCTTTTTACGCCTTTCGCCCTTTTACTAACCACTAAACCAACCACCTACCTTTAACCCAAGCCTAACCCTTCACCCAAAAGTCCTCTTGATATTTACAAAGGTATATAGTTAAAAAGGAGGATGATTGATTGATTAGCAAGCTTATGGTAGGAGTAAGTTCCATGTCGCTCTCGAGTGATTCACTAAAATACATCTTCGGCCGAGGGTTGAGTGATCCCCCGTGAGGTATGTGAACTTGTATATAAATGGAATTTTAAAAAAGGCATGTTATGCCCTAATAAGTAATTTATCTTATGTAATGTTTTAAATAAATCATGACGAATAGGATTGTAAATAAATAAAAATAAAACTCAATAATGAATCTTGGAAATCCCGACACTCTATGACAAGCCCAAAAACCTTCTCTTCTACCCATTCCATTTGGGAGTGTAAGCCACAAAATAAAGAGTTTTGCTTGAGGACAAGCAAAGATTCAAGTGTGGGGATATTTAATGTGCGCAAAATGCAACATATAAATTACATCAAATGTGGCATAAAACTAACCCTTTTTTAGTACTAATGTTGGAAAAAGTGCGTTTTTGTCTTTCTTTTGTATTTTCAGGATTAAATGAGCTCAAATGAACAAAAGAAGAAAAAAGGCAGCTAAATCTAACATAAATACAAGAAAAGGAACAAACGTGGCATGCCCGACCTCCCGACAACATCTTCCTAAGCAAAATCAGGAAGACAGAAGGCTGAACACGCCCCGTGCTCAGTGAGCACGGTGGCGTGCCCAAGTGTCTGCAGAAAATACAAAGCTGTAGAAGCTTCTATCCCCCACCACGGGGGCGTGCCCAGCGGACACGGGGCCGTGGTCAACTCTAAGATTCGCAGAATCTGGGGAAATCTTGATAGTACAGATACGCTTCTGCACACGGGGTCGTGCCCAGCGGACACGGGGGCGTGGTCAACTAATGCAGACAAACTGTAATTAATGAAGAAAGAGAAGGAAGGTGGACACGGGGCCATGCCCAATGGACACGGGGCCATGCCCAAGCCTCTGTTTAGCCTATAAATAGGGGTGCTTGGCTCATTTGCAAACCATCCCTTGGCACACCACCTCTCTCACACTTCACCCACCACCACCCACCACCATCACAACACCATCATCCACCACCATCATCCATCATAGAGTGTGTGAGTCGTCTCGGGATCCAAGATTGATCGTAAGAGTTCTTGACAATCAAAGGCCATGTTTGCCTAAGTCTCTTACATCACTTGGTGAAGACAAGTGTCTAGTGTAATACTTTTTATTTTTAATCTTTTCGCACTTTTTATTTGGTTATATATTAATGACTTTAATAACTAGTTTCTTATGTTGAAGGTGATTCTTCCTTATCGTTTGTCCGTGGTGTCTTGGCATTATTTTACTGTCTATATAAAATAAAAGATTTTCACCATTCATATCTCCACGGTCTATATGGAGATATGTTGGCTACGTGGTCAGGGGTTAAGGGAACGGTTTGGTAAGAGTCTTGCCTTGTTCAGTGTATAGATCCTGCAAGGACCTGAGTCAAATTTAGTAGGACCTCCTTCAATACCCACCGGTATTGGATGGCGGGGGTCCAAACTCTTTGATCCCCTCATATGTATGCTATTATTAATACTTTAACCTGGCTAATTAGGACTGTATCACTGCTGACTCAGACTACTTAGCCGAGGGTAACGTCACCTTCAAAAGAGGGGCCTACCACAATATGCATTAATAACTTAATTAATTATCTTTCAATAATCCGACCCTTTAGGATTGTATCCTTGCTGACTCAAACTACTGGGTTGCGGGTAACGTCACCTTCAAAAGAGGGGCCTACTACAATAACTAAGATAATCTCTTAAAAAGTGCAAAAGTGCGGAAATAATCAAAGGTTACACTAAACACGAGTCGGATCCAAGTGATTCATCTTGTCTATCTGTTTTTATTTTATTTTATTTTTCAGCATTTTAGTTAGTTTTTATTTTACTTGTTTAAAACCTTTTTCTAAACTTTTGATTTGATTAGACGTTGAGGATAAACCGGTATTAAAAGCTCTTGTGTCCTTGGACGACCTCGGTATCTTACCAACAATATACTACGCTCACGATGAGTGCACTTGCCCATATGTGTGTTTGGTGTTAGTAAAATATCGTGTTTTATAAATTTAAAACTTGACTAACGTGTAAAAAGAGCTTAAAATATACATTAAAACCATATACACACCACACGCGCATCAAACACAGAGATTTCATACATGAAATTTTAGAAGAACCCTACATTTATGTCTCTGATCTTCACATTTAATTAAGGGGCTGTTTGGCTAAGCTTATTTTAGTGACTTATTTACTTATTGACTTTTTGAAAAGTTAAAAGGTGTTTGGGTTAGCTTATTATGTGAGAAGAATAAGGGTCTGTTTGGTATGTGGTAATGGAATGGATGAGAGAATGGAATGGACCCGGTAATGGAATGGAAAAGGGAATGAAATGGATCATTTCATTCCATTGTGATGTTTGGTTACTCATATGTGAATAGATTGAATCATTACTTTGTACAATTTAATAAACAAAAAAAGACGAAGTAAGGAAACACAATTGTATTAAAAACGATAAAAATATAATTGCCTCAATGATAATAATAATAATAATAATAATATATTAATGGTAAAAAAATTAATAATAAATTTTTATATATATATAAATATTAGTATGAATAATAATAATAATAATAATATAAATAATAATAATAATAATAATATATTTCTTTTCATTCCTTGAAGGAATGAAAAAAAAGCACCATCCTACCAAGGAATAGAAATTGTTATATTTGGAAGGAGTTACATTCCTTTGGAATGCCCCATTCCATTACCACATGATAACCAAACATGTTTCTTTTCATTCCATCAGAATGATCCATTCCATTTCACCTTCTATTCCTTCATACCAAACGCTACCAAAGTAAATAAGTCATTCCATTATGACTTATTTGCTTTTTAAATAAGTAGCCCAAAATAAGCTTAGCCAAACAGCCCCTAAGTTATTGATGAATTTCACCACCGTTCGTCTTTCTATCTACCTCTTAAACCCCTAAACAAGCAGTTGATCGGTCCATCATTTTTTATATGAACCTGCAATCGCTCTTTAGGTGAAGATTTATCATCCAAACGCACAAAAGATCTTCATCATCATCTTCTACTTCCAAATTCCCAAATCTTCCATCTAGGGTTCCGATTGAGACTTCCAGAGGTATGTTTCTGGATTTGATTATGTTCGGTAATGATGATAATCGAATGAGACTAATCTATACCTGTGTTTTGAAGCTGTAATCGGTGTTTAAAGGGACGGATTGAAGCTGAAGGTGTTGTCATCAAGAAGCCGACCACGGTGCTGTAATCCATGCGTCCTCTGAGTTTCCCCACTTGTCAACACATCCCACCTTTTAAGAAGCCGGTCATGGAAATCAGCGGCAAACGTTTGCACCCGCATCTCCATCTTATTAGGTTTGAAGCTTATTCCTCTTTCTCCCTTTAATTTGGGTTTAATTTTAACTTCTTTTTATTTTGATCTCATTGTCAAGTAGAGCATACAAAAGCTGTCGGTTTATGCTTTGTATGGTGAGACATCGTGTTTTTGTATAACCTAGAATCATTAATGCCGGTTTATGCTTTTATAAAAGTTAAAGCTTTATAAAGTTGATAATACCATGTGTGTGATATTGGAATTTAGTGATTTGATGCTGAAGATGGTTCATATTTTGTTTAAAAAGTTTGTTGCTTACGATTTATTTTACTTTATATAATCAGTTATTGGTGTTATAATAAACAAATAGTTGCAGTTGTTACCATGGGGTTCGTCAAAGATGCTAAAGCTCATATTAACGTTCAATGGTTTATCATAAAAATCGACTCATTAAGGTTTGAATGCTTTTACAAACAAAATTTTCAACAACAAATATAAAAAAGTATCTTACAATGCTTCTTATTTTACAGCCATTTTTGGAGACTCTGGAATAGTACAGGAAGTGACGGTCGTGGAGTAATAGGTCAGTTAATTTGGAGACTTTATGTGAATACATGTTACCACAAAATGATTTTTTAAATTTTTTTGTTTTCTTGTTGTGGATTAGGTGTGTTGGAGGCTAATTTTGTAGAACCAGCTCATGATAAACAAGGATTCAAGTGCACCATTGTTCTTTCAAGACTTGAAACACGTCTTATTCAGATGCAGAATGCATATTGGTATGCTCTATATGATGATTACTCACATTTGTAAGGCCTGTGAGGTGGATAATTTGAACCGTGTATTATGAATTGCTGATTTTGGGTTATGTTTATCACTACCGGGTCAAACGGGCAGAACAAAAAAGATAAGATTAAATAGGAAATTGGTTAATTGGATTGAGTGTCTTACCCAACGTGTACTTTTAACACATAAAACCTCTTAAATCAGTCTATTACAAAGTTTAGGTTATTAGTGAATGCTTTAAAATATTCAAGATGGGTTGAAGTTTTGGAGGTAATTACTATTTGTATAGCAGCCGCTATTACAAAGTTTAGGTTATTAGTGAATGGTTTAAAATATTCAAGATGGGTTACATTTGCTTCAGTTTTGGAGGTAATTACTATTTGTATAGCAGCCGTTTTTCAAAGCAAGTTTTTTGCTTTATTTATTTTGACAGGTTGGGTAATGGTTTATAATGGTCTCATTTTCAGTACGGGTCAAGCATTCTTCTTATTTAATGTGCTAAAAAACTGTTTGTTTTGAAGGTTGTTGGAGAGGCGTGCCCAAAGTTGTTACCAAATGTCTTGTGTGAGTACCTATATGATTTATCCGAGAAGTTCATGAGTTTCTACTCAGAGTGCCAGGTATATATACTTACGCCTTTTCTGAAGAGTGTTTCTAAAGTCAGTTATCTGGTAAGTTTGCCTTTTTTACCTTTTAATTTGTGTATAGTCAATAGGTTAATAACATATAATTTGGCAGTGATGTTATTTTAGATACTTACTTAGTGGCCTTGCTGAATGTATAAAAGTTTAAAACCATGTTACTTTTATAAAAATAAACCCTATGGGGATTTTCTTTTATACATATACCAGAAAAATGTTGGCATGGCTGCATGATTTGAAAGTTAGTTGGTTTCTCTAATTATTATCAAATAATTAAAAAAAAAAGATTTTCCCAAACTTTTAAATAATTTTGTTTTAAGTTTTATTCTTCACGTAAGTAAGGCCTATTTTTTTTTTTTTTGCTTTATAGCCTCTGTTGGTGGCCCACATCAGCAATTTAGATTGGTTGGTAAAATTGTAAGTTAGATCTATTTAGATTATTAACTTGATAAATGAAAATAGGGTTCTAAAGGGTTCATGGTATCTTCATCATGAGAAATAGGGAAATAAGGATGAGAATTTGGTAAATTTCAGGTACCAAACCATTTGAGTACGAGTACCCACTTTTTGGCGTTTTCGAAATCGGTAATTTTGGTTCGGTATGGTATTCATCGATTTCTACCTTCAAATACCAGTATTGTACCGAACCTTTTTGGTATCGGTACCCAATTTTGGCGATTTTCGATTTTTCTTCATGGAAGGGTGTCTTTTCAACAGTGTCTCTTATTCAGAATTTCTAAAATGGATATGAAAATGATTAAAACTTCTTATATCTGATGCGCAGAGCCACATACATTATTGTTATATAAGTTCGCTATCAAAGACAAGTCTATCAAGTTGTTGGGGGTGTGGTGCACATGCTTGCTGTACCTTTGATGGTTCTAGCATGGCTTATTAAACCTATGAACTAACGCATGCATATTCGTGAGAAGAAAATAGAGTGTAGAGTTGTAGACCAGCTGTAGCAAGCGTTTGAGTCAGCAAGGAGTGTTGAACCCTTGCATATATTTTCACGAGTGTTTATGGCATGAATGTGCTTGTAACCAACTGTGGATTTTTCAACAAAGAATGTCATGGATTGGTATCGAAGAAAATGATATCCGTAGCTCCCAAATGCAGCAATTCCTCAAGCTCTGATGGCGCCACCGAGGAGTCATCTAATAAAACCAAGGCATGTTACACTCTTCTTCTATTAAAGCAATAGAGTGAGCGAATAGGAAATTAAAAAAAAAAAGATCTTTCATAAGGTTGTGATGTGGTTTACAAGCTCAACCAGATTTCATATCCAAAAACTTGATATGGTTTTACCTCCAACATCAGAAATTTCGAATATTTTAAGACAGCAAAAACAGCTCTTATACTTGATTAAATTTTCCTGACTTCGTTTATGGGTTGACAGATAGTAGCTATTATGGTCCCCACTAGAAAATTAGTATCGTACCGATAGCACATTTGAGTTGCGAAACGGGTCAATCAAAGAGTAGTTTCCAAAGAATCCAATTCTAAGAGCGCTCACACCCGCATTGAGGAACTTATTCGTTTATCCTGTGAAAATCGACGGTGAAAATATCTACATTAGTCTTGGAGGATCCACACCATCAGATGCCTCTGCAGAAATCGTCTTTAGTGGAATGTTGAAACCTGGTATGACCGCTACTAATGTCAACTTCGATGAGGTAATGAGTTTGTTAAAGTTAGCGATAGTTACGTTAACATTAATCTGAACATGATCTTTTACGTTTAATAATTTTTCGTTTCGTTGTGTTAGGTAAGAATGGTGGTCGATGAGGTGGGTTCGGGAGGATTCGGGTTCACAAGAAGCAACGAGTTGATTAACGGAAAAGCGGCTATAATCGGGTTCTTGTTGCTGTTAGATTTTGAACTCTTGACTGGTAAAGGGCTCCTAAAGGGAACAGGCTTCTTGGACTTTTTATATTCTGCTACCAATACCTTCAACTAGACGTACATTCTTTGCTTCAAGTTACTTCTTTGATGTTACTTTTTTGGGTTTTCTGACATTACAAGTTTGTGGTTGATTAATTTTAATCATATATATGTAACCAATGATTGTATATGTTATATATTTGCCTTTTCTTTTTATGATTATGTGAGTTGTATCTCGCAAAGGTTACACCGACTTCATTTGGCTTATGTAGAAATTCACTTTTTTACTGGTATTTTTTTTTAATTAATATAGTTCTTTAAATAAAATGATTTTGTATTCAATTTTTGAAGTTTAAGTTGTTAGTTTGTGTATATCACCTACAAATTTGTAATGTTTGCTTGTATTTGAAACTCTTAAATGAGAGTATTTAGTACGTTAGTTTGGCTTCAAAATGATACATACATTTTCTGGTTTTATTTATTTGGTTTATGATTTTCTTTTTCATATAAATGGCACAAATTCATCTCTAAGTTTTGGGCCAAATAAAAACGGCTAACACCTCCTCTAAGTAAAGAGTAAGAGAGGTGCACAAAATCGGTTTAAAAAATAAACTATGTGAACTCGTTAGGCAACGTGCGGCAAAAAATCATAAATACCTGCGGCAACGCGCGGGCCTTCCCACTAGTCATAAGAAATGCCTAAACATCCCTCCATACTAATTTAATGGATTAGGATCAAATACAAAGGCTCCTAATCAGGGCCGCTCAACCTGTGCCGACGCCCGAGGCCCAAATTTTCAAAGGCCCCAAAAAGTCTTTATAAGCTTCTATATATTTATTAAATTATATATTTAGTATATTCATCCATTTATTATGCAAAACATGGTGGTGTAATGGAAAAACATCATTTCGAGATAATGTAAAGGTCTCCAGTTCAAGTCATGACTCCACCATTAAAGTTTTATTTTTTCAATTCATTTCCCCTTAACCACAATTTTGGGCCCAATTTTTTTTTTTTACAGCCGAGGCCTAAATTTTTTCAAGAGTTTTCGGGAACGGCTCAGCTTCTAACTGTAAGAAGGGTACAAAGACTCCTAAAAAAACCCACTACCAAAAAAAAAAAAAAAAAAACTAAGCATCCACCACCACCCAAAAACCTAACCCCCCCCCCACACACACACACACAGTGACGGACCTAGAAAAAAATTAGGAGTATCCCAATTTTTTTTACTACATTCGGAGCAATTTTTTTTACTATACGTTTAGTGGGGGATCTTGGATTGGAGATAAAATCACTTCGGTTTGGTTCAGGTCTTAACATAAGTTTTGTATCTTTTGATATGTATGTACTAATAATTCATCACAAACTTTCATCATCATCATCATCATACTCAGTATATCCCACCAATAGCAAAGCTAAGGTAGGGTCTGAGGAGAGTGAGATGTAGACAGCCTTACCTCTACCCCGTAGGAATAGAGAGGCTGCTTCCAATGAGACCCCCGGCTCGATTGTAGTTTTGCATCAAGCCTTGGACATAAGGCACATAACACTCAACAATTGAGACAAACGCCGATTAGTGCATGTACCCCCTTGTCTTTCGGCTATCAACGCCACCACATGATGCATGATTAACCATCCCCCTCTTTTAACGTTATTTTCATGAAATTAGTAAAATAACGTTAAAATTAGTGCACTTTCACTTTTGCCCCCCGAGCGCCCACACATATATAATTCATCACAAACTTTAATTTAGTATATTTGCTAAAGAATTTGAGATTTTTTATTATTAAATAATCTTGTCAATAAAACATTTTTACATTGAGAAAAGTGTTATATGGTATTTACATAGTTTAAGAAAATAGATAACCTATGTTAAAAAATTGTTACAAATAGTAAGATTTAAATACATCAATGAGTGATGGTCTATTGGCAAAGTGAAAGCTTTTAAACACCTTAGTTTAGAACAAGGTATATTAGATTCAAGTCCTACATACGGCAATGATTAAAAAGAAATTTAACGCTAAAAAGGTAAGCTTCAAATATAATTAAAAGAAAATAGGATAAATTACACTTTTCGTCCTTTATGTTTGTAGCTAGTTGCAATGGATGACCTTTACCTTTAATAATTACAGCCACAGTCATTTATTTTGAAAACTTGTTACATCTTTCGTCCTTTAGTACCAACCAGGTTAAAATTTTCAGTTAAATTTATTCAGTTAAGGGTATTTTGGTCAATTCATATTTTTATTTAAATGTTTAATAAATAAAACCAATTCATCTTCCCCAATTCCCCTTTCTCTCTCAACTATCATCTCTCTCTAACTTGACTGCCACCAGTAGCCACCAAAGCCAACCATCACAACCTGTGACCGTCACCACTAGCCACCAAACCCCAACCGTTTCTCTATCTCTACTTGAATCTCGCACCCTCTATTCACTGCCATGTTTCAGTTCGGATCTAAAAACCAAAGAAATGGTTCATCGGACTTTCACCTGCAGATTGGCGAATCATATGGTTTCACTGTAATAACCCCAACCGTCGTCTAAAACATCACCTAAATTATCTCCCCTCTACAAGAACATTACAGGTAATCAACACTCTCGCAACACATTAATTCGATCTGCAACTGAAATCAACAATTGTAGTTTAATATTGTTTAAACCTTTAATTTTGTTTACTTCCTGATTTACTGTATATGTGATCTATCAGTTAAAACTTTAAAACTTGAAGAAGAAGATGATGATGATGATTTCCCCCAATTTTGAACAAAATCAAAACCCTAAATAATGAACAGTATGGTCAAAACTGAAATTACCTGAATCAGACAACAGAAATTGAAGAAGAAGATGATGATCGATGATTAATAACAGCTACAGATACGATATGATCTCGAATTAGGGTTTGAATGTTAAAATTGAAATTAAGTAAATTGGATGATAGAGCTTGAAGAAGATGATGATTATCAGTGAACAATTTACGATTTGATCATGAATTTGTGTTTTGATTTGAAGAAAGTTTGAATTAGGGTTTCTAGTTTGAGAGAGAGAATACAGGGGAGGGAGATAGAGAGTACAGGGGGAAGGTTTAGAGAGAGAGAGATGTCTGTGTTGTTTGTTTAGAGAGAGAGAGAGTGGTTAAAGTGAGAGAGAGAGAGAGAGAGTGTGAAAGAGAAAAAAATGTATTTATATTTGATTTTATTTTTTTATTTATACTATAAATAATTAAGTAGAAAGACTAAACTGCCCTTAAGTAAATAAATTTAACTGAAAATTTTAACCAAGTTAGTGCTAAAGGACGAAAGATGTAACAAGTTTTCAAAATAAAGGACTGTGGTTGTAATTATTAAAGGTAAAGGTCATCCATTGCAACTACCTACAAACATAAAGGACGAAAAGTGTAATTTTTCCAAGAAAGTAATTAATTGATAGCTAATAAGTTAATTAAAAACCAAACATTTAATAGAATATATGAGTTAACTGAAGTTAAATCATAATGTAATTAATATTAATAGTGAATAAAATAGACAATTCATAATTGTAGGATAAAAATGTATGGCAGACCACGCGTGCAACCCACTTTTCAGGATTTAAGAAAGTGTAATCCATATAATTAGACCATGTGTAGTGGTTTAGCCAAATAATGTCCCCATCATGGGGCATTATTCGACACGTGGCAGTCCAGTCAGCATGAGGCGTTATTGCAAAAATGGCGTAGTGGGAATAATGCCCAAATAACGCCCCTTCCAATCATTAAAAAAAAAAAAAATACTAGTTTCTCATTGGTGGGTCAAACCCAGTCAACCATTACACAATACAATTGTAGGCGTTTTATATATAACGCTTGGGCAATTTTTTTTCAAAAATAATGCCCCAAAACGCCTAGTGTAATTGGGGGGGGGGGCGTTTTTTTTCAATTTTTTTCAAAAATACCGCACCACTACGGGTGGTCTTAGAAAATTCATAATTGTTGGATAAAAATGTATGGCAGACCACGCGTGCAACCCACTTTTCAAGATTTAAGAAAGTGTAATCCATATAATTAGAAAATTCATAATTGTAGGATAAAAATGTATGGCATACCACGCGTGCAACCCACTTTTCAAGATTTAAGAAACTGTAATCCATATAATAACATTTTTTTTTGTTTTAAAGAAAAGAGTGCCACTGCCTTGTTCTTCGGAAGTCTGCAACTTAGTTCCGGCAATAATGCTCCCACTTTTTTTTCAAATTATTCCATTTTTCTTCATCATCTCTCTAAATTATATATATTCAGGGTATCCTAATATTTGATTAGAGTATTCAAACATATAAAGACCGAAAAAAAGAAAAAAATTACACTTCGCCAAGAAAAATATTTGATTAGGTTTTTGGGTGGTGGTGGGGTGGGGTATGGGGTATGGGGTGGGTGTTTAGGTTTTGGGTGGTGGTGTAGTGGGTTTAGGTTTTACTTTATTGGACACTTGTCACTATATAAGTCTTTCTTACACTTCTTACAACTAAGAGTTTTTGTATAATAACTTAACCTCTAATTTAATATATCATGAAGCATAAAGTACAACTTAGAGCTCTTAAACATGTTGCAGCAGACAGAACCTAGTAATTCACAGAAAACCTATGATGTTTAAACTCCATACACTGAGACCGGAGGGTATGGGGGCCGTCCCCATGCCCGTCCCTTGCTCACCGCCCCGTCTTCCCACCCCTCTGCTCCGGCGCCGTCCCCAGGTCCGGCTTCTCCGTCCTCCACAAGCCGGTGGCGACGAGCCTCTCTCCCACACACACATCTATACATACATACATATATATATAAAGGAGTTCATCCCCCACCCCATAGGTCCATCCCCTTTAGGCCTCGCTTACGTGGCGGTGACGTGACGGCCCATCCCCTCGAGGATGAGACTCTCCATACCCGGTGGTCTGAGGTTAAAAACTTAAAACTAATAAAACTTTAGACTAGCCCAGGTGACTAGTGCAGTGCATGATAATACTGCTGAACACGCCAACAATTTGAAAAAATAAAAATTAATCAAATGCATTTACCTACATATACAATCAGATAGTAGTGCACTGTAAAGCATGTTTAAACATCCGTTAGAATTGCAAAACAACATGTTCCAAACTAATATGGCTTTCATGGGCAAACACCTTTACTATCCAAAGTCATCCCACACAGTCGAATATGCTACTCATGAAGTTAATTTGCACGATTAGCATCCATAAAGTATGTTGACCACGACTCATATAGCCATTACCATTTTTAGGTTGGTTCATGTTGGGTTATCATTTCGGTAGGACATCAATGCTACTTATACAAAAAATTACAGAAGGATTATGGACGGCCTGTCTATTGGGGGGGACGGGGCGCCCCGTTGTGAAACCCCCATCACGCGTCAAACTATAACGCACACCGCCGCCACCAAATTTGACCACGCGTGGACTTTATAACGCGTGATATTTAGCACGCGTGGTAGCTTGAAAAAAATGTTGAAAGTTTGAGAGAATTTGAGGGAAAATTGTTGGGTGGTGCGACTATGTGAGTGATGGACATTTCCACTAAAATGCACCACTAGTGATAGAATAAAGCTCGATGACATGGCGGAATTGATTGGATGTTGTGAGTTCACTAGTTGATGCCCCGCCCGCGTTGCGGGGCGATAGCCGAATAATTCTCAATCAATTAAAAAAACAATATTATAGTTTTGTTAGGAAAAAAAAACTAAAACAATGACAAGACCGTAGTGCTGAGCTCAGGGCAAAACTGTAGTTTGTCAGGATTAATGAGCGAGTCTTAGGCAGCTCCTTGACAAGGAAAAAAATTAAATCCAGTCAACCAATTAAAAAACACTTTTATAGTTTTGCTAAAAAAAACTAAAATGATAGCAATACTGTAATTTGAACTGAGGGCAAAGTTGTATTTGTTGACTTGGGTAAAATCGTAATTTGCCAAAAGTTAAAGTGATGGCAATACTATAAATTTGAACCACAGACAAAATCGTAATATAATTTTGCAATAAGGACAAAATCGTAATTTTAAGCTGGGGACAAAACTATATTTTTAATTTGAACTATGGCAAAATCAAAATTTTGAACTGAGAGCAAAATCGTATTTTTGAATTGTGGGGCAAAAGCATACTTTTATTTTGAAACGGGAAAAAACATAATTTTAAACTAAAGGCAAAATCATAATTTTTGAAACAGGGCAAAAATGCAAAATCGTCATTTTTAGTTTGGGGCAAAAGCAAAAATTTATTTTGAACTGGGGCCAAAATTGTAATTGTAATCTGGGGATAAAATCATAATTTTGAACGTAGGGCAAAATCGTAATTTTGAGCGAGGGACAAAAGCATAATTTTATTTTGAAATTGGGGCAAAAATGTAATTATATTTTAAATTAAGGACGAAACGTAATTTTAAAACAAATATAAAACAATAAAATTGTTGGTTGAATTGGGAAGTGCCACGCAGCTGCGTGACACTATTCCCCTAAGTTACTTTTGCGAAATTTTATTTTGAGCTGTGGGTAAAACGGGAAAAATGGTAATTTTAAACAGGAGCAAAAATGTAATTTAAAAATGGATATAAAATAATAAAATGTTTGGTCCAATGGGGGAGTGCCAGGCAGCTCCCTGACACTATTCCCAATTTGGTGAATGTATGTATAGTAAACTAGTTGGTGCCCCGCCCGCGTTGCGGGGCGATGGCCGAATAATGAGCGACTGTTAGTCAGTTCATTGACACGAAAAACAATTAAATCGAGTCAACCAATTAAAACAAAACACTTTTATAGTTTTGATAAAAAAAAAACTAAAACAATGGCAATATTGTAATTTTTAACTGAGGGAAAGTTGTATTTTTTGACTGGGGTAAAATCGTAATTTGACAAAAGCTAAAGTAATGGCAGTACTGTAAATTTGAACCTGGGGCAAAATCGTAATTTTTAACTTGGGGTAACAACGTAATATAAATTTGAACTAAGGGCACAATCATAATTTTAAGCTTGAGGCAAAAGCACAATTTTATTTTGAACCGAGAGCAAAATCGTAATTTTGAGTTGGGGGCAAAAACATAATTTTATTTTGAGCTGGGGAAAAAACGTAATTTTGAATTCAGGGCGAAATCACAATTTTTAAACGGGGAAAAATCACATTTTTGAAAAAAAGGCAAAATCGTAATTTTTAAGTGGGGGCAAAAACAAAATTTTATTTTGAACTGGGGGCGAAAAGGTAATTTTGAGCTGAGGGCAAAACCACAATTTTATTTTGAATGGAGGGAAAAATCGTAATTTTGAGCTAGGGACAAAAGCGTAATTTTATTTTGAGCTGAGGCAAAACCGTAATTTTAAAGAGGGACAAAAACGTGATTTTAGAATGGATATAAAATAATAAACTGGTTGGTCCAATGGGAGAGTGCCAGGCAAAGTCGTAATTTTGAATTGAGGGCAAGATCGTAATTTTGAGACGGGGAAGAAAACGTAATTTTATTTTGAGCTGGGGGCAAAAACGTAATTTTAAAATGGATATAAAACAATAAACGTGTTGGTCCAATGGGGGAGTGCCAGGCAGCTGCCTGGCACTATTCCCCCATTTGGTTTTTGTATATGTAGTAAATTTTAAAATGGATATAAAACAATAAACGTGTTGGTCCAATGGGGGAGTGCCAGGCAGCTGCCTGGCACTATTCCCCCATTTGGTTTTTGTATATGTAGTAAATAAATAAATATCCTTAAGTGGTACCATCTTTGCATTTTATTTTAATATTCTAAAGGACATTATAGTCAATTTTTTATAAATTGTTTATAGAAAAGTTATCCATTTGAGGGATCAAATGCGTCATGTATGTGCATAATATTCGTTTATATGTGTAATTTTTCTGGAAGTTGGGAACAAAACTAGGGCTGTTCACGAGCCGAGCCGAATCGAGCGGACCTTTGCTCGTGCTTTGCTCGTTTTCAAACCGAACAGAGCGGAGCGGCTCATTTAAAACCGAGCATCAAATCAAGCGAGCATTTTTCGAGCAGTAAAAATTCCGATCGAGCGTCGAGCGAAGTTCGAGCGATTTGGACAACCGTGTCGCCCAATTTAAATTTGCTGAGAGAGATAGTGACAATGTTGGGTCTCAAGTTTTCATGTCTTTAAAAACATGCACATTTCATGGCATAATATTTTTCTTATAAATAACATGTTGTGGATGACGAGGCGATGATCATATTGCACGAACAATTACATTGAGAGCAGGAGACGATCGACTTAGGGTAACAACATGAAACATTGAGCCGATGAACAGATTGTCGTTTATCAGTTTAGGGTTCAACTTTTAGTTTGGATTTTAAATTTTTATTGGCGTGATTGAGCTAGTACGTATAGATATAGTTGACCAAAATATAATAGATTGGTACATATAAAACTATAAATTTAATTTATATTTAAGTATACATGTATGTGTGTGTGTATATATATAGGTGTATGTGTGTATATATGTATAATTTATATTTGTGTATATACATGTTTATAGATGTATGTGTATATGTATATGTATATGTATATGTATATGTATATGTATATGTATATATATATACTACTTAAAATAATAATTCGAGCCGAACCGAGCCGAGCGGACCTTTGCTCATGGTTGGCTCGTTTACAAACCGAACCGAGCAGAGCGGCTCGTTTACAACCGAGCGTCAAATCGAACGAGCATTTTCCGAGCAATTTCCGAACGAGCGTCGAGCAAGCGACGAGCGGCGAGCGATTTGAACGACGCTAAACAAAACTGCAATACGAGCAAAATTCACGGACGTTCTGTTTAATTAATGCTAAATAAACTAAAACCCCCCAAAAAAAAAAAGTAACTATTGGAATGGAAACTAGTGGCTGCTGAGAATTTGGCTACTTTATTCAAGCAGCGACTTTTTAAGGAAGAGCGTCCATCATTGGAATTCAAGCTACTAACAGTTAAGTCTTTCTCAACGAAATATCCAACTTCATTTCATCAAATTAAATCATCAGTTTCTTCCCTGTAGTTATGGCTTTCAACTCAACAGGAAAGTTTCGCCAACTTGTAAATGGTCTCAGCTCCTACTCTGTTCCTGAAGACGTTACAAATTCATTGTTAGGCTATGAAAGCTTTATAGCCCGATCAGAACTCGAAAACCATTTCAGTACACCTATGTTTTGGATTGGGATGTACATCGCATTGGCATCTCTGGTTTGCATCCTTGCCATGGTGGCTGATTTGTTACATGGTTCCCGTAGCAAAAAGATATGGTATCCGTGTAAGTATTTTAGAGTTAATGCTGCTTTTCTCACCGTCATATCTGTTGCAATGAAGTTACCTGTGGATCTAACTGGTTTGATGATGGGTCCAGTGGACAAAGTGGCAAAGCTCGGAAGCATGGCCTTTATGTGCACCATGATGGCTAATTTATTGCCCTCTTTAGCAACCATGGGCAACAATGAGCTTTTGTCAAACATCATAGCTTTGTGTGTTCTTGTCATCACCTTGGTTGTCAATGTTTGCATCCAATTAGAAACTGGAGTTCTATCCGCATATTTGAGCTCATCTGTCGATTACAATTTCGATCGTGTAGGGGTCCTAGTTAAATCAGTAGTACTTGTGGATACTTTTGGCTTCATTTATACGATTTTCTTAGTTGTGTTGTTGGTAGTACATGTATGTTCATCTGTAGCGATTCTAAAATCCAAAAAGATTATAGAATTCAAATACCAACAAGGGCATGCTAGAGCTTTAGAAGACATTCAACAATCATCAGGAGAACTATTAACACCTGACAAGCTACAAAAGCATGTGAGCAACCACTGGATCATGGCAGGAAGTGGCAGCCCCCAATTCATAACCGCTTGCTTTCACACCACATCTGCTTCTGGGGTAATATGTCTTTTAGTCGCTATCTTACACACTTATACTATGCTCGACATTATATATGAAGTGTTGCAAAAGGACTATGATTCGGATTATGGGTGGTCCATGATGGTAATTCTCATACTACAATATATCGGAGTCGTGATTGGTACAATTGCACCACTTTCTAGATGTTTTGCAACCACAAGCTTTAAAGTGTCATCCAAAATCATTTTAAACAATTTTAAGGTCTTCAAAGTAGAAAGTTACTGGAATCAGAAGTTATATGATTGGAAACATGCTAGTGTAAGACTCCCATTACATAGCCGCAGCCTCGAGGTTGTCATGGAGACATTGAAAAGGCTTTTCATCAACATTTTTATAGGATTTCAAAATGGAGTTGTGGTGGTATGCAAGGTAATAGCCTTGATCCCATTTTTGTTTATGATAAATTTCTTATATTGTTCCCGTGGTATCAAGTGGTTGTTAAAGGCCGTATTTGGTTCTTGGGGAAAGAAGCTTGAGAAGTTGGAAGAAAACAATGATCTTCGACCTTATATTTTGCAACTTGAAGATGAAATTGAGCTTGGTGAAAAAACATTGAAACGCCTTTCAAAATCTGTGAATAGATTTATAAAAAAAGGAGCAAAAAGCCAACCCAACAATCTCATGAAGCTAGTCCTTGAAAAGTCTACTAGTGGTTTCCAAGGAGTTAAAAACTTTGACCACTATGATGATCAAGATGTTCCATTTGTAGATTGTTGGAGGTTACCAGTGGTAACCCTAACAACCATCGCGGTTTCTTTTCCTAAAATCGAAAAGAAGGAAGTTGATAACTTGTTGGAAAGTGTTAGAGAAGGCCTAGTATATGTCACAGTGGTTGAAAAAAGCCTCAATGGTACGGATGATCATGTAAATTTTCAAAGGGCGGCTGAAACTTTGTGGCAAGAAATTATATTCAACAAGAACTGGTTAGGAAACGAGTTGCAAGACCGTGCTTTTCAAGTAAATACAGATGAACAGATTGTTGAATGGTTTAGGGATAAAGCTAAAAATATAATTTGCTCAGAGGGCAAAAATAAGGATGATGCCAGAGGCGGAAATGATCATTTGATACGCAGGTCAATTTGTGCCAGCTCAATGTATCGGATAACCGAAACAATCCTGCTTACCTTCCGCACCAACATTGGTGTCACGGTTAGCCAGAAGAAATTGTTCGATGACTTATCCTCAATGATCGCTGACATAATAGCCGCTTGTCTCACCAACTTACCACAAGCCATAACGATGAAATGTCACACTAGTGTGATAGAGGAAAGGGAGGATAGTGTCAAAGATGCAGCCCAACTTCTAGGTGAGACTACAGAAATAATAAAAACCCTTCAAGATCGCGATATTCCAGACATGAATCCAAGTGACTTTCCATTTATCGAAAAATGGCGTGCTTTTTTAGGGAATCCCTGAACCTTAAAGAGCATATTCCGTTCTTCAAGTAAAGAAGTAAGTTCATTTTATTTATTTTCCTCTTTTGTATATATGCGGTTAGTTATATTAACACTTGAGTATGAACCAGTGTCAAGCTAGTATGATTTTCAGGGGCAAACACCTTTACTACTCAAAGTAATCCAGGATGGTCGAATATGCGGCTTCAAGAAGTTAATTTGCAAGATTAGCATCTAAAAAGTATGTTGGCCAAGTCCTTTCTTTTCATAAATTGTACTGTATTTCTAAATTGTTGTAACATTATTTTTGTTTTTTGGTGTGATTTGAGGATTGTTCGGATGCGTTCACTTTATGAACTTGTTGTATTGATCGTACTCTCTGTTGATGTTTATCTGATTGCGTTAACAATTTTGCACTGTTGGTGATTATCTCATCGTATTAACAATATGCCTAATTAGCTATCATGAAAAAATGGTTGGAGGCCTATTTATTCTAAAACGTGGATCATTCGGACCATTCAATTCCTATATGTAGATCTCGGACCTATGACTCATTAGGCCTCTATCCAATGATTATGCTTTCGGTTAATATCTTTCCTTCATTTTGCATGTGCATCTTTAATCATGATTATTTACTTCTATCTTTTATATAAACTAGTTTTTCTTGACGTCACGCGTTGCGGCGAAACCGAACAAATGATAATGTAAAACAAACATGATTTGAAAATAAAGCATATTGTTTGGAAAGCCAAACCATTAGAACAGTTTAGTTTATCATCGTACAATTTTATAATACCAAATAAATACTTTATTTTGAGTACAACTTCATTTTTAACAAAACTTAAAACGTAATGTCAGGGAAAAAATCAAGCACAAATACGTACTTAAGTTTTAAGAAAAAAAAAGTTATAAACTCAAATTATTAGAGAAGTATCAAATTAATCGATAAATTAAAATATGTTCTAAACAAATAAAAGAGAATTATTAAAATATGGTAAAGGAAATATATGGTTTTAAAAAAGAAAAATAAATATTAAAAATATATTAGTAAAAGTAAATATAATAATAAACTATTATTATATATTAAATAAAAAAATAATAAAAAACTATATATTATTGTAAAAATAAAGTTACAAATCATCTTCGTTCATCAATATATGTATAATATTTTGGTATTGTCCAAGTTTTGTTATAACATGCTTGGATAGCTCGATGCTTGTTTAGGCTATTTGGATGAATGTTATAGAGACCCTTTATTAACACTCAAACAATTGATAGAATTAAGAGAAAATTGTATTTTTCGTCCTTTACGTTTCAACGAAACTATAAGCAATGTCCTTTAAGTTTAAAAAGCACACTAGTTGTTCTTTACGTTTGCATATGATTACAGTCAATGTCCTTTTGACCTAATCTAGTTAAGTTTTCTTGTTAAATGCAGTCATGTGCCGCTCACATAAGAGCAAAATAGTCTTTTTATCCATCGTTTAATAAAGTCATATATAATTAGATTTTTTTTATCCTCTCTCTGATAAAATTACTCACTCACTCTCTCTAACCTCCACCGCAACACCACCACCACAAACCCCACCCCCATGTCACCTCTGTTGCTATCATTGTCACACCCCGATTAATCGATTAAATCAGAGCCAGGTGTGATCCAAATGGTACATTCATTGCACAGCGGAAGTAATTGACCTAAGACTTCTAAACAGTTGACGCCCAATAAGTACTCGAATTACGATGGGTTCTTTTATTCCAATCGTGCCATAGTTTGAAAATGTAACCTGAGAAAGAACATCCGAAAAAGAATCAACATAAAGTTGGCGAGTTCATAGTTTGTTTGTAAAAGATTTAGAACAAATCTTTTTGAATAATCGGTTTAAAATATTGTTGAGAAAACGAAATAAAAATCATTCTTTTTGCCAAGTTATATGAAAACTCTTGTATTTCTAAAACTTGTTTAACTGTCAATGTCTGCGTACGACAAAGACAACGTGCCCGCATGAGCCTAGTGGCTCACCAAATCGTTTACTCAAGGCGATAAACTTGTCACACCCCTTTCAAAGGTAGAAGCACAAGGTGTGATCTAAGTGGTTCTCATTGCATACGATAAGTAAACACGCTACATGATATAAAACAAACTCCATCTTGCCATTCAAAGTTTAATTCTCCAAAATACAGAATTTAGTTTAAAGTTTACATCATAAACAAAAGATAATTGTTTGAAAGTTTACAACTGTTGATGCATTATTTTAGTGTCTGTAACTTGTCTTTATTATCGTTGTATTTAATACGGTCTTTTAACATTTATCGAGTCTGTAATTCGTCGTTGACCAAGTCGGATATCCTCCTATCCTACTTGTGTCCGACTAGTTTGTCTCATCCGTCATGTAATGTTATATGAAACAATGCATGTTGCATGATTAGATTATGTTTATGTTTGTGTGTTTGGTAGTTTGCTGCAAACTGTCTGTTTGCAGCAAACATCACACATTTTGCAGCCTTCGACGAAACCCTAGGTTTCGTCGAGACCATCATGACGAAACCCCCAAATGGTCTATAATCCAGGTTTCGTCGAGATGGATGACGAAACTCTTAGAGTTTCGTCGTCCAGGAGGTTTCGTCAGGCCCAAACAAGGTTTCGTCGGGCCCAATCCTGGTTTCGTCGATGTATGGGCCTGGGCTGCTATATAAACATCTCATAGATTCTCTGTGAAACTCATGAGAGCATAACCTTACTGAAAGACTACTGTCAAACTGTGTGTGTATCTGTTTGATCTTTGTTCTCATCCTTTTAATCAATTAATTGTGTTTCATTGGTTATTTCGTGTTGTTACTATCTATGTTTGATTTGGCATAGTCACGGGGATTCCGCACTCGTGACCGTGTTTGTTATAAACAAGGATTCGGTTTTCGTATTCGATCCTCATAATTCGGGACCTACAAGTGGTATCAGAGCCATGGTACCCGATTTAGTAAATCTAACAGTTTGCTAAATCACATGTGCTCTAGATTCGTGATTTTTGTGGTTTTTGTTCAAGATGTAAAAAATGGTGAAATAAGAAAAACCCAAATTTGAACCCGCATATGCAGATATGTGATGGAACGGACTGTACAAAAGGTTTGGGTTTTGTATTCCGCACCAGAAAATCAAGTTATCATCATCAAATATCATATATACAATGTTTTTATACAAATCTGCAAAAGAACAGTATACTATGTTCTTGAAGATGGGTGGCGGCTGGTTAAAGAACTAAGGTTTCTTCATATCTGCATCGACGAAGAATCCTTAGCGAACAATTAACACCCGACGAAGACTCCCCGACGAACCCCTCCTTGGCGAAGACTCCATTGGTCGAGCTCGACGAACCTTGAATGTTCGTCAAACCTTGAATCTTCGTCGTGGGTTCTGGTTCTTAGTATCATCTTCAGTGGAGGGTGATTCATCGAAGACAGGTGTTGACGGAGGTGCACCTATGACTGATAATGGTCTCCGATCAGATTTAACTGTTCTCCGATGAAGAAAATTACGCTGAAGCCGCTGATTGCTTCAGTCGACGTTTTCTATGTTGCGGATTCCGATGCGACGGAGAGAGTGTTAGAGGGGAGCTCATTGTGAGAGTTCTAAGTATGCTTTAGTGTTTGGGGGAGAGATCACCACTTGGTCTCTCCACGGATGTATACTCTCATTAAGAACACTCTCATTGGCATCATCCATTGCTGCTCTTGCTCTGTTGAAATCAAACTTTCTTCTTCTTGCATGCATCCTCTTGTTTTCATTCCATCCATTGTTGGTAAACAATGCATAGTGCTCCGACGAATCTTCAGCAACCACGTGATTGTCTTTATCCCTTTCATCTTGACCTGCATCTTGCTCAGTAGCGTCCCCCTCACTCCGGCTGCTTCTCGGATCTCCTTTTCTTCCCAGCACTGTCTTTTCTTCTGTCACTTCTTTGTCATGCACATGTGACTGAATGGTTTTAAACTTGTAATAATAGACAAGAACATCTAAATACATTGCGTATACCAGACGCATTAATTCACCATCACTATACTCGAACCCCGTTTCTTTGGCTATCATTGGCCAGAGATTATTTTCCGTTACATGTCGATGTCCTCCTTCTCGTTCTATTATTAGATACATATCTAACAGACATATTCTTCGGTTGTTTGAGGCATAAGCCGAAATTGGCCTTGTTGTTACCCCCAGTTTCTTCGTTATGAACCATTCCACCATCTCTTCGAACTTCGTTTGCATAATAAACTTGTACTTTCCCACATATTCATCATCATCCATCATGTTGAGTAATACTTTACAATCTAAAAAATCCTTGAATTTCATTGTTTGAAGTATCATCACGTTCCAATCCGGTTCCTTGGATGATATTTCAAGTTTTTCGAAATAATCATTCAAGTATTTTGTTTTGAACATCATAAATTTTGTTTCCTTGTTCATCATCTTCTGTTTTTCTGCAATGCCCATCTCTTCTTCTTTCGTTAATCCAGATTTCATACTTGTGTTATTGTTTAGGGGCCCACTAAAGGTTGGAAAGAGTTTGCACTTATCACCGGTGAACTTTACTGTAAAACCTTGTGTAATTAACTGATCATAACTTAGAACGTTTCTATCTATATCTTGTGTATAGAATACACTTTGAACCCTGAAATCTTTTCGGCCCCTGAAACAATATCTACGACTCCTATACCCCGAATGAAATAAAACTGATTTTCACCAGTTTTTGTTTCGACATCATTCATACATTTAATGCGCTTAAACATATCAAGATTTCCAGAAAAGTGATGTTTCAGAGTTTTGCTTACATACCACATTTCCGACCAAAAAACTTCCGTCGGTTCCGACTACGAGATACTCTGTTTTCTGACCATTTCTGTAATCTTCATCTTCATCGTCATATTGTTGTTTCATACCGGTGTTTATAGCGAGACGTATCAATTGAGATTCTTCATCATCTTCTTTCTTTTTGCAGTTAGAAATTTGGTGGCCAGGAACATTACAATAGTAACATCGCTTCATCAGCCACTTCCGTTCCCGTCTCTCGTCTGCACAATGTTGATACGGTAATGTTATAGAAGATGCCATGGGATCAGAATAACCTGGCGTTGTGATACCACATTGTTGGACCTTAAATGGAATTGCAGCGGTAACATCATCTTGACTTGGTTCCATATCGACAATGATTGATAATGTAGTGGTGTGTGATTAAGAATATGAAAGGACAATTGAACGAATAATTGTCTTGGTACCGAGTGAAGTTCCCGGCGACAGACATATATACATTGAGAAGGGAAACGGTTGTGAGGACGGTTGAAATTTGGCGGGAATAACCGCCATTCGAACCGATACCAACCATCAGTCACACCCCTTCGAATATATCGTTACACACATACATATTAAGTAAAATACATATCCTAAGTTTAATACATAATATATGAATTATGTTTTTGAACTTCTAATAAGTACGTCAAAAAGTCAACCACTATGGAATTAAGGAACAAGCAAGCTATTAGAATTAATTTAACCAGGCACACAAGAAGTCAATTAATATAAGCTAGCAGATTCGCATTTGAGAACAAGTTTGTAGGACGGTTGGCTCGTAGATTTGGAAGCTTTGCAACCGGTGAGTTCTAATGCTCTTTTTTCTTAAATATTTTTAGGGCTAGCTTACATGCTTTCTGTCATGGCCCCCGACCCGGTTTGACCCGTTTCAGGAGCCGCGGGACAGAAATCCCGTGGTAACTAAGTTAGTGACAGCGGAAGTCTTTTTAAACAGAATCGATTAATATTAAAACTGCTCGTTTATATAATATAGGGATAAATCCCATATTTTACAATAGAGTGATTTCACGGGGAAATCTTTATTTATCAAAACATGTTTCTTTATTTATTTACATTGAGCCACTTACTAAGCTTGTAGTGCTCCAAGGCACTTTTCCTGTGCTCACAACAGATCACCTGAAACATGTTTGAAAAAGGTTTTGTCAGCAGGGAAATACTGAGTGAATCATTCATTTTGCTAAAAATGACTCTTTTGTTATAATTCACAGTATTAAGAGAGATTACAATGTTTATTTCAACCAAATACCCACAGTACTTGTCATCGACTCGTTTCGGTGACTGTGGTCATATTACTATTGAGTCCGTTCACCCAATAGTAACGAGTATCATTAATTAGGTACGCCCACCTATATTGATAAAAACAGTAATGTGCACAATACCCCACATACCGGCTGTAATTTGGTGACTACATATACTTAATCACTGTAATTATAATCTTGAAAATAAACATACTTTTGTAAACAGATTTGATAAAAAGAGAATGACTCATATTGTAGATTTAACGAGCAGAATATAAGCCTATTGATTAGCCTTGATTAACCTAATTTAAATAACAATGCACACACAAACAGGTTAGTAACTAATACAGCAGTTACGTCAATTCACGAGATAAAACCCTCACAACGATTTATTAGTGCAATACTTAACAATTCAGCGGATTCACAACGAATGACAGAGTATAGTCCGAATTCGAGCAGTACTCAAACATTCAAGTCGAAATCACGATGAATTAACAAAGTATAAACTCAATTTGAGCGGCACTTAAACAATCGTTGGATAGTTATAATCGATCGGACGTTGAATCGTAATAGCGATCGAGTTATTACCCTGATTGCGGCAGCAATTAGTTATTGTGTGTGTTTAGTGGATTGTTTCTGTGATAACTCGGTCTACGTAACTCAAATTTACGTCGTTCCAAAGACAGAATTCAAGTCCCAATGCCCAGAATTTATAGGTAAATTTTGAAGCTTACGCGGCCCGCGTAAGATTTAAGCTATCCTTACGCGGCCCGCGTGAGACCTATTTTTAGCTATAGGGTTGCCACGGTTGGGACTAGCCTTGCTGACTTGACAGTTTTCGTAAATTCTCTTTTGCCAACGTTTTAAGTGGATAATCGTCACTAGGGTTTAACCCCCTCTGAGTTTTAGGGGCCCTAATCCTGATTCTGAAAATTCTGAAAATTTTAGGATTTGTTCAGAATCACTTGGGTGTCTCAATTAGGTTTTCCTATTGGACAAATTAATTTAATAATTATGACTTTTGATGAGAGTTGTTACATTCTCCCCACCTTAATAAAAATCTCGTCCTCGAGATTTACTGGAATAAGTGAGGATACTTTTTCTTCATTTCCGATTCCAGCTCCCAAGTATATTCAGCTCCTCTCTTTGAATCCCATCTAACTTTGACTAAAACTAGTCGTTTATGTTTGAGAAACTTAATCTTTCGATCCTCAATTTGAAGAGGTTTTTCAACAAATTTCAACTTTTTGTTTACCTCTATATCTTGAAGAGGTACTACCAATGATTCGTCTACTAGACATTTCTTGAGATTGGATACATGAAATACATCATGTACTCCAGCTAATTCTTCTGGTAGTTGTAACCGATAAGCAACTGGTCCTATACGTTGGATCACTGAAAATGGTCCTACGTACCTTGGACTTAACTTTCCTTTCTTTCCGAATCTAACTACTCCTTTCCAAGGAGAAACTTTTAACAATACTTTGTCTCCAACTTGGAATTCTAACGGCCTGCATCTATTGTCTGCATAACTCTTCTGGCGATCTCGAGCCGTCTTCAACCTTTCCTTGATTTGAGTAATCTTGTCAGTCGTTTCTTGTACTATCTCTGGACCTGATAATTGATTTTCTCCTATTTCTGCCCAACATACTGGAGTTCTGCACTTTCTTCCATACAGTGCTTCAAATGGAGCAGCTTCAATACTTGAATGATAACTGTTATTGTAGGAGAATTCAATCAGAGGTAAGTGATCATCCCAATTTCCACCAAAATCTATTACACATGCTCGGAGCATGTCTTCCAGAGTTTGGATTGTCCTTTCACTTTGTCCGTCTGTTTGAGGATGATATGCAGTACTCAGATTGAGTCGAGTTCCCATAGCTTGCTGGAAACTTTTCCAGAAATGAGAAGTAAAACGACTATCTCTATCTGATACAATGGAGAGTGGAACTCCATGTAAAGATACAACTTCATCTACATACAATTTTGCCAATCTTTCCATGCTAAAGGTTTCTTTCATAGGTAAAAAGTGAGCTGATTTGGTTAATCGATCCACAATTACCAAAATTGCATCATTACCTTTTCTGGTTTTGGGTAACTTAGTAACAAAATCCATTGTTATAAGTTCCCATTTCCATACTGGCATTTCTAATTGTTGTAGTAGACCTGAGGGTTTCTGATGTTCTGCCTTAACTTGTGAACAAGTAAGACATTTAGAAACATATTGTGCTATATCCTTTTTCATTCCTATCCACCAAAAGTTCTTTCTTAAATCTTGGTACATCTTATTGTTTCCTGGGTGCATAGTATACCTAGATTTATGGGCTTCTTCTAAAATCTTAGGTCTTAAATCTCCCTGCTTAGGTACCCAAATTCTACTTCTGTGGACTCTCCAAATTCCATCTGCTCCTTGTTCTAATTCCTTCATTCGTCCTTTCATTCCTTCAGCATCATCCTTGATTGTTGTAACTTGAACATTCTTCAATTGTTCTATTAAATCTATTTGTAGATTTAATCTGAGAGCACGAACTCGTCGTTGTTTTTCATAATACTTACGACTTAAAGCATCTGCAACTACATTTTCCTTTCCTTCGTGATACTGAATATCACAGTCGTAATCACTTAAGATTTCCATCCATCTCCTTTGTCTCATGTTTAATTCTTTTTGCCCAAATATATACCTTAAACTTTTATGATCTGTATAAATAGTAAATTTACTTCCATACAGATAATGTCTCCAAATCTTAAGGGCAAAAATTACGGCTCCTAATTCTAAATCATGAGTCGTATAATTTTCTTCGTGCTTTTTCAATTGCCTTGAAGCATATGCAATCACCTTTTTGCGTTGCATAAGCACGCATCCATATCCTAGTTTTGAAGCATCACAATATACCTCAAAATCTTCAGTTCCTTCTGGTAAGGCTAAGATTGGTGCATTTGTTAATTTCTGCTTCAATATTCTAAAGGCTTCTTCTTGCTTTGGTCCCCATTCAAACTTAACGGCTTTACAGGTTAACTTAGTTAATGGAACAGCTATCTTGGAAAAATCCTTAATAAACCGTCTATAATACCCAGCTAAACTTATAAAACTTCTAATTTCCATTGCTGTTTGTGGAACCTTCCAATTGGTAATTGCCTCTATCTTAGCAGGATCTACGTGAATACCTTCGTGATTCACCATATGCCCTAAGAATTGCACTTCCTTTAACCAAAATTCACACTTTGAGAATTTGGCATAAAGCTGTTCTTTTCTTAACAAAGTTAAGAGTGCATGAAGGTGTTCACAATGCTCTGTCTGACTTTTGGAATAAATAAGTATATCGTCTATGAAAACAATTACAAATATATCCAAGTATGGCTTACAGATTCTATTCATCGTGTCCATGAATGCAGCAGGTGCATTCGTTAACCCAAAGGGCATGACTGTAAACTCATAATGACCATACCTAGTTCTGAAAGCAGTTTTAGGTATGTCTTCTTCTTGTACCTTCAATTGATGATATCCGGAGCGTAAATCTATCTTAGAAAAATATCTAGCCCCCTGAAGTTGATCAAACAGATCATTAATCCTAGGTAATGGGTATCGATTCTTAATTGTAACCTTATTCAATTCTCTATAATCGATACACATTCTCATTGAACCATCCTTTTTCTTTACAAACAACACTGGCGCTCCCCAAGGGGATGAGCTAGGTTGTATGAATCCTTTACTTAGTAATTCATCTAATTGCGTTTTTAGTTCTAACATTTCTGTGGGTGCTAACCGATAAGGTGCCTTGGCTATCGGTGTAGTTCCTGGAATTAGATGAATCCTAAATTCTACTTCCCTATCTGGTGGTAATCCCGGTAATTCTTCTAGAAATACATCTGGGTATTCTGAGACTACTGGTATTTCCTTAAGATCTTTTCCCTTAGTACTAATGATTACCGAAATCATATACACTATTCCTTGTTTTCGTTCATAATTAGCAACTTTCATTACTGATATGAACTTCATGGGTTTACGTGGTTTATCTCCTGTAATCCTAATCACTTCTCCGGTGGTTGATTGAATTTCTATGGAATTCTGATCACAAAGGATTCTAGCATGGTTGGCTACTAACCAATCCATTCCTAATACAACATCAAATTCAGCTAAATTCATCGGCAACAGTTTTGCAGAGAATTTATGTCCTAAAAGTTCTATTTTCTCTTCTTGCCAAACTTTATCTATTTTAACTGAATTTCCGTCTGCCGTTTCAACTGTAAAAATCTGCCTAATATTGGTTAAAGGTAACTTAAGAGCTTGACAAAATGAAGTATTTATAAAACTTTGGTTTGCACCAGAGTCAAATAATACTTATGCGTATACGTTGTGAACTAAGAACGTACCCGCTATCACATCTGGGATGAGTTCTGCTTCTTGAGTGGTCAGCTGAAATGCCCTGGCATTCTTCTTATTAGTTCCATCGGTCGCCTTGGTTTTGTTGTCTGCTGGTTTGACCAGTTTAGGACATTCGGGTTTGAAATGTCCTACTTCTCCACAATTGTAACAGATTGTGGATTTCTTCCTGCAGTTTTCTTCACGATGTCCTATAACTTTGCAAAAATTGCAGATTATATTACATCTTCCATAATGTTTCTTTTTGCAATTCCTGCAGAATGGCATATTTGAAGATTGCCCTGTTCCTCTTCTTTTGAAACTGTTATTATTACCCGTACGAAATCCTTGGGTAATTTTCTGAGCCAATTCTTTATTTCTGTCTTCATCTCTCGTGCGCACCAATTCGTCGGTTAAGGTATTAGCTAATTCCACATCATCGTCAATAGTGCGAGGTCTCGCAGCTTTAACAATATTGCGGATTTCACTAATCAGTCCCCAAATGTAGCGAGAAATGAGTACCGGTTCTGGCGAAGCCAGCGTTGGTACCACTCTAGCATATTCAAAGAATGTCGAAGTATAACCACGACAATCTACACCAGTCATACGATGGTTTAAGAACTTATTCGCCATTTGATCCTTTTAATATTCAGGACAGAATTTTCTTTCTACCAGATTCTTAAATTCTTCCCAAATCATAGCATAAGCTCTATTTCTTCCTTTAGCTTGTAACACAGTGTTCCACCATTCGAGTGCTCCTTCCTTGAAAAGATTTGATGCGTACATGACCTGATCATCTTTAGCACATTTACTTATTGCAATTACTGCTTCGGTTTTCTCTAACCAACACAGTGATGCAGTTGCTCCTTCATTGCCTGCAAATTCAGTGGGTTTACAAGCAAGAAATTCTTTGAAAGTGCAACCAGGCGTTGCGGCTTTCATTTTCTTAGTAAATGGAGCTTGATGTGGTTCTGTATTATAATTAACATGATCATTTCCCATGTTTATACTATTACTGAAGTTATCTTCAGAAATACGTTTACTAGGAACGATGTGTTGCGGTTCAATTGGATTCTTTATAGCAGCGACGAATGCTGGAATAACATTAGCTATCCCCTGAGCAATAATATTTTCGATATCTTGTCTAGTCATATATTGATCTCCTGGATGTTGCTCTGACTGATTAACCTCATTTACTGGTTCATTATTAGCGTTTTCCATCTGATAATTATTATAAATATAACTATTAGTATCAAATAATTGTAAATAAAACAATTTCACAAAAGCACATAAAATCTTACAACACAAATATATGCATCCAAAATTGTCGATGTTTCAACTTCTATTTTGCTTTATATATATTATATAGGCATCCAGACACACTGTTTATCTTACAATGTTTTATTTCCCATTTTACAGAGTTATATTTAATTATTATTATTAATATACAGACATTCTTTCCAACCCCACTATTCTTTGGTCAACTGACAGTTTAGTAGCGACGTTCCCTTTCGTCGTACTTCCAAGTAACCCTTTCTCCAATATCCCTAATCCTATTTCCTGTATCTATTAACTCTTCACCCCAAAGACGAAGTTCGGCTAAGTTTTCGTTGCTCATTGGAGGATTGGGGATAGGTTCTGGATCAAACTGTGGAAGAAATGAATAAGGACTGTTGATAATATTTTCGAATTGCCAGTCATTTGTCCACCATTCTTCCATTTGGCCTAAAGGTTGAGTATGGATTAGTGGGTCTGGAATAGCTGGTTCCAGATTTACAGGAAGTTGGGTTTCTAGGTAAGGATATAGATTATTATGGATAGGGCTAATGACATCACAATTTGCTAGCAGACGGTCGTTTTCGTCTTGAAATGTGATTTCTTCAGTTTGTCTAGAACTCTCTCCAGTTTCTATTCCTTTTTGTTTAGAATCTTTCTGGATTTCTATCTCTGCTGGATTAGAATTTTCTCCGATTTCGATTCCTTTTCCTTTGTCTATAGGGTTTTCTATTTTGGGGAGTTTCCTAGTAACTGGCTTTCTCCTGCGCACTTTCCTCCATCCTACATATCTTCTTTTCTTTTTAAGTTTTGCTTTTTCCAGCGGTGGAGCTTGGAATTCCAGAGGTTCCTCTATGTCAGCAATATAACCAGTAAAGTCGTGGGAGACTTCAATTGGTACTGGGTAGAGGTTGAGATTCTGTAATGCTTCCGATATCTCACTCATGCTGGATAGCATATATGCAAAATGCACAAAAATGCCAAGTTAAAACTTTGGAACAAAGTTTTACAAATAAACATTAAAGTTTTATTGCATACAGATTTGTACAAAAGATCATAGGAAAGAGAACACACTATACTTTATTTATTTACTGGAGATTTAATTTTCTACTAGACCAGGCTGATTGATATTTTAGAGGTTTGCATTCTCTGCTACGGTAGCTAGCATATAAAGGTTTGCCCATTTCTTATCTAATGTGTCTTCCCAAGGTGGCCTATTTCCTAATTCCTGGATTTCTGAATTAAACCTCATTTTCTTGACTTGGGATTTCTTTATTTTCTCCTGTCCCTTTCTAAGAATCAAATTTCTTTTATCTTGGGTAAGAGGATTTTCATAATTTGCTTTACGGACAAAAATCCCTTCTTCCATTTCTACTGGGTGTTTGGAGGAAGAGGTTCCTTTTTCTGTGAGTGCAGTATCTAATTTGTGATAGATAGCAGAAATTTTTTGTTTACCCATACTGTAACTCAACAATTAATCAGTAAATAAACATGTTTTCACAGAATAACAATTAAATTTCCTAAATATCTCTTATAGGCTAAAATCAATAGTAAGCTTAAATCAGTGGCTCTGATACCACCTTATTTCTGTCACGGCCCCCGACCCGGTTTGACCCGTTTCAGGAGCCGCGGGACAGAAATCCCGTGGTAACTAAGTTAGTGACAGCGGAAGTCTTTTTAAACAGAATCGATTAATATTAAAACTGCTCGTTTATATAATATAGGGATAAATCCCATATTTTACAATAGAGTGATTTCACGGGGAAATCTTTATTTATCAAAACATGTTTCTTTATTTATTTACATTGAGCCACTTTCTAAGCTTGTAGTGCTCCAAGGCACTTTTCCTGTGCTCACAACAGATCACCTGAAACATGTTTGAAAAAGGTTTTGTCAGCAGGGAAATACTGAGTGAATCATTCATTTTGCTAAAAATGACTCTTTTGTTATAATTCACAGTATTAAGAGAGATTACAATGTTTATTTCAACCAAATACCCACAGTACTTGTCATCGACTCGTTTCGGTGACTGTGGTCATATTACTATTGAGTCCGTTCACCCAATAGTAACGAGTATCATTAATTAGGTACGCCCACCTATATTGATAAAAACAGTAATGTGCACAATACCCCACATACCGGCTGTAATTTGGTGACTACATATACTTAATCACTGTAATTATAATCTTGAAAATAAACATACTTTTGTAAACAGATTTGATAAAAAGAGAATGACTCATATTGTAGATTTAACGAGCAGAATATAAGCCTATTGATTAGCCTTGATTAACCTAATTTAAATAACAATGCACACACAAACAGGTTAGTAACTAATACAGCAGTTACGTCAATTCACGAGATAAAACCCTCACAACGATTTATTAGTGCAATACTTAACAATTCAGCGGATTCACAACGAATGACAGAGTATAGTCCGAATTCGAGCAGTACTCAAACATTCAAGTCGAAATCACGATGAATTAACAAAGTATAAACTCAATTTGAGCGGCACTTAAACAATCGTTGGATAGTTATAATCGATCGGACCTTGAATCGTAATAGCGATCGAGTTATTACCCTGATTGCGGCAGCAATTAGTGATTGTGTGTGTTTAGTGGATTGTTTCTGTGATAACTCGGTCTACGTAACTCAAATTTACGTCGTTCCAAAGACAGAATTCAAGTCCCAATGCCCAGAATTTATAGGTAAATTTTGACCCTTACGCGGCCCGCGTAAGATTTAAGCTATCCTTACGCGGCCCGCGTGAGACCTATTTTTAGCTATAGGGTTGCCACGGTTGGGACTAGCCTTGCTGACTTGACAGTTTTTGTAAATTCTCTTTTGCCAACGTTTTAAGTGGATAATCGTCACTAGGGTTTAACCCCCTCTGAGTTTTAGGGGCCATAATCCTGATTCTGAAAATTCTGAAAATTTTAGGATTTGTTCAGAATCACTTGGGTGTCTCAATTAGGTTTTCCTATTGGACAAATTAATTTAATAATTATGACTTTTGATGAGAGTTGTTACACTTTCCACGTATTTTATCGTGTTACAAGTTATTTAATTGACGAGCTTTGAGATTTAAAAATGTTTTATAAACGTTTTCCTCAGTTAATGGTTTTTATGACGTATTAGTTAATTGGACTTTATTTGTCCTGCGTAAACGTATGACGTTTTTTATTTATGTCGAGGTCATAGAGGTATGGGGTGTGGTAGGTATCGATATTATAAGCACGAGTTGGTCGTGTGAAATCTTAAAGGATAATTCTATCATAGGTTTCCAACCTTAGGGGTAACGGGAATATGAAAGTAGTAGTTGACGTGCTTTAAACCTTGTATGAGTGTCTATGTGCTTTTGTGATTTAGCATCCTTGAGGTGCTTAGTGCACTCGTGATGGCAGCGTTACCTTCAGGGTGGCGTCAGGTCACGAGAAACATCCTTTAGATGTTTAAATAATTAGCCTTAGTGGCAACACTTGACCCTTCGGGGTTAATGTGTAGGTGATGGACTTTTCAGGGTCAAATTGGAGGAGACGAAACCCTAACGAGGGAACATAAATGATAGCCTACGGGCAACAACTGATTTGTTAGGTTCCCACCTTATGTGCTTATGTGTTTTGCACTAGTTAGATGGTGGGTTAATGATGATTATTCGTGTAGTTGAGGAATGATGTTAAATGATGCGGGTGATGGATGATGTTCTATTACGCAGTTGTCGAGTCATGTTAAATTGTGTAGTTGCCGGATGGGGTTAAGTTCCAATTGAGTTTTTAAGCCATTAATTGTGATGTCCTACATATGGGTCGAACTGATTAATCGGCCTACGTTTTAAGACTTGTTGAGGGTTTTCCTTAGTTGTTTAGGTTATCTAATCCACATCAGAAATTATTACTTGTAGGGGCATTGGTTGTTAGTTGGGTTGAGTTATGGGTCGTTTTGGGTGACGGGTTGGAGTCGCTGAACTTTAAATGGAAGTTGACTTATTTTAATAGAATGTTGGTGATTTTAAAATGATGGTGTTTTTGGTTTTTAAAATATAGTTTTTACGGCGAGTTTTTAAAAGCATTAACTTAAACTATTAGAACTCACTCAGCTACGCTGACTTTTGCATGTATGCTAAATTGTTTTGTAGGTGTGTGATTCAAGTCGATGTGTCTATTGGCTAGCGGATGGGATTACACGTGATACGGTGAAAGGCATTCGGTTTGTTAATGATGAAATTTTTGAGTTTTAATTAATCATGTTTGTTTCTAATCAAAAATTTATGTTCGGTATTTTGAGAAAAGTCTTATTTTTAAACAAAAAAACTGTGATGTGACCCGACTTTAGGCGCTCGGTTTGAGGACCTTACAAAATTGGCCCGAATGCTTGGCGGACCCAGGAATTTTTTCATGGGGGTGCGGAACATTTTTAAAATTTTTAGGCCCCAAGGTATATAAGTAAAAAAAATTGGTTCGTATCGGGTCGGTTCGAGTCGGGTCGGGTCATGTAAAACAAAAGAACATCAAACTAAATTTACCTCGTTAAAACGGTTCCCAAATTCTTGATTTTGAAAATCCACATCAACGAATTCGGAAGATGTATCAACTTTCCTCTTGAGAAATCGCGCCATAACGTCCCTACTCATGGTTCCTATCGGCTATCACAAACAAATTGATCTATAAGTTCATGGCTCCATAACATATTACATAATGTATCAAGTATTCAAGCCCTAGAAATCATAATGTAAATCACACTAAAAATCATCTAAACATCATATACACCATTAAAAAAATAAAAATAAAAAACCCCAAACATCAGGTCTAATCGTATATAACCCACCACAAAAAAGACAAAATATCATCATCATCACTAACAAAATATAAATATATAACCCACCACAAAATCAAATATCATCACTAACAACAACAAGAAGCACATGTCTCCTGCCATCGAAAAATCACTTCCGGTGGCTACCGGTTCCGTCCCACCCCACCAAAAATCATCAAAAAAATCAACCAAAAATCATCAAAAATAACAAAGAAACTTACCCGTGTTCGATCGGCAGTGATATGATGACTGATTACGGTGGTATGCGGCTGCTGTTGTCGCTGATGTTCTGATCGCTGGCGTGCGTGCAGGGATGATAGAGAGCGGGATAGAATATGTAAGGGTTTTGGGCTTGTTTATTTTATGTTAGTTTGAAATATTGTTGATTTGTTGGGTTTGTTTATTGGGCTAAGACTTAGTAGTGAGCTAGTTAAAGGTATTTGGTATTTGGTATTTGGGTTTAGTTATTTAGGTATTAAAAGGTATATAATTTAGGTAGTGTTTTTAAAAAAAAAATAAGAGTTTACTAAAAAAATTTTAAAATATAAATTGATAACACTTTTTACCTAAGGGGTGCGGACGAAAAATTCCAAGGGGTGCGGACAGAAAATTCCATGGGGTGCGGACAAAAAATTTCAAGGGGTGCGGACGGGATTTTCGACAGAATTTAGCACTAAATTTTTTTTTTCCCGGGGGTGCGCCCGCCCACCTTGGGCCAAGCTTAAGTCCGCCGACGACTCTATAACTCTCTCATTTAAATCATGCATGACATAGTTATATCATATATATACGAATCTCTTAAAACTCACAATGTTAGTATAAATATCTCGAGATGATTTAAACATAGTTTTGGGCCTACGAGCCCAGTTGTTAAAAAAAGCTTTTGTTTTAACCTCATCCAAGCTTGGTGTGTTCCACTTGGGGTTTTACTAAAAGCCATAAGTTTAAAATACGAAATTCAACTTCATAAAAAACAAGAAAGTAGGTATCAAGAAAAGCTTCCAAGGGGTTTCTGGTTCCCAGGAACCCTTTGGTTTGAAAAAAAATAAAAAAAATTAGTGTAAACCTTGTATGATTTGGTAAAAAATAATGAAAATTATTGAGAGTTTAGTAAAAGGAACCCTCTGAAAAAAAAATTCTGGATTCACCACCGAAGCTTACCATTATTAAATGCGCTTAAAAGCTAAAATCTTACGCAAAGCATGAATTAAAACATGCTAGTTGAATTAAAAAAGATGTCTATACACATATAGCTTTAAGTTTATAATATGAAATTCAACTTCATAAAAAACAAGATGGTGGGTGAATATCAAGAAAAGCTTATGCAATTCATGAATTAAAACTTACTAGATTGAATATAAAAAAGATTATAGAAGGTCAACATGAACCCACTCATATAAGACCTTTTAATCAATGATTTCATTAGGTAAATTGGTGCTTTCATACCCAATATTTTATTTTGTATGAATGACGTATCCATGCACCCAAGTAGTATCAAATTAGAATTATTTAGTTCCACCACTCATTTAAACTTTCAAGTTGGGATATATATGGGGTCCGGATGTTGATTTTTCTCTTTTTTAACACTTCATAAAAAACAAGAAAGTCGGTATCAAGAAAAGCATACCATTATTAAATGCTTTTAAAAGCTAAGATCTTATGCAAAGCTTGAATATTAAAACTTGCTAGAGTGAATATAGAAAAGATTAAAAAGGGTCAGCATGAACCCAAATTTTTTTTGAATGGCCAACGGAACTTTCATTAAAAGGAAACCGGATACAAAAACAAAATCAGCCAGCAGCTGAAACAAAACAAAAACTGCAGAAAAGAAAAAACAAAAACAGATAAACAATGAACGAAAACAAAGACAACTGACTTCTACATGTTTATATTAAAATCCCACCATTCTTGCCTTGTTATTGTGCTATGTTTCGATCGATACTTCACCCCTTGGAAGGCTGTGTCTTTTATATCTTCGACAATCATTTGGGACGACCTCGATCTACCTGAGAATACCCTGTCGTTTCTGTTCTTCCACAAGATCCACATGGACTGAATGGCTATCGCATGAATCAGTTTTCTAATTACTCGGCTCCTATGGCTCTCCAGAATTGACTGCAATAAATCTGATATACTTCCGGTTATGTTCAGCATCGGAAATCTTGTCCATATCATTACCGCTTTCCAGATTCTTTTGGCTAAGTTGCACCTCATGCAGCATGAACCCAAATAATTAGACTTTTGATCAATGATTTTATTAGGTGAATTAGTTGCTTTCAAACCCAACATTTTATTTTGAAGCCCGTAATATTTTTATTTCGATGTTGCAAATTGCAATCCAACGTTAACATCAAATTGCCGAACTATTTAATTATCTTTTTTTTTCTGAACGGCCAACAAAAAATTTATTAATCAACTAGCAAGTCGCTAGACACCAAATTTACATAACCTAAAGAAAACACCAGACATAATAGACGAGACCACCAGATACTACACTACATGGATAAATTAAAACTTTGCCAATCCTTCCATGACCAATTCGATGATCCCGAGCGATTCTTGATCCAGTGATACGCCATCGATTTAGACTCCTCGACCACCTGTATAATATTGGGAGTTGCCTGGCCGAATAAGACTTCATTCCGCATACTCCAAATACACCAAGTAACTACCTGAGCGATCGCATTCAGGACCAATCTTTTCATCTTCGATCCGCTTAAGAAGACATGAGCATCCAGGATATCCTTCAGGCTGAATGCAAACGTAGGAGGAGTTTTGCACCACTGAGAAATAATAAGCCATACCGATTGAGTAAACTGGCACGATACAAACAGGTGTTCGCAGGTTTCTTCGTAATCTCCGCAAAACAAACATCGGTTATCTGCAATGTATACATTCCTTGCAGCCAGTGCAACCCGGGTAGGAAGCCTTTCCGAAATAGCCCGCCATGACACTACCCCCACTTTTTTCGGAACTAATTTATTCCAAAAGAACAGATAGTCCGGAACTGATCTTGATACCGTAGCTGAAATATTTTTAATGCTGGCCACCGAAAAATCTTCTGATTTATCATACTTCCAGACCCAAACATCAGACCCATTACCACCAATAATTTCACATAGAAGGAGCGACAGCTCTAACAACTCCTCTTGTTCACTAACTGATGTTACAGGATGGTTCCATCTCCAAGATAAGCTTACCGTATTCTCTCCCCATGAGACCCGATCCATGACGCAGCAATACTTATCTATTTCAAGAGCAAATAATTCCGGGAACTTGACACGTAAAGGTTGTTCACTAATCCAAATGTCCAGCCAGAAGGCTGCTTTCGAACCACATCCCACCCGACACCAAATTGCATTACTGAGATTAACCCCGATCTGATTGAGATGAGAATTAATTCCGATGATTTGCTTCCAAGGACCTGGTATTGACATCTTTGCTGGAATTGGAGCCCAGGATCTATTGTTATGGTGAATCGCCCAAATCACTCTTCTCCATAGACCGTCTTTATCTATTTTAAATCTCCACCACCATTTTGAGAGCATAGCTAAATAAGCATCTCGAAGGGAACCAAATCCTAATCCGCCGTACTCCATAGGAGCAGTTACCTTTTCCCATGCCATCCAGCTCATGTGAGAGTTTTCATCCGACCCGCCCCAAAAGAATACTCTCATCAACCTCTCCAAGATATCTAAGACTTTAGCCGGAGCTTTATATAAAGAAAAAAAAAAGGTTGGCAATGCGTTCAAAACCGACTTTAAAATGGTAATTCTACCCCCATATGAAAGATTCTTTCCTTTCCATAGAGACAACCGATTCTTGAATATATCAATTACCGGCTTCCCGTTACGAATAAGGTTCATGTTTGCTCCTACCACCAATCCTAGGTGCTTAAAGGGAAATGAACGCTTTTTACAACCCAAAACATTCGCCATAAGATGAGCTTCCGCATCATTCACCCCTACCCCATACACTGAACATTTAGATAAATTAACTTTCAAACCTGAGACTAAATGAAAGCATCTCAGGATCCTTCGCAAATTAAGGGCGTTTTCTCCCGACCATTCACCAAGAAACACGACGTCATCCGCGTAGATAAAGTGAGAGAGAACCGGACCATTGTTTGTACATCTAATGCCTTTGAAAATACCTGCCGACACAGCCTGTTTTATAATACCGGAGAGCGCCTCCATGGCAATAACAAACAAAAATGGGGACAGAGGATCTCCCTGCCTCAACCCCCGTGTACACTCAAATTCCATTGTAGGAGAACCATTCACGAGAACTGAAGCCCTAGACAAGACAAGAGTTGCCATAATCCATTCCCTCCATAGCACCGGAAAATTCATTTGAGTCATAACCGACTCTAAGTATTTCCAGTTGAGGGAGTCATAGGCTTTATTAATATCAATCTTGAAAACCATACCTGATTTTTTTGCTTTCTTCATCCAAGCGATAACTTCGTTTAGGATAAGGGGGCCATCTGAAATATTTCTCCCGGCCAGAAAGGCAGTCTGTTCCTCCGACACAAGCTTCCCGACAACTTTTTTAAGCCTATTTACTAGAACTTTAGAGATAGCTTTGTTAACCACTCCAATTAAACTAATTGGGCGGAAATTGGACGGAGAAATTGGGTCATTAATTTTTGGGATCAAGGCTATGAACGAAGACGAGCAACATCTACTAATAGACCCCTTTGAAAGAAATTCCTGAAAAACCATGAGAAAATCGCCTTGAAAGAGATCCCAGTTATTTTTAATAAACTTGAAATTAAAGCCATCCGGGCCTGGAGCCCGGTCACCAACACAACCCCAAATCGCATCCTTAATTTCCGAAAGAGAGAAAGGCTCAATGAGAGAATTAGCTTCAGGCGCTGACAATGATACCATATTTTGACACGTTATGGAAGGCCGAGCAGCCATCGGTTCCATAAATTGATTAGCAAAAAATTCAAAGAATATTTCTTTCACAACCACCGGGTCCGAACTCCATACCCCATTAACCATAATGCCATTAATACGATTATTACTAATATTAGCTTTGATGGCGTTATGATAAAAAGCAGAATTCTCATCTCCTTCGATGGCCCACCTAGATCGGGATTTTTGTTTGGCATCCATTTGATTCCTGCGATCCGAATCCATAATGAAATTTATACATTCCGCCCTTTCATCCAACTCCCCATCCTCCAACAACCTCGACTCCGCTAATCTTTCCAACTGATGGATCCGATTTTTCTTGACTAGATACTCCCCATTAGATCTATTTTTTCCACTTTGAGCCAGGCTTTAATGTTGTTTTTTTAACCATCTCAACTTTACTGAGAGAGCCATATCCGCTGGACCATTAAAGACAAAGTTATTACACACTTGTTGTACCAGTCCTGAAAACCCCGGCAACTCCATCCAGGAATTATAACATCTAAACGGAATATGACCATAATCCGAAGGAGTAGTGGTTAATAGAATTGGCCTATGATCCGAAGCATCCCGATTAAGCACTGTAACCGAAGCCGTCAGCCATTGTTCCATAAACCCCATACAAACCAGAAACCTATCCAGTTTACTCAATTTATCACCCCTGTCCGAAATGTAAGTGAAATTTCCTCTCCCCATATGGTATTCACATAGCCCCGCTGATAAGATGAATTGGTTAAATGAGTCTGCATTGGATGCTATGTATTCAGAATTAAATCTCTCCGAACTACTTCTGACTTCGTTAAAATCTCCCATAAAAACCCAAAGGCCTTGAATTGAATTTTTTATAGCCACCAAACTATCCCAAATCTGCCTTCTCACAGAGGCGTCATTAGAAGCATATACATTGACCAAATTAATTCTACAACTAGATGGATACAACGATCCCAATAGAACCAAAAAATATCGATCCTTAATCACATTTTCACAACTAAAGACAGCCGGGTTCCAGAGACATCCTAGCCCCCCCCCCCCCCCCCCCCGACCTCCCCTCTGAATCAACCACTTCCAAGTTGTACGCCGACCGCCCCCAAAAACCATTAAACATGAAATAAGAGGCCGATCTAGTTTTTGTTTCTTGAATAGCCAAAAAATGCACCCCATACAAAGATTTAATACCCCTAACCCAGTCTGCTTTCCAGGTGTCCCGGACCCCCCTTAAATTGAAGGAAAGAAGATTCATTGGATACCTGATTGGTCGCCTTCGCCTAGAATTAGAGACCTGGTATCCTCCTCGAACCCCTGGAGATTAATACCCACCACAGAGCCGATCGCTGTAGTGACTAAAACTTCCTCAGCAACACAGTCTAAGTTCTGATTATGTTGAACCGGGTTGTCAGGAGCTGATTGCAAGATAGTTTCATCCATCACCAAGTCACCTTGTCTGCCGATGTCTGAATTCTCCAGGTTCCGTGAATCTTGAGGAGAAGAGGGACGGTTAAGATCGAAAAGGGAATTTCCAGGAGGATCATGACAAAATCCTCGGATTGGCGGGCCCTCCATTGACCCAGAGGATGGTGGGCTTCGATTGTCTCTATTCCTCTTGCCAAGCCCAACTAATGGGGTTGGGCCCTCCTGATTGAACTGGTCCACATAGGGACATTCTCTCTCCTCTGTCCTGTTTGGTCCACCCACATTTCCAGCCGCCATATTGTCGGTCCCTTCACTAATCCTATTGGATTCCCTAGGCAATAAACCTTCCCCATGCACCTCCCCATATTTCCCATGCATGCTCAAATTATTATCCGACTCTTCAACATCCACCGGCTCTTCATGGAACGAGTCCACTGGACGGTCAAAGATATTGTTAGATGACTGTCCGACTTCCTTTACTGGTGACTGAATAACTACTTCCGGCGAACGGATTTCTCCATCCTCAACGTCATCCTCCATATTCCGATCATCCCCATTGTTGCCAACCGAATCTCCCTCGACTTCGCATCTCGGATTATTAACCATCATAGCCACTGTATTCTCCTCTTCCATATCAGGTTTCCATGCGTCCATATCTTCAACAACCCAGATCACATATCTCATGTTCTCCCAATTGATAACCACCGTTTCCTCAATTCTCTTCCCAAGGGGGACAAGGACTAAAACCGAACACTCAGAGTTGTCGGAATCAACCCATGAGAAGGATGATTCCTGCACAACTTTCCCGAAAAGGCCCCCAATGTCATCATATATCGAACTATCCTGAAGATGTACTGGGACCCCTGATACGCGGAGGTACACAACACGATCCGATGGGAGATCTTCACCTTTCCATACCTGAAATCTGCTAAACACCTTCATCCCGGGCGTTCCGAGGGTAACTAAAACACTGAGGCCACCAATATAGGATAGTCCGAAGTTACTTAACCCCTCTTGTACTAAACACCTGTTCAAGTTATTAAGGTGGTGTTTGTTTTTTCTCAAAAGCTCTTCTTGTCCTCTTATGTCTGCACCGCGCAGACCACGCGCAGACGTTAGGGTCTGCAGAGTGTTTGTTTTCTCGAAGACATTTCATTAAAAAACCTTTGCAACTCCTCTTCTTGATGCAGATGTGGGATAGCCTCTTCTAAACTCTTCTTCCCTCTTCTTCCATCCCTGATATCACAAACACAACACAAAACCAGAAACCCTAGCATATCTTCTTCCCTTTTCATCCAAAACCCTAGCATATCTTCTCCACCCCTCTCCTCCACCACCGCTGCCGTCACCCTCCTCCCCCATCCCCGCCGCCGTCACCCTCCTCCCCCAACCCCGCCGCTTTCACCCTCATCCCCAGCGCCACCGTCACCCTCCGTCCCCAGCCCCGCCGCCGTCACCCTCCTCCCCCAGCCCTGCCGTCACCGGAGGATGATGATCGGTTCAGAGATATATAGCTGTCATTCACCTCTTCTTTGTTAGCCACCTGTTCCTGTTGTCGTTTATTTATGTCTGAAATTGTTGGGGTTCTAGCTTCAAAGTTTTGATATGGTTTTGAAGAAATTGAAAAGTAACTTTTTGGGGTTCTAGCTTCTTTGTTAGCCACCTGTTCCTGTTGTCTTTATTCAATTGGTAAGGTTTTATAAAGTAACTTTTTGATATGGTTTTGAAGAAATTGAAAAGGGTTTTGGTGAATTTTTCTATTTTCGTCTGTAGGTGATGAAGACTATTCTGAAAAATGTTGTCATTACTTTATATTACATTTGAATATTTTATTATATTGTATTCAGATATTTATCGGTAAATTTTCGTTGCTCAACTATTTTGATAAATCAGTTTGTGAGAAGAGAAATAAGAGAAGGGTTATATGTAAAACAAACACTCTTCTCCTTGCAGACTGCAGACATTTGGACCACCTCTTCTCCTGCAGATGCCTGCAGATGTGGTCCGCAGACTACAGACATTTTCTTGCAGAAAAAACAAACAGAACCTAAGAGTCTCTACATCTTTTGCCACACCATGAATGGATCGACCCATACAATGTAGAGGATATTTAGATCCTTTAGAGGCTATTGTTATCGTTTTGGAACAGTGAAAAGAACCTTCAAAGCTATCCGGCTTACCGTTCTGGAATAAACTAGCAAATGACTTCCCGTCCTGCACCTTCGACCCCCGATAGTCATAGGCTTTGTTATAAGGCTGAGCAACATTAATAAAAACTTAGTGATGGAGCAAAGACTGGAACCTGAGACCTTTACGTTATTTTGAGATGGTTTTTGTCACTACACCACCAATATTTTTTTTGCATAACAAACGGATGAATATACTAAATATATAATTTAATAAAGGATAAATTACAAGTTTTGTCCTTTATCTTTAGGGTACTTTACAGGCGGTGTCCTTTTTTTCAAATGTTGACAGGCGGTGTCCTTTATTAGGTATTTTGTTACAAGTTTTGTCCTTTCCACCCAACCTGGTTAAAAAACCCAGTTAATTGTTGACAGGCGGTGTCCTTTACTAGGTATTTTGTTGCAATTTTAGTCCTTTACCTAGGTATTTTGTTGCAAGTTTAGTCCTTTACACCCAACAATTAACATGGTTTTTTAACCAGGTTGGGTGGAAAGGACAAAACTTGTAACAAAATACCTAATAAAGGACACCGCCTGTCAACATTTGAAAAAAAGGACACCGCCTGTAAAGTATCATAAAGATAAAGAACAAAACTTGTAATTTATCCTTTAATAAATATATACAAGCTTATAAAGACTTTTCAGACTATTTGAAATAATCAATTTTTTTCATTTTTTAAGTTACCTATGAAACACAATACCTAGTCAAATAACAAAAAAAAGAACTATTTAAAACACTGCCACTAGAATTGGCATTTTTTTTCTTATTTTATTTTACAAGTTAGAACAACCAATTTCATTTGACTTGATTATTATACAACATCAATTTCATTTGACGCACCCTTGTACTAGTTTTTTTTTTTTTTTTTTTTTTTTTTTTTTTTTGAACAACATCTCGGTCAGGACTATACATGACCAAAGCTCGGTCGAAGTGGGATTCGAACCTAAGCACTCCAGGGCAGAAACCCACAAGGTGGTAAAACCTTCCCACCTCCTCTTTGCTAGAAGTGGGGATCGAACTTGAGACCTCTCACAAGGCCTAAGTCTCTCCCACCACTCTACCAAAGGCTCATTATAGGCCCCACATAAAGTATATGAAAGAAGGGAGAGTGTATAGAAAGTTCAAACTTGAACTTATTAATTTTATTTGATTCTTTCTTAAATATACATTATGAGTAAATTACTATTTTGGCTAGAGGGGTTTAGTCAGCTTAACTCTTTCTGTTCAAAATGAAATCTTTTAATATATCAAACCTATCCTGAAGTTACATTTTGTAACAATTTTGGCCTTTAACACTAACTTTATTACTTTTTTCAGTTAAATGTAAAAGTAAAATAAAAGTATTTTACGACCTTTTTTCCGGTTAAATGTAAGTTTATATAAACTATAAAAATATTTAAGGGACTATTTGTGTAATTACTCAAAATAACAAAAACCAACCCAAATTCTCGTTCTTCCTTCTCTTAAAACGAGTTTTTTTTTATATTTGTATATATTAAAAAATATTTTTATTTCTATAGCTTTTTTATTATTATTTAAATTTTAATAATTTGTTATTTTTACGATTATTATTTAATAAAACTCGCTTTAAATATATAAATAAATACATCTTATCTAAAACCTTTTGGTATTTATAAACGTCTTTTTAAGATCACTAGTTATAACTTCTTTTTAAACCGTTGTATCTTTTTTTTAATTAAAATATTTTTAATTAGCAGTTTGTTTAATTTCGTTCGTTTGCTTAAAATTCATTCACTTTTACCCATTTATTTATTAAAATCGTTTTTTAATCGATCGTTTTTTACGTATTTTTTAAAATCTTTCATTTTTATAAGCGCCTTTTTTTTTAAATGTCTATTTATTTAAAATCGTTTGTTTTTAAATTTCTTTGATTTTTAAAATCATTTGTTTTTTTGTTTTTTTTTTTTTTTTTGTGATTGTTTTTTTCTTACTAACTATTCTTAGTTCCTGTTTTCAATTTTACCATTTTCAATTGTTTTATGTGTGTATTAGGTCTCAAATTATGTTACTTCTTATTTGCGTTCAAGCGTTCAACATTCTAGCTAGGGTTCAAAAATGACACTATTAGACTAATATTACATAACCCTACAAAAACTAACTTAAGGCACCACTAACTTAACAAGGGTCGTGTCCGCACAAACATGCCGTTTAAATCATAACATTTGGAATTAATAAAATACTTATATATAAAAAAGCAACGCCACCATTGCAAATCAACATTAACCAATTAAGTAATTAACCGACGCCCCCAAATTAAATTGGATACACCTTAACGGAATAGACACAACGATTCAACTATCGTCGTCACTGACCGAAACGACGCGCCTCCTCCCACTGTCGTTCCTCCAATCGTTTGCCACTTTTCCACTACCCTATATAACCAACCATCACCACCACCACAAAACCACATGTCATGTCCCAACAATTTGATTGAACTCCCCCCATTGTCTCTGCAAATCGTCATTTGCGCGCAACGAGTTATCTGTAATTGTTCTCTTTCCATCGATTTAACGACGCCGGACTTCTTCGATACTACCAAGGCAACGCTGAGCGGGTGAACAGAGAGATGTGTAAGACAACGACGACGACACCATATTCTCCGGTGACCGGGATGGGATCTAGAAAGAGAGTGTATGTGAGATAGAGAGAAAATAACATGTTCTGTGTTTTCATCTTTGAATCACCGGCGCCGACGCTTTCGTCTGATCAGAACTCTTCATCGCTCGCCTGAGTGGTTTGAACATTTCGCCGGATTGCCTAAAACCGTCGACTTCTTCCACCGAGTAGAACCGTCGGATATCATCTATATCCGGAACACCGACCTGACTTCTATGGATGGCTGCCACTCGGATTCTGGTCGCCCTCTCGCTCTTTCTCTTGCATATCAACTTCTCCCTCTGTATCTACGATTTCTCTCTCCCTAAAATGCAAATGTGTGTGTATACACTGAGATAAATGATAACGGTTTTATGATTGTGTTTGATGGTTTCACAAAACCATACCTTGGTGGTGTTTGATGGTTTTACAAAACCACCCTTGGATTTTGAAAATAAAAATGATTAAAATCACATTTTGTAAATTTTAACAATTAAGAAATAAGTGAGATTAATAAATTTGAACGGTTAATTGAGTTGTAATAGTTAAAACCACATTTTATGAGATGCTTTTTTTGCTTACTAGGTGTACACCCGTGTGAACACACGGGTTTGTTCTAATAACAATCGCAATCAAATACTAAAAAACATATTATAATATGTCTTATTTGTATATCAACCATGTTTTATAAACAACATATTAGTTCATGTTTTCATTTTAGACAACATATTACCAAGTACTTAGCTTATTTGTATATCAACCATGTACACTAACACATAATTTCATTAACATTGTTTTATAAGGATATGTAACTAAATGCAAAGAATTTAAATCATATATTATAATCTGTTTTTAGTATTATTGAATTATACAATAACAATGAACCTTTACTGAGTTTTACACTAACAATGTGTCAAAAAAAATTAACATCATATATAAGAAGTTATTAGACAACATAAAATTAGGTTATGCTTTCATTTTCGACAAAATATTATCAATTATTTACCTTATTTCTATATCAAACATGTACACTAAAACAAATTGTCTTTAACATTGTTTTATAATATGTAACTAAACATAAAGAATTTAAATAATATATTATAATATGTTTTTTAGTATTTGGTTCCGATCGTTATTAAAACAAACCCGTGTGCTCACACAGGTGTACACCTAGTTATTTAATAAAGAAAACTCGAATTATATACGGAAGGAATCATGAGTCCCTGCTATGTGAAAAGTCCATAATACCCCCCACCCTTTAATATCTACACTTAAAGTCCATTCACCAGTTTCAATGTTTCATCATCATCATCATCAACAGCTCCCAATATCATCATCATCATCAACAGCTATCATCATCATCAACATCGAAGAGATCAACAGATCATCTTCATCGAACATCGAACAGATCATCTTCATCTTCATCGAACAGATCAGGTTCATCTTCATCCTCATATTGGTCATTCGATGTGTTTATGTGTTTATATTGTGAAAAAAACAGAGCGATGATTCTGGGTTTGATTTTGGGTTCCATTCGATGATTTTGGGTTGATTTTGGGTTACATTCGATGATTTGGGTTGATTTTGAAAAAATAGAGGGTTGATTTCATTCGATATGTTTATGTGTTTATATTGTGAAAAAACAGAGGGTTGATTCTGGGTTTGATTTTGGGTTCCATTCGATGATTTTGGGTTGATTTTGGGTTACATTCGATGATTTGGGTTGATTTTGAAAAAACAGAGGGTTGATTTTGGGTTTGATTTTGGGTTCCATTCGATGTTTTTGGGTTTGATTTTAGGTTCCATTCGATGATTTTGGGTTGATTTTGAAAAACAGAGGGTTGATTTTGGGTTCCTCATTTGAATGTGTTTGATCGGATCAGTTTCGGATTGAATGTGTTCCTCATTTTGATTCGATGATAACAGTTATTTGGGTATTTTGGATTTGATTTGATGATTTGAATGTGTTATTTGGGGTTAGGGTTTAGGGTTGAATGGATTTTTGGTTTGATTCTTGTGGGTTTAGGGTTGAATGGATTTTTGGTTTGATTCTTGTGGGTTTAGGGTTTAGGGTATCAACTGAGTGAGTATATTGTTAAAAATGCATCAAAACAGAGGTTTGCAATGTGTTTAGTTGTACAGAATGTGTTTTGGTTTGGTTTGGTTTGATTAGGTTTGATTCTTGTTTTGTTGGTTTGATTTGGTTTGATTCTTGTTTTGTTGTACAGAATGTGTTTTGGTTTGAATGTGTTTAGTTAAATTATAAATGTATTTTTTCTAATCTATACATATATTAAACAGAAAAAAGTATCAATATGAAAAAAATATTTAAAAGTTTATTTCTAGAAAAAAAATGGTATGTAATATATTCAAACCAGTTAAGGATGAAGTAAGATGTATATCGTTGTTATAAGGCTGATCGGTATGGTGACGGAGATGAAGACGGGACGGGATGAAGACGGAGGGGGCGGGATGGGGTGACGGAGCCGGCGCCGAGAAGAAAGAAGGGGGCCCACATGTTTTGGTCCGTCCTGGACGTCGAGAAACAAACGGAGAGGACGGTGACTGGATGAACACGCGGGGGGGGGGGGGATGGTTTGACGCCGGCGTCGGGGCTGAGGACGGGCCATATGGTCCAGCCTAATTGGGTTTGAATTCTGTTTTTAAAACAGAATAATATAAATATTATATGTAGTAGTATAGAAAGTAATTGAAAATTATGCATAAGTTAAAAACACATGTAAAAATGTTAACTCATTATGTCTCAATTTTTTTTGTTAACCAAATATTAAAATATTTGGCACAAGTAATTTTTTTCTTTACCTACAAGAAAACTATATTATTATGTTAAATATTGGACATTAAGATTTGAAAGTAATGATTTTTTAAACAATTTTTTTCAATAAAATATTGTATTTTAAGAAACATGTATTTATAAGCTATAGTGTTTAGGAAATGTTCTGCATTGTTAGTTTAATTTTATAGTTATATTTGAATTTTGCTAATAAAATTGATATTTCATCAAAAGAAATTATGTAACTTAATTTTAATTAAATATTTTTAATAGCTTTTAAAATGTTTTTAACAAACCGAACACACATCATAAAGAATGGCTTTTTTGTTAATTTAATTAAGAAGGGTTTAATTTGGTTTGCTTTGCTTTGTAAAAACGAGATCATTGTTAGCTTAGGCAAAACACTTAATTAAAAATGCTTTAGTGTGATGTTGTAGGCTGGAGGTTGGTCAAAACGAAAAAGAATGTTTTATAAAAACTTAAGAACTTTGCGTCATATGCAGATACAAGAGTCATTCATAATCAACAACCGACCGCAACGCGCGGGTTAGCGTGTAACTCGTTGAAGACAAATTACAAAAGAGTACCATAGCATATCAACTACTAAACTACAATCTCAAAAGTTACATGTGATATATTATCTTTATATGCTTTACGTGTGCATAACACCCAAACCTCAGAATCAAACTGGAATAAAAATGTTAGTAATGGTTCGGTTTGGTTTTAAGTTTCAGCGGTTCGTTTTAATTATTTGTAAAAAAAATGTTACTAACAGATTGAGTCATGGTTTGATATAAAATTGTCAAAACTGGACCTTGAACACCCTTAATATATCTAATGGCTAATCGAAGACGGGTACGTATATGACGACCAGTATGAATGCGAGTTCCATGACCCATTCGAAGACGAGCACGATTCAGTTTGGTATTCTCGTTGGGAGTAAACAACAACTTATTTGTTTTTAATCTTTGATTATTTTATGTAACCATAGACAAATGAACATTTTGAAAAAAAGTTTGAAAAGCAAATGTTTTTTGGTTTGTATACTTTCGACCAGATCGGTTTTCCGGCAACCAACTGATGTTTATATCCGGCGAGTAAGATAAGTCTCGACACAGTTAACTTTCCGGTCACTTGATGTAACTCGACGGCTATAGTTGTTGATATTGGGGACTAAGAGCTCGGTTTGTCGTGCTATGTTGATTTTTCGGCCAAATTTGAGAATCTAGTGCGTTCGGGTCTCGGTCAAAGCTCGGTCAAACCCAGGTAAAAGCTGGTCAAATGCGAGTCATCGTCGGTCAAACGGATTAGAACTAGTCAACGCTTAGTTGGAGGTGAAGGCATGTTTGTAGACGAGCGTGGCAATTATGGTACGGTACCAACGAGCACCCGAACTAGTTTATTGTTATGTATTGTATAAAGATAATAGTTAAACCATGTCTAAAATTTAGTTCTGGCGACCCCGCATGACTATCATCGACTCAAATAGATTATATGAAACAAATATATGTATATATTTACTTTGAAAATAATTGAGACATTACGATAAATTAGGATACATTTATTTATGGAAACATACGGATATTAGATATACAAGTGGGACTATTGACGATTGGGGGTTCGTGTGGTAATTTGTAACTGAAGAGGTATGGTCCCAAACACTTGCCAACATGGCAAGGACCATACCACTTTCCCATCCTACATGGCGTCGACATCAGCTGTATCATCCAGAAGCTTCTAGAAGCTTCTGGAAAATATCCAGGCGACACCAAAGATGCTCCATACGACATAAAGGACAAAACGTGTCACCAGCCATCAAGCGCCAAGTGGACCTGCAACAGGTCAGGGAGCAGCCAGACAACATCAGTACGATGTTTCCACATTCGACAAATGCAGGCGCGCCACGTGTACCACTACACTGACCACAGCAGAGGAGACCAAGGGGATATTCCCCTTGGTCGGACAGCTGGCGCGCGTCTACAGCTGGCATCGCTGCTCCTCCCTCTCTCACCATCCGGCTATAAATAGGACCCTTCACCATCCAGGTTGATCATCTGGCCCTCACTATTCTCACACTTAACACACACTGATTATTCCTCCTCGGAACGGTACTTATTCTCACGCCGGAGCCTGGTTAAGAGGGAAACCCCCATATTCCCCTCTTAACGAGACTAACGGTGTTGCTGTTTTGCAGGAGCCGAGCCACCTCGCGAGTAGAAAGAGAGATTGAACCCACAGAAGAAATAACCCCGCTGGCTAACCGTAGTGTTAACTAGTGTTTCATCATTGGCGCCATCCGCTTTTAGCAAAACCACTCTCATCTCTTTTTCTTTTCGAAAAACTCGTCAAAATGGCCGAAAACAACCCTTCCCACCAAGTCGATGGAGACGTTTCTTCCTTCGAACTCGTTTCGGACAACATACACGTCCAACGAGGTCCAAGGAACGAGGCTATCCAAGAAGGGCCACCAAACATGGAGTTTCCCAGCATTTTCGGGAGTACATCCAGGGTTGCCGCTCAAAACGCACCTGGTGCTACTTTCCAAACTCCACCCAGAATCATCACTCAGACCACAAACGGAGCAGCGTTCCAGCCTCCGTCAGAGGTAGTCCAACAGACACCACCAGTGCAACCTCAGAACCATGAAGCTGGCCCATCAGCTCCATCAGACCAAGCACATCTAAACTTCTCTGCACTACTTGGGCTACCCGAAGGGAAAACTCTGGCTTCCTGGTATGCCGAACAAGTGGCATCCATAAACCTTGTCTACAAACAACTCAGTGCGCAGCAAGCTTTGCTCCAAGCACAAGCTCACCAGTCAGCATTTGTCACTCCACCGCAAAGGCCTTTGAGCGCCCCTATGCCTCAACAGGCCAATGCATACAATCTGCGTCCTGAGTCACTACCTCCACCGCATGTTAGAAGGCCAAGCGCGCACGACACGCGTGATACTTACGGTGAAACTGAAAGCAATTACGTGCAATACTCTCAACCACCGAAGAAGCCAATACAAAGCCGTTTAGGCCCGCGCAACATCAACGACGAATTTGACAATGACAACGACACGAACACAGTGTTCAGTAGGTTACCACCAGAGCACGAAGCGTACAAACCTCGCAAGCGCGCAGGTTATGATCCAAAAGCCGAGCATGATTACACTCTAAGCTACCGTCCGGACGACATGGCTGAGAATTCAAAGTTCATCCGAGAGATCGCCACGGCTGCCATAGACAAAACCAAATTGCCACACAACGTAGGCAAATACAACGGGTTGACAGACCCGGACGATCATCTCCAAGTTTTCAATGGTGCGGGAGCAACGGGTGGATGGAACTTGCCAACCTGGTGTCATCTCTTTGCTCAAACCTTCGTAGGCGCGGCGCGCATCTGGTTTGACAGCCTACCAGCAGGCAAAATCAAATCCTGGATCGATTTCAGAGAGAAGTTCCTGGCACACTTCTCACAACAACGACGACACACCAGGGATCCAGCCGATTGCTTGAACATATGGCGCAGAGACCACGAAAGCGTTGAAGATTTCATTACTCGGTACAACAAAGAATGTTTGGAAATCGGCGACGTAGGCGAGAAGATGATGCGCGCACACTTCATGCGGGCAGTCAAGTGCGACGATTTAATCAAGCGTGTAAAAGGCAGAGACGGAGGACCCAAAGATTGGGAAACCTTCATTGAGGCAGCCAAAACTATCGCGGAGTCGGACAGACAGTTGACCGGCGACGATCACCGTCAACGCAGCTACAACCATAACGACCGGCATAGCAAGAAGGGCATAGGCCAACCTTGGAAGGCGTCCGGTCACAGAGAAAGAAGCCCGGCAAGAGAGGATGCGCGCCACACGATCAATCAAATAGCACATCGAAAAGAGGTGAAAAGGGAAAACAGAGAAAAGCAGTGGACAGTCCTGACAAAAACCCCTTCAGAAGTTTTGGCAACTGAGAACCACCAGTTCAAGCCACCATTACAGATGCGCAACAAAAGGGGCCAAGACCCAAATCTCTTCTGCGACTTCCACAAAGACACCGGCCACTTAACCGACGATTGTTTCAGCCTCAAACAAGAGATCGAAAGGGCCTTAAGAGACGGAAAGTTAACTCACCTGGTCAAAGGTGGAAAGCGTGATTACCGTCAGATTCAAAGGCGAGAAGAAGGGCCGGATAACAAGAAACTCCGAAAGTTAGATACCCACATGGTCCAAGGGGGCCCGCGAAGGTCAAGAAAAAATTACAACAAGCGCGCGCAGGATGACTCATGGCGCGAGAAACAAGTCGTTTTCCCAGTTGTCAGAGGAGGCCCACGAGAAAGAAGGCCCATAGTCATTTCAGGCGTCATAGGGCATTATCAAACAGATTACATCTTCATCGATCCGGGGAGCACTGCGGATATCATATACGAACAATGCTTTAATCAGTTCGATCAGGAGGATAAAGCGCGCTTAGAACCAGTTGATTACCCGCTCACCGGTTTCTGCAACGAAGCCGTTTTTCCTCTAGGACAAATATCGTTCCCAGTGTTGCTCTCGGATGGAAGAAACTCAAGAACAGAGGAAGTCACTTTCATGGTGCTGCCGGCCCATTCAAGACACGATATTCTGCTGGGAAGAGAATCCCAAGGTGATTTCAGCATGATTTGCTCTGGCCCACACTCCGCAGTGGGATTTCCAACAGAAACGGGAGTAGCCATCATCTATGCAAGCAAAGAAGTATTAGCGACAGATGAGCTAAGGCCTGCAAAGACAAGGAAACCAGAAGCACGCCAAGAGGCAGAAAAGTGGGTGCTAAACAGCGCATATCCGGAGCAGACAGTAACCCTGGGACCTGCAATGTCCGATCTAACGCGCGCGGCGCTAAAAAAACTGCTGTTCCAAAACATGGATGTCTTTGCCTGGACGCCAGCAGACATGGTGGGCGTTCCACGGCACATAGCTGAACACCGCTTAAACGTATCGGAAGAAGCCAAACCGGTGGTACATGATAAGCGCCACTTGGGAGACATAAAGCATGACGCCATGAAAGAGCAAGTGATAGAGCTGTTAAACGCGGGGATCATCAGAGAAGTCAGGTATCAAACATGGGTGGCAAGCCCAGTGATGGTCCAGAAGAACAATGGTAGCTGGAGAATGTGCGTCGATTACAAAGACCTAAATAAGGCATGTCCGCGCGACTGTTACGCCTTACCAGACATCGATGAGAAAATCGATTCACTTGCCACGTTCCGATGGAAATGCTTCCTTGATTGCTACAAAGGGTACCACCAGGTACAGATGGCCGTGCAAGATGAAGACAAGACCGCGTTCCGCACGCCAACAGGGCTATACTGCTATACTAAAATGCCTTTTGGTCTTAAAAATGCGGGCGCGACTTATCAAAGGCTCATGAACGAAACCTTCCACGACGCCATCGGCAAGTACATAGAAGTGTATATGGACGATCTGGTTATCATGAGCAAAGAGGAAAGTACAATGCTGCTGAACATCCAAAAGACATTTGACACTCTGCGCGGAGTCAGCATCAAGTTAAACCCAGCGAAATGTTCCTTCGGCATGGAGGAGGGGAAATTCCTGGGTTTCATCGTAACGAAAGATGGTTTCAAGGTGAACCCTGACAAGATACAAGCAATAGAACGCATGCCGTCACCGTCAACGATCAAGGAGATGCAAAAATTGGCAGGACGTTTGGCAGCACTCAACCGCTTCCTAGCCAATCACGCGGCGAAATCATTTCCGTTTATAAAAACTCTCCGAAACTGCATGAAGAAGAGTCAATTTCAGTGGACTCCGGAAGCTGAAAGCGCTTTCCGCGAGATGAAAGACTGCCTCATCAAGCTGCCAACCTTAACTGCACCAGTCAAGGGTGAACCTCTGGTACTATACTTGTCAGCCTCCGACAGGGCAGTGGGAGCAGTGTTGCTTGTAGATCGACAAGGCGTCCAGACGCCGGTTTATTATGTGTCACGAACTCTAACCGACCCAGAAACCCGGTACGCAATCATGGAGAAACTAGCGCTCGCACTAATTCACGCATCAAGACGGCTGCGCAGGTACTTCGCCAATCACGTCATTCACGTGTTAACAAACTACAACATTGGCAACGTACTCGCAAGACCAGAGATTTCAGGGAGACTAGCAAAATGGGCGATAGAGCTCGGGGGTCATAACGTAGTGTTCAGACCGAGACCGGCGATCAAGGGCCAAGTGCTCGCAGATTTCATGACAGAGGTACCAGATGACAAGGATCGAGAATGCAAGACAATGGAAAAGGCCGAGAAACAACAGGTGGAAGAACCATGGCTACTATACACAGATGGTGCGTCCAACGAGGATGGTGCAGGTGCTGGTCTCCGGCTGGTGAGCCCCGACAAACACGAATTCACCTACGCCATACGCCTAGATTTTAAAAGCACAAACAACGAAGCCGAATACGAAGCTTTCCTTGCCGGGCTACGGTTGGCAATCAAAATGGGCGTACGACACATCGAAGCACATGTAGACTCCATGTTGGTGGCATGCCAAATCAACGGAGAATACGAAGCCAGGGGAGATACGATGGCACTTTACCTAAGCCAAGCAAAGACACTGCTGCAAACCTTCTATTCCTACAAAGTGCATCACATAAATAGAAGCGAGAACAAGCCAGCAGACGCGCTGAGTAAACTCGCCTCTACAAGCTTCCAGCACCTAGCAAAGGATGTACGAATAGAAGTTCTGAGCAATCCGTCAGTACCGCTTCGAGAAGTAAGCGTCGTTCAACTAGGGACAACGTCTTGGATGACTCCGATAATCACATACCTCCAATCTGGAGTACTCCCGGAGAACAAGGCAGAAGCAAGGAAAGTCCAGTACAAATCCGAACACTACCAGATGGCTGATGGGATCTTGTACAGAAAATCATACCTCGGGCCTTTGTTAAGATGTGTTGACCCCGAAGACGCACGCTATCTGACCAGAGAGGTGCACGAGGGAATCTGTGGTATACATGCCGGTCCAAGGATGGTGGTAGCGAAAGTTATGAATGCGGGATACTATTGGCCCGGAATGCATTTGGACGCGGTCAAAGAGTTGAGGAAATGCGTTGGATGTCAAAGACATGCGCCCAAAACGATGCGCCCCAAGAATGAGTTAGTACCAGTTACTACGGCTTGGCCTTTCCAGCAATGGGGAATAGACATGGTCGGACCTTTTCCCGAAGCCCCAGGAGCTGTCAAGTTTATAATAGTCGCAGTTGACTATTTCACCAAATGGGTAGAGGCGAAGGCTCTCGCGTCGACCACAGCCGCCGTTGTCAAAAAGTTCATTTGGGAACAAATAATATGTCGTTTTGGTTTACCTCTCAAGATAATCACCAATAATGGAACCAATTTTGCCGAAGACAACCTTCAACAGTGGTTCAAGGAATTACACATCGAACACACTTTCTCCTCGGTCGAGCACCCGCAGGGGAACGGTCAAGTTGAAGCCGTCAACAAGAGTATAGTCGACGGAATTAAGGCGAGGCTGGGAGAAAAGAGAAGAGGTTGGGTAGACGAACTGCCAAGCATCTTATGGGCCCACAGGACGATGCCCAAAACAAGCAACGGAGAAACACCGTTTAGCCTGGTTTACGGGTCAGAGGCGGTAATACCAGCGGAGATAGGACTGCCGTCACCCCGAATGCTCTCGATGAACATGATCAACAATGAAGAAGAAAGGAGGATCGACCTTGACCTCCGAGAAGAGAGAAGAGAGATGGCGGCAATCAACGAAGCAAAGTACAAAACAAAGCTGGAAAAATATTACAACTCTAAAGTCCGAATATGCACCTTCAACCCGGGAGAATACGTCCTCAGAGACAATGAAGCCTCAAATGCAGAGAAACCCGGGAAGTTGGCTCCCAAATGGGAAGGTCCGTATGTCATCGATACCGTGCTCGGAAAGGGGGCCTACAAACTACGCACCATCGACAACAAAGAGGTTCCTCGCACATGGAACGCTCAACAGCTGAGAAGGTGCTACTTATGAATGAAGTTTTTGTAATTGCAACGACCTAGTTGCCAACACATTTATAATACAAGAAGTGTTTGGCTACCTTTTTATTACGCAAATTTCTTTGTCACAACTGCATGTATCACTTTGGGCATACACGAAAACATCAACGGCTCGACCATTAGGAAACGTTGTAGACCTCCAAGGCCTGTCACAAACAAGTGCACAGCCGGGTCAGACACACAACCAAAGCCTAACAAACGCCAATCAAACACTTCGTGCCCACATAAACACGAAAACGTCGAACACAGGACAAACAAACATTGTAAGCACCCCCAAGGCTGAGAACAGCCGGGTACACACAATAACCTGTCACTCGATCACTTCGTACTCACGCCCCACCTGCGCACAAATACGACAGAATAAAACGTTGTAACAAACACAACATAACCTGTCAGCGCCATTATTCATTCGTGATACCTGAATCAAAGTGATTACACATGCACATATTATGACGATAACAAATTCGCATAAAAACAGACAACTGTCAGCATAACACATGACAACACACAGCCATATATCCACAAGCATAACAAGGAAGTTAAAATTGTTTATCGAATTGTCAAATACAAGACCACCTAAGGTCATACGCGGCGCGCAGGCCGGAAACCTTCATTCAGGATGACTGGGCCCAGCACCCCCAGTCGCACCACCTTCGTCACCTAACGCGCTCTTCAACATAGCAACACCATCTGGCCTCCGAGCCAGCTTTTTCGCAGCTTTAATCACCGCAAATTCCAAGGACGAAAACTCCTGCCTCTTTGCGGCGTAAGCACCAGTGCAATCTTCCTTCCACAGCTCGAAATGGTGTTCTTTCTCCTTATTAAGGGCCGCAGCCCTGCCTTCGTTGTATCCATCCTTACGACCACTGCTGTACCCAGCTTGCCCCAACTCATACATATAATGGGCAAGCTCGTGCGAATTAACGATGCGTTCAGCAATCTACAACAAACACACAAGTAAGGGACAATGCACGACAGTCACAAAAAAAAAATAGTACAAGAAATTACCAGAGGCACCGCGCGTGAAAGCAACCATTTGCAATCAACGGACATCTCCTCAGCAAGGAGTTCAGCGGCTTGGCACTCAGCAGTCTTCTCCTGAAGAAGACGTTCAGAAGTCTCACATTGCCTCGCCAGAACTTCCAGCTTAGCGATACGTTCAACATACTCTTTCTCTTTCTTCTCAAACATCATGCGCGCCTGATTAGCCTCATCAGCAATATCCTTCTTCTCACCGGACAAACGAGTGATCGTGTCACGTTGAGTCTTGAGCTCGGCATTCGTACGCGCGCACGCGGCTTCCCAGTTTTTCTGCTTATCAGCATTAGCCTGCCTCTCTTGAGTAAGTTTTTCCTCTGCATCGGCAAGCCTCCACTCTAACCCTTTTCTCTCAGCATTGAATTTCTCCTTCTCTTCCACAAACAGCCTCTTATCATTCTCAAACTCCATTGTATCTTCCCCCATCTGTTTCCACTCGCGGACAATCTCCTGAGTGGTAGAGAAAAAATTAACCCCGGCCTGAACATGATCATCCAACAGTGCAAACCGGCGGCGCTTCCTGTGAAACATCCTTTCAGCTGGGGGGAGAGACAACGAGTAGAAGTCATGACAGTTTTCAGGGTTGTCCATCCTAGAACCTTGGGTCAAGTTCCAATGGGGGATGTACGGAAGATCGTCACAAGCGGGATTCGTGGTATCAACGGAATCAGCATGAAATTTTCCAAATTGAGAGCTGCGGACGACACCCGAGGTTGCACCACCACCATCACCTGGGGGGCGTTTGGTATACACAGTTCGATGAGGAGTAGTTTCACTCACCTCTACTTCAACCTCAACATTCTTACCGCGATCACCACCAGCACCACCGCCCGCAGCACCACCTGCATCACCACCACCTTCCGCAACTTGCTCAACATCCGCAGTTTCTTTCTCCTCGCCAGGAGTATCATGAGGGGGAGACAACCCGAATGTCCTCGACGGCGGAGACGCAGGAGGTGTAATCTTGGATATGTCAACCTTATGCCCACTCTTGGCTGTTTTGGTACCTGCCCCAAAACGAGCAGAGCATATTCAAAGAAAAGGACCAACAAATAAAAACGTAAGAGACGCTGGGAAAAAATAAAGCGAATACCAGAAGCTTCATAGATTTTCTGCAGCAAATCACTTGGCTTTTCAGCAAAAATACCCATATCAATATCCGATTCAGAAGGGGCGGGAGGATTATCTTTCTGAAGTTTAATCTTCTTCGCCGCAAGCGCAGCAGCAGCCTGCTCGTCAAGCTTTCGTTTCCTATCATCAAACATCTTTTTCTGCATAATCTCCGTTAAAGTCGCCTGATCCTCAGGGTCCGACTCAGGGTGTTTCTCTCCAACCCCTAAACCGGGCAACGTATCAGAAACGACAACATAATCAAAGGTACGAGAAGTATGAAGTCGCTTACGAGGAGACTTAGAGGCGGTCCCTTCAACTTTTTTCCCTTTCCCTTCCGGCCTATCAGTTTTCTTCCTCCTCGCCTCCAACGGGTTAACAGTCTCGACCGGAATCTCCACATTTTCCTCAACAAGCTCGTTCACCGGCTCTTGCACAGCCCCTTGCACCGCACCTGCACGCGCGGAAGGAGACGTTAGGTCTTCCAACGATCTGCCAGAACCATCACTCGAGAGAATGATAACTTCTCCTCGAACGGAATCAAATGAATCATCCTCATTTTCAATCTCCTCACCTAACACAGTGTTCACATAAGCAGTGAAACTCTCATCACTCGGGTGCAAAAACCGATGGCGGATCTGATCCAACCAAGGTCCTTTATCAGTCTTCGGTATCGCTTCAACCATTGCACCCGGAGCATCGGGATCCAAAACATTCATCAACGTGAACCCTACTGCAAAAAAGAGGAAATAAAACACAATACAAAAATAATACAACCAAAGGAAAGACAAAAAGGGGATATGGAACAAACGTACACTTGCCACTATGACCATAAACCGGAACACCCAGCGGGTTTTTAGGAACCCATTTCATGCTCATCCCAGCACCAACTAACGCCATCTCCTCAAGTTGAATTATCAGAGTGGCCTTGCGGGTCAACCTCTTGTACCAGTCTTGATCAGCAAAATCTGCAACCACATCAACTTTTGGGATGCCCTCTCCCACAGATCTATAATGCATGTCTACAGGTACAACACCCCGGCGAATATAGAAAAACTTCTGTTTCCAGTCATGTATACCCTTCAATGGCACAGAACAAACGGGCGACACGCCGGTACGAGCACTAAAGGAGTAAAAGCCATTCGTATACGTAACAGTGTAGAAGACGTTGAACATCTCAAACGTCGGATCTAACCGGTTGGCCATACAAACGAACTCAAAATGGGTGATACGGGGGAGCCCGATAGCATTAATCTGAGATATATGGAGACCATAACCCCTCAAAACGTCAGCAGTGAATCGAGTCATCGGAAGCCTAAAGTTACCCTCCCGGAAAAAAGCAGCGTACAGAGTCATGTACCCGGGAGGAGCGTCCATGGCAGTGGAACCAGCAATAGGATATTGAGCACCCCAATCAGGGAGAAAACCCATCTCCCTTACCAGATTCTGAAACTCCTCTTCTTTCCAACCAATAACAGCCTGATCTGGGCCGGGAGGAGTCCTACCCTTGTTCCTCTTTTTCTTCAAAGAAGGATTTGAGGTAGACATCGTGAAAAACGGAAGGAAAAAGCAGATGAACTCAACAAGTAGAAAGAAGAAGATAAGGGAAGAAGAGAGAAACCTGGAATTCAAAATTCGAAATTGGGGGAAAAGTGTTGGAGAAAGAGAAACCACCATCTATTTATACCCATCGCATTTAATGCGATGGGTAGTGGAGGAGTCAGGTTTCCAAAAAGCAACCAACAGAAGAGAGACACGTCAGAGGAGAGAGAAAACGCCATCATCTTTTTTCGGAAAAGTGTGCAACAACCGCCTGCCACTATGACAGAAAGTAACTGACGTGACTGAAACGGCGCCTGCTCACCTGACACCAGGCTGTCACGTCAGACAACAAAGCTTCTTCCTGAAGACAACACTCATAGAGCGCCAAAACCATGCGCCATGCGTCCATTTGGCTCAATTCCGCAAGGAGTCAAAACCCATGCGCCATGCGCCCATTTGACTCACTTCCGCAAGAAGTCAAAACCCATGCGCCATGCGTCCATTTGGCTCAATTCCGCAAGGAGTCAAAACCCATGCGCCATGCGCCCATTTGACTCACTTCCGCAAGAAGTCAAAACCCATGCGCCATGCGTCCATTTGGCTCAATTCTGCAAGGAGTCAAAACCATGCGCCATGTGCCATGCGTCCATTTGACTCACTTCCGCAAGGAGCCAAAACCCATGCGCCATGCACCATGCGTCCATTTGACTCACTTCCGCAAGGAGTCAAAAACCATGCGTCATGCGCCATGCGTCCATTTGACTCACTTCCGCAATAAGGCAAAACCCATGCGCAGGACTCCATGTGCCGTGCGCCAATCAAAGACAAACCTGCCAGAAAAACCATAAAAAACCCCACTACCTTCATAAGTCCAGAATCCCTACTAGACGATCAACTCACCTAGAAGGCACACTGGACTGGGGGGACTTGAAGAGGTATGGTCCCAAACCCTTGCCAACATGGCAAGGACCATACCACTTTCCCCATCCTACATGGCGTCGACATCAGCTGTATCATCCAGAAGCTTCTGGAAAATATCCAGGCGACACCAAAGATGCTCCATACGACATAAAGGACAAAACGTGTCACCAGCCATCAAGCGCCAAGTGGACCTGCAACAGGTCAGGGAGCAGCCAGACAACATCAGTACGGTGTTTCCACATTCGACAAATGCAGGCGCGCCACGTGTACCACTACACTGACCACAGCAGAGGAGACCAAGGGGATATTCCCCTTGGTCGGACAGCTGGCGCGCGTCTACAGCTGGCATCGCTGCTCCTCCCTCTCTCACCATCCGGCTATAAATAGGACCCTTCACCATCCAGGTTGATCATCTGGCCCTCACTATTCTCACACTTAACACACACTGATTATTCCTCCTCGGAACGGTACTTATTCTCACGCCGGAGCCTGGTTAAAAGGGAAACCCCCATATTCCCCTCTTAACGAGACTAACGGTGTTGCTGTTTTGCAGGAGCCGAGCCACCTCGCGAGTAGAAAGAGAGATCGAACCCACAGAAGAAATAACCCCGCTGGCTAACCGTAGTGTTAACTAGTGTTTCATCAGTAACCGAATAACAATAACGTGAGGCGTTTGGATTATTAATAATGTGAGGCGTTCGGATTATTAGCGAATCAAATGAATATTATAAAATAAATATATAGATATTTATTTTGACATTAAAAGACAACATATTTTAAATATGTTTGGGACAATAGTTCTACGGTGTACAAACTTACTTATATGTAAATATGATTTTTTACTAAGTTGACTCACAATCATATTTTGGTTGTGGATATATGCATGTATTCGTAATGAGGACATGAAACTCGATGCACATTTTGGACATAAACTCGCATTTCGTATTGACTAAATGAACAATTATCTATCTATCTATAGCTTTTGAAAAGTATATTAAGTTGAATATATATTGTATACAATTGTCATTCAACTATTATTTTCAAACATATATATACACACTTATACATGAGTGTATATATTTGTATATACATGAACTACATTTTGTTTTGGTTAAACTTCACGAACTTGTGTAGATTGTATATGTGTGTAATTGGATATGAAACTATTCACTACTAGAAAACTGTTATTATTCCCACGTCAATTTCCGTAGGAAATCCGTGGGTAACTGCGTTTACCCACGGATTTCCCACGAAAATGGGTTGTAGGAATTTTGCTCGTGGGTAATTTTTTTCTGACGCATTTCCTACGGAATTTCCTACTCCTTTCCCACAAAAATGTTTCGTTAGAATTCTCCTACTTATTTCTCACGGAATTAATTTTCTTAACTTTCCGACGCATTTCCTACGGAATATTTATTTTTTAAAATTTTGTGCTTAAAACAATTATATTTATATTTATTATATAATATTTATATATTTTAATTTTCTTACACAATTCCTACGAATCTTTTTTTTTCTTCCTACACAATTACAACGGAATGTACTCGTTTTTCCTACAAAGTTCCTACGGAAAAAAAAAATTCCTACACAATTCTAACGGACTGTATTCTTTTTTCCTACGCAATTCCTACGAAATTAGTATTTTCCCTACACAATTCCAACGGAACGTATATATTTTTCCTACGTAATTCCAACGAAATTAAGTTTTTTTTCTTACGCAATTCCAACAAAATGTATTTTTTTTTCTTACGCATTTCTTACACTGGAAAATAAAATAATTTTGTAGTGAAAAGGCTTTTCGGAAATACACATCAAGCTTATATACACCAATAGAACATTTTCTAATCAACCCAATACACATTCAATTCGAAAACAAACCCGTCAAATTACAATCCTTTGTTGAATGCATAACAAACTACATTAAATTCCATAAATAAACTACATATAATCTTATATAAGCTAAACTAACGAAATACCTAACTCACTAGAAAAATTTTGGCATCATCATCAACAAAAAATCTATATCATTATCCGTAGCTTCTCTTGTGTCGTGCCACATCTACAAATAAGAGTAAACAAAAAGAGTTATTACAAGCTGCAGCAAAAATGTAGTTAAATCATCAAGCTGCAGCAGAAATGTAGTTACATATTAAAAAAAATATATACTTGAGACTATTATACCGTAGAGAACGAAATTCTACATAACTAACCTTGAGCAATTCGGGAACAAATCTGACCAAGAGTAGCTCTGCCAACAGGTACCTACCGTCACGATAACAAATCTGAATTCAGTGCAATAACAATGCATACAAAACATAATAAAATGATAACAGATGTCTTATGTTGAAAATATAAATAATAAATTGCTCATTCTTGAACAATAACAAGAATGAATTCAGTGCAATAACAATCTGAACATCACTCGAACCCGAATCCACTGTGAAACCAGTCCGAACCAAAAGTGAACCGAACCCGAGATAACTTGAACCAGGACCCGAGATCTTAAACATCTGAACGGAACCACATAACCACCTCCACCTTCGTCACTCGCCGTCGTCGGCGCAGTTCCGGCGCCAGCCGGCTGCCATCGTCGACATCAACACCCCCCCTGCTACATCCTGAAATCACACAAAATGGCCGAAAGAAAAGGACCGGGATCTAAAAGATTTGAGATGATAAGGAACTAGGAGGCATCTTACCGGAGAAATAGCGCCGCTCGCCGATCATCGTCTTCATCAGCATCTCATCATCATCATCAGCCGGTGTGGCGCTGCAACTCGGACCAGAGAGAGAGAGGATAACATGTGTTGATGTGAGTGTAAGATGAAGAGGGGGCGGGTTTGAGTGTGCGACGACCTGAGAGACGGCCGGAATTCGGCTCCGATCGCCGGAGAAGGAGAGAGGGGCCAGTGGTGTGCGTGTTTTAGCTTAGGGTTTCAAAAATGAAGATCTGAGCATAAGGGGAGCATTTTATACCTAGGTTTTCATCAAGTGGGTTGGGCTTATAAGTCCATCTTTAGTGTTTGAGCGGCCCGATCGTGTTTTTGGAGCCCGTTTTCGAACCCATTTATTGCGTATTGTTGTAAAATAGAGTTTTAGGGTCGAAAGCTCGTGAAATTATGTCGTACGTTATTAATAAACGCATACGTCTTTCAGTCACTTTAAATCGCGTATAACACTTCGGTTGTTGTTTATAACCGTTTTTCGATCCATTTTCAACTACGGATAATAAAAATTGAAAACGAAGTAAAATATGTCATAATTTATTAATATCAAGACGAATTTCGAGTCCAGTGCTTCCGTTTCGTCGTTGATTGTCAGTGCGTTACTGTTTTCGCGTTTTCCGTTCGCGTTTGCGGTTTGTGTTGTTTGAAATCATAGTATTTTAGCAAAACGAATTCCGTAAGTATATGTTGTATGTATAAACTTCGTAATCGACGCCTTTGTCAGTATTCTGTTCGGTTTCAATCCGTTGCCGTTTAACGTTTCGCAGTTTTCTCTGTAAACCACCGTTCGCGCACTGTAAAGTCGGATAGGCGTTCCTAGGCACTCCAAAGGCCTAATTAAGTAAATCTTCGTCTTAATCACTATTTATTATCGCGTTAATCACCTGTTAATCACGTAATTAAGAGCCGTAAATCACCGGTTGTCACAACCACCATGGTGGTTGTCCGTTAAACCACAAGAAACGGGGGTGTTGTGTGGTGGTTCAAGATGACCAATAGGTTGGGGATTCGGGGTGAGTAGTGTTTGCAGGTGGATGTGTGGTTATATCATGTCATGTCATGTTGAGTGATCTTGTATCGTAATGGACACTAACAAGTCATACAACCCCTAATAGACCATGTGGGCCTTGATATATCTTAATAGCCCAGTTAAGGCCTTTATAATGTAACATTCGACGTTGAAGGGTTATACCACGTTGTATTGAGTGATATTATTTTGTAACGAACAATTACAAGTCATACATGCCCTAATAGACTGTGTTAAGCCTCGATATATCTTAATGGCTCGTTCAGGCCTTTATTTTGAAACATTCGATGTTGAAGGGTTACAACACATTGTATTGAGTGCTATTATATCGTAACGAAGATTTACAAGTCATACATGCCCTAATAAATCGTGTTGGACCTAAATATATCTTAAAGGTCCGCTGAGACCTTTATTATGTAACATTCGATATTGAAGGGTTACATCACGTTATATTGAGTGCTATTATATCATAACAAAATATTACAAGTCATATATGCCCTAATAGAGCATGTTGGGCCTTGACATATCTTAATGGTCCGTTAAGGTCTTTATTATGTAACATTCGATGTTGGAGGATTATATCATGTCATGTTGAGTGATCTTGTATCGTAATGGACACTAACAAGTCATACAATCCCTAATAGACCATGTGGGCCTTGATATATCTTAATGGCCCAATTAAGGCCTGTATAATGTAACATTCGACGTTGAAGGGTTATACCACGTTGTATTGAGTGATATTATATCGTAACGAACAATTACAAGTCATACATGCCCTAATAGACTATGTTAAGCCTCAATATTTCTTAATGGATCGTTCAGGCCTTTATTATGAAACATTCGATGTTGAAGGGTTACATCACATTGTATTGAGTGTTATTATATCGTAACGAAGATTTACAAGTCATACATGCCCTAACAGGTCGTGTTGGACCTAAATATATCTAAAAGGTCCGCTGAGACCTTTATTATGTAACATTCGATATTGAAGGGTTACATCACGTTGTATTGAGTGCTATTATATGGTTGCCAAGAATACGAGTCATACATGCTCTAATAGACCGTATTAAGGCCTGTATGGATTCCTACGATTTTTCTACGGAACTATTACATTCATTATTTTCCTACGGATTTATGACGAATTGTTAAAAGGAAAGGTATTTCGTAGGAATTGCGTCAGTATTTTCCTACAGATATATATAAATTTGTTTTAAAAATATCATATATGCGTATTACAAAAAAAAAATATCCATTCCGTGAGTAATCTGTCGGAATTTCCAACACACTTCCTACGGAAATAATTTAGAAATATTTTTATTAAAGAATAAAACTTTATATTTTAATATCATTAATTTTATTTATTATAATTTTTTAATGATAAATTGGATTCCTACGCATTTACTACTAATGATTAAAATGAAAACGAATTTCGTAGGAATTGCCTCAGTATTTTCCTACACATTTCCTACGGATATATACAAATATGTTTAAAAAATAACATATATGTGTATTAGAAAAAAAAAATTATCTATTCCGTGAGTAATCTGTCGGGATTTCCAACACACATCCTACGGAATCAATTTAGAAATAACATATATTTTTATAAAATAATAAAATTTATATTTTAATATCATTAATTTTGTTTATTATGAATATTTGTTTGCCATAAATTGGATTCCTACGCATTTCCTACTAATTGTTAAAATAAAAACGAATTCCGTCAGAATTCCGTCGAAAACTTCCGACACATTTCTTACGCATACCGATTCCTACGGATTTCTGACTAATAGTTAAAATGAGAACGAATTCCGTCGGAAGTCCGTGGGAAATTTCTGACACTTTTCCTACGCATAACAATTTGTGGCTTTTTTGTAGCTTTTTTTTGTCACAAAACTAAGACCCTTTCTTGTTCGTCGGAAGTTTGTGGGAAAAGTGTCGGCATTTTCGTTCGTAGGAAATGTGTAGGAAATTTTGGTAGGAATAGTAGTAGTTTTCTAGTAGTGATTTATGGTTCTGAGACCATAACGAGTCAAGACGTTGACAAATGGATAGAGCTTGACCACACGTAGTACAACATTATCCTAATTAGTAGGAAACTTATGATTTGCTAATTATTAGGGATGTCTTGGTGAATGCATGCATATTAAGAAAGCTAATGTCTTTGGAATATATCATTCGTAAGCAAAACATGTGAGTTTCATGCCCCTTTTTACTTGTTTCCTGATGGGAGAGAAATATGCACACAAACAAACACATATAACATAATATGTCATTATCACTTGTTTACTTAAGTGCAACATAACATGCTAAGTCCTTACATTCTTGAACCATTATAGTACTGGGTGTATAGTGAGGAAATTTGAGTAGTACTACTGGGTTTGACAAACCCCACCTGGACTGGTCGTGCTAGCTCGACTGGAGGTTGAACGGGTATGTATTGTCCTAGACATTTACCATTGTTGGTGTTAGCAATGGTGGAAGGCAAACAAACGACAAACAATCAGCTTCGGTTGCAAACATCTATAGTAACTTGTACATTGCCTTGCTAGAAATAGGTGTGACTTATGTATGTGGATCCTACAAACATTTAAACAACTTACTTACTTACAAACCTATGAACTCACCAACCATGTGTTGACATTTTAAGCATGTTTTCTTAGGTACACATCAGGACTAGGATGCATCATGGAGTTGCATTGGTTTCTTCAAGTATTTAAACTTTCCTTTAACTACATTAGTTACTTTGGTTTATGCGCGATGGTCATCTTTGGTTTTACATTTGTTTACGCTTCCGCAACTCGAATGTTTAAATAGTATTTTCTCATGAGAATGAGCAAACAGTGGTATATTTAAACTCATATAGTGGTCGTTCAATATTAATAATGACTATGATATTGGTTTGTCACACGCCTCGCGGTAAAACTCTGCAACGAGGGTGTGACAGTGATGGTCTTTCCGATGGTTGTCTGCTGGTCGAGTGGTCGGAGCAACCATCTAAGATGGGGTGTGTGTTTGAGGAGGAGGAGGATGATGAAGAAGAAGGTTTAGTTAAGAATGAGAAGAAGATGAGGGGTAGATGTGTGCCCTTGGATCATCTATCGTCCCTAATACCCGATTTCTTAAAGTGATACATACATACAAGGAAAAAAGTTTAAGTTCACATCAGAAACAAAATATATGGTAGGAAAATTAGACTTTTCTTGTTGATTGTGTTTGTATATGTATAATTAATATTTTTCATGCATGTTATGGTTAACCCGATTAACCTTTCTTTTAACCCAATTACAAGATCGAATATCAACTTCAGGTTTTGGGTTCCATCTTAATCGGATTCAGGTTATTTAGGTTCCATCTTAAGCAGGTTTGGTTAATTCAGCTTGATTCGGTTTTTGGGTTCGAGTAAGAATAACACCCCTAATATACTTTGTCAATATAAGATTTACAACATGTAATAAGACTTTTAAAAGATTTAAAACATGTAATAAGACTTCTCCTTGTAAATAATTATTCCAAGCAATTCTTTAAAAAAATCATTTAGAATATATAAACTTTTATGAACTCTAGTTTGTTTTATATAAAAAAAAAAAAAACCTTTCTTCTTATAAAAATCTTTCGATTACTTTTAACTTTACATATTTTATTTGACAAAAGACGGTGGTATGTTGGTCTAGTGGTCAGAGCAGCCATCCAAGGAGGATGACGAAGAAGATGGTTTAATTAAGAATGAGAAGAAGATGAGGGCTAGATGTGTGCCCTTGGATCATCTATCGTCCCTAATACCCGAATTCTTGAAGTGATGCATACATGCAACGAAAAAGGTTCAAGATCACATTAGAAACAAAAATATATGGTAGGAAAATTTGACTTTTCTTGTTGATATTTGTGTATGTATATGTATAATTGATATTTTTAGGGCTGGCCCAGAGCAAGTGCCGGGTGGGCGACTGCTCTAGGCCCAAATCAAAGGGCCCGAATTTCTTTTTAAATATATATATATATATATATATATATATATATATATAGGGAGAAGATCATGCGAGAACCACCTCTTATTGTGAGAACCGCGAGAACCAATGTGAACACACCAAAAATGCCTAAAAATAGCTAAAAATCACACAAATTTTTTTTTTTGAATTTTTTATAAAAAAATCGCTACTTTTCGAAGAAAAAAAAAATTTTTTTTGCTTCTAAAAGTAGCGATTTTAACATAAAAAATATTAAAAAATTCAAAAAAATTTTTTTATATTTTTTTTAGATTTTTTTAGGTTTTTTGGGGGTTTAGTTTTAGCATTTTAGCTTGGGGGTGGGGGGGGGGGTTTAGGTTTTTAGGGGGGGGTGGGGGAGGGGGGTTTAGGTTTTGGGGGGGGGGTTAGGTTTTTTTTAGGTTTTTTTTAGCATTTAGCTTTGGGGGGGGGGGGGGGGGTTAGGTTTTTGGGGGGGGGGGGGGTGGGGGGGTTTAGGTTTTTTAGGGGTGGGGGTTAGGTTTTTTTTAGGTTTTTTTTAGGTTGTGTTCACATTGGTTCTCAAGGTTCTCACAATAAGGGTGGTTCTCGCATGAGCCCCTCCCTATATATATATATATATATATATATATATAGGGTAAGGTTATTGTAAAAAAGGTTAAAAGTGTGAGAAGGGTGATAAATATTGTGGAGATGACATGTGTCCTAAATCTAAATTAATTCAAAAGGGTAAACAAGTAATTTTATCATTAATTCAATTAATTAAAAACTTCCCATAACCGCCACCTTAATTATAGGAACTGGATTTTTTTAAAAGATCTCTATAAACACCATTCATCACATATATAACACCATACAGTAAAGTATATAACACCATTCAGTAAGTATATAACACCATACAGTAAGTATATAACACCATTTAATAAAGTATATAACACCATTCAGCAATTATATAACACCATACAGAAAGTATATAACACCATTCAGTAAGTATATAACATCATTCAGTAAGTATATAACATCATTCAGCACATATATAACACCATTCATTAAAGTATATAACACCATACAATAAAGTATATAACACCATTCAACACATATATAACATCATTCAATAAAGTATATAACACCATTCAGCATATATATAACACCATTCAATAATCATTACATCTCTATATCATCTTCTCCACTGCCGGCACATACCGCTACCGCTCTGCCGCCGCTGTGGTGTAGAGGTGGCCAACAACTCGTTTTTGTCGCTCGTACCAAACCACCAGAAACCACCTTGTCGGAACCCTGCACCTTCGGACATCCAAACCACCGCCGGAACGACACATCCGCCGTCGCCGCAATCATCGGAAAAACGAGAAGGGGGCACTGTTCGAATTCTGGAAGAAGGAGGGGCGATGTTCGAATTCTGGAAGAAGGGGGAGGATGATTCGAACGAAGAAGAAAGAGAATTAAAAAATTTAGGGAATTGATTTACGCTTTCCTATTTTCATGTTGATGTAAAAGACACAATTGCCCAATTTGCCAATGTTTAGAAATTAATATTTAGAGTGACTTTGATTATTTGAATGTATGGAGATTTACGAATTGGGCCCAATTTTTTTATCCTGCACAAGGACAATTTTTTTTTTTTTTTTTTGTGATTTTAAGAGACGGCCTGACCCTGAATATTTTTCATGCATATTAAGGTTACCTGATTAACCTTTCTTTTAACCTAATTACCAAATCAAATACTAACTTCAGGTTTCGGGTTCCATCTAAACGGATTCGGGTTATTTGGGTTCCATCTATAGCGGGTCATTCGGTATTCGGGTTCGGTTAAAAACAACACCCCTAACATACGTTGTCAATTTAAGATTTAAAACATGTAATAAGACTCCTCCTTATAAAAAATATTCCAAGCAATTCTTTAAATAATCATTCTATAGAATATATAAACTTTTTTGAACTCTAGTCTGTTTTAGGAAAAAAAAAAAAAACCTTTGTTCTTATAAAACTCTTTCGATTACTTTTAACTCTACATATTTTATTTAATCTTAAGCCATTTCTTCATTAAACCAGTGTTTTATAAACCATAAACTACTTTGTTCAGTTGTGCCTTTGTTTATAAAAGATATGTTTATAAGTTTAGTAAAAAGATGGTCAATTGTAAGTGATATGCTAGCCCAATCATATATAAAATCCGACTGTTAAATTTTTTTTTTTTTTTGTAGGTGACAACATTAAACATAATATTAACACACGTCATTCAACTTGTTGTTTTGATTAGCCCAACATGGTACCGGTGATCCATGACTGATTCTCCCAACCTCATGCTTTATTTAAAAAAGAGAAACTAGAGGTGGTGGTGGTAGGTATTTTGAAGGAGAGGCTACCAAGAAGGTGATGTTGAAGAGGTCTAATTTGATTTTATTATTATGAACAGCATATCATCATCCACAAATCAAGTGTAGATTAGATTAATTGATAAGAGGCAAGGGCGGACCTAGCATTTGGCCAGGGTGGGCGGCTACACCCCTTGAAAAAAAAAATTAGTGTATTTTAGACAAAAAAAACCCGATCGCACCCCTTAAAAATATGACTGAACACCTCATCCGTACACCTAACAAATAATTTCTGGGTCCGCCACTGATAAAAGGATGAAAGTTCGTTACACGAAAAAAAAATACCTACACATTTAGGCTGCTGGTCAAGAGTGTTGGTGATGCTTCTTTTTCAAGTAGTGTATGATCTTTAAGTGGGTCCCACCTTTACATTTATATAATATCAATTTGAAACATATGTTGGCATCAAGGGTTGTATTACATGTTTTATGGGTTGTACTTAACATATATTGGCATCAAGGGTTGTACCATAAGTTTGATGAGTTGTACTTATATTTTTGTTCTTTTATCTTTAAAATGCAAAACATATAAAGTGATTGGTTACAATCACTTTTAACCCATAAAATTTTTTTGTATTATGTTTTGGTCAAATTTAATTTTGCGAGTTAACATGCTACAACGTGCGTGTATGATTCAATGTTTTTACGCGTAGTTTTCCTATACAAAAAGCCGTCACAGCGCGCGATTCTAGAACAACTTAGTTATTGTTTTCTATGTTTTACATTTAGAGTGATTGGTTCAACATTGTTTCATCGTCTACTTTTCATTTGGTTTTATATTTCATTTTTTATTTCATTTTTTACACGAACCTTTTTGGTGTTGATCGTCGTTCACGGTGATATAATATTGGAGCTACTTAGCACGGTTTTATGCCTCCACCACAACATGGGGGTATATAATTTGCAACATATTTATGCATTATGATTTGTCACATAATTCTTAGTGGGTTGTATCAACTAAAGAAAAATTTGTATTTCATTTAAATACTATAAATAACTTTGTGAGTTAACACGGCGCAACGTGCGTGTGTGGTTAATCGATTTTACGTCGTTTATTTTTTCCGTTTGACAGGTTGATCGTAACGCTCGGATCCTAGACCGACTTAGTTATTTTTTTATATGTTTTACGTTTTGTTTTAATTTATTCGTATTAACACGCTGCAACTTCATTGTTGGTGGTCGCTGATAGTAGTGTGGCATTGACGTTCGTCCCCGCCGCAACGCGGGGGTCGTTAATACTAGTTTTATTTTCATTTTTAATATTCAAAGAGGTATTTTGGCCTATTTTTTAAAATTTGACTGAAAAGCTAGAGTTTCATTCATTTTCAGGGATCAAAAGTGCTACGCTCGTCAAATATAAGTCTAAATGTCTACTTTTTGAGAGTTAAGAAAACAAAACTGCAATATTATATGAGCAAAAGAGAGGGACCCTGTAGTTAATTCTAGAATTCTATAAAACCCAGAAAATGTCAAGCATCTCCGTAGTGGATTTAAGTAAAGTTCAACTTAAAATCCAATCCTAAGCTCGATCTTCCCGCATTTTTCCCACCATCCATCTTCCTAGACCCAACTTCAGTTAACCTCCATCAAATCAAATCATCAGTTTCTTACCCTGGAGTTATGGATTACAACTACACAAATCAGTATCTTAAAATTGTGAATCAACTCCATGACTACAAAATACCTACCAATATTACAAGTTTATTGTTGAAGTACCGAGGTTTTATATCCCAATCAGAACTCGAAATGCATTTAAGCGCACCTATGAAGTGGATTGGGATGTACATCGCATTGGCATCTCTGGTTTGCATCCTTGCCATGGTGGCTGATTTATTACATGGTTTCCGTAGCAGAAAGCTATGGTTTCCGTGTACATATTTTCGAATTAATGCTGCTTTTCTCACTGTAATATCTGTCGCAATGAAGTTACCTCTAGATTTAGCTGGTTCGATGATGGGTCATGTGGACCGTGTGGCAAAGCTCGGAAGCATGGCCTTTATGTGCACCATGATGGCTAATTTATTGCCTTGTTTAGCAACCATGAACAATAATGAGCTTTTATCAAACATCACAGCTTTGTGTCTTCTTGTCGTCACCTTGGTTGTAAATGTTTGCATCCAAATACAAACTGGGGTTGTATCCGCATCTATCAATTACAATCATAAGCTTATCAGTGATCGCATTGCTGCACCGCATGAAGTCTTCATATACGCAGAACACATGATCGATATATTAGCCTCCATTTATGTAATTTGCTTAGCTGTGTTGTTAATATTACATGTATGTTCATCTCTAGCGATTCTAAGATCCAAAAGGATTATAGAATCCAAATACCAACAAAGTCATGATATAGCTTCAAAAGATATTCAACCATCACCAGGAGAATTGTTAACAATTGAGAAGCTACATAAGCATGTGAGCAACCACTGGATCATGGCAGGAAGTGGCAGCCCCCAATTCATAACAGCTTGCTTTCACACCACATCTGCTTCTGGGGTAATATGTCTTTTAGTCACAATCTTACACACTTATACTATGGCCGGATCTATTGAATCTAAATCGTATAAGCATTATGATTCAGATTATGATTCGTCCACGATAGTAATTGCCATAGTACAGTATATCGGAATTGTGATTGGTACAGTTGCACCACTCTCTAGATGGTTTGCAACCTTAAGCTTTAAAGTGTCCTCCAAAATCATTGCAAACCATTTTAATGTCTTTAAGGTAGAACGCTACTGGACTCAGAAGTTATACGATTGGAAGAATGCTAGTATAAGACTCCCATTTCGTAGCCGCAACCTAGAGGTGGTCATTGAGACTTTGAAAAGGCTAATTTTCAACATTTGTATAGGATTGCAGAATGGAGTTGTTGTGATATGCAAGGTAATAGCGTTGATCCCATTTTTGTGTATGATATGTTTCTTGTATTGTTTCCGTTGTATGAAGTGGTTATTAAAGAAAGTGTTTCCTCTATTGGGAAACACATTTGAGAAGTTGGAAGGAAACAATGATCTTCGCCCTTATGTTTTGCAACTTGAAGATGAGATAGAGCTTGGTGAGAGAACATTGAAGGGCCTTTCAAAATCTGTGAAGCGAATGATCAAAAGGGGTGCAACAGGCCAACCTAAAAATCTTATCAAGCTAATTCTTGGAAAGTCTACTAGTAGTTTTGAAGGGGTTAAAAAGTTTGACCACATTGATGATCATGATGTTCCATGTGTAAACTGTTGGAGGTTACCCGTGGTAAACCTAACAACCATCGCCGTTTCCCTTCCTAAAATCCAAAAGGAGGAAGTTGATAGCTTGTTGGAAAGTGTTAGGGAAGGTCTAGAATATGTCACAGTGGTGGAAAAATGCCTCAATGCTATGGATGATCATGTAAGTTTTCAAAATGCGGCTGAAACTTTGTGGCGAGAAATTACATTACACAAAAAATGGTTAGGAAACGACTTGCGTGACCCGGATTTTCGAGAAAATACAGCTAAACAAATTGTTGAATGGTTCAGGGATAAAGCTAAGAATATAGCTTGTTCAGAGGCTAGAAATAATGATAATACTGGAGGCGAGAATGATGATTTGATACGCAGGTCTATTGGTGCCAACTCAATGTATCGTATAACCGAAACAATCCTACGTAACTGTCACACCAACATTGATGCCACGGTTAGCCAGAACGAACTATTCGGCAGCTTATCATCAATGATTGCTGATATAATTGCGGCTTGTCTCACGAACTTACCACAAGCCATAACAATGAAATGTCACACTAGTGTGATAGAGGAAAGGGAAGCCAGTGTCTATGATGCAGCCCAACTTCTAGGTGAGACTACACAAATAATCGAAACACTTCGAGTTCGCGATATTCCAAACATGGATCCAAGTGACCTGCCATTTATCGAAAAATGGCGCGCTTATTTAGGGAATCCCTGATTCCTTAAAATTCATATTTGTTCTTCAGGTAATGATGTAAGTTCATCTTCATTTGTTTTCTTCTTTTGTATCTGGTTAGTTATATTAACACTCGAGTATGAACCAGTGTGAAGCTAGTAAGATTTTCATGGGCAATCACCTTTACTACTCAAAGTAATCCAGGATGGTCGAATATGCGGCTTCAAGAAGTTTTTTGCACGATTAGCATCCAGTAAGTATGTTGGTCAAGTCCTTGTTTCTCATAAATTGTACTCTTTCCTAGTTTACTAGCTTGTAAATTGTTGTGTATTGTTGTATCAATATTTTGGTTTTTGGTGTGGTTTGAGGATTCTTTGGATGCATTTTCTTTATGAATTTGTTACTTCATTTTGTTTAGGTTCTAATTTAATAGTCTAGTGCTTCACAGATGTAAACCTTCATATAAACTTTGATTTTTCTTGCATAGTGTTTTTAACTTCGTGAATTAATTTAACCAAAAATTGGATTTTTAAATAAAAATGACTACAACTCTTGACAACTATTTTGGGTTGTTCTAGTAGACAAGTAGCCCCTTTAAACCAGTGGGAACCCAACCAAGACGATTATAAGGTCTGACTTTCTTTAATACTTTTGACCACTGATTCGATGCCTTCTTTTTTTTAAACGACAATATTTCTTACTCGTACTTCTAAACCACACCCTATATATTACACTTGCTCATGATAGATATTGAGACCAACCCATAGATGGTGCTTCTAGAGTCCTAGAGGCTTTGCATCTGCCATTGTTTTTTTTTTTTGGTAAAGGGGATACCCCGGTGAATTTTATAAATGGAATAATGATGTACACGAGTGAGCCAGAATAGCACACTAGGCTAGACTTGGCATACCAAGACTAGTAAAACAAGAGAAACAAGACCAAACAAGAAACATAACCCGAACAACCAACCAAAACAAGACCCCAAAAAACACTTGTAACATAAACAGAAACAACCCTAGACTCTAACCCGGGTCGCCCTCATCTTCATTCAAAGGAATCTGCCATGTCTTCAATATCCGCTTGTGGCTTGCATCTCCACCGAACTTGAACCCCATTAGTTTTAATCTAACCGTGTTCCTTATCCTTTCAATGATTGTAGATACACTGCTTTGGCTTGAAGAAAATAAACGATTATTCCTCTCTTGCCAGATGAAATACGTGGCCGCTGCAATCACCAACTTGCTAACAATATGCTCAATCTTCTTAGAATTTGAGTTGCTATCCATCCATGATAAAATAGAAGTCCAGGAATCGTTTACAGCCCCCATGTTGACCATCACCTTGATGCTATTCCATACTTGCGAAGAGAAAGAGCATTGAAAAAATAAATGATCCCGAGAGTCAATATTATACTTACATAGCGGACAACACATAAGACGTAAGTTAGTCTCACTCCCTGCTTCCCATACTGCTAACCGATACAAAACCTTTTTGCCTATGAAACCAACTATTAGTTCACCTTCAAGTTTTCCTATTGCTTCATTCCCCATTTGTTTTCTTGTTTTTAAATCAAACTAGTAGATGCTCCGCCCGCGTTGCGGGGCGATGGCCGAATAATTCTCAATCAATTACAAAAAGACTACTATAATTTTGCTATGAAAAAAAATGATGATATGACCGTAATTTTGGGCTTCTCTCTCATGACATGTATGGTTGTACAGAGGGCAAAATCGTAATGATATTTTGAACCAGATGCGAAATCATAATTTTAAATTGAGAGCAAAATCATAATTTTTAGCTAGGGGGAAAAACATATTTTCATTTTGAATGGTGGGCAAAAGCGTAATTTTGAGCTAGAGGGAGAAACAACATTTTATTTTTAGCTGGGGGCAAAAACGTAATTTTAAATGGAGGGTGAAACCGTAATTTTAAACTGGGAACAAAATGAAACGTGAGTTTTTGAACCGAGGGCAAAAGCGTAATTTTAAGCTAGCGGCAAAATTATAATTTTATTTTTAGCTGGGGGCAAAATCGTAATTTTAAACAAAGGACGAAAGCATAATTTTAAACTGGGAATAAAATTAAATTAAAACAGGGCCGGTCCGATAGGGAAGTGCCAGACAAATTTTAAACTGGGGCAAAAACGTAATTTTAAACGGAGGGCGAAACCGTAATTTTAAACTGGGAGCAAAAGTAAAAGTGAGGTTTTGAACCGAGGGCAAAAGGGTAATTTTGAGCTAGGGGCAAGACTATATTTTTATTTTGTGCTGGGGGTAAAAACGTAATTTTAAACAAAGGACAAAAGCGTAATTTTAAACTGTAAATAAAATTAATTTAAAAATAAGTTGGTCCAATAGGGGAATGCCAGACAGCTGTCTGGCACTATTCCCCCACATGAACTTTGCAGTAGCAGGTAATTATCTCAATGGGCCTTTATGGTCCCAATTTTTATATGAAAATAAAAAAGTGAACAATTTTGTTTTCATTCATAAGCTGAAGAGTTATAACTTTTAACAATTATTTTATTTAACATGGGCTATTGCTTAGGTATATGTTGGACAATGGACAGTGAAGACCCCAACTACTTACTCCTCTACGTATTCATTTCGGCCCAAGTCTAGCAGGCGTTTGTCAGGCCCAATTGTGACCGATTAGCGGTATTAAGTTATTTAGAAAAGATAAAATATAAAGAGCTCTTGTCCTACAAAGTGTAAAAAGGATTATGAATCACTGATGTAAGGAATCAATGGTTGAAATTGAAGAAATCTAAATCATACACATACCTATTGGTTTTCAAATTAGAAAAGAAGTACAAAAGAGTAAACGTATTGCCTACAATTTTGACTTTTCTCAAATTTCCTTCTCATTTCCATAACTTTTTTATGCTACATGATTTTCAAAAAAAAAAGGTGCACCATAAAATTGAGCATTTAATTCTCTTTAACTTGAGTACATTATTGTTTTCTTCTTTAAAAAAAATCTTTTTTCAGTAAAAGTCATTGTGTTGTGGGTAACATATGCGTAATTATCATCATGTGTATTTATAATATACCGTGCACAATTAAAAATGTAGGTTGCATGATTATGAACATAGCTTGCATGATTATTTAAATGCGTGATTATGTAACTTTTGTGTCCGGATGAAACTGCCCTTCACTCCAGACACGTGTCGCGTGCTGAGGCCTTCGTACGCTTTGTAGAATAAGATGGTTTTGTAGATTATTACCTCTTAAGTTATAACCCCTCAATTTGGAAAGGCTCTCACTATCTGCACACCATGTTTGCCTATCTGCACACTTAGGGTTTACATACGCTGCGTATAAAAAAAGTCCATTTAGTGGCACACACTTCTAGTGGCATTTAGCTTTTGTGCCACTTATTTAGGTTTTAGTGGCACTTTGTGTGTGCCACATTTGCTTTGCACACGTTTTTAGTGACATTTAGTACTTATGCCACTAATTTAGATTTTAGTAATACTTTCCATATGACACTAAAATATTTGATAACTTTTAATGGTACTTTGCGTGTGCAACTAATTTCTTTGTGCTTCTAAATTCTAAAATCTTTCATATCCATCATTGAAACACTTTAATAAAATGTCCTTGAAATATTTTCCCTCCTAATATTAATTTTTCTTTTTTACATCTCCCTCCAACATTAATTTTTCAATCACTTTTCACCAAAATTCTTATTAGAAATCTCCCTCCAAAATTAATTAATTCCCTCCTCCCATCTTTTTCTCTGTTTGTTGTCTTCTTCATCATATTGCTCCACCAGAAGTTTTTTAGCGCACAGAAACCTTATTAGTGTTGGCAACGTACTCATTTACCCTATATCACACACATAAATTGATCTGCCTCATCTCCTCCGCCATATCCCCTCTGCCTCATCTGCTTTATTCTTCAATCGATTTTAAACACGATTAGGTCGTGACAAGTAATTTCGATCGAATTCGAACACGATGTAAACCGTTCTTCAACAAGGTAATTTTAATCGAATCTCAAAGATCTGGTTCAATCTACACCTGTTTTTTATTTATATTCGTTCAAATCATGTCGATGTATTGATGATATTTGTTCAATCTGCATTTCTTCAACATGTACCTGTTCTTGAACCTTTTGTTGTTTGTTTATCAATTTTCTAGTTGTTGAATTTGTGATATTTGTTCTTGTTCGTGTTTGTTCTTAGGGTTTAGCAAGGTATAATTCTCTACCTCAGTTCTTGTTAATTCGATGATTAATTTGATCAAATTCATATTTCTCCAATATGATGATCCTCGATTCTATCAAATAGTTAGGGTTTGTTGACTATTAATTTTGTTGAGACTGTTGTTAATCCGAAAAACTGTTCATATGTAATCTGTTGAGAATTTAGACTGTTGATTTCGTTGATAGTTACTTAATTGCCTCTCGATTTGTAGCAGATTTCTTCACTGAAATGGATTTGTTGTTGTTGGCAACTTGATTTAGGATGCATAGAGTTGTAGCTAGTACAATGGCTATGAAAGACCAAACCACCTTCCAGTAACCTGAAAACATTTATGTCAAGAAGCAAAATCATCGTGTGTTTCACTGCCTGCGAAAAGTTTACATAAAGGGAGAGAGTTGGAAGAGCGTGCGTCGAAAGCTTACATGAAAGCCATTGCTACACGCGCTCTGTGGCATTTGGCGATAGGGAATTCAGCCATTTGTCGAAGCATTACTGAGTCAAGAGCTTTGCTTTGTTTTGCGGTTGTGTTAGAAAAAGGTCCTGAAGAGGTCCAGTTTAATTCGGTTATGGCCCTTATGGAGATCACAAGTGTAGCCGAGCAAGATTCTGAACTTAGGAGATAGGCTTTTAAACCAAACTCGCCTGCATGCAAAGTTGTTATTGAACAGTTTCTTAAAGTTATAGAAAAAGGAGACTCAAAACTTCTGCTCCCATGTGTTAAAGCGATTGGGAACCTGGCTAGAATGTTTCGGGCCCCTGAGTCTGAATGATCCAACTATTGGTTCAACTTCTTGTTGAACGTGAGGCTGAGATCCCCAGAGCAGCCACCATAGCACTGACCAAGTTGTTATCAATGCTGGTGATGCAAAACATTTGGTTCAATTGGTTTACTTTGGTGAACAAAGGGTTCAAACCCTTGCTTAGTGCTGCTATGCTACATTGCTCTACATGTGCCAGATAGTGAAGTGATGTGTGTAAAATGCAACATATAAATTACATCAAATGAGGCATAAAACTAACCCTTTTTTAGTACTAATATTGGAAAAGGAGTGTTTTTGTCTTCCTTTTGTATTTTCAGGATTAAATGAGCTCAAAAACGCAAAAGAAGCAAAAAGACAGCTAAATCCAACATAAATACAAGAAAAGGAACATTAGTGGACTGCCCGAACCCTCAACGGCACCTTCCAAAGCAAAATAGAGAAAACAGAAGGCTGAACACGCCCCGTGCTCAGCCAGCACGGGGCCGTGCCCAAGAAGCAGCAGAAAAGACAAACCTATAGAAGCTTCTATTGCCCACCACGGGCCGTGCTCAGCGGACACGGGGGCGTGTCGAAAGTACAGCAGGCGCATTTATTGTAATTGCGAATTACAATTAATGAGGAGAGAGAGTGTCAGACGGGCACGGGGCCGTGTCCAGCGGACACGGGGCCGTGTCCAGCTCTCTGTTCAGCCTATAAATAGGAGTGCTTGGATTCATTTCATCTCATCCCTTGGCACACCACCTCTCTCACACTTCATCCACCACCCACCACCATCACAACACCATCATCCACCACCATCATCCATTGTCCATCATAGAGTGTGTGAGTCGTCTCGGGATCCAAGATTGATCGTAAGAGTTCTTGACAATCAAGGCCATGTTTGCCTAAGTCTCTTACATCACTTGGTGAAGACAAAGTGTCTAGTATAATACTTTTTATTTCTAATCTTTTGCACTTTTTATTTGGTTTTGTATTAATGACTTTAATAACTAGTTACTTATGTTGAAGGTGATCTTTCCTTATCGTTTGTCCGTGGTGTCTTGGCATTATTTTACTGTCTATATAAAATAAAGGATTTTCACAATTCATATCTCCACGGTCTATATGGAGGTATGTTGGCTACCTGGTAGGGGGTTAAGGGAACGGTTTGGTAAAGGTCTTGCCATTGTTCAGCGTTTAGAGGTCCTGCAATGGACCTGGGTCAAATTTAGTAGGACCTCCTTCAATACTTCACGGTATTGGATGGCGGGGGTCCAAACTCTTTGATCCCCTCATAAGTTAACTACTATTAATACTATAACCCGGCTATTTAGGACTGTATCCCTGCTGACTCAGACTACTTAGCCGAGGGTAACGTCACCGCCAAAAGCGGGGCCTACCACAATACTGCATTAATAACTTAATTCATTATCTTCCAATAATCCACCCCTTTAGGATTGTATCCCTGCTGACTCAAACTACTGGGGTGAGGGTAACGTCACCTTCAAAAGAGGGGCCTACTACAATAACTAAGATAATCTCTTAATTATGTGCAAAAGTGCGGAAATAATCAAAGGTTATACTAGATACGAGTCGGAACCAAGTGATTCATCTTGTCTATCTGTTTTTATTTTTATTTTTATTTTCAGCATTTTAGTTAGTTTTATTTTTCTTAGTTTAAAACATTTTTCTAAACTTTTATTTTGGTTAGACGTTGAGGATAAACCGGTACTAAAAGCTCTTGTGTCCTTGGACGACCTCGGTATCTTACCAACACTATACTACACTCAACGATGGGTGCACTTGCCCATATGTGTGTTTAGTGTTAATTGAAATATCGTGTTTTATAAATTTAAAACTTGGCTAAAATAAGTGTTAAAAAGGGCTTAAAATATACACCTAAAATATACGACACTTCACACGCATCAAGTTTTTGGCGCCGCTGCCGGGGACACAAGGATTTTGAGAAAGTTTAAAATCGACGGCCTAATCAGTTTTTCAAAACCTTTTCAAAACGCGCGCACATTTTTCTGCATTTTAGTTTAGTTTGCATTTACAGTAGCCTGAACACGGGGCCGTGCTCATTGAACACGCCCCCGTGCTGCATATTTTTAGTTAGATACCCAAATACAGAGTCTGAACACGGGGTCGTGCTCGCTGAACACGCCCCCGTGCTCAACGTGACCAGTAACTTTAATTAAAACGCCCAGATACAGATCCTGTACACGGGGCCGTGTTCACCCGACACGGGGCCGTGTCCAGCCTTCTGTTTCAATCTTTGTTTCATTTTCTGGTCCCGAGACTCAGTTGTAGTCTGCTGAGTGATTCTTATGGATCAATACTCAGGAGGTTACAACTACACCTATGATGAGGATGATTATAGGGGTAATTATTGCACAAATTGTCGTAATACACGTTCGATTCAAAATAATCACTCGTATCAACCATCCAATTCATACACTTACTATGAGGAGCCCAGGTACGAGCCATCAACTTCATACACATCCTATGAAGACCAAAGGTATGAACCTCCTCCCTCATACTCATATTTTGATGAACCAAGGTATGAGCCTTCTTACTCATACTTTGAGGAACCAAGATATGAGCCACCAACTTCATATGCTTATTATGAGGAACCTTGGCGTGAACAACCCACCTCATATGAGTATTATGAAGAACAAAATTACGAACCTTATCCATCATATGCTTACAATGAAGGACAATGGTGTGAACCATCAACTTCATATGGGTATTATGAGGAACAAAGGGTCGAACAACCGGATTCAAGCTTAGAAAACAATGATTCTTTTTCTATAACCGAAGTGACCGATAGGATATTAGAACACATTAGAGTTATCGATCGATGTATAAAAGAAGCTCGCGCAAGGGAAGAGGAGTCCCGCGCACGAGAAGAACTAAAAAGGGAAGAGATAACTAAAAATGAAAAAATGGAAGAACAAATAAGTGAGGAACCGACACATGAGTTAAACAACGAAAAAGGTGAGTCCAATAACGTTAAAATCCAAGAAGAGTCTAATTTTGAGGAAATTAATCTCTTGACACCTTCTTTCGAAAATCATTGTTTAGTACCCACTCATGCTAAGTTTTTAAAAGAGTTAAACACTAACACTAAAATTGACGAAACGGTAAGTGTTAAGTTAACTAATGATCAAACTTCACTAATAAAAGAAGACCCATTTGAAATTAACATTACACCGGTTCCATGTTTCTTTCAAAATTCGTTTATTAGTAATGTCACAATTGATAAAGATCTTTGTGTTAACATAATGCCTAACTACATTTTCGAAAAATTAAGTATTAGTGATTTTTCTCCACTTCAAATACCCATTTTTCTATCCAATCGGAAAGTAATAAAATCAATCGGTATAGTTGAAGATGTTTTGGTTCAAACAAATCAAATGGTAATCCCAACCGACTTTGCCATCCTCGATGACGCTCCTCTAGTGTTGGGACGACCATTTGTAAAAACTCACGAAGCTTTGAAAAACCGGAAGTTCAACAACTTACCTCTTCAATTAGGGGCATTTAAAAGAAGTGTCGATCTCGAACGATCAATGAAATATCCATTCGGCAATAATGACCCCCTAATTGAAGATGAAGATGAACCACCCGATACAAGTGAAGAGATTGACCACTTTGTTGAAGAAGAGGTCGCCATAGAACAAACTTTTAAAGTTCTTGATCGAAACGAGCAACCAAATAAGGAGTCTCCTAAAGACCCACCACTTGAGCTCAAAGAACTTCCAAAAGGTTTGGAATATGCTTTTCTAGACAAAGATGGTAAATTACCTGTAATTATTTCGTCTAAATTAGATAACCTAGAAAAAGAAAAACTAATTAGTCTTTTGAAAAAACACAAAAATGCAATAGCTTGGAAACTCGTTGACATAAAAGGAATTAGTCCTTCTATGTGCACACACAAAATTTTGATGAATGATGACTACAAATCGGTCATACAACCACAACGTCGCGTAAATCCAAATGTTCAAGAAGTGGTTAAAAACGAAGTCATCAAATTACTTGACGCCGGACTTATCTATCCTATTTCCGATAGTCCTTGGGTAAGTCCCGTCCAAGTAGTTCCAAAGAAAGGAGGTATGACGGTAATTACTAACGAAAAGAATGAATTAATACCAACAAGAACCGTCACAGGATGGAGAGTATGTATAGATTATAGACGATTAAATGAAGCAACAAGAAAGGATCATTTTCCTTTACCCTTCATTGATCAAATGTTAGAAAGATTATCCGGTCATAAATTTTACTGTTTCTTGGATGGTTTTTCAGGTTACTTTCAAATCCCGATAGCACCCGAAAACCAAGAAAAGACAACTTTCACATGTCCCTATGGAACTTTTGCTTATCGACGCATGCCGTTTGGTCTATGTAATGCCCCCGCAACATTCCAACGTTGCATGGTAGCCATTTTCCATGACATGATAGAAAAGACAATGGAAGTCTTCATGGACGACTTTTCTATCTTTGGGGATTCATACGACCAATGCCTCGATAACCTTGAACGAATGCTATCCCGATGTGAGGAAACTAACCTCGCCCTTAATTGGGAAAAATGCCATTTCATGGTAACGGAGGGAATAGTACTCGGTCACAAAATCTCAAGCGAAGGAATGGAGGTGGATCGAGCCAAAATAGATACCATTTCTAGATTACCTCCTCCATCCTCCGTGAGAGCTATTAGAAGTTTCCTAGGGCACGCCGCCTCTAACAAAATTACTTGAAAAAGATGCTCCTTTCATCTTTGACAAGGATTGCAATCAAGCATTTCTAACCCTAAAGGAAATGCTAGTCAATGCACCTATCATGATAGCACCTGATTGGAAATTTCCTTTCGAAATCATGTGCGATGCTAGTGACTTTGCAGTTGGAGCTGTCTTGGGACAGAGAAAAGAAAAGCATTTCCACCCAATATATTATGCTAGTAAAACACTTAACGATGCACAAGAAAATTACACAACAACGGAAAAAGAGTTACTAGCTGTGGTATTTGCTTTTGATAAATTTCGTTCTTATCTTGTTCTTTCTAAAACTATAGTCTATACAGACCATGCAGCCATTCGATATCTCTTTAAGAAGCAAGACGCAAAACCACGTTTGATTAGGTGGATTCTACTCCTCCAAGAATTCGACATTGAAATCAAAGACAAAAGAGGAGCAGAAAATACCGCAGCAGATCATCTTTCGCGCCTAGAAGACCCAGCTTTGGAGGCAACCAGGGACGAGCAAATCAACGAAAAATTTCCAACTGAATCCCTGGAAATGGTGGAATTTAAGGAAGAACCATGGTACGCCGACTTTGCTAACTACCTAGCTAGCGGAATAGTCGCAAAAGGGTGGCCACATCATCAAAGAAAAAAATTCTTTGCCAATGTGAAACACTATTTTTGGGAAGATCCATATCTTTTCAAAATGTGTGCCGACCAACTCGTCAGACGATGCGTACATGGTAGTGAAGCCCGAAGAATTCTCCGCCATTGTCACGAAGGTCCATACGGAGGACATCATGGTGCTGCCAGTACCGCACGAAAGGTATTTGATTCAGGATTTTATTGGCCAACCATTTACAAAGATGCTCAAAATCTTGTAAAGACATGTGATGCTTGCCAAAGAACAGGTAATATTTCTTCCAAAAACGAAATGCCACAAAATGGCATTCTTGTTTGTGAAATATTTGATGTATGGGGACTCGACTTTATGGGACCCTTCCCACCATCAAAAGGAAACAAATATATACTTGTGGCAGTAGATTACTTGTCTAAATGGGCCGAGGCCGAAGCACTTCCAACAAATGATGGAAGAGTAGTGGTAAGATTTCTGAAAAAATTATTCTCTCGTTTTGGCACACCTAAAGCTTTAATAAGTGATAGAGGTACCCATTTTTGTAACCATCAACTTGAAATTTTTTTAACAAGATATGGGGTCTATCACCGGGTTTCGACAGCTTATCACCCTCAAACAAATGGACAAGCCGAAGTGACCAATAGAGGGTTAAAACGAATACTCGAAAAAACCGTAGGGTTAAATAGAAAAGAATGGGCTGATAAATTAGATGATGCTTTATGGGCTTTTCGAACTGCTTATAAAACAACGATAGGAACAACCCCATATAAGCTAGTCTATGGAAAAAGTTGCCACTTGCCAGTAGAAATTGCACACAAAGCCTACTGGGTAATCAAAAATGTAAACTTAGATCTAGAATTTGCTGGTAAAAATCGATTTTGTCAAATAAATGAATTAGACGAGCTTAGGAATTATGCGTACTCAAACTCTGAGATTAATAAGGAAAGAATGAAAAATTGGCATGACAAACATATTAAACCTAATGAATTTCGGGTAGGAAATTTAGTTCTTTTGTTTAATTCACGACTTCGATTGTTTCCTGGTAAATTAAAGTCTAGGTGGTCAGGACCTTTTTCCGTCACCCATATTTTTCCACACGGTGCAGTAGAAATTAAACCTCGAAATGGGTCACCATTTAAAGTCAATGGCCAACGGCTGAAACTCTATCAAGGATTCATTGAGGATGAGGAAGAAGAGATCTCGCTTCAAACCGTGGAAGAATAAAACATCATGCCTGGTAAGTTACGAGCGATTGAGGCGGCAAAATAAAGCGGTAAGTTTTCTAAACCATAGCTTATGGGAAAAAGGGGCACTCACACGCGCACGAAAAAAAAAAAAAAAAAAAAAAGCTCGGCACGAGGCCGTGTTCGCGCTGCAGACGGGATAAAACCCCTTTTTCAAAACAGTTTCTTCATTCCACACGCCCCGTTTCCCCACAAAAGCTCTGGTTCCAGGCGATTTTTCGCAAAATTCCAACGTCTCTTTCCGATCTAACAACGTCAAGGTATGATTCTATCACTCTTAGTAGTTAGATTAGTTACTTGCATGTAGTTAATACACCACAAATTTGGGGAAAAATCTAGGGTTCTTGATGTTCATCCGGATCGAACCTAAAATTTTTGCCTAAATCTGTTTGCATTTAGTTAGATTAGTGTTAAGGGAAGTAAATACACTTGTATTGTTCATAGATTCACCCGATTTCTTACAAACACCCCAAACCCTTGTTCTTGAACCGAAATAGATAAAATTGATAGGGTAAACGGGTTATTTTGGGAAAAACGGCACTAAGGGTTTCATTTTCGGGGGAAACCGCACCTATTGGTTCAAAAATTTTCAAGTTTTCGAAACCGGGTCGAAAAATGGGATTTTTGAGTAACAGACCCCTGGACACGGGGCCGTGTCCACTGGGCACGGGGTCGTGTCCAGCCCGCTGCTTGCAGTTTTTGCCCGGAAATATTTCTGTTTCATGCTAACTTTTGGTGTATTCTTGCAGATGGCCAGGAAGTTCACTAGATTCAACGCCAATGAGCTAGATGCAAGAGCTCGATACGAGCTTCTTCAAACAAGGCCGGAGGAATACCCGAGGCAGGCGTGCACAGAACTACTAACCATGGTGAATCAAATTGACCGTTTCAACAACATTGTCACGGGACCACTCAGAGTCGCGCTAACAACCCGACTCCGTTCCGCCCATGAATGCACCTTGGAATCCTACAGCACCTTTGCATTCACTTCAAGGTGCAACCCGTTCGATGATGACGGGGTGTCATTCAGGTGTGGCGGAACGAGGTATTCGATCTCCATGGCACAATTCGGATCGATTATCGGGTTGTATGCGGAGGAGGATGCTGGAAACGAAGAAAATACAGGGGGATTGAGAGAGATCGAAGACAACGAGCGCCAAGCCATGTGGGCTCAGATTGGGGAAGGGTTCTACAATCCGAGCAGCACTAAGAGTACCAAGCTGAGGGATCCGCTTTACAGATACATTCATAGGCTCCTCGGCTACTCTCTTAGCCAAAGGCATGACAGTGGTGGCGTCGTTGGGTTAAGAGATTTGCTTGTCCTCCATTGCATTCACAACCGCAGGCCGCTCGATGTTCCGTTCCTCATGCTCCGAAACATGCATCACAACCGCCTTGCTAGTGCACCAACTCCTATTTTCTTCGGGGGATGGGTGTACCGTCTCTTCAAGCACTTCACCCACATTCCGAGGTCATTTGAGAGGAGCCCATGGTCGGGTACAGTGGATATTCACATATGCCGCTCGATGAACCTGGTTTATGAGGCAGAAGACGGGACGGTAACCTTTCAAAGGATGCAAGGTCATGCATGGAACCCGCAAGAAGCACTTGTCCTCCCAGCTCCGCAACATCATCAGTACCAATACCCACCCCACGGTGATCCGGGCCAATCATCCTCCTCGGGAGGCAGTTTTCCTAATTTTCAAAGTTTGCATGATTTGTTGCAGGAAAACCTCATGTGTACTCGGAACACCTATAACATGGCGAGCAACACCTACCACCGGGTCGGAGCTATCGAAAGAAACCTATCCGAGATACAAGACGATGTCGGATACATACGAGACCACATTGAACGCCGTGGAGGGGATGACGATGATGATGATGATGATGATGATGCCATGGAGTAGGCGGGAGGAGCATAGGAGGAAGCGGTTGATTGATGACTCCCCAGGTTAACCCTTTGCAATCTTGAACAATTGATGGCCTGCGTGCCAAGTGTTAGACAATTTACTTTTCCTAACTATTTTCTGCATTTTACTTTTCTTTTACTTTATGCTTGGATAAATTAACTTTGGTAATGTAGGATGTTTGTATTGCTTGGTGTGGTATTAAGTGTTGAAACAGGTACAAACCAAGGCTTAGGGTGTTAAGCCTCAGCACTCATAGGGCTAGAATGGAAAAACCGGAGAAAGAAACCTGTTTTTCAGGCTTTCAGACTGTCCACACGGGGACGTGTCCAGCCAACACGCCCCCGTGCTCACCTCCCTGACCTGCTGTTTGGCTTCTGTTCGGCAGAATTTTATCAGACACGTGGCCGTGTTCAGTGGACACGGGGCCGTGTCCACCTTCTGTAAGTTCTTGTTACTGGCACCTGAACACGGGGTCGTGCCCACTCAACACGGGGCCGTGTTCAGTGCCCAGTAACACAAATTTTTGCTTTTTAAACACTATTTTACACATCTAATCAACCTAAAAATTTATTTTTGGGACACATTGAGGACAATGTGTAATTTAAGTGTGGGGGGGATGCTAAAACCTTGAATTTTGCAAGTCCTAAATACAAGCCTTACACAAAACTCTATTGGAACCGCTAATCACCCCAAATTTTTTTCAAAAATTTCATTTTTTTTACTTGTCTAGGTTTAACTCGGGAAATCCAAGTTCTGAAAAAGGTTATATTTTTACAAATTTACAACCGATAGCGTAGTGATAAAAAGAACCAACATAAGAAAATTATGAAAAGGCATGACAAACTTATTTAAAATTTGATTATATATACTTGATCACATAAAAACCCATTCCCACAAAAGTGAGTTTTGAGCCTTTATTGAGCACACAATTACATATCATTTGACTAAATGCTCATTTTTCGTTTCTTGTGTGAATAGCCGCTTGGTTCTTACGACTCTAGAACTTGCCATGACAATACATTCCCGGTCCTTATCAACTTAAACCCGAGTAAGTAAATGATGGAGGCATTAGGACTAACCTTTTTCATTTCTACACCATTATTTTTCTTTTTCTTTTACCACCTACCCAAAAATCCCCCTAGTTAGCCCCTTTGAGCCTAAACCTTTTCGTTTCATCACCCAAACAAAAACCCTTTCAACCACTAAAACCCTTTTTCATTTTTACCCTTTATTTTAGTAACAAGTTCGGTTCTTCGTGAAAAAAAAATAAAATAAAAAATAAAAAAATAAAAATAAAAAATAAAAAATTTTTGATGATGATGAAGCAAAAAGAAAATAAACAAACAAAGTAATCAAAAATAACTTTGTTTGAATAAAAGCTTCATCAAAATAAAAAGTTGCAAAAATGCGAAAACCGACACTTGTTACGCTTTTAGCCCTTTTTCTACTAACCACTAACCCAACCACCTACCTTTAACCCTAGCCAACCCTTAACCCACAAAGTCCTCTTGATATCTACAAAGGTATAAAAGTTAAAAAGGAGGAGGATTGATTTCTTGGCAAGCCTGTGGTAGGAATAAGTTCCATGCCGCTCTCGAGTGATTCACTAAAAATACACTTTCGGCCGAGTGTGAGTGATTTCCCCGCGAGGTATGTGAACTTGTATATAAATAGAATTTTAAAAAGGCATGTTATGCCCAAATAAGTAATTTCTTTTATGAATAGTTCTAAATAAATCATTACGAATAGGAGTGTAAATAAATAAAAATAAAACCCAAAAAGATCTTGGAAATCCCGACACTCTATGACAAGCCCAAAACCTTCTTTTCTACCTATTCCATTTGGGAGTGTAAGCCACATATTAAAGAGTTTTGCTTGAGGACAAGCAAAAGTTCAAGTGTGGGGGTATTTGATGTGTGTAAAATGCAACATATAAATTACATCAAATGAGGCATAAAACTAACCCTTTTTTAGTACTAATATTGGAAAAAGAGTGTTTTTGTCTTCCTTTTGTATTTTCAGGATTAAATGAGCTCAAAAACGCAAAAGAAGCAAAAAGACAGCTAAATCCAACATAAATACAAGAAAAGGAACATTAGTGGACTGCCCGAACCCTCAACGGCACCTTCCAAAGCAAAATAGAGAAAACAGAAGGCTGAACACGCCCCGTGCTCAGCCAGCACGGGGCCGTGCCCAAGAAGCAGCAGAAAAGACAAACCTATAGAAGCTTCTATTGCCCACCACGGGCCGTGCTCAGCGGACACGGGGGCGTGTCGAAAGTACAGCAGGCGCATTTATTGTAATTGCGAATTACAATTAATGAGGAGAGAGAGTGTCAGACGGGCACGGGGCCGTGTCCAGCGGACACGGGGCCGTGTCCAGCTCTCTGTTCAGCCTATAAATAGGAGTGCTTGGATTCATTTCATCTCATCCCTTGGCACACCACCTCTCTCACACTTCATCCACCACCCACCACCATCACAACACCATCATCCACCACCATCATCCATTGTCCATCATAGAGTGTGTGAGTCGTCTCGGGATCCAAGATTGATCGTAAGAGTTCTTGACAATCAAGGCCATGTTTGCCTAAGTCTCTTACATCACTTGGTGAAGACAAAGTGTCTAGTATAATACTTTTTATTTCTAATCTTTTGCACTTTTTATTTGGTTTTGTATTAATGACTTTAATAACTAGTTACTTATGTTGAAGGTGATCTTTCCTTATCGTTTGTCCGTGGTGTCTTGGCATTATTTTACTGTCTATATAAAATAAAGGATTTTCACAATTCATATCTCCACGGTCTATATGGAGGTATGTTGGCTACCTGGTAGGGGGTTAAGGGAACGGTTTGGTAAAGGTCTTGCCATTGTTCAGCGTTTAGAGGTCCTGCAATGGACCTGGGTCAAATTTAGTAGGACCTCCTTCAATACTTCACGGTATTGGATGGCGGGGGTCCAAACTCTTTGATCCCCTCATAAGTTAACTACTATTAATACTATAACCCGGCTATTTAGGACTGTATCCCTGCTGACTCAGACTACTTAGCCGAGGGTAACGTCACCGCCAAAAGCGGGGCCTACCACAATACTGCATTAATAACTTAATTCATTATCTTCCAATAATCCACCCCTTTAGGATTGTATCCCTGCTGACTCAAACTACTGGGGTGAGGGTAACGTCACCTTCAAAAGAGGGGCCTACTACAATAACTAAGATAATCTCTTAATTATGTGCAAAAGTGCGGAAATAATCAAAGGTTATACTAGATACGAGTCGGAACCAAGTGATTCATCTTGTCTATCTGTTTTTATTTTTATTTTTATTTTCAGCATTTTAGTTAGTTTTATTTTTCTTAGTTTAAAACATTTTTCTAAACTTTTATTTTGGTTAGACGTTGAGGATAAACCGGTACTAAAAGCTCTTGTGTCCTTGGACGACCTCGGTATCTTACCAACACTATACTACACTCAACGATGGGTGCACTTGCCCATATGTGTGTTTAGTGTTAATTGAAATATCGTGTTTTATAAATTTAAAACTTGGCTAAAATAAGTGTTAAAAAGGGCTTAAAATATACACCTAAAATATACGACACTTCACACGCATCATGAAGATCTTGCACAAGCTGAGGTACTTACTTTTATTGAATGGGAATCTAAACAATCTCTTTAATGTAAGATGAACAGGTTGAATCTCTTTTACAAAACTCGAAAAGTCGGTTGAAACTTTATCAATCACGAGGGTCAAGGGGATATCATAAGATTATATCAGGTTCGGTTATTCAGTGTGTTTGTGGGTCACACGGGCCAGCGTGTTATCGGGTCGCGGGTTAGGATCAAGCAAGGTTCAAGTTTGCATGAAATAAACTAGAGTTTCAAATGATTTTCCATCTTATTATGATGTTGTAGAACTATGATCGATGGGAAATGTTGTTTGTCATGGTTAAGAAAATGAAAAAACATAATATCATAAAAGCTTCCCAAGTGGCCAATTTTCATGTAAGATTTTACCTTTTTCTGTATTTTCCTTAACGATATTGTTTTCTACACTCATTGTAAAAGAAATACATATGTTTTTATTGGTTAAATTAGTTAATCATATTGAAAGTTTAGGAATATTTTGTAGGGTCATTTACAGGCCTAGGGTTTTTGGCATTGTACTTAACAGGAAAAATCAAAGCATTTGACCGCCGTGAGAATTTGGCAAAACTATGCATTGTTTAGCTTTTAATGGCATCTCTTGTAGCTATTTCTCGAGTGGATGACTATTGGCATCATTGGCAAGACGTATTTGCTGGTGGTCTTTTAGGTTTGTTTTCTGCCTGTTTACTTTATGAACTGGTCGATTCATGTCATGTTTTCCTTGAATGGGTCAAGTTAAAGTAATTAGCTAAAAAGAAATAGACAGCTTGAGATTCTTTCGACCCGTATATGTACCACCACTAAGTTTGCTTATATGCTTATAAACCTGAATGTACTTTAAGTAGTTATATACATGTTGGGCTGGCAAAAGTAACCCATATAGCTTATTTTGGGTCATAATAATAACCTCCTGGGTCTTTTTGGGTTTAATATTATCTTTGAAGGGTCAAACTAGGTCAAAATAAAAAGAGGGAAAAGATGGAACAGGCTAACACGGGTCAAGGTAAAAAAGAAACAGGTGAAAATGGGTAGAAGAAAAAATTAGGACTGAACGGGTTGGTCATTTCCAATACTGGTTCTCCTATAACTGTAACTCTGTAAGCGTTTGTTTTTTATATTAATATAATTTGTTGATATGTTTCTGTATGTTAATTCGGATCTAGTGGAAGTAAGAATGGATGTTTTTTATATTATGAATTCATTTTCACTAGCCAGAATCGTCTTCTACATCGTTCTTCTACAATTCGTTCGCTAGCTAATCATTTTTTTAACTAACCTGACCTGACCCGACCTGACCCGAAACCCGTTCCGACCCAAACCTGTTTTGACCCGAACCAAAACAACCCTTTTTTAATTGACCTGTTTTGACCCGAACCCGTTTTGATCCATGACCTGACCCGACCCGACCTAACCCGAACCGTTTGCCAGGTTACATGAATTACAATTTAGAACGGGCCGTTTAAACTTTACCGCCTCCAAACCTGTAAAGTTTGTTGATCTGGTTGACAAACGAAACCAACATGGCTGATTTTTTGATCATTTTTGTTAGCAAGAATAAGATATTGTACATCTTTGATTTAATGATTCATTTCAGTGATCCTTTTTGTCATTTCATTGAGAAAGATTCATTAAATCTTTGTTCTTGTTATACACTCTGTTGGTAGCCTTGTTTGAATATGTTTTTTATATTTAATGGGTCAAGCAGGTAAGGTAAAAAAAATAGATTAAGGCCTGGCAAACGGGTCGGGTTGGGTGGGTTTGTCAAATGTCGTGCAGCTGAAGCCACTGCTGCGTGCGTTGTGCCGCTGCTGCTGCGTGCGCCGTGTAACCGAAGATGCTGTTGTGTGCGCTGTGTAGCCGAAGACGCTGTTGCGTGCGTCGTGAAATTGGGTATTTTTCAGGTATTTTTTTTCGAGTTTCGACTTTTTGGGTGTGTGTGTGTGTGATATGTTCATAACTTACCTCGACAAAATATGTTCAGCGACTTACCCTCAACCCAGCGTTTTTTGGCTGGGTCATTACACCAACATTTTTTTTGGCTGGGTCATTAACTTGCTACAGATTTTTTTGGCAAACACTGGTGTGTGCGTCGTACAATCGGGTATTTTTAGGCACCCGAATCGCTGAAGCCCACACGACACCAAAGGAGACAACGCCATACACTAGACGAGCAGAAGAAGACGCCACCAGCATCGTTCTTATAGGAAGCTGATTTTCGCATAGTTTTTCGAGTTTCCAGGTTTTTTTTTCGAGTTTCGACTTTTTGGGTGTGTGTGTGATATGTTTAGAACTTACCTCGACAAAATATGTTTAGCGACTTACCCTCAACCCAGCGTTTTTTGGCTGGGTCATTACACCAGCATTTTTTTTGGTTGGGTCATTAATTTGCTGCAGATATTTTTTGGCAAACATGATTTATATCAGAATCGACCAACTAATCATGAACTGTTTTATCTAACCGTTAAAAGTCTTGACATTGTGCAGATACTGGATAAACCTGGTCTACATGCAGAGCAATTTCGAAGACATTCAATTTACTTAGTTCTGGTGGTTGTACCTGCAGCAATACCTACATCAAGACTGTCCAGTTTTTTGGCATCTTTTTTTAGAACATTTTTTATGTAAACTTTAAAAATGTTCAACGCTGCATTTATATATCAACTAGTTTTATGTATACTACATGTTCAACTAATTAATATATTGCCTCTTATGTTAGATATCCTTTAACTGTATAAATTCGTTTAAGAAGAATACCCGCAGTGAAGTGCAGGTTACCACCGACTGTCGCTGCTGCGTGCGCCGCGCAGCCGACGCCGCTTCCGCGCGCAACCGACGCCGCTGCCGTGTGCGCCGCGCAGCCGGCGACGCTGCCGCGTATATAGCTATGAGTCACCGTGTTTGATAATATTTTACGAGCATTGATTGTGCTTGACCAAGTTTGACTTAATCAGCCTTAATACCTGAATCGACGAGCACTGGACCTATAGCACCATCAATGACCTCAATCCCTCATTGCCTTGAAAATTGATAACTAAACATCAACTACCATAAATTTACCATGCATAAATTGACTCTAATCGACAACCATTGATCATAAATGATAATCAATTAATATAATGGATCATCAATGACCTTACATGACCTCCATTTATATTATATTTTATTTTTTTCAAAAGGTGTTTTTATATGATAAGTTGAATTAGTCGGGTATTTTTATGCACCCGAATACGACCCGTTTGGTACCCCTTACCCTCACTAACTATAAATGACGATAATTTCTATTTAAATAAAATATATTTCCAGTTTAATTCAATTATAAAATAGTACTGTGTATATCTATTTAGTTTCCTTGTAATTTGATTAAACTTTTAAATTATATTGTACTCCAATACTCAAGATATTAAATAAAAGAATAATAAATGAATATAAAAAATTAAAGAATAATAAATATAAAAAATATTACATGTATAAACAGAATGAACAAAATAACTGATTAAAACTTCTAAAATTTAACTTTTTGGAATAAGCAAAATAACTTATTAAAACTTCAAAAATTCAACTTTTTAATTGGGCTCCCGCTCCTTAAAAGGGAATTAGGCGGCAGTTACTTAGGATTAAAACATTTTGATTTTACCCTCACTCTCAAACTACAATTGCCAGCCCTAAATTCCAGAAGGACGACTTGTTCAATCGCCAGAAGGATTCAATCCGAGGACGACCAGAAGGGTACGATTGGCTCAATCGCAACTTCAAACACCTTCAATATTAGGTCAGTAAATGGTAAAGAATAAATGATTATGTTCAATTGATTAACATGTGTGATTGTGTGTATATGTTCGGTGTTTGAGATGTGTTTGTGTTATTAACGATCCACTAGAAGATCCAATTGATGTTTTTTGCTTTCGTAATTGTATGTACTTCTCTTTCACATATAATTGTATTTCCACTGCTATTTCCACTAGAAGATCCAATTGATCCTTGCAAAATTTGCTTCATCTCTATCGCGATTAGGATTTCATATCACAGATAATTTAAAAGCCAACGGTTGCTTTATTGATCAAAGGCACCTTAACTGTGACAGAAATGTACAAAATAGACTAGTAAATGTTTTAGGCTTTTAGCGCAACCCACATGCACTGAATATTCTCTAGTTCTACCCGAACCCATTTTGACTAATTACCTGACTCACCTGACCCACCTATTTTTCCACCTCTATTTACAATAAGATAAAGATGTATCATGTTACCAGAGGTCTGAATTCAGTATGAATTCGGCTGGTTGAAAAGGACTTCAGCAGAGCTCTGAGTAGAGGAGCATAACAAACAGCGTTTAATAATTTAAACTGCCCCATCATGAGTGTTAATTTTAACTTCACATTTACCATTCACGGCATATCAGCAAGTTTTGTTAATAGGGTTGGGGTAAATATTGATATTTGTATTGCGTCTTTTTTGAATAGATATTATGGGTATGCGCAAGGAGCTACATATCATTTCTATGGACTTCAGTGAGACTGTTGAAGACCATGGTGAAGCCAATGTTGAAGACCATGACACTTATGACAATGTTGAAGACCACGGTAAAATGCAAGGTTGCCAATCAAATTCTCATGAGGGTAATGAGTATATGAAATTAAGAGAACTTACGATTTAGGAGAACAATAAAAGATTAAGAGAACTAGGAATTAAAAACATTATAAAGTCTTCGGCTAGTTTGGAAGAAAGTCAAAAAAATGAAGAAAAAAACAATGAAAAAGGTAATTTCGTTATCAAAACTTTATTTATTTTATTTTATATACACATGTTTTCTAATGAAAATAAATTTGTTATAGCAACACCGTCCAAAGTATATTCCACCAATGTCTTCGAATAGAGTTGCTAATATAATGGAGCTACGTCCAGTCGTTGCTCCAAATGTCTCTCAAAAGCTTCCATTAACTTCAAATTCAACAAAACCAATAGTTACCATGAGTGAAATAATCAAAGGTTATAAAGGAGGAGCAAAGAAAAAGTTGGTTCTTGTTGATGAGGATGATAAGATGTTTCAAGGTATCATTTTGTTGTTTATAAAGTTATTTTCATTAATAGTATCTTTTATATTAACTTACTCTATTATTCTTTAAGAATCGGATACAGAAGTAGATGATGTTGATCAACATGAGTTACAAATGGCAGATCGCGACTATTCTAACGATGAAGACAGTATTCATGAACAATTACAAGGCCCTGAAAAACAAAAGGAAACAAGTTCTAATATAAAAGGTAATAGTATAGGTAGGCGTAAGAGGCTACATATCACTTCTACCATCTCAGCTGAGCGTGTTGACGACAACCATGTTGACGACGACCATGTTGAAGACCACCAAGTTTTTGAAACTCAAGGTCATCAAGTTAGTGAAATACAAGGTAAAAACTACACACAATTTGTAATGATGTTTTAGACAATGATGTAATGTTAATTTCTTATGAAATATATATAATTATGGAATTAGATCAAAGAAGTCTTATCATGTATAACTTTACCATTTAGAGTACATGCGGTGTTAAAAGATTGAGCCGCTCAAAGATGAAGGAGCCTCATGTTAGTGGGACAAAGTCTTTTGCTAGACTTGCTCATGAAATGGTATTATTCTAGCTTTTTTTTTACATTTATTAATTTTTGAATATTTTGGTTTTTGTTTCCCTTACTAATCATCAAACATAAATTATAGGCGACGAAGAATAATGGTATACATCCAACACGAGGAGAAATGTATATAAAAACTCGCACTCGCAAAAATGGAAGCATTGTTGATGATAACGCTACTCAAGTTGTGGTAATGTATTTTTAACATTCTTATATATTATGGGTGTGTTTAATTTTCTTATGATTATCTATTTTGTTATGTGTTTAATTAGGCTTCATTAAAAAAAATTACAGACGACTCTACAATCACACCCGGTGATCCAGATGATTTTAAAAACGATGACTACTCAAAAGCTAAAGGCCCGGAGAAAAGAGGATACATTCGATTAGTTGGAAGGATGCCAACCGCAAAAAGTAATGGTGCTTCTTCGACATATGCACAAACTAATGATCAGCTAAAGAGTGTTATCCAAACTAATGAGCAGCTAAAGAGTGTTGTCAATGCTATGGCTATCATCTTCCAAGAACATATCCCCAATGCAAATTTGTCTTTGGTTCTTAGCAATATAAACATGCAGGTAATTACATACATTACCATTATTTGTTCTTTTACAATTACATATTTATGTACTAGCATTTTTTTGGTTTATATGTTTTAGGTCCCCGGTATTAGTTCTTTGGTCCATAACAATTCTTTACCGGTTAACGAAATATCATCTTCAAGAAGTCAATATGATAATGGTAATCACTTTTAACTAGTTACTTTTTTTAGCTATTTCGCAATATTAAATGGATATGATTATGTTGTTGTAATCTTGGTATGAAATTTATTAGCCAAAACTTCCCATTTTACAGGGCAAGAACGTCGTTTGGACAATTGATCTTGAAGTTTTGTTGACATTGCAATTAAGGTAATATGTTGGTTTTTTGTCTAACTATTAGGTATTCGAGTCAATTATAAATGGCTGTATATTATATGTTTATTTTTTGTCTAATTGTTAGGTGTTCAGACCATTTTTATACATGTTTTTCTTTTGAATCAAGAACAATGAGTTTAAAGAACTTTTAGAATTTTTTGAATCAATACTAATACTTGTTTATATGGTTGATGATCGCAGGGTAGATATCATGAGAAGCTTTGGAGCTAAGTTTTATGATACTGGAATTTTCACCCAAAAGAACGTTTAGACTCCTTGTTTAAATATTTACAATTTGGAATATGTTAATTGTTCATGATGTTTTCCTAACATTTGAAATATGTTTTGGATCGAACTTATTATTGAAGTTATGATATTATGAATTCTACATGTACAATTTTATCTTTTATTTTATATTGTAAATAATGTAATTTTTATGGCAAAATTATGTGCCACTAAAAATTGTACAAATATTTAACTCGAAACAGTTTTTACCAACACATTATTTGTGCCATAAAAGGTTTTTTATATCGTGGCAAAAAAAAAGTGGCACTAAAACTAGTATAGATACGTGATTATAATTACTTTTTAAAGGCACAAAAATTGTGCCACAAAAGTCTTTTTTATTTTGTGGCAAAAATTTAAGTGCCACTAAAAGTCCAAAAACTTTGTGCGGCATATCCAAAAAGTGCCACTAAAAGGCTTTAGCGTCAGCGCTTCTAGCGTCACTTTTTTTGTGTGCCGCCCATTCCTACAACGGTCTTTAATGGCACTATTTTGTTTTTCTATGGCACTTTTTGTATGTCACTAAATGGCTATTTTTTGTAGTGGTAGAGGCCTCTACGCAGCGTATGTAAGGGGCAGCTACACGACCAGACAGTCAAACCTGGTACCATGTCAAATCAGTCTTACATACGCTGCGTATTGATCAATACGCAACGTATAGGGTTAGCCCTATACGCTGCGTATGGATCAATACGCAGCGTTTGTAAGACTGATTTGACACTGATGCGATGTTGTCAGGCACGTGAATAAAGTAATACGGGGATTAGAGAGCTATACGCTGCCTATTTCAGTAAATTTGAAAGTCTCTTTAGTAGTGCTTTCTTTTCATCTTCCATTCGCACTTATTTAGCACTGCTTTCTTTTCATTTCCATTCGCATTTCATTTGTTCTTCTGTTTTTCATATTCTTCTTCAGTAAACAGTTTACACCCCAAACCAAAATCGTTTGTTCTGTTTTTTGCTCAATCTTGTTAAAATGTCATCATTTTGGACCAATAATTATTTCGGTAATCGCTATTCTAACGACACAAGGGGAGCAAATGATGCCAATGAGGAGGAGGAGGTTGTGTCTGGAGTCCCTATTGATCAAAAAACACAGTTGCCAGACTTGAACAAGACTCCCACTCCACCTGTTGATGAACCAAATTACCCAGCGCATCAAGTGTATCCGGATTACGGATACGGGTATGAATCTCCGTACGTGCAACAAAGTGGATACGGTGCTGAGAATGCACCTGTTGATGAACCATATTACCCGACGCAGCAATCGTATCCGGGTTACGGGGTATACGAGGGTGAAGGTGGATACGGATGTTACAGTGGATACGGGGGTGAAGGTGGATACGAGGGTGAAGGTGGATACAGTGGATACGGGGGTGAAGGTGGATACAGTGGATATGATAGATATGGGGGTGAAGGTGGTTACAGTGGATACGAGGGCGAAGGTGGATACAGTGGATACGATAGATCTGGGGGTGAAGGTGGATACGGTGGATACGGAGGCTACGGTGGATAAGAAGAACATGGTGGATATGGTTATGAGCCCCGTAACACATCACTTTATGAACCATCTACCCCGGGCAATCCGTTTCAAATAAATGAGGTATCACATTAAAATAATTATTATTATTATTGTTGTTGTTAAAAATATTATAATATTATTATTGTTAAAAATATTATAATTATAATTATTATTATTATTATTATTATTATTATTGTTAAAATACTATAATTATAATTGTTATTAATATTATTATTATTATTATTATTGTTAAAAATATTATAATATTATTATTGTTAAAAATATTATAATTATAATTATTATTATTATTGTTATTATTGTTGAAATACTATAATTATAATTGTTATTAATATTATTATTATTATTATTGTTATTATTATTATTATTATTATTATTATTATTATTATTGTTGTTGTTAAAAACTATATTTGATTTAATATATTAAATTCCTAATGTGTATATAAATTTAATATAACTTAGAATAGGTGTTAACCTATACGCTGCGTAAAGGTCAATACGCAGCGTATAGGTTCATATTCTAACTAATGTATATAAGGAATTAAGTTTCATATTCTAACAGCTCCTAGTAGGAGGATAAACTGGTTAAGGCGTTGCGGTTCTAAACGAGAGGTCACGAGTTCGATCCTTGCAAGGGCCGGTTCTTTAAAGAAGACCCCCTTTTTACCCATTTTTGATATATTTACACTTTGGTCCCTGAAGTTTCAGTTTTTACAAAAATGATCCCTGAACTTTCGAAAATTGACACAAATGGTCCCTGAAGTTTCGTAAATTGACAAAAATGGTCCCTGATGTTTCGAAAAATTACAAAAACGGTCCCTAAAGTTTCAAAAATTGACTAAAATGGTCCCTGAAGTTTCGAAAATTGACAAAAATGGTCCCTGTACTGTTCAGTTAAGTATGCTAACTGAGTTAGTGTTTAAAGAAGAAATCTTTATATGAAAGTTAACCTGGCTAAACCATTCAGTTAAAATAGTTTCAATAATGACCATATTAGTCCCTGAAGTATGAGTTTCATAAAATGACCAAATGGTCCCTAAACTTTTATTTCAAAAATATATATTTATTTCTTTTATAAAATAAGTTTGAAAAATTACAAAAAGAACCCTAAACTTGTAGTTTGAAATAATTGCATTTTAACCCTTGTATTTATTATTATTATTGTTAAAAATATTATAATTATAATTATAATTATTATTATTATTATTAACGTAACTTTTTTTTAGCGTTTCATGTCTCTAACTGATTTGAAGAATTGGGTACAAGAAACGGGAAAGGAGTATGGTTACGTAATTGTTACCCGCCGATCGAAAAATATTGGCGGTACTACTGGGATGGTATGGCTTGTGTGCGACCGTAGTGGTGAGCACCGTAGTAAAGCAACAGTTAGGAAAGCTGGTAGCAAAAAAATTGGCTGCCCATTTTCATTATTCGCCATCCGGGACGTAAAGAATGACACGTGGGAGTTAAAAGTGGAAGACGCGAACCATAACCACAAACCTACGACGAGTCTGTTGGGCCACGCTTTTGTGCAAAGATTTACTGAAGCCGAATACAAGCTAGTGGAGCAGCTAACTGCTCAAAACATGGAGCCACGTATCATATTTCAAACCCTAAGAAAGCAGTTCCCCGACAGCCTGCATGTTCAGAAAGACGTGCAAAATGCCGTACAAAAAATTAGAGCGACAATAGTGGACGGAAAGACTCCTATGCAGGCACTGGAAAGCCTGCTGCATGACAACCGATTCATTTACGAAACCCGACAGGAACCCAAAACATATGTCGTAATAGAGATTTTCTTTGTTCATCCTTATTCAATCACTATGTGGCGTGCATTCCCGCACGTGATGTTGATCGACGCGACCTACAAAACAAACCTCTACAACATGCCATTTGTCCAGGTTGTGGGTATGACGTCGACTGGGAAGTCTTTTTGTATCGCACATGCCGTTATTTGTAAAGAACGAAGGGGTAACTACGTGTGGGTGCTTGAGCGGATCAAGTCAATATTGCATGAATGTATGATGCCGCGTGTGATAGTCACGGATAGGGAGCTTGCCCTAATTAACGTGTGTTCTAAAGTATTCCCGAGGGCAAAAAGGCTTCTATGCCACTTTCACATCCAACAAAATATAGCTAGAAAGTGCAAGGAAGGGTTCGATAAAGAATATTGGGGGAAATTTATGTCGTACTGGCGGAGATTGTGCGAATCTTCTTCAGAGCCCATGTACAAGTACAATTTGGAGAAAATGTATAACCGACTCGTGGTTGCCAACCGAGAAAGTAAGTGTTCCTTCAACAAACGACTCACCCAATCTACTATATTTTACACACGCTTTTACATTTCATTATTTTATTTTTGCAGGTGTCTATGATTACGTCTACGAAAACTGGCTCAAAGACTATAAAGAAATGTTCGTTTATGCGTGGACCGATAAGTGTCGCAACTTTGGTCAGCGCACCACCAACAGAGTTGAGAGTCAGCACGCAAATTTAAAAAGATACATTACGCGCGGGAGTTCATTGGAGCGAATAGCAAGATGCGTCATTGATATAGTTGAAACTCAGTACGATGAAATATAAAAAAGTTTCACTGAGAGCATCGAAAAAACGATGAACCACCACAGACACCGACTGTTGGACAACCTACGTGGAAAGGTTTCCCATGAAGCACTTGATTTGCTGGCAAAAGAGCTACTGAGGAAGATGGAGGTGTTGCGAAAACTTAACGCATCATGTGGTTGCCATATGTGGCTTAGCTGTGGATTGCCGTGTGCTTGTAGGCTGGAAAACTACAAATGTACAGGTAAAAAATATTAAAACCACAAACCTTTTGTTATCTTGTACGATTTAGCTGTTTCTCACACCGTATTAACTTAACTGTACAGGGCGTATGATACAACTCGACGACATAGATGTATTCTGGCGTAAGCTTGACTTGCGCCCATGTAAACTGGTAGACAAGGAAGTCGATGTTGTAGTAGAGCTAAATAATGTGCGGCAACATTTAGAGGCGTAGTCCCCCGTTCAGCAAAAGAGTTTGCTTTCAAAGATAAAAGCGGTCTTCACCTCGAAATCGTCAACCAAGAAACCACCGATCGTCCAGCAAAATACTCGCGGTCGGCCTACATCAAAGAAAGTACAAGAAAGGTTTGATGAAGCTGCGAGGTTAGACGAAGCTGCGAGACACAACTCCTATGGCGAGGGCAGCAACGTATATACCGCTTCCCCCAAACATAGGTACGATTTACCCCGACACAACTCATACGTACCGTCAGAGGGCTCTCGTGGAACTGGTTCGGTTGTAAAGTCTGAAAAACCTAAAATGCGACGAAACAGTTCAACGAGTTCTAAAAAGAAGGAGACGCGGGATTATCAAGGTTTTCCATTAATGAAGGGGGACGAGCACTTGTTAAGCATTAAGATGTTTAAGAATCAAATTCCATCAGAGTTTCACTCTTACATATCGCGTATACAAGATGTGACCCCAGACGGTCATTGTGGGTACAGGTCTGTGGCTGTCGGGTTAGGTTTTACGGAACACGCATGGCACCGTATTCGAAGTGATTTACTACTGGAGATTGACCATAACGAGCCGCGTTGGAAGCATGTATTCGAAACATATAACGAAGGAGACTTTAAACGAATACGTAACAACATCGAATGGCATTTAGTGAAAGGGTGCGGTCCAAGTCACTGGATGGAAATGCCCCAGGTAGGGCTTCTCGTAGCGCAAAGGTGTAATATTGTCCTCCACGTGCTAAGCATCGAATGGAGCACTACCATCTTCCCATTAACGGATGCCCCACTAGATCCACAACCTCAAGCGATAATGCTCGTACATGTTGACGAGGGACACTTCATACATGCTAAGTTGGAAGGAGACTACCCCATGCCTTTAGCGACCCCGTTGTGGTCGACACATCGATCAATAGCTGCGGAACGGTGGGAAGAAATGTATAGACCGCGGTTACAGCACTACTACGAGTTAATCAATCCTAAATCAGACTCAGACAAAGACAGAGAACCGAGTATAAATGTTATCGAAGATTAACCGGAAACTTGTATTTTTGTAAATTGTAGAAATTTTTTAATTTATAAAGTTTGTATCATTTTTAATTTTTATAATTCATAATTTTTGTATTATTTTTAGCTTTTCTAAATTATATTTGTATTATTTATCAAATAATATTGTTTTCAATAAATATAAACAAAGGAAAACACAAAAAAAATAAAAAAAAATGGAACTCTGTATACGCCGCGTAGGGATCCCTACGCATCGTATGAGAAGCAAATGACAAAAAAGCCCCTGTTTTTGGCTTCCTTTAGCCTCAGACAAGGGTAAAAAGGTAAAATGACAAAGAAAATACGAAGCGTATTGATCCATACGCAGCGTATGTCAAAGGCGGACAATTTTCCCCCCAAATCAAAGTTTCAAAATATAAATATGTTAAATTAGTTTTTGGCCCTTCTTTTAGGGCTATACGGGGCTGCCTATAAGGGCAAAAGGTTATTTTCAGACCTTTATATACGCTGCGTATGGATCTCTACGACGCGTATATAAAGGTCCTGAGAATGACCTTTTTACCCTTCTATCCATGCTTCGTATAGGCTCAAAAGTAGGGTATAAAGGTCATTCTCCTGACCTTAATATACGATTCGTAGAGAGCCATACGTATCGTATATAAAGGTCGGTAAATGACCTTTTTGCCCTTGTTATAAGCCTCATATAGCCCTAGAAAAAGGGCAAAATGGTAATTTCAATAGTCAAACGCCTTTTTGACTTTTGTATACGCTTCGTAGGGACCTCTACGATGCGTATAGGTTCTGATTTAAATCAGGAAAACCCCTACGCAGCTCTGTTCTTCCCCAAATTGCAAACACACACAATACAGAGACATACGAAGGCGACTACGTATTTACGACCGTATACACGCGAATTCGAAGTATAAATGAGGTATATACTCAACCTATTTATCTAATTTTGATTTTTTTTAGTATTTTATCCGTAAATCAGGGGTGTATCTTAGGTAAATTAGGGTTTATAGTGAATTAGGGGTGTTTGTTTGATTTGTTTGATTATTGTGTCTAGTTGCTTTAAATGTCTAGGGTTTACAGTGAATTAGGGGTTTATAGTGAATTAGGGTTTACAGTGAATTAGGGGTCATTTGATTGTTTGTTTGATTGTTGTGTCTAGTTGCTTTACATGTCTAGGAATCTGGTGCTCATTGCTCTCATTGTTTAAAACACCAAATAGTGGTGAACCAAACAGTAGTTTGTTCTTGTTGTTGTTCTTGATATCATGCAAGATACGGGTGTCTTTTAACTCTTTGTTAGTTGTTTCGGTTGCTGCTTTGATTGACACCATGTTGGTTATGGCCTGAACAATTTGGTTATGGAACTCGAGAAACTGATCGAAACAGTCTGTTGGGTCATCAGGGTTAGCAGACTTGGTCAACGTTGATAAAGTCTTGCAACACATGTAAAAATTTGATGTTAGAGAAAGCAAGATAGACGGGTCGGGTTGGTTGCTGACCTGTCAACACTTTTTTGTCCACTTTTTTTTAGTTTTGTAAGTAAATAATGCGCCAAACAAGATTATAAAAGTTATTTTGTGAAACAATAATCTTATTTAAAGTGAAATGGATTTAAGCATTTGATAGCACTCTGGCCGTATTTTGACCCATATAGTCTGTTTGACACGTCTGCATTTTAGGCTTTTCGCTGCCGTTTGCGGCTGCGTTTGCAGCCGTTTAAACGCCTTTTTAAACAGAAAATATTTTTTTTTAAACTTAAATTGTTTTTTTAACAAAAAAATGGAGGAAATGGATATAGAAGAAACTAATCCGGAGCAGGCGCAGCAGAAGCGGCGGGCACGTCCACCGCCAGATCCTCTCGAGAATCACCCATATTTGGAGTTTCCTCCGGAGTCCGACGCTGCTCTCCGTTGCGAGAAGCTTCGGAAGATGCATATCGGTGAACATTTTGCGGTTTCTTGGAAAACCCTCCGGAAGCTCGATGTTGAAGATTGGGCGCGGGGGTTTGTTCCCCTTGATTCACCGTGGGTTCGGCTGTTTGAGCTATCCTTTACGCCGAGATACAGGGAGATACTAATCGAGTTTCTGTCGTCGTTTGAGTTTCATCCTCGTCGGCCAAATGAGGTTGTGGACCCCGCGCAGCCCCCTCCCCCGCCCGAGGTTTTGTTTCGCATGGCTGGCCAGGCGCGTTCTATGTCACTGGCACAGTTTGCGGTGCATAGCGGTTTGTATACGGAGGCTGAGATCGCTACGGATCTTTATACGACGGTACATTTAAAACAAATTTTGTATTGTTATTATTATTATTTTAATATATAACATTTAAGATTTAATATTAATTTAACGTTTAATAAACATTCGTGTAAACAGGGGTTGGTATTGGTTGATAAACCCACGCTTTTAGGGTTTTGGGCTCTGATCTCGGACAACGATCAGTGGGACCACCGACAATCCAAGGGGAGGGTTACGACGATTAAGGATCCGCTCTTCAGGTACGTTAGTTATTATTATTTTAATAATAGTTATTATTATTTAAATAGAAAATATATTTTTTAAACCTAAATTGTTTTTTTTTTCTAAACAGAAACCTGTTTATTTTAAACAGATTTTTTTAAACAGATTTTTTTTAAACATAAATTTTTTTAAACATAAAACTGTTTATTTTAAACAGACGCGTACGGGCCTAACGAGCGTCAAAACTAAGTTCGTCGTTAAAATATATATATTTTTTTATTATTTAGTCGAAGTCGAACCGTAAGGCGCGTAAGTCTCTAACGAGCGTCGAAACTAAGTTCGTCGTTTTATATTTTAACGACGAACTTAGTTTCGACGCTCGTTAGAGACCTACGCGCCTTACGGTTCGACTTCGACTAAATAATAAAAAAATATATATATTTTAACGACGAACCTAGTTTTGACGCTCGTAAGGCGCGTACGGGCCAAACGAGCGTCGAAACTAAGTTCGTCGTTAAAAAATATTTTTTTTATTATTTAGTTGAAGTCGAACCGTAAGGCGCGTAGGTCCCTAACGAGCGTCGACAGAAAACTGTTTTTTTTTAAATAGAAAATAATTTTTTTAAACTTAAATTGTTTTTTTTTTTAAACAGAAAACTGCTTTTTTAAACAGAATTTTTTTAAACAAATTTTTTTTTTTAAACAGAATTTTTTTTAATTATTTAGTCGAAGTCGAACCGTAAGGCGCGTAGGTCCCTAACGAGCGTCGAAATAAGATCGTCGTTAAAATGTCGTTAAAATATATTTTAACGACGATCTTATTTCGACGCTCGTTAGGGACCTACGCGCCTTACGCTCGTTAGGGACCTACGCGCCTGAATGTGCAGCGATTTCGTCGTAAAGGGCGTTTAAACGGCTCCAAACGCAGCCCCAAACGGCAGCGAACGCTGCCGTTTGGGGCTGTGTTTGCAGCCGTTTAAACGCCCTTTACGGCTGCAAACGGCTGGGATTTCGCTGCCTTTTGCGACTGCGTTTGCAGCCGTAAACGGGCATTTAAACGGCTTCAAACGCAGCCACAAACGGCTGCCAAATCGCTGCCGTTTGGGGCTGCGTTTGCAGCCGTTTAAACGCCGGTTTACGGCTGCAAATGCAGCCCCAAACGGCTGCGAAATAGGGGCGTTTCTCATGTATATTTTTTTTTATTATTTAGTCGAAGTCGAACCGTAAGTCGCATAGGTCCCTAACGAGCGTCGAAATAATTTCGTCGTTAAAATATAAAACGACGAACTTAGTTTCGACGCTCGTTAGAGACCTACGCGCCTTACGGTTCGACTTCGACTTAATAATAAAAAAATATATATATTTTAACGACGAACTTAGTTTCGACGCTCGTTAGGACCGTACGCGCCTTACGAGCGTCGAAACTAAGATCGTCGTTAAATTATATTTTTTTTATTTAGTCGAAGTCGAACCGTAAGGCGCGTAGGTCTCTAACGAGCGTCGAAACTAAGTTCGTCGTTTTATATTTTAACGACGAACTTATTTCGACGCTCGTTAGGGACCTACGCGACTTACGGTTCGACATGGACTAAATAATAAAAAAATATTATTTAGTCGACGTCGTCCGAAAGACGCGTACGGGCCTAACGAGCGTCGAAACTAAGTTCGTAGTTAAAATATATATTTTTTTATTATTTAGTCGAAGTCGAACCGTAAGGCGCGTAGGTCTCTAACGAGCGTCGAAACTAAGTTAATCGTTTTATATTTTAATGACGAACTTAGTTTCGACGCTCGTTAGAGACCTACGCGCCTTACGGTTCGACTTCGACTAAATAATAAAAATATATATATATTTTAACGACGAACTTAGTTTTGACGCTCGTAAGGCGCGTACGGGCCTAACGAGCGTCGAAACTAAGTTCGTCGTTAATTTTTTTTTTTATTATTTAGTTGATGTCGAACCGTAAGGGGCGTAGGTCCCTAACGAGCGTCGACAGAAAACTGTTTTTTTTTAAATAGAAAATAATTTTTTTTAAACTTAAATTGTTTTTTTTTAAACAGAAAACTGCTTTTTTAAACAGAATTTTTTTTAAACAGATTTATTTTTTTAAACATAATTTTTTTAATTATTTAGTCGAAGTCGAACCGTAAGGCGCGTAGGTCCCTAACGAGCGTCGAAACTAAGATCATTGTTAAAATATAAAACTTAGATCTTAGTTTCGACGCTCGTTAGGGACCTACGCGCCTTACGGTTCGACTTCGACTAAATAATAAAAAATATATATTTTAACGACGAACTTAGTTTCGACGCTCGTTAGGCCCGTACGCGCCTTACGGACGACGTCGACTAAATAAAAAAAATATTATTTAGTCGACGTCGTCCGTAAGGCGCGTACGGGCCTAACGAGCGTCGAAACTAAGTTCGTCCTTAAAATATATATTTTTTTATTATTTAGTCGAAGTCGAACCGTAAGGCGCGTAGGTCTCTAACGAGCGTCGAAACTAAGTTCGTCGTTTTATATTTTAACGACGAACTTATTTTGACGCTCGTTAGAGACCTACGCGCCTTACGGTTCGACATGGACTAAATAATAAAAAAAATATAATTTAAACAGAAAACTGTTTTTTTTAAACAGAATTTTTTTTAAACAGAATTTTTTTTAAAAGAATTTTTTTTTTAATTTTTAGTCGAAGTCGAACCATAAGGCGCGTAGGTCCCTAACGAGCGTCGAAAAAAGATCGTCGTTTAAATGCCCTTTACGGCTGCGATTTCGCTGCCATTTGCGGCTGCGTTTGCAGCCGTAAACGGGCGTTTAAACGGCTGCAAACGCAGCCACAAACGGCTGCCAAATCGCTGCCGTTTGGGGCTGCTTTTGCAGATGTTTAAACGCCGGTTTACGGCTGCGAAATAGGGGCGTTTCTCAAGTATATTTTTTTTATTATTTAGTCGAAGTCGTCTGATTATTATTTACTGACTGGTTTCCATTTATGCAGGTATTTGCACAAAATGATTTCCACTTCGATCACTGCTCGAAACAAAAGCCGGGAGTGGTGTACGAGTGGTGACTTGTTTTTCTTATATTGCCTCTTATACAAGAGGCCGTGCGCTCTCGCCTACGGGTTGGCGCAGTACTTCGCCTCCGCGCATCATCGACAGGAGCGCGAAATGCTATTCGGCGGCGCCTACGTGACCAAGATAGCCCTTGCGTTGGGCTATAATCCGGAGAATGACGGCGGCCGTGTAGGCCCGGCGACACAGCCGAAGCGGATGGGGATGAACACAGTAAACGGAATGCAAATTACCAAAGACTTCCCATGCGGGAAGCGGTTAAAGAAACTGGACGGCACGCAATACGTGCTTACACAGCTGCCGGAACAGTTCCCTCCGGTATATCCCCCGCACGATCCGGTGCGGCCGGAGCCGCGTGAGCCGGCCGTCGTCATTCCGCAGCCACCACCGCCGCGTGGACCACCAGGGGCGCCTCAGTTCCCACGCCATGTTTGGCCCGGTCCTGACCCATCACATCAGCGGCAACTTCGGTTAGCTGAAAGGACCAACTATCTGATGGAGTGGGTGGTTGCGGCGCTGCAGCAGCAGCGACAACATGACGGTTTACCTCCACTACCCTTCATTACGGATGTGGAATGGGATCAGCATCAGCAGGAGCAGCACCAGGAGCAGCAGCAATAGTATTTTATCATTTTATCATTTTGTTATGTATGCACAAACTTTTCTTGTATATATCAAACTCTTGTATATTCTGAAAGGTTATATATATACTATGGTGTACATATAAAATTCTGGCAGGTTATATAAAATTCTGGCAGGTTATATAAAATTCTGGAAGTTTAACATGTTCTGTTTTAAATAAAAATTGAGGAAGGTTATTTACGCTGCGTATTGACCTATACGCAGCGTATATAAACCTGGCATACGCTGCGTATAGGTCAATACGCAGCGTATAACCTAACTAGTGTATATAAGGAATTAAGTTTCATATTCTAACAGCTCCTAGTAGGAGGATAAACTGGTTAAGGCGTTGCGGTTCTAAACGATAGGTCACGAGTTCGATCCTTGCAAGGGCCGGTTCTTTAAAGAAGACCCCCTTTTTACAGATTTTTGAAACACTTACACTTTGGTCCCTGAAGTTTCAATTTTTACAAAAATGGTCCCTGAAGTTTTGAAAATTGACACAAATGGTCCCTGAAGTTTCGTAAATTTACAAAAATGGCCCCTGATGTTTCGAAAATTTACAAAAACGGTCTTTGAAGTTTCGAAAATTGACAAAAATGGTCCCTGTACTGTTCAGTTAAGTATGCTAACTGAGTTAGTGTTTAAAGAAGAAATCTTTATATGAAAGTTAACCTGGCTAAACCATTCAGTTAAAATAGTTTCAATAATGACCATATTAGTCCCTGAAGTATGAGTTTCATAAAATGACCAAATAGGTCAATACGCAGCGTATATTTTTTGATCGGCGGGTAACAATTACGTAACCATACTTCTTTCCCGTTTCTTGTACCCAATTCTTCAAATCAGTTAAAGACATGAAACGCTAAAAAAAGTTACGTTAATAATAATAATAATAATAATTATAAGTATATAAACCTGGAAAAAATTTGACACTTCAAACCTACCAAAATGACCCCAAATTTGCAGCTGTTTTATATACGCTGCGTATTGACCTATACGCAACGTATATAAACCTGGCAAAAATTTGACACATCAAACCTACCAAAATGACCCCAAATTTGCAGCTTTTTTATATACGCTGCGTATTGACCAATACGCAGCGTATAGACACCTTGTTTTCTGTGCAATGATTGGTTATCAGACACTGAGATCTATGGTTTATCTACGCTGCGTATTGGTCAATACGCAGCGTATAGGCCTATACGCTGCGTATTGACCAATACGCAGCGTAGATAAACCCTAATTTTGCTAGGGTTTGGTGTGCCAATAGGCACACTCTTTGGAAAACGATCATGAAAGCAACAAGTTTTTTCAGGTTTTCTAGATGCTAAAAAAAATTCTTGCACAAAACCTAAAAAGGAGCATGCGTTTCAAAACTCTAGTTTAGTCTGAAATTAGTAAACATTTCTTGCTGGATTTGGGTTTTCTTGGACTTTTGGGTGTGTCTTTGGGCTCAGCAGGCTTTGTTTTTTTTTTTGTCAGTTTTGGGCTTTGTCATGGAGCCCATTTAGTTCTCTTGTATTCTTCCCTGTAGCCTGTGGAGGTGCCAAAATCTGGGTTTTGGCCCAAATAAGTTCAGGTTGATTCAGATACTGGTTTGGTCAACAAAAGTCAAAACAAGGTTATGGCCGACCGGGTTAGTTTGGAACTGGTTTTTTGAGGAGGAAATGATCGGGTTTAACCGGGTTGAAATTGAGTTTTAATTTGCTTGGGTCGGGTTCAACCTTGTTCAAAACGGTTTCAAAGTGTATGGTCCACCCGATTTTAGCTCTACATGTCGAGTGGGAATCATATATCAATCTTGTTTTCTCTGCACCTCTACTTGCCTGATTTGACGTTTATAGAGCAATTATTCACTTCTAAAAACATAAGAATGTGTATATTTAAGGGATACAAGTTCTCTTATAAACTACAAATGAAATTATATCCAAAACAATGTAGAATTCATGATATTGGTACATTTTAATCCAAACTCGTGCGTTAATCAATAATCGATTTATAAATGTAAAAAATTTTAACTTGAATGTTTTATCTTCACATAAAAGCACGTGAGAATCCCACTATTTTACAACACTTCAGTATCAACAAGTATGAAGTAATATGGCTTTTATGGGCAAACACCTTTACTATCCAAAGTCATCCCACACAGTCGAATATGCTCCTCATGAAGTTAATTTGCACGATTAGCATCCATAAAGTATGTTGACCACGACTCATATAGCAATTACCATTTTTAGGTTGGTTCATGTTGGGTTATCATTTCGTTAGGACATCAATGCTACATATACATAACATTACAGAAGGATTACGGACCACCTGTCTGTCAGTGAACGAGCTACAACGTTCTACTTTCGAGAATCTAATAACTAACTTTTAATGAATCACCAACTGATTAGTTGTCGCTAAATGTTCCCACGTCATCTCGTCGGAAATCCCTGGGTGATTCTTCTTTTTGTAGTTCATATCTTTAAGTGGTACAACCTTTGCATTTTATTTTAATATTCTAAACGACATTATAGTCATTTTTTTATAAATTATTTATAGAGCTAATGTCTATCCATTTGTGGGATCAAAGGGCCGGCTCTTTGGCTAGCCAACCCATACTGTCGTTCGAGGTTCAAAGGGTTCGAAATGTTTTTATAAGCTTTTATATATACTAGTGGGGAACCCGCGCGTTGCAGCGGGGTTGTCAATACGGGACGAGAACATAATTCAAACCTTAAAGCGATTAAAAAAAATCGTATACAAGTGTGTATATAAATAAAAGCACCCGCGCTTCGCTGCGGGGTAACACTCACCCACAGTGAGTGTGTCATACAATTGCACATTCTTAATAAATACACTATTTACGAATGCTTCGATCAAACTACCAAGCTTCGGATTGGCGATTTGAACGCATCGAGTAAGCTTACCGAGTTCTTCACGAGGCGTTTGTGTCATCACGTTGAGAAGACAGCCGCACGTCCGCTCATCCGGAGTTATACCAAGTGCGATGATTCGGTCAAACGTTGTCACCACATCGTCTGTCCGGTCGGCTTTCCCGTAGCATTGTATTAGCGAGATTAAAACGTATATATCGTTGTGAACGTTACCGTAAATTCCCACTCGTCCCGTAAATTTTTATAATCGTTGTGAACGTTACCGCATCAAGTCGCCACTTCTCGGTCCTCGAACGATCATACAACCTCAACGTCATATCCATATTCCCAACGCGTCCGTAACAATCAATCATCACCGCGTAAGTAACATCATCCGGCTCAACCCCAAACGCCGCCATTTTCTCAAACCACTCCACAGCCTTCCCGGGCAACGAGCGCAACCTCGAACACCTAATAATCGTCGAAAACGTAACGTTATCTGGCGCAACACCTCTCTCAACCATTTCAGCAAACACCTTCTCTGCATGATCCAAATCTTTACTCTTCCTAAACACCTTCATAGTCACATTGTAAAGCACAACCTCCCTACTCAACTCACACCTATCCTGAAAATACTTTAACACAATCTGAGCCACTCGAGCATTCGACAACTTATTAATAACAATAACACCATCTTGCTCCACTAACTCACCCCCTAACTTACTATCTAACACCCTAAAAACATCCTCTTCAACTGGCAAACAAGAATTTAAACCTTCTGCTACTTGAACAAGAGTGACTTCTTAACCTGTAGTTGAACAGAGAAAAGAAAATTACCCCTAATGCCTACATAATGCAACAACATTAAATGTGCACCTGGTTATTCTTAACATCAACATATATAACGTTTCCCGACTTAGATTGTACTTCGGCAGTTTTGCTCTTCACACCAACCTTGTCAACATTATTATAATAGGTCAAAAGAGCCGTAAAACTTATTACGCAAAAAACCCTAAATTAAAAACTTACTATAAAAGGAACAGGTGCATCCAAGAAATCTAGCATGTCATTTGGCAAGACCTGAAGCAAATAAATTAAGACAACATTTGAGCTCGGAGGATACAAATACATTATAGAAGATGTGCCTTAAAAAACGTTAAAGCTCGGCTCGTTCGATCTTTTAACCGAGCCGATAAATAGAAGATGTGCCTTAAAATGCTTTTCAATCATTACAACTGAAGAAATGAAAACACTGAACACTATCCAAAGATTTGTCTCACCATTCAGTTTCAGTCCGTCTCTTGATCAACTCCTTCACAACCTATCAAACGAAAACACTGATCACTCTCCACAAATATGTATATATCAATATATGAATAACATAAACACATATGAATATATTATGATAAGAGTGTCAAAGAGAGTATTTTAACAGGAATTATTGGAGATTACAGCTCCAAAATTTAACATGAACAGCCCAATAATAATAATAATATTAAAACTCCTGTAAAAACGGATGAAACTTCATCACTGGCCTCAATATATAGAAATTAGAAGGCACACCCTATGTTTCAGCTGAAGAGCAACAATTTAAAGTTTAAACATTTAAAATCATTTGGACTCATTTCAAGTTCAAAATTGAGGTCAAATAGTGTTCTGAACGATCTCAAAACTTGATGCCAAATAGTGTTCTAACTTGATCACCAGATTAAATTTGCAAACTGCTAGGTCACGCTTCCCTTTGAAAATCACAAAATCTAATATAATCACCTACAAATCTACGATTCGCATAAACATAGAAATAGATGTCAGATAGTGTTCCAAACAACCTCACAATTGATTTCAAATAGTGTTCTAAACTGGTCACCAGATTAAATTTTTTTAAAAAATGCTAGTTCACACTTTCCCTATAAAAATAAAAAATCTAATCTAATCTAATCACCTACAAATCTACAACTTGCATAAACATAGAAACTGATGTCATACAATCACCTGGCGGTGCCTGAATAAAACCACACACGATAAACCGAAAGTATATATTATAAATTTGACCTATTTACTTAAAATAGGTCCATTCAACTTATGTTTTCTTTTCCTTTTTACGTTAAAGGATCAAACGGGTAATACAAAAAGAAAATGAGTCAAACGGGTTGAAAGTCTCCCGGATTGTACGCTTAAACATGCTAAATCAATTTAATCAAGAAAGATTATGTATGAAATAATATAAACTCTTGTAAGAATATTTAAAACGCTAATTGTTTACAAAAACAAAATTCTTACATCGTATTCTTCCAATTCACAATTGTCAATCGTGACAACAGTCGGTTTCGAAATAGGCGGGTGGAGATATTGTTGTGCTTCTTCCCACGTAAACTTGAGCTCCAACGCATCTTCACTATGCATGTGAAGGCTCTTGCTTTTCGACCCGATATTTCGAGTCTTTTTTTCCTCAGACGACTGCACTGAATCCCAGTTACTGGTGCCTTCTTGTGTCATATTCTTTGCCAAAAACGGAACTTTAATTAGCAAAAGTGAATTAAACAGACCGAAAATATAATGAAAAGAAAACGAAGGTCCTACTGTCGGTAAGTTTCCATTGTCGGTACATGTAAGACCTCCACCGTTAACGGGGTTAGGAAGCGCAGGTGCGTCTGCAAGAACCGTTGCCTTTCGACACCCTATTACAAGTTTATCTTCTGGATCTAATCGACTAAATATCACTGCAGAAATATAAATAAAATGACAAATTTAAAGAAAAGATGAAGTCAAATACATAAATACCACAGTCCACAGGGGTCATGAAAATTAAAATTACGTGAAATGGATTGTAAAACCTATAGATGCGTTTAAACGCATTCAAGACGGAAATTTCGGATAGATTAACTCAATACGGTACAGATAGATATGATAAGAAAGAATCGGAACAAATTTTATTGATACCGAAAGAGTTTACATCATTTAAGCTCTGGGAGAATCAAGTGTGATATCTCCTCTCAAAAAAAACTTGTGTGGATCAAACGCATGGCACCTCTATTTATAGCCCATTACCCATACAATTGGTACATTTAAACATTTGGCACTCAGTCAAATGTAACTCTCATACGTTTGACTGTTCTCGCGTTTAAACTCACTAACAAATACATATATAGTGTAGACTCTATCTAGCCTATTCGCATAGTAACAGACACAAATATGCATTAACAGATACCTGTGTCGCCAGCTTCCAACTGCATGTTCTGTATGCAAGGGGTGACGCCTTCTAGAACATACATGCAGCTGTTATTGTTGGGCCAAAATCTGAACTGAAACGTCCATTCTTTCCCTTTTATATCCCGGATCTTTAGTGGTACACCTTCGGATTGATTAATGGGTGGGAAATATGCCTGCACCAATATTTGATTATCTGAAATTTAGAGCCTGTGATAAAATGATAGAAATAACTAAATAAGTAAAGAACAAATAAAGTCAACCCACTTCGGCACATGCTTTTGGCAGGACTAAACAACCGATTCGACCTGCATCACTTGCACTCAGAATCTTCTCAAATAGCGGAGTAAGAGTACAATTGAAGTTTAAGCTAAAAAAAAACATTAAGGTGAACAGGACACACGTATTTTCTAAATGTTATGTATACCAGTGGCGGATAAAATTCGGCAGGTCGAATGGTCAAATTAAATGGGTTAATATTCGTTAGGCCTGTAAATGAGCCGAACGAACACGAACATATAATTGAACACATTTTTTTGTTCATGTTCGTTTATTAAGAAAATGGAAATGGGCAAGTTCGTGTTTGTATACCAATGGAACTAAAGGATTTAAAATATGTAATACTCATACTGTAACAAATTGTTGTATGTATAATATAATTAATCACTAAAAAAAGCTTACAGCAGCCAGTTTTGATCTGAAAGTGTTCCATACTGAGTACCTAACCTTTGTTCCAACTTCATTCTGAAAACAACTCAAATTAATCAATCAATTAACAAAGTCACTCAATTCCTGTGATTCAACAATAGATTCAGGTAAAGTCAGCTTGTACGAGTACAGGTCCCATCTGGGGCATATGACATTTAATCACGAGTATGAATGCAGAATACCAGAAGCGACAATTTTGACCCATTTACTTTTTGTTAATGCTATTTTTGTTACTCACCAGCTGTGATGGACCGGGATCAAGAAATATGGCTAGCATATAGGCTATGCTCGTTACACAATACACAAGGCAAAGCAAAATGGTATAATTCTCTGCAAAAGAAGATTTGGGGTAGCTGAAGAAATAGAACATCAACAAATAAACAGCTGGCTTTATCGCTGTATTGAAATGGTCAATTGTGTCTTTGGCTAGAAAATGAGCTAAGGTGCTAATGCCAGATGCACGTTCTCTCCAATATTGTAATCTGTCCAAAGAAAACGTTCTCAATGCCGCAATTTTGCATAATAAAGCTGAAAATATAAATGTACATTGCATGTTATTAACTTATTACACGTGTCATATCTTTAAATTTTTAAAGTATGTATGGATAGCTCAAAAGCAGTTGTTTGGTTACTTACATACTGCAATAATGGAGTAAGTGTAGCCAGGTGCCCCAAATGTCTCTTCGTTTGATTTAATAATGGATCCCAAACACGCTCCAGCAAGTAATAAAATGAGATAGTCTACTAATTGTAGCTTAGATTCTCTTAACCTCTGCTTAGCAATCCTGGTAAAGAACCAACACCAGAAAAGTAATCACAAAACTATGTGACCCAATTTAACTGTACCAAAAAAAGGTATACGTTTTGAGTCTTTTGACAATGCCCAACCCGACCCGACCCGTATTGCCACCTCTAAATTATTAATAAGACAGGTACCTTCCAAGGAAATATCTATATTGCAAGAGAAGTCCAGGAGTCGTACGGTTGGACAAATCTTTTGTTCGTAAGAAATTATGGCGAATGATATCTCTTCTTACTTCAACGTTTGACTTTACATCCTGCCAAATTTCACCAGCAAAGGGATATCCCTCTGCTGCACCGTCATCGTGATTTACGTCCCCCTTCATACTTCGAATTATATGGTTGACAAACTAACGTATCATCGGTTCATCACCAAGCACAGTCTTTCAAATATAAGAATAGCATCTAAAAATTATTACGTCATCAGTATTAACTATTATGGGACCACCCGTAATCTATATCCACATTTTTTGAACCATATAACACATTATCAACTACCTTTACTCTCTTTGACACCTAAACATGTGAATTCACAAAAAAAAAAAAAAAAACCAAACAAACCATCAGTCAAAGACAAACATGGTTCACTACCCCCCCCCCCCTCTTTGTACAACTCAATAAATAAACCAACAACAAACAAGCTAGAAACACAAAACAGTTAGGGCATAAACAAATCATAACATAAAGTCCATGAATTGTTACCTCTACCAGATGAACCAACAAACAAAGAAACTGTAATCATCAAAATCATCCACCATCTTTGCTCCATATAAACTGCAAAAAAGTTATAATCAAAAACCCTAATCAAAGATACAAACTTTTTAACAAAATAAGATAAGGGGTAACGTAATCTAACCAGATAACTTTGCTTGAAGGTGTGCACTGAACTATAAACCTAATGTCAAGATATGTGGATGAATAGACATGCAAATTTTAGGTTATTTTTAGGATTTTGTGTGTTTAATCGGTTGATAGCGTATATGTGGAACACGAATTATGGAATTGTGGAGATGTTAATTAATAGCAATTTGAAAAACTGACCTGAAGCAATAGATATTAATATGAACGAACTCTGGCGGAAAAACCCCACAACCACCAACTGATAGTTACCGGAGAAGAACAATCGAACCCAAAAACTTACCCCAACCCTACCGATTCTGATGAAGAATACACTGCCGTCGCAACTGTTCAAATCTCAATGATCGGAAAAATCATCGGTTGCCAGAGGTCCATACGCTCTCTCTCTCCTCCGGTTTTCATGGCCTCCAAACGTCAGATGATAACAAAGACACACAGGGCGTCTTAGATGGTTCAATTGCAGGAGGTAAAGAAACGATTCAATTGAATGAGGAGTTAATTGTACGGTTATTCCATGGATGAAATCCCTAAAACACCCTTAAGGTGTCTTAAAAGTTTGGAAAAGATGCAAGTTTAGCCCCTTTAAAATGGCTTCTCTCTATTGTACATAATGCTTCAAAATTTATACGCAAATAAAATTACTATCTTGTCCATCACTTCTCCTTTTTATAATAGTATAGATAGTGAATTATATATTTAATATATTCATTCATTTGTTGTACATAAAAATGTTGGTGGTGGAATGAAAAAAACTGTCTCAAAATGATAATGTAGAGATCTCAGGTTCAAGCATTGGCTCCCCCACCAAGTGCTTTTTTTTTTAAATTCATTTCCTTTTACCATAATTTTGGGCCCAGTTTTTTTTATTTCGCCTGGGGCCTAAATTATCTTGAGAGTTCTCGGAGACGGTTCTGAAAGTTTTTTTTTATTTCTCCCGGGGCCTAAATTAATTCAGGAGACGGTTCTGAAGTTTTTTTTATTTCTCCCGGGGCCTAAATTGATTCAAATGTGTCATGTATGTGCACAATATTCGTCTATGGGTGTGTTTGGCAAAAGTAGCCGGTGGCTGGTGGCTGTAAGCTAGTAGTTGTAGCTGTAATTTTTTAGATATATTTAGTGTTTGACAGAATAGCTGAAGTTTTTAATAAAATGTATAAAATAACCAAAATGGACATAAGTAAAAATTTAAAAGGTTTCTGCATTAAAAAGTTCTTTATCTTTAGAGGTTAAAATAGTCTTTTTTTTCCTTAAAAGCTTGTAGCTCCTTCTAAACGCTACTAGTAGGAGCGTTCCACCAAAAGTTTCAAGCTCCTAACCTAAAAGCTTCAAGCTCCTTCAACCAAACAAGGCTTTTTATTGAGTAGGAGTTTTTTCTTAAAAGATTAAATGTAGAAGCTCCTAAAATCTTCATGCCATGATCATGTATGTGTAATTTTTCTGAAAGTTGGGAACAAAACTGCAATACGAGCAAAATTCATGGACGTTCTGTTTAATTAATGCTAAAATAAATTAAAACCCAAAAAAAAAAATATATATATCAGGCCTCTCCTTTCCGGAAACTAGTGGCTGCTGAGAATTTGACTTTTTTATTCAAGCAGCGACTTTTTAAGGAAGAGCGTTGTTCATGTGATCCCGTAATATTCTCTTCCGTAAATCCATCCTTGGAATGCAAGTAACTAACAGTTAAGTCTTTCTCAACAAAAAATCCAACTTCAATTCATCAAATCAAATCATCAGTTTCTTTCCCTGAAATTACGTGGTCTCGACTCCTACTCTGTTCCTGAAAGCGTTACAGATTCATTGTTAGGCTATGAAAGTTCTATAGCCCGATCAGAACTCCAAAACCATTTCAGCGCACCTATGTTTTGGATTGGGATGTACATCGCATTGGCATCTCTGGTTTGCATCCTTGCCATGGTGGCTGATTTATTACACGGTTTCCGTAGCAGAAAGCTATGGTTTCCGTGTAAGTATTTTAGAATTAATGCTGCTTTTCTCACCATAATATCTGTTGCAATGAAGTTGCCTGTGGATCTAACTGGTTCGATGCCTGGTGAGGTAGACAAAGCAACAAAGCTCGGAAGCATGGCCTTTATGTGCACCATGATGGCTAATTTATTGCCTTGTTTAGCAACCATGGGCAGCAATGAGCTTTTGTCAAACATCATAGCTTTGTGTGTTCTTGTCATCACCTTGGTTGTCAATGTTTGCATTCAAATTACAAACTGGAGTTATATCCACGTTTGCCTATAAATTCGGTCGCCTTGATCTCCCAGTTATAGCTAAAGCGAAAATCATGGATATAATAGCCTCCATTTATGTGATTTTCTTAGTTGTGTTGTTAATGGTGCATGTATGTTCATCTGTAGCGATTCTAAAATCCAAAAAGATTATAGAATCGAAATACCAAAAAAGGCATGATAGAGCTTCCAAAGACATTCAACCAACATCAGGAGAAGTATTAACCCCTGGGAAGCTGAAAAAGCATGTGAGCAACCACTGGATCATGGCAGGAAGTGGCAGCCCACAATTCATAATAACTTGCTTTCAAACAACATCTGCTACTGGGGTGATATGTCTTTTAGTCACTATGTTACATTGTGTTATTATGTACCTGGAAAAATATGCTATACGGTATAAGGAATATGATTCGGATTATGGTTGGACCATGATGGTAATTATCATAGTACAATCTATCGGAATCGTTATTGGTACAATTGCACCACTTTCTAGATGTTTTTCAACCTTAAGCTTTAAAGTGTCCTCCGAAATCATTTCAAAACAATTTAAAGTCTTTAAGGTAGAACACTACTGGACACAGAAGTTATATGATTGGAAACAAGCTAGTATAAGACTCCCATTTCGCAGCCGCAACCTCGAGATGGTCATTGAGACTTTGAAAAGTCTAATTTTCAACATTTGTATAGGGTTGCAGAGTGGAGTTGTCATGGTATGCAAGATAATAGCCTTGATCCCATTTTGTTTTATGATATGTTTCTTGTATTGTTTCCGTTGTATCAAGTGGTTATTACAGAAAGTGTTTCCTTCATTGGAAAACGGGCTTATGAACTTTCAAGGAGACAATGATCTTAGCCCTCATGTTTTGCATCTTGAAGATAAGATAGAGCTTGGTGAGAGATATTTGAAAGGCCTTTTAAAATCTGTCAACCGATTGATCCAAAAGGGTGCAAAAAGCCAACCCAAAAATCTCATCAAGCTAATTCTTGGAAAGTCTACCGGTGGTTTTGAAGGAGTTAAGAAGTTTGACCAATTTGATCATGATGTTCAATTCGATGATTGTTGGAGGTTACCAGTGGTAACCCTAACAACCATCTTGGTTTCTCTTCCTAGAATCGAAAAGGAGGAAGTTTTTAGCTTCTTGGAAAGTGTTTGGGAAGGTCTACTATACGTCAAAGTGGTGGAAAAAAGTCTCAATGCTACGGATGATCATGTAAGTTTTCAAAATGCGGCTGAAACTTTGTGGCGAGAAATTACATTACACAAAAAATGGTTAGGAAACGACTTGCGTGACCCTGCTTTTCGAGAAAATACAGCTAAACAAATTGTTGAATGGTTCAGGGATTAAGCTAAGAATATAGCTTGCTCAGAGGTTAGAAATAATGATAATACTGGAGGCGAGAATGATGATTTGATATGCAGGTCTATTGGTGCAAACTCAATGTATCGTATAACCGAAACAATCCTAAGTAACTGCCACACCAACATTGATGCCACGGTTAGCCAGAACGAACTATTCGGCAGCTTATCATCAATGATTGCTGATATAATTGCCGCTTGTCTCACCAACTTACCACAAGCCATAACAATGAAATGTCACACTAGTTTGATAGAGGAAAGGGAAGCCAGTGTATATGATGCAGCCCAACTTCTAGGTGAGACTACACAAATTATCGAAACACTTGGAGGTCGCAATATTCCAAACCTGGATCCAAGTGACCTACCATTTATCGAAAAATGGCGTGCTTTTTAGGGAATCCCTGACTCCTTAAAATTCATATTTTTTCTTTAGGTAATGAAGTTAGTTCATGTTTATTTGTTTTCTTCTTTGTATCTGGTTAGTTATAATAACACTCGAGTATGAACCAGTGTGAAGCTAGTAAGATTTTCATGGGCAATCGCGTTTACTACTCAAAGTAATCCAGGATGGTCGAATATGCGGTTTCAAGAAGTTGATTTGCACGAATAGCATCCAGAAAGTATGTTGACAAATTCCTTTCTTCTCATAAATTGTACTCTTTCCTAGTTTACTAGCTTGTAAATTGTTGTATCAAGATTGTGGTTTTTGGTGTGGTTTGAGGATTGTTTGGATGCATTTTCTATATGAATTTGTTGCCTTGATCTTACTCGTTGTTGGTGTTTATTGTTAGAAAGTATATATAATCCAGACTTGTTAATTATAAGGTTACTGTTACTGTTAATGTTATTAGTATATGTCCAAATAGATTTTGTGAAATAATCTAGTAGTTAGTTACTTTGGATCAAATAGTTTGTTAATATGGGTTAAGATTAGCAAACAGGTCACTTGGGTTATAAGTGTAGGAATCCTTTCGTGTAAAAATAATTAAAACTTTATTAACTTGACTAACTGAAACACTTACAGAATGAAACAAATAAAATACAATTACAACTGAAAAGAATCGACAAACAAGAACAGAAATCCAAACAGAAAAACTGTTCTTTGGCTGAGGATCGTGTTAAACACGGGTCCCTTAAAACAAATTTCGTGTCTCCCAGGAGAATACGTTTGTTTCCAGGATACAACAGCCGCAAGCAGTTGTACTGCCGGTCTTGACTCCAACCCGAAGGTGTACCTTGCTGCTTGAAAGATTAAGATTGTTGTAGAGAGAAATTGTAGAGAACTGTGTAATCCGGTGTCTAAAACTGGTGAAAGGAGTCTCCTATTTATACACCAGGTCTAGAAGAAACTGAAAAAACGAATTAATGGGAGAATTAAACTGCATTAAACGTCTTTAATGCACTTTAATTCGTCATTAAAATCGCAGTCAAAAGCATTGACTTCGTCAGTTTCGAATGCTGAATGTAACTGCACTGACATAACTGCAGCTGGAAGCTTCTGCGCGCGCGCGCGCCCATGCGCGGTGCGGCCTCTTGGCTCACAGCCGTGCGCGGCGCGTCCATGCGCGGTGCGGCCTCTTGGCTCACAGCCGTGCGCGGCGCGCCCATGCGCGGTGCGGCCTCTTGGCTCACAGCCGTGCGCGCATGCGCCACGTCACCATGCGCGGCGCGTCCTCTTTGCTCAAGTCCATGCGCGCGTGCGCCACGTCACCTGTGAGCCTATACGAGCGCGCCACACAGTCGCGCCGTATTGACTCACTCTGGTGCGCCGCGCACGACACAGCAGGACCCATGCACCATGCGTGCACCCGCGCATGACTGCCACGTCATGCGCCGCATCACCTACCACTTGGTCCTTGCAACCCTTGTTCTCCACCACGCGCACGTGATCAAAAATACAAAGGCGGCTCTCAAGCGGCTCGCGGCGATGCGAAGTGCAAAGTGTGCCATCAAAGCGCCACATTGCGCCTCATCGCCCACGCCACGCGCGCGCGAGCGTGTGCGAGTGCGAGTTAGGGTGCTCCGCACCCTTCGCGAGGACACTAGAGTGTGCTTCCATGAAACAATAAGAATGGAGAGATCCTACTTAAATACCCCTTTAAGTTCCATCTCTCATCCGATGTGGGACAAGGTGCTACTTTCCCACATTTTCAGCATTTCAAGTTTTAAACACCAAAACTTTGAGCATCGATATCTCATTCATCTTAGCTCCGTTTTGGACGTGGTTTAGTTCGTTGCGAAGCCCTTCCAACATAGAACACAAACCCACAAATAAATATATAAAACCCGCTCATTTTATTATATTTATTTCTAGTCCAAAATAGGAAAAAATCATTTTCCTATATTTGTGAAAATTGCTATTTTCACAAATTTTCCAACAATCCCCCACATGAATAGAAATCGATCTATCAAGTTTCAACGATACACGTTCAACAGTTGAGTATTGCAAGATAGGTAGGTGTAACCTTTGAACCTCCTTTTGTGAAGCATACTTAGCCTCCTAGGGTCTTGTAGACGCGGTGTCCTTGAACAATCCCCCATTTATGTAGGCGACAATATACATTCACGCAATACTCTCCCTAGTCGAGTTAAGACCTCATGGTTGTGTCCGTTCATGGTCATGGAACATGTTCCTGGTTCTGCGAGAGCTCTAGGATTTGCGCCTCCCCACAAATCCATTCGAAGCGACCCCACTTCTCTCTAACATAGGTGATTCCTCTGAATCATTAAAAGCATCATGGTTAATTCGGATTTCCTCAAAATCCTTAACCTCAACATGCTTAACCTTTCCTTCATGTCACTGATTGGAATGGACTAGGAAGTATACAACTCCCTTTATTGATTTTGGGGCACCCCCCACAATGACTCCCTTTGGGTTTATGATTAAGTTTGCCTATTGAACCTAGATCTTGGGATCTCCAGTCAACTAGGTTAGGTTTCCCTCATATTCCCTTCATCTATGGGCTTTAGTCCCATTCCTCTTGACAACCTATATACCTTATCTGTGCTTAAGCCTTTTGTTAACGGGTCCGCAATGTTATCATTTGACCTCACATAGTCAACTGAGATAACACCCGTTGAGATAAGTTGTCGCACCGTGTTGTGTCTACGTCGAATGTGCCTTGATCTGCCATTGTACATCATGTTTTGTGCTCTAGCAAGAGCAGACTGATTGTCACAATGTATGCAGATTGCCGTCAACGGCTTTGGCCATCTTGGAATATCTTCCACAAATTGACGTAGCCACTCCGCTTCTTCACCACTTTTATCTAAAGCGACGAATTCGGATTCCATCGTAGATCTAGCTATAACCGTTTGCTTGGAAGACTTCCAAGCTATAGCCGCGCCAGCAAGTGTAAACACATATCCACTTGTCGATCTATGATCTTTTATATCCGATATCCAGTTCGCATCAGTGAATCCTTCGATCACTGCTGGATCACGGGTATAATGCAATCCATAGTCTCTCGTGTATCTTATGTATCTAAGCACCCTCGTGATAGCTTTCCAATGATCCTCGCTCGGATTACTGGTGTATCTACTTAGCCTGCTCACAGCGTATGCTAAGTCGGGTCTAGTACATGTCATTAGATACATGAGACTACCAATGATCCTTGAGTATTCTAACTGAGAAACACTCTCGCCTCTATTCTTCCTTAGGCGTTGGGTATTATCAATTGGACTTCGAGCTATACTCGTATCGTCCGAATTGAATTTCCCAAGGATCTTATCCACATAGTGAGATTGACTCAACACAAGACCATTTTGGGTTCTAGTGATTTTTACTCCAAGAATCACATCCGCGAGACCCATGTCTTTCATGTCAAACCTTGCTTTCAACATGTCTTTCGTTGAGTTGATCATCTTATCATCACTCCCAATGATAAGCATATCATCTACATAAAGACATAGTATCACATAACCTCTTGGTGTGTCTTTAAAATAAACACACTTGTCACACTCATTTATTTTGAAACCATTGTCAATCATGACATGATCAAACTTTTGGTGCCATTGTTTTGGAGCTTGCTTCAAGCCATACAAAGACTTGACCAATTTACATACTTTGCCCTTGTTTCCAGGGGCGGAAAAACCCTCAGGTTGTTCCATGTAAATTTCTTCTTCTAAATCGCCATTTAGAAATGCGGTCTTTACATCCATTTGGTGAACTTCCAAATTTCTTAGAGCCGCAATTGCAAGAACCAATCGAATAGAGGTTATTCGCGTTACAGGCGAGTAAGTATCAAAGTAGTCTAGACCCTCCTTTTGTCTAAATCCTTTGATTACTAACCTTGCCTTGTATTTATCAATACTTCCGTCGGCTTTCATCTTCCTTTTGAATATCCAACGATATCCAAGTGGTTTGCAACCAGGTGGAAGATCTACTAACTCCCAAGTATGATTTTGCAATATAGAATCAATTTCATTCTTAATTGCTTCTTGCCATAGAGGTCCTTCCGTGGAGGTAACCGCTTCGCGGTAGGTATTGGGCTCTCCCTCAACCATGTAGCTCATGAAGTCTGGACCAAAAGATTTTTCAACCCTTTGTCGTTTACTTCGTCTAAGCTCACCCTCCTCGACCTCGGGGCGTTCATGACTTTCATCTATCCTTGTAGACGAACTTGGTCCTGGTTCATCTAACCATATAGACGAACTTGGACCTGCTTCATCAACCGCTCTTGATGAAGGCGCATGTGTTTGTCCTAACATAGGAAACACATTCTCAAAATATGAGACGATATTAGGATTTGCCTCCATGATAGTGTGTTTGTGTACATCGGGATTCTTAGATTCATATACAAGAAAACGATGCGCACTACTTTGATGTGCATATCCAATGAAAATGCAATCAACAGTTTTGGGTCCTATCCTAAGAGCCTTAGGAGGTGGTACAATCACCTTAGCTAGGCACCCCCACACTTTCAAGTATTTGTACGATGGCTTCCTTTTTCTCCATAGCTCATATGGAGTTTCGTCCCTATTTTTCAAAGGTATCTTGTTCAAAAGATAGTTTGCTGAGAGAATGGCGTCCCCCCACATTTCTCGGTTCACTCCCGAGCTTATCAACATGGCGTTCATCATTTCTTTCAATGTGCGGTTCTTTCGTTCCGCAACGCCATTTGATTGTGGAGAATAAGGTGGTGTACACTCATGTACAATGCCAGTTTTGCGCATAAATCAGCAAAAGGTGCAACATATTCACCTCCTCGATCGCTTCTCAAAGCTTTTATCTTCTTTTTAAGTTGATTCTCAACTTCATTTTTGTACAAGATAAACTTCTCTATTGCTTCGTCTTTACTCTTTAGTAAATACACGTAGCAATATTTAGTACAATCATCAATAAACGTGATGAAGTACTTATTTCCTCCACGCGTGGGAACCGCTTTTAAATCACACACATCGGTATGAATTAAATCAAGGGGTTCGGTTATTCGTTCAACCGATTTAAACGATGATCTCGTAAGTTTGGATTCAACACATGTCTCGCATTTGTGATTGGACTCGATATGGAATGTTGGTATTAAGTTTAATTTAATTAAACGTCGTAATGAATTAAAATTTACATGTCCTAGTCTACCATGCCAAACATTAGAAGACTCAACCATGTAAGTAGAAGTAGAATTTTCATTCAAACTTTTGTTTTGGTTTACAACCATTACATTCATTTTAAATATACCATTAAGGGCATAGCCCTTTCCAACAAACATTCCACGTCTAGACAAGACAAAATTGTCCGATTCAAACACTAGACGAAATCCAAACTTGTTGAGCATCCATCCCGACACGAGATTCTTCCGTATCTCTGGGACATAAAGCACATTGGTCAAGGTAAGCTCCTTGCCCGAAGTCATCTTCAAAACGACCGTGCCTTCCCCCTTGATGCTTGCGGTAGCTTTATTCCCCATATAAAGCTTTTCTTCACCCGAAGCTTCCTTGAATGTAGAGAAAAGAGCCTTGTCTCCACAAACATGGCGGGTTGCACCCGTGTCAACGAACCATCCTTTTGGGTTTTCACCCATTGCGTTGACTTCTTCAATCATAGCCGCTTCCTCGGTTATCATTGCAATCAGAGGCATACCATCCTCATCAACCATATGCGCACGCTCACGCTTAGGTTTATTGCATTGGTTAGCACGGTGCCCCGTCTCGTTACAATTGTAACAAGTACCTTGGAAAGGCGCAGGCTTCTTTTTCACAGCCCCCTTTTTCGGTCCAAGGTTGTTAACCTTTGCTTTCCCTTTGTTGTTGGTTTTACCCTTGCCCTTCTTGGCCTTTGAGGATTCCCCAACTTCCACCATGTTTGCTTTAGCCGAAGCTTGCAAAATGGTGCCTTTTTGGGCCACCCTGTTTTCTTCTTCTATACGAAGACGAAGAACAAGGTCCTCGACCGACATTTCCTTTCGCTTGTGTTTAAGATAATTCTTAAAATCCAACCAAGCAGGAGGTAGTTTTTCGATCATGGCTGCCACTTGAAAAGTTTCGCTAAGTATCATACCCTCAGCATGGATGTCATTTAGTATAATTTGCAACTCTTGGACTTGGTTCATAACAGACTTGTTATCAACCATTTTAAAGTCCAAGAAACGGGCGACAACAAATTTCTTTGTTCCCGCATCCTCCGTTTTGTACTTTTTCTCCAAAGACTCCCATAATTCTTTGGAAGTCTTGATATTATAGTACACATTATACAAAGCATCCGAGAGACCGTTGAGTACGTAGCCTCGACATATAAAGTCCGAGTGCTTCCACGCCTCTACCGCGCTCAGAGCCTGAGCATCGGTCTCCCCTTCCGCAGGTTGGGGAACGGTCTCCGTCAAGAACCTCGCAAGGTTCATGGTGGTCAAGTAGAAGAACATCTTCTGTTGCCACCTTTTGAAGTGGAGACCCGAGAACTTCTCGGGTCGTTCAGCATGATTCGCCACTGTGGTCGCTCCCACAGTGTTGGCAGGGGTACCGACAACAACGTTGACGTTGGTATTTTCAGTCGACATTCTGAAAAATTCCACAAAACCAAATTAATAAACTGTTAGAATAATAAATGTGCTGATTTATTATTTAACTAACAAACTCGATGAGTAAGAAAATCAGCCTCGTAGCTTCTAAGTCCAACTTTGAAGACTACAAGAGAAGATCTTAGAACCCAACGACGAAGAAGGAGTAGAAACAGAATTCTGTTTTGACAAAGTCGCTACTTTGAATCAAAACAGAGAAAAACCTTTTAAAACACAACCTGCTGTGAGAAAACAAATTGAAATCACAGCAGAGAAGTTTGAGATTCTACACGAACGGTGTTTAAAAATTTGTTTTAAGATTGTAGGAATCCTTTCGTGTAAAAATAATTAAAACTTTATTAACTTGACTAACTGAAACACTTACAGAATGAAACAAATAAAATACAATTACAACTGAAAAGAATCGACAAACAAGAACAGAAATCCAAACAGAAAAACTGTTCTTTGGCTGAGGATCGTGTTAAACACGGGTCCCTTAAAACAAATTTCGTGTCTCCCAGGAGAACACGTTTGTTTCCAGGATACAACAGCCGCAAGCAGTTGTACTGCCGGTCTTGACTCCAACCCGAAGGTGTACCTTGCTGCTTGAAAGATTAAGATTGTTGTAGAGAGAAATTGTAGAGAACTGTGTAATCCGGTGTCTAAAACTGGTGAAAGGAGTCTCCTATTTATACACCAGGTCTAGAAGAAACTGAAAAAACGAATTAATGGGAGAATTAAACTGCATTAAACGTCTTTAATGCACTTTAATTCGTCATTAAAATCGCAGTCAAAAGCATTGACTTCGTCAGTTTCGAATGCTGAATGTAACTGCACTGACATAACTGCAGCTGGAAGCTTCTGCGCGCGCGCGCGCCCATGCGCGGTGCGGCCTCTTGGCTCACAGCCGTGCGCGGCGCGTCCATGCGCGGTGCGGCCTCTTGGCTCACAGCCGTGCGCGGCGCGCCCATGCGCGGTGCGGCCTCTTGGCTCACAGCCGTGCGCGCATGCGCCACGTCACCATGCGCGGCGCGTCCTCTTTGCTCAAGTCCATGCGCGCGTGCGCCACGTCACCTGTGAGCCTATACGAGCGCGCCACACAGTCGCGCCGTATTGACTCACTCTGGTGCGCCGCGCACGACACAGCAGGACCCATGCACCATGCGTGCACCCGCGCATGACTGCCACGTCATGCGCCGCATCACCTACCACTTGGTCCTTGCAACCCTTGTTCTCCACCACGCGCACGTGATCAAAAATACAAAGGCGGCTCTTAAGCGGCGATGCGAAGTGCAAAGTGCGCCATCAAAGCGCCACATTGCGCCTCATCGCCCACGCCACGCGCGCGCGCGCGCGCGCGCGCGCGCGAGCGAGCGAGCGTGTGCGAGTGCGAGTGCGAGTTAGGGTGCTCCGCACCCTTCGCGAGGACACTAGAGTGTGCTTCCATGAAACAATAAGAATGGAGTGATCCTACTTAAATACCCCTTTAAGTTCCATCTCTCATCCGATGTGGGACAAGGTGCTACTTTCCCACATTTTCAGCATTTCAAGTTTTAAACACCAAAACTTTGAGCATCGATATCTCATTCATCTTAGCTCCGTTTTGGACGTGGTTTAGTTCGTTGCGAAGCCCTTCCAACATAGAACACAAACCCACAAATAAATATATAAAACCCGCTCATTTTATTATATTTATTTCTAGTCCAAAATAGGAAAAAATCATTTTCCTATATTTGTGAAAATTGCTATTTTCACAAATTTTCCAACAATAAGTTATAACTATCGTGGCTTACTAAAGGTTTCAATGGTTGGTCATAACAGTAGTATATAGGAAAGAAGTTATTTTGGTAAAAGAAAAAACACACTTTTACTTTTATTAGTCATGCAAATTGATACAAGTAGTAAATTTATTCAAGTCCTCACTCTCTTTTTATCGTTTATTTGTGTGTAACATGACAAATATATCAATATAATCATGTGCCTAACTTAATTTATTGAGACCACTGTGTGTTGGAGTTGGTATTGGTATTGAGTGGTTATAATTTTATCTAATAAGGAAAGTGGGGTAGCTAATGGCTAGCCTTGCAAATTCTCTTTCCTTGTGAATTACATACTCTCGAAAGAAAAGTTCGTGGATTCAATTCTAAACTGCAAATTTGCGTATGTGTTCTTAGAGAGGTAACGAGTTTCAGGGGTTTGATTTGAGGCTAGTGCCTCGAGATGAGATCAAGAGAGGTAACGAGATGTTTGTGGTGGATGGATTTGGTGTTGAGGTCGCTGGAATAGGGTTGATAACAATCATTAATATAATTTTACTTAAAGGCTTATAGTTATTAAATTTTTTGCCCAACTAGAATTGTCCATGTATTTAAATTAATTCTTTTTTGTTTGTGACAATGATAGTATTTTGGTATTTTCTGAAAAGTAACAAATAAAAAATTGGATGGCCGTGCCGTGGTTGATTTCGACAAAACTAAAACCACATTGACTAAAAAGTAAAATTAAAACAATTTGAACTATAACCTTACTTTGAACAAACTGGCCGGCTAAAACAGTATTTCAATCTATTTTTTTAATATCAAAGGCATTTTAGTCGGTTTACAAAAGTTAACACAAAAAAAAAAAAAAAAAGTTGATATATGTTTGAAATTATTTTTTTTAACAGTCAACTAGGGGTGAGCATACAACCGAATTAACCGAACCGTAACCGAAATAACCGAAAAAACCAAACCGAAATAACCGATAACCGAAATAACCGAAGGGTTGGTTATTTATATTTTTAATAACTGATTTTTGCGGTTCGGTTATGGTTATTCTTATTTTCATAACCGCAAATAACCGAACCGAACCGAACCGAATAAACATAGCCAAATCCGTAGCACCATAAGTCTTTAAGTTTGTATTTAAATGCTTAACCATGGCCTAATCAATATGTATCTTTGGTGAAGTATTTGAATGTTTTAACTTTTAACCATGACCCAACTTTGATGAAGATTGCACTACAACTTTTTATGTTTTGATTAAAAAGTGTCGAATTTAAAAACCACACTGTGTTCGTATGTATGTTTCCACATAACACGTGACTACACGTGTTACTTTTGTTTTGGAATTAGTATGCATATGGTAGTGAAATATAATTGATTAACCGTATATTTATTGTTTGCGCATTAATTTTACTCGACCCACACATTTAAAGTCCAACATTAGAAACAATGAAAATAACCGACCTATAACCGAACCGAAACCGCATTAACCGCAATAACCGATTAACCGAAACCGCATTAACCGAAACCGAACGGTTATGATTTTTTGATAACCGCAATGTGCGGTTATGGTTTCGGTTATAGGTAATAACTGAACCGAACCGCACCATGCTCACCCCTACAGTCAACGAATGCTATACAAATCCGGCCACTTGGCAAAATCATTGGTGAAAGGTCACCGATGCCTTACGAAAAAAGACAACGTTGGTGACAAGGTCCGCTCACTATTTCGGGGAAACCACTGTCGAAGGCTTACTGTGATAAAAGTTTGGGCCCACCTGTAAAATATTGCACCAAGTGGAACTCCAACCAATAACCTCACATTGAAAAGCCATGGGGTTTCTTCTCCCAAACCAATTAATCTAAAACTCACTGGTTATTAAAGTTAATTGAAAAGAAAATGAAAGTTTGTGACTGACAGAATTATTTGGGTCAAACCAAATTCAAATGGAGTAAAATCGTATTTAATATTTAATTTTATAATTGTAATTTAGATAAATTTCTAAAGGGGAATTCTATTCCCACACCTCATTATCTATTTGCACACCCTGGATTTTCAATACGCATCATATAGACCTATACGATGCGTATTGAAAAAGTTAAAAAACATTGCAGACTGACATGTGCAGGTGTTGTCTGGCGGCTGGCATCATACGCATCGTATAGGCCTATACGATGCGTATTGACACCCTGAATTTTTTAAGTTTATTTTTTGTGTGTTGTGTTCGGATTTTGGTGTTTTGGGTTTGTTATTGGTGTTTTTTATTAGTTATTTTTATTTTAATAAGTTTTAAAATCTTTATTATTTTTATATCATTAAGTATCGTATTATTTTTATATCGTACCGTATCACATTTTTAACTTAATATCGTATTATCGATTGTACGTAACCAAGCATACCAATCTAAACAGTTAAAATAAACAATCATAGATACAAATAAACTGAAACTGCAAATTTAATTACATAATAAGTTTGTACATACACAGACAATTGTTCAAAATACATAAACCGTCAAAATACAACAAAAGTACAACGATCCTATACCTATGGATCCTGAGTGGTGCTTGAGGGTCCCGCCCCCGCAGTGCCTGAGGTCCACGCCCCCTGATCCGAACTGGACTGCTCACCATGTCGGAATGCCTGGATCGCCTCCATGAGAAGACGCTCCATACGGCCGTGAGCGGCCTCTATCCGCGCCTGCATCCGGTCCTCCAACTCATGTAACGCACGTGCCACAGCTGGATCGAGCTCGTCGTTGAATACGTGCTGGGGGTACTGAGGCACCCCATGTGGTTGCGGCTCCGGTGCCGGAGCACCTAACGGAAATGGATGCGGCGGAGGAGGTGGTGGTGGCTCAACGTGGTCACCATCGCCGTCATCGGAGTCGTCGTCGTCACCCTCTACGGCATCACCATCTGCCGGCTGACCCTCACCCTGTGGCGGCTCCGGAAGCAACTCTGGTAGCTCGTCTGGGAGTGCGGCGGGGGTGAACACCTGTCCGTTCCCTCCTATAAGTCGCAGACCGAGCCCAGGGAAGTCACGCGTCACGTGCATGCCTATCAGGGTAGCACGGGTCAAAAAACTCGGCTCCACCACGCCCCCATCCGAGAATAATTGGTCCTGCTCGGGAACAAGGCCCAAGGAGACGGCGATACGTGTGATGTACGCCCCCCCCCCCCCCCCGTACAGCACAGACCTGTTCTGCCTGTGGAACTCCGTCGCGAACAACTGGGCTAGGCAGCGATGGAGGACGCACCTCTCCCCCCATATAAGGCAGTACAGGTAAAAGAGATCCCCCTGAGTGCACTACTCACGACTCTGCTCGCGTGGTGCTATAGACGTGGCAATAAGCTTGTGCAGGTAGCGGTAGAGGGGATCGGTGATAAAGGAAGCCCTCTGCTTCGACGTCGTGCCGAAGCGACGCATGCTGATCACCTGCCAGAACCTCATCAGAGTCGTACGGGGGGCCATCCATATGCCGTCGGTGTAGATGGGGGTGTCTAACTGCTCCACCCTGTAAAGGCCGTAGTGCTCGGCAAACCGTCTGAGTGACATCAAATGCCACTGCCCCGCTAGACGAAAGCTGACCTCTATCCACGGGTCGTCCTCGTTGTCATCCTCCTCCGGATGGTCTGCAGGCCTGGGAGCGAAGTCGAAACTCGATAAAAACTAGCACGCCATGACCCTATAAGACGGTGTGTATGCAATATCGAACAACGTGTCACACAGTGTGGTTAGTATGCATGTAGTATACAAAACAAAGAAAAAACAGTAACAAATAGTATACCTCGACCATTGAGTATCGTGTCCGATGAACTGTCGGGCTCTCGCCGCCTCCTCGACCTCTTCTAGAGCTCCCCAATCGAGGGCACAGTGGCCGCCGATCTCCATACGACGAAACTTTTCACATCTGTGATAAGCCTCGCTCCCCTCCTCGAACCTCAGATAATCATTCTCCAACAGGGGATCCTCTCCAGGGTCAGCGCCACGCCCGCGCCTACGTCCAGCGCCACGGCCGCGCCCACGGCCGCGTCTACGTCCACGTCCAACTGGCACCGCCATCGCGATCAACGCCCCCGCCGCTCCATGTGCGTGGCCACGTCCACCTCCACCGCCTCCTCCACCGCCACCTCCATCGCCACCTCCCCGGCCTCTCCCTCTACCCATAGCGACTTCCATATCTGAATGATTAAACAATGTTAATCAATTTTTTTTTTCAAAATATAACAATTTTTATTTAGTTTTAAAAAAAATATAACACCGCCACCTCCCCGGACAACCCCGACTATATATTATAACTATTATCTATCTACGACGTATTAGGTTTCGAGGCTCGTTACGGACCTACGCGCGATACGGACGTTTCGACTAAAAAATTAAAAAAACTATATATTTACGATGTCTTAGGTTTCGACGCTCGAAATGGACCTAATCGCATTACGGACGACCCGAACGGTATATTATAATTATTATCTATCTACGACGTATTAGGTTTCGAGGCTCGTTACGGACCTACGCGCGATACGGACGTTTCGACCAAAAAATAAAAAAAAACTATATATTTACGATGTCTTAGGTTTCGACGCTCGAAATGGACCTAATCGCGTTACGGACGACCCGAACGGTATATTATAATTATTATCTATCTACGACATATTAGGTTTCGAGGCTCGTTACGGACCTACGCGCGATACGGACGTTTCGACTAAAAAAAACTATATATTTACGACGTCTTAGGTTTCGACGCTCGAAATGGACCTAATCGCGTTACGGATGACCCGAACGGTATATTATAATTATTATCTATCTACGATGTATTAGGTTTCGAGGCTCGTTACGGACCTAAGCGCGATACGGACGTTTCGACTAAAAAATTAAAAAAAAAACTTTATATTTACGACGTCTTAGGTTTCGACGCTTGTTACCGACCTAAGCGCGATACGTACAACTTCGACTAAAAATAAAAACATTCTACTTACTAGTAAAACATTAAAAAAACTAAGATATAAAACATTTGTTTATACTTTATAAAACAGAAAAGGAAAAAAAACAAGAATTTAGAATCAATACGATCGTATAGGCTCATACGTATCGTATTAGTTCAAATGTTCTTGAAAAAGCACTGAAATTATGAATAGATACGATGCGTATAGGCCGATACGCATCGTAGTAACCCATGTGTTCTAGAAAAAAATTTGAAATTTTGAAACCATAAGATGCGTATAGGCCGATACGCATCGTGTCGACTCAAAAGTTCTTGAAAAACCCCCAAAACACCCCAGTTTTCAACCCAAAAATCACACAAAACCTACGGCTAAAATGCAAAATGGAAAACATTAAAATGATGAGGGTTTGGAGATGAATACCATACTAGTCTTCGATCTTGAAATCTCGACCGTTTCTTCACCGTATGTATACCACCGTATGTATGTGTATTTGGGTGTATTTTGGGTTTTGTTTGTTTTTGGATCGTATCAACCCTCTGTGTATTAAGGGGTTATATCGTTTTCTCATTCTATACGAATCGTATAGATCTATACGATGGGTGGTAAATTACCAATATACCCCTGTTTTTTAAATAAATCCAGGGGATAATACACATCGTATAGATCTATACGATGCGTATGTGAGGGGTAATACGATACAACTTTGGCCTATACGATCGTATATGCCATAGTTTGAAAATTTGGTTTTTCGTGTTTTCCTCGTTTCGACGCGTATACGAGTCATTTTTGATGAACTTTCGCATATTTTGTCGTTTTATGACGTATGACTTCAACATACGTCGTTACGGTGACGTTTGGTTGCGTGCGAATATCGTATTTTACGATTACGTACAGTTTTGTTTGAAGTCCACTTGTACTCCATAGTGCCGTGTTATATGTATACGCTCGTGGAAATATCATTAGTCGCGTATTTTTGCGTATTTTAGAGCATTATAGCATATTTTAAGGTATTTTAACATATTTTCATGCATCTTAGGGTATTTTTAAGGTATTTTAGCACATTTTAGCGTATTTTAGCGTATTTTAGCATATTTTAGCGTATTTAATTGTATTTTGACGTATTTTACCATATTTTCGAACATTTTAGCGTACTTTAGAGCATTATATCGTATTTTAAGGTATTTTAGCGCATTTTAGGGTATTTTAGCATATTTTAGCGTATTTAATTGTATTTTGACGTATTTTACCGTATTTTCGAACATTTTAGCGTACTTTAGAGCATTATATCGTATTTTAAGGTATTTTAACATATTTTCATGTATCTTAGGGTATTTTAAGGTATTTTAGCGCATTTTAGCTTATTATAGCGTATTTCGGCGTATTTTAACGTATTTTGACGGATTTTACCATATTTTCGAATATTTTAGCGTACTTTAGAGCATTATATCGTATTTTAAGGTATTTTAACATATTTTCATGTATCTTAGGGTGTTTTAAGGTATTTTAGCGCATTTTAGCGTATTTTAGCGTATTTTAGCATATTTTAGCGTATTTAAACGTATTTAGATGTATTTTACCGTAGTTTCGAATATTTTAGCGTACTTTTGAGCATTATATCGTGTTGTAAGGTATTTTAACATATTTTCATGTATCTTAAGGGAATTTTAAGATATTTTAGCGCATTTTAGCGTATTTAATTGTATTTTGACGTATTTTACCGTATTTTCGAACATTTTAGCGTACTTTAGAGCATTATATCGTATTTTAAGGTATTTTAACATATTTTCATGTATCTTAGGGTATTTTAAGGTATTTTAGCGCATTTTAGCATATTTAATTGTATTTTAACGTAATTTACGGTATTTTCGAACATTTTAGCGTACTTTAGAGCATTTTATCGTGTTTTAAGGTATTTTAACATATTTTCATGTATCTTAGGGTATTTTAAGGTATTTTAGCATATTTTAGCGTATTTAATTGTATTTTAACGTATTTTACCGTATTTTCGAACATTTTAGCATACTTTAGAGCATTATATCGTATTTTAAGTTATTTTAACATATTTTCATGTATCTTAGGGTATTTTAAGGTATTTTAGCGCATTTTAGCGTATTTTAGCATATTTCGGCGTACTTTAACGTATTTTAACGTCTTTTACCGGATTTTCGAATATTTTAGCGTACTTTAGAGCATTATATCGTATTTTAAGGTATTTTAATATTTTTTTTCATGTATCTTAGGGTATTTTAAGGTATTCTAACGCATTTTAGCGTATTTTAGCGTATTTTAGTGTATTTTGACGTATTTTACCTTATTTTCCAATATTTTAGCGTACTTTAGAGCATTATATCGTATTTTAAGGTATTTTAACATATTTTCATGTATCTTAGGGTATTTCAAGGTATTTTAGCGTATTTTAGCATATTTTAGCGTATTTAATTGTATTTTAACGTATTTTACGGTATTTTCGAACATTTTAGCGTACTTCAGAGCATTTTATCGTACTGTAAGGTATTTTAACGTATTTCCATGTATCTTAGGGTATTTTAAGGTATTTTAGCGTATTTAATTGTATTTTAACGTATTTTACCGTATTTTCAAACATTTTAGCGTACTTTAGAGCATTTCATCGTATTTTAAGGTATTCTAACATATTTTCATGTATCTTAGAATATTTTAAGGTATTTAAGCGCATTTTCGCGTATTTTAGCGTATTTCGGCGTATTTTAACGTATTTTGACGTATTTTAGTGCATTTTCGAATATTTTACCGTATTTTCGTATTACAAATTAATCAATATAATGCATTTTTTTGGCAATAAACAAATGGAATACATTATACAAATAAATTATTCTTTAAAATTAAAAATCAATCAATAACAAGCAATGTAGGGTCAATGTTAGGCTTCCTTAGCATATCATACCACGTTATCCGTTCCGTGTAGTTTTTCGTCCAACGTAAAGTTTCTTCGCGCGTGCGTCTACTCCATGTAATGTTCGGTGGCGGTATTGGATAGTCCCCTTCAAGTCTGACGTGGATGACATGACTACCATTAACAAATAACAGTGAAACAAACTGATGGGGGTCACGTGCGTACTCTGGATCATATAAGGGAAATACAGTAGAACAACCCTGGATGTCTAATATGTGAACAATCACACCAAACCTATTGGCAAGAAGGAGTGCTGCTTGAGGTATCTCCATCCAAAGTTCCCCTGGGTGCCATTCCGCCTGAAACCCACAATGTCCATCCGGCCTGACATCTTTTATTCTTGAAATGTTGGGGTGGAACACTTTTGGAATTTGTTTTTTGTATCTGTGCGCATATTCAAGCATTCCCAAATCAGTGATTAACGGAAAGCCATTGCCCTTGCCAGGCTCTTCTTCACGTGAAGATGTTGAACGACCGCGTCGATTTAACGACCTTTTAGACTTTAGAGACATTGCAGACGTAGATGGTATTAGGGAATCTTGCGATGGTACATAAGAGGTATGTCGAGGAGGGTCACACCTATTTTGTTGTTTGGGAGGCCCAACCGAGCTATCTCTAGCAGGTTGTTCTTTCTTTGTTGTTGTACCTTGGAAGTTGGCCGCCCGTGAGTGTTTTCTTGTACGACAGGCGGTTATTTGTCGCTCATATATGGGTTTACCACCGCCATGATCTTCGATAAGACGCTTTTCCTCACTTGCGGGGGTTGGGTAGACAATTTTTGTTTCACATATTTTAATTGTTTGTCTACATCAACATCTTCCTCATCAAAATTTGATGGGTTCATGTCAACTTTTCTCCAGAAAATGTCTATATCTTCGAGCTGAATGACGCAGTCTGCAAAACAAAAAAAAGAGCATTAGACAATCATATTAAATTAAGACAACAAAACATATTTTATAAGTCTATAAGTACCTGTATTCTGCAATCTCTCCAGGCGACAGGCACATAACAACCCGGCACCCGAGTACAGCTGGCAGCCACATGTTGATCCGAATGACGCAACGTGTCTAGTCTCCGTGTTAGCTCGTTTTCCAATAGGTTAGGAGCATGGATGGAAACTTTAAGAAGTAGGTTGCAAAACAAAGGAATCTGAAGGTGGCTGTTCATTCGCTTGGTGCGGCTTTCTTCCAAGGATTTCTTTATTTGCGCATATTGCTTTAGTACCAAGGTGTCCACCTTTTTCACCAGCGTTTCCAGACTGCATTTCGGTGTAGTCAGCTGTTTCTTTAATGCAGCATGTGCGCCTTCAGCTCTGTTTGTTGTAGTTTGGAAGAATGTCAGGGTTTGATTGGTCCATGCAGATACGAACAATTGTCTGGAGGTTCTTAACCAGTTATTCCATAGGTAATCAAAAACATCTGAAAAAAAATAAACATATTCAAATTATATATCAATTTGTATGAATGTATTTACTTAGAGAGAACATACATGTACGTTGTTGATTGATAAGGTGTCTCTGAAGGTTGAGGACGTTATACTTGTATAACTCTTCGGTAGCGGAATTACACACTGTTTTCCACTGAGAAATAAAGGCATCCCAATCTTGCGTATTAAACGAATTCTTGCAGTGCTTCACAATATTTTGTAAGATGTGGAACCTGCAGAGATATCTGTGTGCGCCAGGGAATATTTTTCTACACGCGTTTAACAGTGCCTGGTCCCTGTCCGTTAGAATTACACGCGGCTCCATGCACTCGTGCAGCATAGACCTGACCCTCTCCATGACCCAGACGTACGTTGCCTCCTGCTCGTTTGAAAGAAATGCATGTGCAACACAGAAGGTTTGGTTTGTCGACGTCATACCCACAACTTGCAAAAATGGAAGATTGTAAATGTTTGTCTTGTAGGTAGCGTCGACCATAAGCACATGCGGGAATGCCCTCCACATTTCAAAGGACTTCCCGTGACAGAAAAATACATGCTGAACGACGTTGGTGGAAGGTTCCGCCTATATGTAATAGGTCATCTATTTTTCCTGGAGGATTTGTTCCAGCCGCAGCATGGGAGACGATTTTTTCTCGAACTTTGCAGCCCTAATCTTTTGGTGAGTGTTGTGTATGTCTTTCGGAACACATTTGTTATCAGGGTTCTGTTCAGTTACGGCCTTCCTGATTGTATGGGGCTGTATGTCTTGATCTGTCAGCTCTTGCACCAGCCTAAACTCATTAGGAGTAAGCCTCCTGGCATACGCGTAACCCTCCAGATGTTCAGCAGGGCCGTGATTGTGCGTCTCGTTAAAATTTTTGTTCAGATAATCTATCCGCCAAGCCCGGCGACTTTTGTCGAGACGACCTATCACCATAAAAGGGCACGTACATTTTTTGTTGCAGGTTTTCCCAAACCGTGGCCTTACTCTCATGCTCGCCGCTACGATAACATTGGAGCCACACCCGGTGATCCTTGGACCGTCTGGTAACAATAACGCATCCGTTGGCTAAACCCCTTCGTTTTACCCAACTTTCCAAATCATCGCGGGATAAAAAATCCTAAAAATATAACAAGTAATTTAAAAAAATATACCAATTTTAAATGTACTTTTTTATTATTGTGCAAATTATTATTGTTTTTTATTGCGAGGAACGTGTGAATTGTGCATCGGTTTTGAAATGAACGAGGTAACAAGTATTAAAACACATAGAAATTAAGATAACGTAAAAGAGAGGCTTCATAAAACATCGGATTGTTTCGGGTTTAGAAACTTCGACTATTCCAAAGTGAATCGAAAGTCCTTTCAAATTAGGGAAACGTGCTTTGGCCTATAGGTAAAATACTCTCGTCGAGAAGCGATTAACGTTACTTTACCCTTCCAGTTACTACATGTCCCTAATCGATTCAAAAATCGAAACTTTGGCGGGATTGAAAATCGAGGAACGGGACTAGTCGACAAGATGCGGGTTTCACCCCTAACTTGAAGATTTCGTACCATAAGTGTGGTTGGTATTCGTCGGGTCAAGAAAGTTAATTCCGACACTTTGACGAGGGTCCACTAGAGTTTGAATTGGAAACTCACCGTCAAGATGTGGATCTCACTCCTAACTTGATGGCGTAATTTCGTGCAAAATTGAATAAGCGGATTGAGAGTCATTCACCAAATTATGGGTTTCACGCCTATTTTGGTGAAATCATCTCGTTTGTATAATACGAGTGTCTTCACCTCTTCAACGAATATTTAAAAAAAATATAACAACTTTTAATGTATTTTTTTATAATATTTAAAAAAATATAACAGGTTTAATTAATTTTATAAAAATATTTCATATAACATTTATTAATTAATTTTTATCCTATTTAAAAAATATAACAATTTTAATGTATTTTGTATTAACAACTTTGTTGGACCGTGTCGTGACCCTAAACGATCAGTTAAGGCAGTTCATCATCACGTATAAAGGCGGAATCAGAATACGTAACTTAACAACAGCTGTTCCTTTCAATATCTTCTTTATTTATGCTTTCTGAAATGAATTTGACAGAGTTCGGTTACCTAGCATATGAACAGGTCTCGCTCCAAGTTACAAGAATGATCACACATGAAAGGTATTTATACTATGGCTGATTTCGCTTATGTGTCAGTGACACTAAAGCGAAATCCCATGTGACATAAAAGCGAAATCAACCTTTGACCATCTAAGCGAAATCACCTAATATCCTAAATGTACACAAGAACGAAATTACAATATTAAGATCTGATATCACGTGAATGCCAAATTGCTTTGTCTTGTTGTGTAGTAATGTCATTGATGATGTCATTGTTGATGATGTCATTGTTGATGATGTCATCATTGTATAAGATGATGTCACACTCGTTCAGATCCGCAACTCAACTGAGACTCGATATAAGATGAAGTCAACAGATGAATGCACTAACAGACTCCCCCTCAGATGTTGACGAGTCTTAAGTGTCGAGTCTTCTCAGTCTTTATCAGCTTCAGGCTCCCCCTTTCATCAAGCTTCCGTGCTTTGGGATCGACACCTAGCTTTCTAGCTACAAGCTCCTCCTAACTTTCAGCTTGTCTTCAGACTCCCCCTTAAACTCTGCTCTCGGGATCGTAGTCTGGACTTTTCCTGCAATCACTCATACAACTATAAGTAACAACATTTTAATATTCCAGATATCGTAATCTGACAATTCAATCTCCTCAAAATCACTTCTCATAAATTTGTTAGTTTCATCGAATCGTATCGGAAACTAGCTCTATAACAATATAAGCATCCAAATCCCCCACAGTTAATCATCCAAGTCCAAATTAATGACCTTGGAGATATCACAAACTGTTTTTGAATTTTTAATTTTAAAACTTCAAGTTTCAAATTAATGAACTTGTTTTATTTTCAGAAACACAATCAGCTTACTTAGATTTTGAAACTCAGCACTCAGACATTGGTTGTCGAAAATAAAACAGAAATCAAAATCTTTTTGTATTTTCTGAAAATATAAAGCAATAACGAAATATGTACAAACATATTTACAAACAATATTTTTGTTTTGAGTATGCGTCAGAGGATCATATCAGTTTTTGACAAGTCACAAGTGCCGTTGAGCTTAATTTCACAGTAAGAATTAAACAATTCACTTAGATTGTCGATATACTTGTCCACTTAAATTTTCATACAAATTTCAACTAATTCAGGATACGAATTATGATGTTTTAAGAACTTAAACCTATTCATGTGTCCCACCTCTTGAATATACTCCTGTATCCAGAATCCCAATAATCAGTCTTACAGGTGTGTATACTACAATGATATCTGTACATAAATTAGGTATGCGAGGGCCGAGGGATCTCAGATCGATACTTCCGTATACGCAGAGAGATATCAGCTTCGACTTTTCGGAATGTCCCCTTTAGAGGATCTTTTTGCTTACAACAGCAGCGACTATCAATTTTATTGTTTCATCGGCATGCTGAGGGTTTATGCTATGTTTCAAGCATTGCAGAAAGCATTATCCAAGGACTAGGTCAGAACCACCGTTCAGCAGAAGTCCCGGAATAATACCCCAGACATCATTGAGTATAAAGACCTAGTATATCAGATTATGAGACCTTTCAAACGAGATTTCAGGGGTTACCTATATATCCAAGTAGTGTTCCCCACGAAATAAGTAAGTATGAAATTTAGGTTTATATCCCGAAAAAGTTTACTAAATGTATAAAAATCTACCGACACATCCACGGTGAGATCGTTTAACACATTTAAACTTTCCATTTCTTTAGCGTACTGTAACTGTCTACTGATGTACTTTCATTTCCTCTTTTTACGCAAAAACTCAATTTTTGAATTTTATCATGTTTTTAACTTTTTCAAATTTTCAAATGTTTTTTTTATTTTCTAACAACATTACTCCCCCTAAAATGCAAAATCATTTAAAGAAAATTTGACAACCAACATTGATAGCTTTGTCTCGCCATCCATTTTCTGCTTCAAGTGCTCTGATTTGCAGAAAATATAACGTACCCCCATGATTTACAACCCATTGATCTTAACAGTTTGAAAACCGTGTTTCAATCTGATGAAAGTAATCATGTTTGTTCAGCCGTGAGGGTTTCGGCGTATTCAATCAACATACATTCAAACAAAATTAAAAACAACATATTTTTGGTTTTTCAAATTTTAACAAACTAAAAACATATTTTTGGTTTTTAATTTTTTTCAATTTTTAGGATTTTGAAAATATTGTTTATTTATGTACAGAAAACAATCAAACTAAACTCCCTGTTCAACCAAACCAGGGTCCTGCAACCTCTTCCTGTGCCAGGTTGCTCCAACTACCATTCTCACAATCTTCAGCTTCGTTGAGCACCTGCACATTTCAAACTTTATCAATCATTTGAACAATTTAGCCCAGGTCTGTTGGACCTTAGGCATTTCAACACAATAATGTTCATTTAATTTCGGAAACTCTTTGTCATTTAAAACTTTTTCAGAGTTGACTTCAACTTTCTCATCTTTTTCCGACATCACTTGTTTCTTAACACTCCACATTTGACCTTCCGGAGTACCTCTTTTGTAAAAATTTGTCTCTTTTTGAACCTTTTGATGTTGAATAACATTTTTAGGTTTCCAAAACTCTTGAGGTTTTGTCATATCAACAGATGTTCTCCAACTTTGTGTTGTTCTCAATCTGGGTGTGTGAGAATTCCAGGTCTGTCTTGAATCGAACCTGTTCGGGTTTGATTTCCAATTTTGATTTGAAGCAAACTTGTTTGTATTGTACCTCCAAGTTTGTTTCGAATCAAATCTGGTTGACCTTGATTTCACATCCTCAGATTTCTGTTTTTCAACATCAACAGGCTTTGGATTTGGACACTTTCGTGCAACATGTCCAATTTGATCACATTTAAAACACACTTTCTTTGAAACATCCTTGGCCTGTTGTTGTTTCTTTTTCATAGCATCAAACTCATCATTAGACTGTCGTCCAAATTTGAGTTTTTCCTCTTCTTTCAAGCTTTTCCCTTGAACAAAATTCATCTTTTGTTGCAAATTCTGTTTTTCACTTTGATTCCAATTCCGTTTCTTTTTATAACCCAAACCAGCCTTCATGTTCTTCTTCTTAAAACCAGGTTTGTTATAAAAAGATTTATGACCTTTACCAGCAAACTTTGGAATCTCAGACTTCTCAATCTCAACCATTTTGAAAACTTTATCGACCTTCTCTGAAATCACATTCTGAATCGGGAATACAACATCTAAGAATAATTTGTCCGATCAAATCATGGTATAAACCAATCCTTTTGAATCATCATTCAAATTTTTCTCGGATTTTGTGTTTTTCAGATAACCATCATAAAGATTTCCTTCATCTTCATCCTGTGATTCAGACTTACCTTTTGTAGACTCATCTTTCAAAACGCTTTCAACAACCTTACTTACCACCTCTGAATCATTAGCATCATTAGATTTGGTGTAAGTCACATCGATACTTTCAGGTAACTGGTCAGCTATGTTCAAACCCTTTGCCACCTTTTCCTCATCATAAAAAGTATAATTGTTTCTCAATGGTGGTGGTACCTGATGAAATTCTGAACCAATACCCTTTTTGCAATTTTCAGTATCTTTGTCATCTGGTGTGATGTTGAAAATGCGTTCGAGAATGTACGAAGAGTTATGATAACTTTGAAGTTTGGTAACAACCTTTTCTTTTTCAGCCAAAACTTGTTTAAGATTAGCAATTTCATCAACACATTTGTTCAATTCAATTTGCTTTTCTTTAAACTTTCTTTCATACATCTCTTTAGTGACTAAAGTTTCTGACAGTCTTTGATCAAAACTTTTGACTTGGCTCTTCAAAGTATCATAAGCTTCTTGTACTCTCTGACTCGACCATTTTAAAGAATCATACTGTTTTTGTAAATCTTGAAATTTAGATTCTTTTTCAACACAATCGACACATTTTGCTGAACACAGTTGTCTATACACATCATTATCTTTTTCAAGATCTTGACACTTCTGTGTTAGCTTTTCGACTTTTAATTTCAACATTTCTTCTGTTTCAACCATTTCTTTACATTTTATTTTGAAAACATTTTCAAATTTGGTTGCTTCAATTTCTTTAAATTTTATGATGTCATCTTTTTGAGTACAGGCTTTGCACATTTCTATGCAATTCCTGCACTTGTTTTCATTTTCATCAATAAATTCAACATTCGGTAAATCAGAAGATTTTCTAACCATCTTATATCCATGAGTTCCATCTCCTCGGGGTCTAATTGATCATAATCTTCTTTTGTCAAATTGGTATTGCCAATCTTCCCTGCAACGAGGCTTTCATACGATTCAAGTACAGATGCCAAGAAAACCATCTGTTGTTTTGCCGACTCTTCACTAAAATTCTGCCCATTCTTCAGATCCACTGCGATATTACACTGGAATAAATTCTTTGAAGCAGATTGATCAGAAGTTGTTGAAGAAGATCCACTGTGAAAACCACTGTGAAGACTTTCATTGTTCACTAAACTTGAACTTTCTGCAGAAAATGCTGTTTTTGGAGATCCAGCCTGTGGTGTATTTCCTCTGTAGTAAAGCTCCACATTTTGCTGATAAGCCGGATTGTTGAATTTAGATCTTTTTATCTCCAACTCATGGCTTTCAAGTCTTTCAATCAGCAAATCCACTTTCAAATCTTCAGGCTTGATTGTATTTTTCAACATTAGAGCGAAGTATTGCCACTCTTGATCATTTGGCAATGAATCAAACAGTTTATCCACCAGCTCCTCTTCAGAAGGTAAAATTTCATGTCTAGCTAACTCCATTTTCAGATATCCGAATCTCTCGATCATTTTACAAACAGATTCATTTTTCATACAACTGAATAAATCAAACTCTTTACGCAACAATTTCTTTTTGTTTTTGACAATTTCATTACTTCCTACACACTTTTTCCCTAACGCTTCCCACAAACTCTTTGAAGTTTTCTCTTGTTCAAGTAATGAAATAATATCCTCTCTCACTGACTGTTTGATTAATGTGATCATTTTATATTCAGCTACAAAATTTTTTGTATCTATGTCTGTGAAATCTTTTGCTTCTATTAACTCTCCTCCCACTTTTACTGGTTCAGTGTATCCATTTGTCAGTTTTAACCAACTTTCAGGAGCGAAAGCTTTTACCCAACCCTCAAATCTGTTTTTCCACCAATTATAATCTTCAACTTTCATTAGCTTTGGTGGCTTCTCTTGGCTTCCGTACATGTTCTCAAACTTCAAATTCTCCGAAATCTCCTTCGAATATTCTTTCATCTCAGATCTTCTATCTGATGATTCGGAATTGAATGCATTGTAGAAAGTATTGTAGAACTCTTCACCGTTGTTTGACATCTTAAAGTACCTAGGATCAAACAAAACAAACTCAATCAGCTTAAACTATTAGCAAAATTTTCGAAATTTTTATAATAGTGACTAATAATAGATGATGCAGACCCAAACTAGTTATCAAATACTTAATAGCACTACATGACAAAACACTTATCAACTATGATTCAACACAAATCTGACATATCATGTGATGTTATTATCAAATCAATGCACAAATATCATAATGAACAACAATCATTAAATGGCCGTAAATCTAGTGGGTAAAAACAAATCTCTGTTTTCACATGGGCTTTTGTTACCTTCAATTAAATGCCCGACAATTTTAAATCATATTCATTCTTGATTGGGCCGTTACACTACATGGACATCACATGGGCTTTAACACTTTACCTCAACTCATTGGACTGTTGGTATAAATCTTGACAACAAAACTAGTATGCAGACAAACTCAATTACAATTTAATCTTGATTGGACCAACAATCTTAGTGTTGACAAACTGTTATCTATCACATGTAATTTTATTGAAGCACACAAATTCACATGTTCACCACCGAAGGCATTAATGAGTCACATGAAATGCTGATAAAGTTGACTGACTATACTGACTAATGTTGACTAAGTGACAAATAAGCGAAATCAAATAATGTCCTTATCAGTGAAAATAGACAACTAATGTCCGTAAAAGCGAAATCAGATTTAAAGTGTCCGTAAAAGCAAAATCAGTCAACTATCTCTCGATGTTCATAAAAGCGAAATCAGGTTTTAACTAGTTTTCACCAAGTTTTAGTCCGTATTTCAACCTGAAACTTTCTAGGGTTTGTTAATCGTATGTTTCACACGTAATACTCAAAAATCAGACCGTTTCATCCGTAAAAACCAGTTCAAATCAGAAACGTATGAAAGAAAGTGAGTAGAAGTAAGAAAATTCAGCCGAATCAGCTGTAGTAGTATGAACTCCTCGTCCTGAGCTCTGATACCACTTGTTGGACCGTGTCGTGACCCTAAACGATCAGTTAAGGCAGTTCATCATCACATATAAAGGAGGAATCAGAATACGTAACGTAACAACAGCTGTTCCTTTCAATATCTTCTTTATTTATGCTTTCTGAAATGAATTTGACAGAGTTCGGTTACCTAGCATATGAACAGGTCTCGCTCCAAGTTACATGAATGATCACACATGAAAGGTATTTATACTATGGCTGATTTCGCTTATGTGTCAGTGACACTAAAGCGAAATCCCATGTGACATAAAAGCGAAATCAACCTTTGACCATCTAAGCGAAATCACCTAATATCCTAAATGTACACAAGAACGAAATTACAATATTAAGATCTGATATCACGTGAATGCCAAATTGCTTTGTCTTGTTGTGTAGTAATGTCATTGATGATGTCATTGTTGATGATGTCATTGTTGATGATGTCATCATTGTACAAGATGATGTCACACTCGTTCAGATCCGCAACTCAACTGAGACTCGATATAAGATGAAGTCAACAGATGAATGCACTAACAAATTTTATAATAATTTTTTAACAGAAAAAAATATAACATTTAAGAAAAATATATATCATTCGTACCTGATCAGTTTTGTACGAAACTTCAGGGTAAGCGGCTGTCTCGTCACTCAATGACTCTTGCACGGGTGGCTCATCACCCAATGACTCTTGCACGGATGGATCCTCACCCAATGACTCTTGCACGCAAGAAGGCTGACCAACGTCTTCTTGTACTCCTGAGGCACCACTAATGAAAAAGTTATTTCCATATTCTTCCTGTCTGTAGTACGCGGGAACATAACCGGGTTCATAATACGGAGACCCATAACCTTGATCACGGCTACACGTGTTCAAATCTGGTAACAACGGTTGGCGGGGCATAGCAAACTAAAAAAAACCAACGGGTAAAAGGTAATGATAAGTTTAACGCGGAATATAAAAAAGTAAATATATATACTTACCTCGTTGAGGTCTGGCAACAACGATTCATTATGATGGGGACGATAGCCGGACACGACCTCGTGCGCGTGATCATCATTTCCTTTCCAATCGTAAGAATCAGGGAGATTAGACCCCGCCTAATACAAACGGTGTGCTAAGTATTTCATAAAAAAAAACGGAATAAGTTAAAAACAATGATATTCCACACTGCTACCCGAAATAAACGTGCTCGTGTTTGCGTCAGACGGCTCACCGAAAACATAGTTGTACCAAGACATGTTTATTAGTGAATGTGAATATAAATCGAAGACGATATCGTCTTCTTCGTCGTTTAAATAGGGGAGGAAGAATTCAAATTCAGAAATCAATACGAGTCGTATAGCCCTATACGATGCGTATAGGGCTTACGTCAATCACTTTACGTCACTCAACAGTGACAGAAAGCTGATCGTACTTTCTAAAAAAAGTAATACGCATCGTATAGGCCTATACGATGCGTATTACTTTAACCCCGTGAGACAGTGTCAGCCTTTGACTGACACCGAATTAATTAACCAACTCAATACGCATCGTATACGCCTATACGATGCGTATTGTGAGTGTCGATTTAAAAAGCCAAGGTGTGCCAATAATACGATCCTTTCTAAATTTATAGATGATAGAGAGGTGTGTAAATCCGTACATAGAGTGGAGTGATCCATGTATGCTTTCATGGCCATGACCTTTGATGACAAGTGGGGCCATCCATACTTCCTGTAAAGAAATATTATATTTTTAATAACTGAAAAAAACCGTAAGGCTATGCTTAACATGATTTGCTATGAAATTAGTGCTGGTATATTATGTCAACCTTACATATTAAGACACGGACCTGAAATAGGTATATATGAACACAAGTTTGTGTTACATTTTCAGAACATGTTAATAAACATGTTACACGAAATAACCTATTAAAACACGTAAAAATTATCAGCGTATCATACAGCCTTTTAAGACACGAAAACGACCTATTATTAAATATATAAACTTTACTTCCAAGTAATTTTTTTTATTTAAACTTATCCATATATTTTTTTTATTTAAAATTATAAGCGTCTCACTAACGGGTCTTAAAAAGTTAATATGTATTTAACATGTTAAGACACGAAAATTAAACAGGTCTTAATGTGTCGACCTGTTATAGACACGAAACCTGTTAAGGTTAAACACGAAACCTGTTAATTTCGTGTGTCATCGTGTTGGTGTGGAAATTGTCAGCCCTAGTCCTAGCCCTATATAAAATAAACTAGCTTCTAAAAGTTAGAACTATTATCTTTGTTTTTTTAATATGTTATTACTTACATTTAGAATATTGGGTATGTATGCAGGTGGAATATATAAGAATTGTTGGTGGGCGGTCGCATCAATTGAAAAAAAAGGTTTTTAGTGCTAATTTTCGTCGAAAATCCCAACCGTATCCCTTGGATTTTTTCAACCGCACCTCTTGAAAATTTTCAACCGCCCTCTTTAGAAAAAAAATATTATGAATTTATAAAAAAAATAAACATTGATTATTATGAATATATAAGTAAATAACACAATTTGTATAATTGTTCTTTAACCACTTATTCACTATACTTAACCCAACCTACAATCTAATTTTATTGACCCAACTACCGAAGCCCAAACACAACCAAACCCAAAGATTTATCCTTTTTTATTGATTGTTTTTTGTTGTTTTAAGTGGTGTTTAGGAGAAAATATAGACTTGTATTTAATGATTTTGTTGTTTTATTTTAAGCTTTGTTTGTTTAAATGATTACTAATCAACATTTAAAACTAGGTCTTGAATGTTTGAAAATTAAAATAGAAAATTGTGGACTATGGTATTGGTTGAACATGATTGTTTATTTTGTTTAAGTGATTCGTGTTGTTTTATGAACTTCCAGAGCAATTTATATGTGATAAGAACCATGTGTAAGTCGATTATTGTGATTGAAGATATCGATTGTTCGATGGATCTTACAGGACAGAGGAAGAAGGAAGTGAAGGAAGAGGAGGAGGAGGAGAGTGACCCGAAGAAACCGATGAAGCCGCCTGAGAATGAGGGGAAGACGAGTAAGGTTACGTTATCCGGTTTGTTGAATTTTGTTGATAGGTTGTGGTCAGCTTGTCGTGGAGATAGATTGATGGTTTTTACTACTAATCATGTTGAGAAGCTGGATCCTGCATTGATTAGGAGAGGCAGGACGGATAAGCATATGGAGTTGTCTTATTGTGGGTTCGAGGCGTTTAAGGTATTGGCGAAGAATTATTTATGTATCCAAACGGATGACTTGTTTGAGAGGATTAGTGAATTGTTGGGAGAAGTTGAGATGACTTCGATGGATGTGGCGTAGAATTTGATGCCGAAGACCAGCCCGCCGGATACGGAAAGGTGTTTGAAGTGTTTGATAGGAGCCCTGGAAGCTGCTAAAGCGGAGGCTGAATGGAAAAAGCTTGAGGAAGAAGAGGAAAAAGCTTGAGGAAAAGAAGAGGAAGAGTTTGATAGGAGCTCTGGAAGCTGCTATGTGATCCCCAATTTCACCCAAAGTAGCAGCAATATAGTTCAGCAAACAATGTTACATCAATACAAATTACAAAAATGGACATTCAGCAAGCTACCCGAAAAACAATTTATGTTTGGCGGTCATAGATGGTTTCATTGTCAATACGTATGAAATCGATATAATTGATGATTTACTAAAAACGACGAGATTACAGCAACTTGAAATAGAGGCAGATGGTTCCCAAGGATGTGAAGAGGAAAAAGCTTGAGGAAAAGAAGAGGAAGATATGAATTGAGGGGTTGGTGAGGGTTATAAATGGGGGAATAAAAAGGATTGAGAACGAAATTACCATTTTACCCTCATGTGTATTGCACATGACAGTTTTTAGTGAGATTTCTAACCAGGTTTGGCCTAAAGGACAAAACGTGCAAGATTTTGAAAGGTTAAGGACACCGCCTGTAAACTTTTGGCCAAAATGATAGCGCCTGCAATTTAATGTAGACATAAAGAACAAAACTTGTAATTTACTCTTATTTTAATATATTCTAAAGGACATTTTAGTCGCTAACTATATATTAATTTACAAATATACTTCCTCTCACAAAAACACTATTTAATTTTTTTTTAAGATTGGTGTAGTTTTAATTTACATTGTACTGGAGCTTAATGTTCTGTTTTTCGATGGACCTTGTATTAATGCCGGTTAATCGATTAGATTGACTGGTTGATTTTTAATAAATTTCGTTGGCCGTTCAAAAAATTATTTTCTTTTGTTATTAACCCTTTAACTTTTCAACCTTCCATCTTTAACCCCTTTTCTTTTTAAACCTTTAACTTTTTAATCTTCCATGTTTAACCCTTATACGTTTGATTCGTATTTTTAGTTTTTAACCCTTATACTTTTAAACCTTCTAAGTCTTTCTGATAAACAATTATACGTGTTTGTCACAAAAACTTTATGGTCACAATTTTTTTTATGGTTTAACAGCTCAGTCACAACGTGTGAGTCCTATGTCGATTTAGTTATTTTTTATGTTTTACGTATCTGTCAAATTTTTGCGAGTTAACACACTGCAACGCGTGTGCGTGGTTCAACGACTTTTGCTATTCTTTGTTTACTTTTAACCCTATACTTTTCATCTTTTACAAACTTATCACAAACTTTTCATTTTACGCTTCGGTCTAAGTTTTGCGAGTTAACAAGCTGCAACGCGGGTGTATGGTTCAACATTTTTACATCTATATATTGCATGTTTAATGGACCAGTTGCAACGCGATGATCCTAAGTCAACTTATTATTATTTTCTATATTTTACGTCTTGATCTAATTTTTCGTGTTAACACACTTTAACGGATGGGTATGGTGTAACGTTCTGCCGCAAGGCGCGGCTCCTAAATACTAATTTTTTAAAATATATATATATATAGGTAAAGAGTAAGGTACAAATTACCTTATCGTACATTATATACGCTAACATTATAGCCCTACACGTGTCCTGGTTGGTTTTTCATATACAGGGTTAAATGAGACAATTAATTCAATCATCTGGGGGTAAATTCGTCTCTTCATTCAATCAGCGAGCGAGAAGTTCGTTACACTAATATCCCGGTATTTATCATTCGAATCAATTTCAAATTTTTCATAATTCTCAATTTGCAGTTATCGTTCTTCTGTGTTAGGGTTTTATTTACTTGTTTTTTTTTTCGATGGATCCACAGAGCAGCAGTGGACGTGCAAATGTTGTTGATGTTGAAGAAAGTCGACCGATCGGTGATCATGCTCAATTATCTGCATATCAGAGAGTTTCTATTGAGGATGTTTTAAATCCGCCATCTGCAAATTCAAATCCAATTGCAAGTTCAAGTGCTCTAAACGATTGTTTTAATGGTAATTATGTGAAATCAGATTTCTAAATTGTTCGTATACATGTTTTTTGTTTAATCGCTCCTCTGATTTTACATTTCTGTAACTTTTTTTGAAGTTTGAATGTTGAGTATTTTTTTGATATGAATGCAACATGTACAAATTCGCATGTTATTAGTCTTTCAATTCGCATTTGATGTTTTTTCCCTAAGTATTTCGCATGCTATGGTTTATTAAATCGCATAGATAAATCAGATTAATCATAATCATCAATCTCGCATGTTTTTTCATAGATTTCGCATGTTTTTGATTTTTCTGATTTGATTCATTTAGATGAAAGGGTTTACACTCCGGAGGTTCAAGCATCAGCTACACCTGTGGTTGGAATGCAATTTATCTCTATTGAACAAGCATATGCGTTTTACCAATCATATGCTAAGTTGGCTGGTTTTTCTATTCGGAAAGGTGGTGAAGTAAACAATGGTGGTATAATCAAAACTAAGTATTTTGTTTGTTCTAAAGAGGGACATAAGCCAATTTGTATTGACGATCGTTCGAAGTCAAAAAAGCAATTCAAAACAAGGAACAGGGGGACTATTAGAACTGGATGCAAAGCTCAACTTATGATTTGCACTGTGGATGGTAGATTATATACAGTAAAGAGATTTGTTGATGGCCATAATCATAAGTTTGTATGCCAAGATGATATTCACATGTTGCCAGCTTACAGACAATTGTCAGATGTCCAGGAGGAGATGGTATGGGAATTAGGCAGTTTAAACCTTGGTCCTGTCAAAGCTTTCCATATAATGAGGAAACGTTATGGTGGTTTCGAAAACGTTGGTGCCACGGTTGATGATTGTAAAAATTTTAGGAAGCGAATTAACAGCTATATAGGAGAATATGATGCTGACATGGTTATTAATAGGATGAATGACAAAAAACAGTATTTAGCTGATTATTCGTTTGAATATTCTGTTGATGATGGCAAACGTTTAACTGGTTTGTTCTGGGCTGATGGTTTATGTAAGCTTAACTATATGGAATTTGGGGATGTGATATCCTTTGATGCAACTTTCAAGACAAACAGGTTAGTGTTTGAAGACAAACATGTTTTTTTTTTAACTATTTTTCGCATGTTATATGTCTTCATGAGCTGTGTATATCGCATGTGTAAAATTTATGTTAACGATATCGCATGTTTTACTTTTGTTTTCGCATGTGTGTTTTTGTAATTCGCATGTTTTACTTTTGTTTTCGCATGTGTTGTGCAGGTACAAGATGGTGTTTGTCCCGTTCACTGGCATTGACAACCACTGTCGAAATGTAACATTTGAAGCTGGGTTGTTGGCATCGGAGAGCATTGAATCATATAAATGGCTATTGAATTCATTTTTAAAGTCATTTGGTCAGCAGCCAAAGGTTGTAGTGACTGATCAAGACCCAACTATGAAACAGGCTATTGAGGCGGTTTTCTATGTCAGCAGACACAGATTGTGCATGTGGCACATAATGAAAAAAGTGGCAGATAAGGTACAGTATGCTATATTGTCTTTTGTTAGTGTTATTTTTTGTATATTATATATTTTTTTATAGGTTGATATTAAGAGCATTTATTTGTCATAGGTTGGACACGAGTTGTGCAATAACGATGAGTTTAAAAGGAGGATGTGCGACATTGTATGGACTGATTCGATCGAGCCTGAAGAATTCGAGAGACAGTGGAAGTTGGTGATGATTGATTTTGGTCTCACAGAAAACAAATGGATCGATGATATGTTTGTGATGAGATCCATGTGTATTCCTGCTTTTTATCGACATGAGCCAATGTCGGGACTTATGAGAACAACATCCAGATCAGAGAGTGAGAACCATTTTTTCTGCCAGGTGTCTAATTCACAACTCACTCTCGTAGAGTTTATGAATCATTTCGACGGTGCGATGGATGTCCAACGTTTTAATCATAGAAAGAATGATCATATTTCAAGATATACGGAGCCTGCTGATTTGAGCGGAACTTCTTTGGAAGAAGATGCTGCTAAGAGATTCACCAGGTCTATATTCTTTGATCAGCAAATAGAGATTTTAGGTACAATTTCTGAATGTCTGCCGATGGACACCAAAGTAGAGGGTCCACAGATCAGGATAATGTTGAAGGACTTTAAAGCACATGGAAATGGTTTATTGGAGGTATTATTATACATGCGAATTTATTATGTTACACATGCGATTTAAAGTTATCCCTATACATGTTTGTAAAACATGCGAATTTAATATGTTACATATGCGATTTTAAAACTGATTCCATTACATGTTTTTTTAGGACATGCGAAATTGTCATGTTTCACATGCGAATTTAATTTTGAATATATATATTTTATTTTGTTGGTTTTTCCTAGGTGTGGTTCAAGAACCTTGAAAATGATGTAACTGCACAATGTAGCTGTTTGCGTTTTGAGCAGTATGGTCTGCTTTGCAAACACATTTATTTCCTTTTCAAGATGTTTGGTGTTAAAGAAATACCAAACAAGTATGTTACGAAGAGATGGACGAAGGATGTTGTTCCGAATGAGTTAAATGTGAAGTACAATCTAAATGTGGGTGGCAAGGATGTGCAACACAAGGCTAAACGGATTGCTCGTGAAATCATCCACACAGGGGAGTATTTGGTTAGCAATTTGATTTCCGACCTTGATCAACTTGTTTTAGTGAGGGATCAAATGATGCAGCTCAAAGAGAGAGTGGATCAGAGTCGTATAACCAAGCAACTTGATCCAAAATTTGACCGATTTTCCAAGTTGATTGGTTATCAACAACCCGTAACTAATGCTCCTCCTACTGTCCGTGTGCCGGCTGGTATAAGAAACAAAGGTCGAGGCTCGCATAAAAGGATTAAATCTAAGAAAGAACAAATGATCAGCCACAAGGGGAAAATGTCAAGGACATGTAGCGTATGTAATGTAAAAGGTCATGACATTCGGACTTGCGAGGAGCTGAAAGCCAAACTACAAGGTAAACAACAAAAAAAAAAGAAGAAGGACATCCAGATCGAAAATGTTGATAGAGACAAAGACAATGAGGTTGAAGATGATGAAGAGGAAGATGAGTTTGAAGATTACAGTAGTGATGATGGATCTGAAGAAGAAGATCAGTGGGAGGAGGTTTCGGAAGATGGTGAGGATGAGTAGTTTTTTCTAAATGGACATGCGATTTTATACGAAACACTTGCGATTTTTTATATTCATCTGTTTATATCAGTTTTCATGGGATTATATTTTTTAAACATGCGAATTTATAATCAACAGTTAATATAAATTTTTACATGCGATTTCACTGTTATTACATGCGATTTGTTAGTTATCTTGTTTTTTGTTATGTGACAATGATGGCTATATCATTCATGCGAATTTAATATTAAGAGATAACATAATATGTTAACAAATATGTACCCAAAATATAACAATAGTTATTGTCTAACACAGCCATTACCAAAAAAAAAAAAAAACGATTAAAAAGAGTTTTTTAGTTACTTGGAGTAAATATTTTGTCAGGTTCAGAAGTGCTGAACTCCATCTTCTCCTTCACAGTGTTAAGAGCATCTGTCAGGAAAGAGAAGGCCAAGTCATCAGCTCGAGATTGCTCTTTAATGTGATCCAAAGCTCTCTCCTTGAAGCTTGATGGTGGTTCTTGAAGTAGGCGTTCCCATATATCTTGATTTTTCTTGATTTGTTCAAGAATTTTACCCTGCACATCAAGAACCAGATGAGAAGAGTTGACATCAGTGCTTAGTTCTGTCAACGTGCGAGTTGACAATAATTCTTTGATTGCAATGTTTTTGATTTGTTCCCACTACAAGAAAATAGGGCTAATGCAACTCCGATAAAAAGTTGCATTAGGCCTTGAAAAGGTTGCATTAGGCCTAATGCAACCTTTTATCAAGGGCTGCATTAGATGAAGTTGCATTAGACCTAATGCAACTTTTTTGTTAGATAATGCAACCTTTTTTAAAAAGGTTACATTTTCTTATCAAATGCAACCTTTTTATGATGCAACTTTTTTTATATGCTAATGCAACCTTGGCTATAAAAAATGCAACCTTTATTACACTAAAATGTAACCTTTGTTACACTCAAATGCAACTTTTTTTTACATCAAATGCAACACTTTTCTTTATCTTAGTTATAACAAATGCAACCTTTTTCACAATGAAATGCAACTCCATAGCATCATAATTTGAAATACTAAAATCTTTATTAATATGCAATATTAATAACAAAAATATAATAGCTATTTTATATTGTAATTAAACACGTGTCCAAACTCAAAATAACAATATAACTGAAGTTGTCATTTACAATGATAAAAGTAATGAAAACCTTCTATTTATCTCTATGATCCGAAAGTTCCCGAATAAGTAGCTTTTCCAAATAATACTTCGCATCATAGCTTCTAAGTTGCTCGTTGGTTGTCAAAATCTTTTTGCTTTGCTTCTAGCTCAGTTTTTTTTCCTTTAATGGTCCTCCATTTCTTTTCCCATTTCAAACAACTGTGGCTTTTTAACTTTAAGGCTCGCCCTGAATAAGTCCATAATCCCACCTAGAATCATGTATGGTTCCTCACCACCATCCAATTTTTAGTAATACCTCCGCCAAAAAGTAGAAGGTAGTTGTCATGCTCTTATTCATCACAACCGTAAAAGGATTAACCAAAGAACATCCATCTTCTAGAGGTTTATAGTTCTTCATTCGTTCCTTCAAAAGAGAGAAAATATTTTAAGAAACAAGAGTCAATAAAGGCTATTAGTGTGATAGTTATGTTCAAGCATGCGCCTATGTGCATTTTGTTATTAAACGACAGTTGCTAATTATATATCTTCATAATCATCTGATTTGAACCATTTCAAATACTAGTAACAAACAGATTTTCTAGAAAATTACCACATCTTTCTCTAGCTCGCGTTCCACAGAAGTGGTTATGGCCATTCTCTAGCTTCAATAGCTGCCAAAAAAAAATTTTAGGAAGCTTATTCAAAAAGTGGTATTTCAACATCATAACACATGTAGTTTATAGTTTGTGCTATTATTTTTAGTAGCTAACCCAACTTGAGGATACCAACCTGCTAATACAATAAAGTTTATATTGTGTTACACTACCACCTGCATGTACAAATAATTAATTCAATCTTGCACCTCTGCAAATAAATCTTATTTGTGAAATAGATAACAATATAGATACAAAAAATGAGATTAAGTGAAAAGAGCATACTTGCGCATGACATATCCGTAGAAAGAATTCAGAATACATTTGTGATCCAAAGGAAGGCAAATCCAATCTCATATTGTAAAGATAGTAACCACATCAACAAATCACAAAATGATATACCATAAAATTATACCTAAAGGTGAAATTCTCAGGGAATGACCCTGGCAAAGCACACCATATACCATCTGTGTCTAGTTCCAACGGTCTTCCGATCTTTTTAATTAGTGAATGCGCATTCTGGATTATTTTTGCTCCGGTATATGTAACAACTCCTGCCATTTCCATTGAATACCATCTTGCACCTCTGCAAATAAATCTTATTTGTGAAATAGATAACAATATAGATACAAAAAATGAGATTAAGTGAAAAGAGCATACTTGCGCATGACATATCCGTAGAAAGAATTCAGAATACATTTGTGAGCGAGTTGTAGTGAATCATATAGAACCACCATATCCTATAATATTAATAGATATATAGTTATATACCACCACTTACTACACCAAATATTGGAATACTAAAAAACAGATGCAGTAGAGATAAAGTTTACTTGTGCTTCTTGGATCTTTATCGGATTTCCGCTAGCTTTTGCTTCTGACAACTTATCTTTCCATACTTTATTGAGTCCTTTGTATTCATATCTTCTATCACGAAAGCTTTGAACAACAAAGTAACATGTTATTATCTCATAATACATAAACGTAAGTATAAAAAAATGAAATACATATTAACACAATAATGTTACGTGCTTAAAGAATGAAAAGTTAATTAAATTCTTACCTACGGACATTATCAACATAAAATGGGTTTTCGCGCATGCATATGCCTGCTTTTCGAGTTTCAGTGACGGGCTTCTCAAGCACTCGCTTATAGGCCCGTGGAGGGAGCAGAAAATGTTTTGATTAGATCAGGAAAACAAACAGGTCAGCTTGGTGTATAATGGATGATATCATGTAAGTTTCAGATATACCTTTTGACAATATTTCTTTAGACGTTCTTTCAGCTTCAACTGCTGGTCCACTTTCGGCAGATCTACGAATGGTTTTGGTGGAAGCCTATCAACAAACTCAGATTCAATTTGCCTCGTAATATGATAGTAATCACTGATATCCAATTAACTTAATTAGTAAACTTCCATTAGAGGCAAGTAACATGTAAGCTTAAAGTATATTAACGTACCTTCTCTTTGCTGTGTATGTTTCTCCACACCACTCCCATTCAAGATTCCTAAGACAAGTTTTATCGGGACAAGTAAATCCTAACAATAACTTTGCATTATTACAAGCTCCAAACTTGTTTAGAATGTTGCTCAAGCGAGCTTATTTTGTAACCTGCAGAAATAAACATATTAATACTTTGTAATGTAAACATGAGATACATCGCATATAAAACATAAAATTATTAAAAAATGATTCATTTTTCAAACAAACCCTAAATCTGCAAGTGAAGCCCGGTATCAAATGGAAATACAATTAATAGTGACTTAAAAAATTAGGGCTAAGAAATAAGGCAGTGACAGAGCGTACGAACGATCCAACACTATTAAACTTTTATTCAACATTAACAACTTAGGGTCAAGACAGCCTGTCTTTATGTGACATTTGATCAAACAGGTTGCGAGCAAAGGCAACATATAAAGTAACACTACCCAAACATCAAAAAAAAAAAAAAACAAAAAAAAAAACAAAGCAACTCACACAAAAACAAAGCCCTTACAGCACAAACATTCAATTAAACTCTAAAAATAAAACAGCAATAAGAATTCATCATGAATTCAAGCATTGCGTAATCGTGAATTGTAGTACGGCTGAACAATATAGTGCAAATTGAAGTTCAGCTGATTGTAAATTCAGCCACATACGGTTTCCTTGGTCGGTCCCTGTCTTATAGTATATATTACTTGGAGCAGTAATTCAGAACCGATAATATCTGAAACCCATACAGAATCGTTTTGACAAATCCTAGCATCTGATGCATTCATCAAAAATATTTTAAGCAAATTGTGAAAGACAGTTCGATGGTACCTCAACCGCAATCGCAAAAAAAAGTAAAAGATCGGGCAGTGATACACAAGTTGACCAGTCGAACGGTGGTACATGGTTGGATGATCTGGTGATGGTGTGGTGGTTCGCAACAGTCGGTACAAGTTGTTTAACTGAAAATAGATGGATCGAGAAGGAGAGAGACGGGTTGAGTGGTTGAGAGGATATACAATTTGAACTTTTGAGTGGGTTTTGGGTTAGGGATTATGAGGAAGCGGGAGAATTTAGGCGGGTCTGTGTTTTTGGGAATCAATTCAGATTTAATTGGGGAAAATGGGTTGAATGATTGAATCGAGGAGAAAAAATTAATTTAAAGTTATTAAACTAAATTAAATAATAAATAGAAATAAAAGCGTGTTTATATTTCATTCCAAATTTGCAAATTACAAACAAGTGGCAGGTAAACGGGCAACAAGCTGCGCCGCAACCCCCTAGAAAAATTTTAAATAATAAATAGAAAAAGTAAAATTATACTTATATAGTTTATTTTTTGAGCGGAACTTTTTCTTTTGATAGTTATAACATGATACATTTTAGTAAAGAAATAAAAAAATCTTATTCAAATTATGTTATACGTATGAAAAAAGAATTTTTAAATAATTATTTTATATATAACTTTAATAGAGAAACAAAAAACTCTTATTCAAATTATGTTATACGTATCAAAAAAGAATTTATAAATAATTATTTAATATATAACTTAGTTATTTTTCATAATTTTATAATTAGTAAGTTTTATTATGTAAACATGTAGGGGAAATTCCCTCGTGTCGCTAGATATTCTTTCAAGGCCGGCCACATTATACCCTCGTCAATATCGCTGCTTTTCCAACCGTTCCTTTTTGACATGTTTATGATTCATTACAACTCGTTAACCTATTTATAACCATCCAAACCTGATGACCCATGTAGATAAATGGGTTACAAAGTATGGGTCACACAAATTTAGTGTTAAAGAGGTTATGTTGATGTTTTTAATATAGTAAATAAATGAAAAAAAAGTCTTTACTTTAACCCAAAGTCTATCATGGTTGACACCTCTTGTGTCAAGTAGGTAAACAGTAGTATAAAGTCACCAAAGTGTATTTTTAGTGTATCAAATTTTACCTGAAAAAACTATTTTGATTGAAATAATTTATATGAATTATATTTGAGTAAAAAAGTAAAAATATTGTTTTGGACTTGACGTGTCATATTATCACCTGTATACCATCTAAATAAATATAGCAAAGGTAGGACCATTTATTCTCGATGCAACTTTTCTTACAAAAGTTACAAATTCTAATAAAAATTGTAACCTTTTATGAAAAAAGGTTGCAAATTATTAGTAAATGTGCAACTTTTTGATTAAAAGGTTGCATTAGATCTCCTAATGCAACCTTAGTAGTCAATGAAGTTGCATTAGAGTCAAATGCAACTAATCTGAAAAAAGTTGCTTCTAAAAGGTTGCATTAGGCCTATTTTCTAGTAGTGTCCGAATCATCAGATGCCATGTTTGTTTTGTATGTTTTGTGTGTGTTTTTGATAATCTTCTATGTATGACTTAATATGGAAGGAAGGTAGTTATATCTAGGTTTTTTATATTAATTTAGTAAATTTATTATGTAGGTAGGGTGGTAAGTTCAATAGTAATTATTGTAAAATTGATCATTACATGTCATTTTACAGTCACATTGCTCATAAATCAAGTATTTTTTATATATAATGCTACTATTTTTAGTTTTTTAGTTTTTTAGATTCGTATTTTGTTTTTTTAGTTATTTATTTGTTATGTAATTTTTTTTTATCATTTTTAAGAGAATTGCAATTTTTAATTGTTTTTGCACTGTTTTTATTCGAAATCGCATTTGAATGGATACAAATTCGCACACTATGTAAAATCTTAAAGAATACTTAACATTTTTACTGAAATCGCAATGCCTTATCGTTAATTCGCACACTATATGAAATTATAAGAAATACTTAACTTTTTATCGAAATCGCATGTGCATTTGTTACGAATTCGCACACTATATATATGAAATTTGAAAGAATTTTTTTTTATTACAAATCACGTGTACATTGTCCATGAATTCGCACATGATCTCAATACCTGCATCATCTTCTTGATTAGTTAATAATTTCTAAATTCATCCGAATTTCAGTTTTCACATAAGGATTTTGGTGATTAGGAATCGATCGATTTTTGATTAATTGTTATAATTTCGATTTCGGTTTTGATTTTAGAACCTTACGTTATGATTTTTGAGGTTTTTGTTTGCTGATTATCAAGGGTTTTGATCTCGCATTAGACGATTTTAACCTTGGCGGTTTCTTTGCATTAATTTTAATTTGATATATTTAATAGTAAAACACGCTGTTTAAATCAGATGATCCGACGATTGTGGATGAAGCGTACATAACGTATGATTAGGCTATTTGTATGATAACCGGCCTCATATATATATATATTTATAGAAAAGTTAATGTCAATCCATTTCTGGGATCAAATGTGTTATGTTTGTGCAAGATATTGGTCTATATGTGTAATTTCTGAAAGTTTGGGACAAAACAGAAATATGAGCAAAATACAGGGACAATCTGTGTAATTAATGCTACAAAGACCCCAAAAAAATATCAGGGGTGTCCTTATTGGAATGGAAACTAGTGGCTGCTAAGAATTTGACTTCTTTATTCAAGCAGCGACTTCTTAAGGAAGAGCATTGTTCATGTGATCCAGTAATGTACTTGGTTACCTCTTCCGTAAATCCATCCTTGGAATGCAAGTAATTAACAACAGTTAAGTCTTTCTCAAAAAAAAAAAAAAAAAAAATCCAACTTCAATTCATCAAATCAAATCATCAGTTTCTTTCCCTGGAGCTTGGTGTGTTCCACTTGGGATTCTAGTAAAAACAAGAAATAGTCACAAAACTTAACCATATAATTAAAGCCATAAGTTTAAAAATATGAAATGCAACTTCATAAAAAAAACAAGATAGTAGGTGAAAATCAACAAAAAGCCTGCAAAGTTTGAATATTAAAACTTGCTAGATTGAATATAAAAAAGATTAAAGAGGATCAACATGAACCCAAATAAGACTTTTTGATCAATAGTTTCATTAGGTAAATTAGCGCTTTCAAACCCAATATTTTATTTTGAATCCCATAATAGTTTAATTTATCTGATGCAAATTGCGATCCAACATCAACATCAAATTGCCGAAATATTTAGTTTTTTTTTTCCATTAGAAAGGCGATTTTAATTTACTCTAAATTGTTACCTATACTTGCATCTTGGATGATTCGAACCTCCATCTCTTAATTAAAGAAGATGCATCTTTACCGTCATACATATGTACTCAATGATGGAAACCGACGTGAGGCTATTCTTAGACCATCTATTATGGGTGTGGACGGGGGTTAGGGTTTTTTGAAGGTCAAATTACGTAATTACAATTGAACCGTTAACATGTTAAACGGAATATACTTCAACCGTTAAAGAGAGGGGTGCAGATTGTGAAAGAGGCAAAGCATTAGGGTGCATAGTGCAATAAAATAAAAGTTTCAGGGAGTATCTTGCTCACGCCACCAAATCAAATATAGGCAAATTGCACTTTACCCCAAAAAAAAATATTTTGATTCTTTGTGGCGTGTTATTTTCTCAGAACCGTCCAAACCGCTTAAAAAGCAAATTCACCGGCCTAAAATATACGTTGTGTACTAATGGCAATCATAAGTCGCATCAGTGGCGAAGTTTGAGATTTTCGATAGGGGTCGAAAACGTATTTATCAAAAAATTTCTATAAAACGGGGGGTCGAAAACGTATATACCAAAAAAATTTTATACGAAAACTACATACTCTCCACTACTGAGTGAAAAGTTCGGGGGGTCGGTTGCCCCCTCCCGCCCCCACTATGCTTCGCCAATGAGTCGCATGCTTGTAGTTTGAGTTTGTTTTGAAAAATGTTGCTTATATTTTTTAATGGTGCTTATATTTTAATTGTAAAGATCAAATATAAATGGATTTTAACATACAAACAGGTTTTAACTTAAGAAATGAAGAAGAATTTTTTTTCCTCGTCTACTTCAGCATGATTTTTAGTTGCAAAATGTAAAAAAAATGTCTTTATCCTAGTAGAGTCATTACATCTAATCACTCTATAATAATTATAATTACTCTACGATTACTAGTGTAAATACACGAATATTTTTTAGATTTCGTGACTAAAATACGTGTTTGATAAGATGAGATAAATATTTTAAAAAATATAAGAACAAAAAATAAATAACAGATTCCCTTTTTCACTTATCATGTTTTGTATATTAAACTTAGGGGTGCTAAACGGGTCGTGTTCGCATACGGGTTCAACCCAACCCGTACCCGAAAATCGTATCATACATATGAACCCGAACGCGACCCGAAGTTTCATGGGTTGACCCGAACACGACCCGTTTAACCCGAATTTTTTAATTTTTTTTTCTGAAATGTATATATTAAATTTACAGTTTACTTAAAAACACAAATGTATATAATAATATCATATTTAAATTATAAAATCTACGTTAATTTCTCTTTTTAAGTTATAATAATGGCATAAAATACACACCCCATTTAATTTATAAGATAAAATATATTGTAAAAATATAATATAGTATAAATCTGTTAAACGGGTCAACCCGCCAACCCGACCAAGTTGACCCGAACCCGAACCGTTAACCTAAACGGGTTTGCGGGTTCAACCTGAAACTGACCTGAACCCGCTTATACTAAGCCTAAACCCGTGAATTTCGTGTTAGGTTCGTGTTAGGTTTTCGGATCGTGTCATAAATTCACACCCCTATTTAAACTCATTTTTACAGTAGAGAATAAAATCTTTTAAAACTGTAACAATGAAATGGAATCCACTTTTATTTATATATTATTAATTTGAAAAATGTTTGTGCATAATGAGTTTGTACATGATACTTAATGAGTTTTTTGTGCAAAGTTGTATTGTACATGATACTTAGTGATGTTGTACCCCATGTTTTGGGGGGTTTCTCAAAAAAAAAAAAAAAAATTTGATGTTTCACTTTAAACCCAAAACTACTTGATTTTGTAGTTTTAACATAAAAGTTTTTAGTTTTTTCAAGAGAAAAATGCTCGGATAGTCCCTGTGGTTTGCTCGTTTTCACCTTTAGTCCCTAACTTTCTAAAATTACAGCTATAGTCCCCAACTATTGCAATTTCGTTCTCGGATAGTCCCTGGCACGGATGGAGGTTAACTTTTGGTGTTAAGTGGGTGTGAAATGACCAAAACACCCTTACTAATAAATAAAACATAAAAATATACTTAATTATTTAAAACCCTGCCCCACCCCCACCCCCACGTCCACCCCCACCCCTACCCCCATCCCAGCTTCTTCTTTGTTAAACAAACACACTGAACCAAAAATTTGAATTCCTCCACAACGGTGCTGATGATGACACTCGATGACTATGATGAACGGAGTATGATGATGATTACGATGATTTATGATAGCGATGTTGCGATAACGGAAGGTGGTTGCCATAGGTGAACGTTTGTTGGAGAAGAAACTGGTTGACGATGGACGGAGGTGATATGTGAGAACGAAGATGATGGCCAGTGAATGGTGAGGTGGTGTCCGGTGGTTAATGGTGATCAGAGGATGGTGGAGGTTGGTGGTGCACGGGGTAGTGGTGATTGACGAAAACCGGAGATCCATGGGGACTGAGAACTTGCGAACACCAGTGATCGGGAGAAGTGCGATGTGGTGGTGGTGACCGGTAATAGTGAGGTTGCATGTCGAACGATGTGGGTGAAGGATGATTCAGAGGTGATGTCGCTGGTGATTGAAGATAGTTAAGCTGGTGATGATTGTCGGTGTAGAAGGCGGTCGCCGGACGTAATGGTATGGAGATGATGATTGACGGAGGTGATTACTTGTCAAATGATCGGTAGCCGGAGTTGCAGGTGGTTGTTACAGGGATGAAGATGATGACTGTAACTTCAAAAACTATGGAACTCGAAACCTGTGGCAACTCGAAACCGTGGAGGTGATTGTGACACGAAACAGTGAATCTCGAAAAACTCAGTTAACTCGAAATCATTTTGTCGAAATCACAGATTGATTTGGGGAAGAACAGTGGGGAAGAACAATGCTTAGGGAAGAAATGGGATGGGGTGGGGGTGGGGTAGGGTTTTAAATAATTAATTATATTTTTATGTTTTATTTATTAGTAAGGGTGTTTTGGTCATTTCACACCCACTTAACACCAAAAGTTAACCTTCATCCGTGCCAGGGACTATCCGAGAACGAAATTGCAAAAGTTAGGGACTATAGCTGTAATTTTAGAAAGTTAGGGACTAAAGGTGAAAAATGAGCAAACCACAGGGACTATCCGAGCATTTTTCTCTTTTTCCAATTTAACCTCACAACCTTTTTACTTTCAACTTTGATCCCCTATGTTTTTCATATTTTGTAAAATTTTTCGTTTTACGTTTAGATATAAATTTTGCGACTTAACACGGCACAATGTGTGTGTGTGGTTCAACGATTTTACGTTTTGTTATACGCTTCATTCTAAATTTTGCGAGTTAACATGGGGCAACATACGTGTGTGGTTCAGTGTGTTTACGTCGTTTATTTTTTTTCCCGTTTAATAAGTTCGTCACAATGTGCGAGTCCTAAATCGAGTTAGTTATTATTTTCTATTTTTATATGTCGGTCTAACTTTTTCACGTTAAGATGCCGCAACTTCAATGTTGGTGGCCGTTGGCTATAGTGTGGCATTGGTGCTATTTGTCACGGTTTTACACCTCCACTGCAACGCGAGGAGCTTAATACGATATGTTATTTATATGGATACAAGTCATGTAACGTAGTAATTATGATACCATTAATTGTTTTGAGATTATTTGGTGAATTACTTATTTGTATAAGACATTGTAAATGTGAATCTGATCAACATGTCAATTTCGTTGGCCGCGGCGCAACACGCACGGGTCAATCTTCTAGTTGTCATTATTTCCAAACATTCTTATTGGTGCTTATATTTTATTTATAATAAAACAAAACTAAACCCAAAAAGTTATCATGTCTCCTTATCAATTCAGGTTTTACTTGAAATTAAGTAGTGGCTACTCAGAATTTGATATCTAATGTATTCATGTTGAGGCTTTAAGGAAGAGAATGATTCATCTCTTTCCACTAATATATACACACATTGATGAATTCAGAATTTTTAGTGAGGACAGCTCAAACCAAGTCAGGTCGAATTTTTTTAACGTCCAACAAACCCAGCTATTAGAGTATACTCATAGACTGAAGGTCACCATGCTCGCGATCGCAGACGGTGATGATGACCGTCACCAATTCTAGACAAAACCACCGCCCAAAGGTCCACTTTGGTAAACTCCAAACTCATACAAGATATTTTGTAATGAACGAGAATCGAACTGGCGACCTTCCATAGAGAAAGTCATTCGGATACCATTAGAGCATTATCCCTTTGGTCAAGTCGGGTTGAAATAGGTTGGTTAAAAAGAAGTTGGATTAAAATAGGAAAAATTACACGTTTTGTCCTTTATCTTATACCCTTTTTACAGGCGGTGTCATTTTCAACGAATTTTGACAGGTTTTGCCCTTTATAAGGAAAATCCTTACACGTTACGTCCTTTGGCACTAACCCAGTTAATGTTTCTTGTTAAATCTGATTATGTTGACCCCATATAAGGGTATTGTTGTCTTTTAACGTAATAATATATTAAGAAACGTTTTTTAATTATATAAAACCTTTTTTAATTATATAAAACCCATTTCAACCCTTCCCATCACATTATCCTCTCTCTAAAAACCCTGAGTCCCTGACACCTCTCTCTCTCTCTCTCTAAAAACCCACTGCCAGTCCACTCATTACAACAGCACATCATTCCAGCCACAACAACAACACAATCATTCCGGCCATGTCTTCTTCATCACAGATCGGAACAATGGTGTGGTTAGGGTTGGGGGTTTTCTACAAATCTGAACGGTAGTTGTGGAGTGGGTGTTTGGATGATGGTGGTGGTGGTGGAAGTGGGGGCTGTGCAATGGTGGTGGTAGTTGGGTGTTTGTGGTGGATGGTGGATGGTGGATGTATCTATGGTGGTGTTAGCGACAACGACAAAGTTAGGGTTCTGATGGGGTTTCAATCGCTACTAGTTGAAGCTTTCGGTCGGATTGTAAATTCGGTGAACGGTGTCGTCGGACCGCCATGGATTTCCACCTTACAGGTTCTTTTTCATCTTTGATCAAAATTTTTTTTATTTTAATTTATATTTTAACATGTGTTTTGTACAGTGGAGGGATTATGTTCTGGGGAGATTTGGTTGGATCTAAGTACATTCATGAGAGGTTGAATGAGTGATCGAAGTTGTACGAAGGGTTCTTCAAGTCGTGTGACTATTTGGCTCAGCGAGCTGTACTTGGGGCTCCTTTGGTTAGAATTTGTTTAAGCGTTTTCTTTTCGTATATTAAAAAAATTATGATTATTAAACATACGATTTGATGGTTTGTTTTGGTTTGGTTTGCAATGCAGAGTGCACTGTTGGATCAATCAAGATCGCGGTTATGAGGGGAGATCAACATCCTATACTGGTGCCATGTATGTCGGAACTAAATAATGTGGATAATGGGTTAATGGCAGAAAGCTTCATCATGTTGCCGGAGGACCGGCGCCCGATCTTGACAAATTCCGGGATGTTGTTGAAGGGTTTGATGCAATGTATGTGGCCTTTTTTATTAGATTTGTTTGTGTTGCTTCAACTTGAATCAATTCCTTGTAATTTGATTTCAAATTGATCTGTAATTTGATTTGATCTGTGATTAATTTTGTTGTGGCTCGTGCCGGCATTCACGGTGGCAGGAGGGTGTTTGGTGGTGGTGGAGAGAAGTTATTTACAAATTTAGTCCTTTCAGATGAAATGACAAAAATACCCTCACATGCAAGTCACATGATCAGATTTAACAAAAAAATCTAACTGGAGTGGTAAAGGACAAAAAGTGTAACAAAATTCCTTATAAAGGGCAAAACCTGTCAAAATTCGTTGAAAAGGACACCTCCGGTAAAAGGGGTATAAGATAAAGGACAAAACATGTAATTTTTCCATTAAAATAAGTTGTAGAAAAACATTTTACACTTATTTAGTTAAAGGTAGTGTAAATTATTCATATTTATTAATTTGGTAAAGGATCATGTACAAGACATAAGATTCGTATGAAGTGTACGCGACCAAGGGAGGAGGACACGTGTCCTTGCTTTAAAGGGTAAATTAGTCATTCTCACTTATACAACTTCCCCTTTAATTTTCAAATGGTTATAACTTTTTCATACGTTAATATGTTTTAAAATAAATTACACCGTATTAACAAGCATTTCATTCTCTTTAATTCGAGCACCCCATTGCTATAGTATTCTTAAAAAAATCTACAGGATTTTGAATACCCTTTAGTTCATTATGTCATTACGTGATTTTGAATACCCAACAATTGATTACGTGATTTTGAATATCCATTACGTGATTACGTATTCAACATAAACAATTACGTGATTACACATTCAGTATAAATCCATTACGTAATTACACATTCCATATGATTTGTTATAACTATGTTATTACAATTATGCTTATTACGCAATTACGCATTCAATATTAAGAACTTGACTGTTTATGTTTTTATTATGTGATTAAATCTCTAATATATGACATTATGTGGTTATTATAGGTTGATTTGGTTATTGTTTTGTATATAACTAGGCTATCACCCGCGAACTTTGCGGTGGGAAAATTTAATTTTAAATAAACAAAAGTACATAAACAACACTTTCAACATATTTAATATGCTCTTTCCCTTCCCCATAAGAAATTTAATTTTGGTTTCATAAGTATCTCAAGTTTTCGTCAACATGTTTTTTTTAAATTATATTAGAATACGTTATTACTTTAATTTGCAACAAAATACATTAATAAATGAATTATAATCAATGGTTTTTATAAAATCTTATGTAATTGGTTTTGATTTTTCTTTTATAAAGATTCATTGATTTATGTTAAATAGAGTATTTTGACCAAGGTGATAAAAGCCTTAAATGTCAAATGTAAGGACGATTAGCTTAAATAAAAAGAAAATTATTTGCTTTAAAAACGATAGAGTTATTCATACATAGAAAAGAAAATAAACATTAAATAGTAAACTCAACAAATAGAAATAAAAAAAAAGCAATGTTTAAGACGTAAAAAACATAAAAACTAATTTTCAATTCCTAGATATACGAAGCTCAATCTCTTTCTTGCTAACTTTCTCCGAATCCTTGACGCTACTTGTTTAAACACCCACGCTTTAGCATCTCTATTTTTTAAAAGCAAAATTCTTTCCAATCAACTTGTTTAACACCCATGCTTTAGCACCTCTATTTTTACAATCAGTTCTCTTACACCTTCCTGGCTCTGGATCGATCCCCCCTCTTCCCCCAATACCCTCGACCTACCTTCCTGGTACACTGATACACACACACATAGACACATATATATGTTTTTAATGAGAAACAAAAAACCATGAATCTAATGAAAACATGGAGATCAAACCTTTTACGTAGATATTGAAGTCGTTTACCTATGGACGGGCGCATAGCAGCCACCCCAAAAAGGCTTTAGGTCGACCACAACATTTGTACACACCCACCACTAAACCGATGTTTAGAAGCCTCCATCGCCATACGATGGTAGTTGGCCACCATCTATGATCTCGGCCTGTCACAATAACACATACCCAACGATGTATGATGACGATGATGACGATGATGATGATGATGATTTTGGGGAAAGTCTTTGAAATCTAAACACAATAACGATCTCAAACAAAGATTCATTATCCAAGTTAAAGCAAAATCCACACGAAATACACAAAGGAAAATTTCAACAAAATAGTATCCAAAAAATAAATAGAATTGTATATAACTGGCAAAATAGTTTATAATTGTAAAGAACAGAACGAAGGGAAACCTCTAGCACGGTGCCTTTGAGTCCACTGAAAAAAATGTGAGGTTTTCTGAGCCTAATACCAAACAACAAATTAAATTCATATAGGTGTAACACTACAGAAAACAAAAATGCAAACAGGTGTTATAGTAGTTAAGTGAGTACCTTCTTTGTGCATCAACGCCCCCAACCTCCAATTTGGCGATCATACAAGTCGTTTTGGAAATTGTTGGTGCATTCATCTGTCGTCTTCGTCTTATGTCGAGTCTCGGGTTCGTTGCGTTGCTGAACAAGAGTGATGTCATCATATATGATGATGACATCATATATGTGACATCATCATTTACATCATGTTCACAAAAGGACAAAAGAAAATGTTATATATGTTGTAACCGTTTGAAAATGAGTTGACCGTTTGAGAGGTGTACGTTTGAATGTTGTAAGTTTGAAGGGTTCCGTTTGAAATGTTTATGTCATTTTCAAACGGAAGGGTGTTCCCTATAAATAGCCTTCAAACGAGTTCATTTGTAATATTCTGAATTCCGACGCCGAGGTGCTGTCGAGGTGTCTCCGAGTCTGTAATCGTTCAGAGATCAATATACGAGACATTTAATAGTGAATCCAAGCTTGAAACAAAATTTCAAGAACAGTTAAAAGTTTTGGAAATTGAAAAATCTGTTCTTGAAAACATTAAAATTGAAAACGAAAAAACAATCAAGTCTCATCTTGAACGAATATCTCAGCTTGAAAATGAAGCAGAGAATTCAAGGAACAAAATTGATGAGCTTGAAAAGAAATTGAAAGGTTTTGTGACTTCATTTGTGTTCCCCTGTCCAAAACCGATCAATTCCGTTCCAATAAGTGACTATGTCACAAACTTTGACAAAGTCAAAGTTGAAGATTGTGATGAGAAAACTGATGATGAAAATGAGGATTTTTATTCAGCAGACGAATCTGATTCAGAGTCTGATGCTGAAAATGAGAAAAAGAAAATATTTTTGAAATTAAAAGAAAAGTTTCAGAAAACTGTTCTGCAATCAACTGAAAAGGGTGAATGCTCTACGCAAAAACCTTTGAAGAAGAAAGTGGAACAGAAACAAAAAGTAAAAAATTCAGAAAATGGTCAAAACAAGAATAAAAGCTCATCAGTTCAATCATCCAATCGTAATCAAAAATCACAAAAATTAGAAAATCAAAACTCAAAAATTGTTGGTAATAAGTGGTGCAGGTTGGACCACAGTGCTCAAAAGTGAAATCCAGCATACAAGAGGAGCAAGGATTATCATCAAGCCAAACAGTGCTATGATCTGAATGTTTGGACTGAAAATGGTGATTGGTACGATAACAGAGTGTGTTACCGATGTGGTTATCAAGGACACATTGCTGTTAACTGCCAAGGTTGGAGTTATGAGACGAGAAGATGCTTTAACTGCAACATCAGAGGTCACATTGCCAGAGATTGCCCAAAGAGATCAAATGAAAGATTGAGGGTTAATTCTGAGAAGATGGCAAAGAAATCAGTCAATGTCAACCCCAAAGAACAGAAAGTTCAAGAACGTAAAGTTCAAGAACTGAAAGTTCAAGAACTGAAAGTAAAGCTTTCACAGGGGCAAAAAGACAGACTGAGGAAGAAGAGGAAGAAGGCGAGAGAGTATCTCGAGAAGATCTTGTCCTCGGGTTCATCCGTTGGTAAAAATAAGAGTTCTGATGAACCGCTTTCCTCAACTGCAAAGTCAAACAAGACGAGTTCATCAGATACAAATCTGAGGACAAAAGAGAGAAAGAAGAAGAAGAAAGTTGTCGGCGATGAATCTGGCTCATCAAAGTCAGACAAGCCACATTCAGGCAATGATTCTGGTGTGGTAAAGCCAGAAAAGCCAGAAAAGCCAGTTGTTGAGGTAAAAACTGAGAGTTCTAGTCTAACAATGGATGAGGCAAACTTTCCACCATTGTTGAACAAGAATTCAAAATCACCCAAGGACAGTCAGGTTTGGGTGAATATGTTTAAATGAAAAACCTGACTTGCCGGAGTTCCCAGGTTGGTAAGCGTGGAACATGAATCGGCACATTTCTTGAGAAATTCACGAATGTGATATTTCGACTTACAAGTGGTAAATCAGGGACATTAAGTTGTACTTGATTTTCTACATGTGATTGTATTGTTAAAAATGATAAATGTTAAATCTTACAAGTGATTGAAGAAAACAAAGTGATGAAAGATCCCCGAATTAGTGAAAAGACACACAAAACTTATTTTCCGGAAAAACCATTTTGATTAAAACAAACTTAAGTGTTTTGAAATCACTATGGGAAAATAGTTTGTTGTCAGGGGGAGTTCTGATTGTTCATGTCAAGTGAATGGAGAATTGAAGTGATTCTCATCATGTTGTCACATTTCTTGTACAGTTGGTTTTCAAATTTTCCCAGAAAATCAAAATTGAGACATATTTTGATTTTAGGGGGAGTAAAAAATTTTAAAAAATTAGAAAATTAAAAAAAAAACATTGAAAAATGAAAAAATGAGTTTTGTTGCATAAAAGAGGAAATGATAGTAGATCAGTTAGACTGTCACAGCATGCTAAAGAAATGGAAAGATATAATGTGATAAACGATCTCACTAAAGATGTGACGGTAGGCTCAGCTAGACTAGTAGATTTGCGATAACGATACAAACCTAAAATGAAAAAGCCTAGTTCTAGTGGGAAACATGATTGAAAGCATAGTACTTAGTTTTGTCCTTCTTGATTGTGTGCCTACTCGGTAATCGCTGATTGTCGAAAGACATAAAACTGGTTAAGTTTGTGAACTTTCACAACTTTGCTGAAAAGTCGTTGTGATTGTGCATTTTATTTTGCAAAGATTTAAACTTGTTTTATTTCTTTATTTTGTTTAAGCATCGGACATCCTCTGCGTATACGTGAGTATCGACCTGGATGTTGTTGCCTAAACGTTCTGCTTTATTTTCTTTGGTGTTTCGTTTAAGCTTTGGATCACCTCTGCGTATACGGGAGTATCGACCTGGTGGTTAAAGCCTAAACAACTTCAACTTGTTTTATTTTTCTTATTTTGTTTAAACATTGGACTTTCTCTGCGTATACGGAAGTATCGACCTGATCGTTAATGTTTAAACATTCTGCTTTGTTTTCGCACAAATCACAGTTGATAAAAGTTTAAAGGCATTACTTGAGTCAGTGTATTGCATGATGAGGGGATATGCTGAGATCGTGGGGTCCATAAGAATTTTAGTGCTATCTTAATATACCTTAAAGTATCGCTAAGCAGATTGAAAGTTTTTAGATTGAGTTTAAGTGGACAACAATATCGTCAATCAACGTGAATCGTTTAGAGCTTAAAATGTTTAAAGCTTAACGGTGCTAGTGATTGGTCACAAAAACTGATATGATCCTCTTACGCAAACTCACAAAAATATTGTCTGTAAATATTTCTTTACTGCATTTCATTCTATTTCAAAAACCCAAAAAGATTTTAGTGTGTTTTAGCATAAATTTTGAAAAATACAAAAAGATTTTCGACAACTGATGTTGGAAAGCTGATATTCAAAATTTCAAGTGCTGAACATGATGAACTGGTTTGGTAATGTGTGTGCTGAATTGAAGAAATTTTGTTTTGAGAAAGAAAAGTTTGATTAGTTAATCGAGATCATTAATTTGAACTTGATGTAACTATTACTAGTAAGTTTTTCTTATTGTTTTAAGTAAAAACTTATGTTGTGATGAGAAAATGTGTGCAGGAAATGAGTTAAACAGAGATAAAGCCAGGGATTGATCTCAAGGTGATAGCTAATTCCAGACAGCGATCCCATCATGATGAGAGGGGGAGTCTGACGAGGTTAGAGCCAAAGAGAAGATCCTGGTATATTCTAAGAAAGAAAAGAGACTGATAAAGACTGAAGATGCGAAGACTCGACACTTAAGACTCGTCAACATCTGAGGGGGAGTCTGTTGGTGCATTCATCTGTCGTCTTCGTCTTATGTCGAGTCTCGGGTTCGTTGCGTTGCTGAACAAGAGTGATGTCATCATATATGATGATGACATCATATATGTGACATCATCATTTACATCATGTTCACAAAAGGACAAAAGAAAATGTTATATATGTTGTAACCGTTTGAAAATGAGTTGACCGTTTGAGAGGTGTACGTTTGAATGTTGTACGTTTGAAGGGTTCCGTTTGAAGGGTTCCGTTTGAAATGTTTATGTCATTTTCAAACGGAAGGGTGTTCCCTATAAATAGCCTTCAAACGAGTTCATTTGTAATATTCTGAATTCCGACGCCAAGGTGCTGTCGAGGTGTCTCCGAGTCTGTAATCGTTCAGAGATCAATATACGAGACATTTAATAGTGAATCCAAGCTAAACGAAGACCGAATCAATGAATTCCGCCTCTGATTCGGTCTGAGCACTCTTCTGATCGACTCGTTAGGTCGTTTCACGATCCTACAGAAATTACAGAGAATCGGCGATGGTGGCGGTAAATAAGAACTTCTCAAGCCATCAGAAATCCAATATCTAATAGTTACAACTTCAGGCCCAAAAAAAATGAATAGCAAACTTTAAAGATGTACCTGAGTAAAAGATGTAATAAAAGGTACCAATGAAATCATGGGCGCAATTTGTAACCAACAGTTCATTTGTAGCAGGGTCCACCGTCTTTTTTTGTTGCTCATAACCAAGACCACACCCAATTCTTGCAAAAGATGAATATGCACAAACCTGTAAGTAGAAATCTGTGATCAATAAATGAAAAAAAGTCTTATATTACCAAAGGCAGAGCATGAGTCAATTGTCCGTCCCTATCACAAACACACATACTATTTTCTAATATTGCGCTTTATTTGTCTCGGGTGTGTGCTTTTTGGTAGGCGGGACTTTCGCGCCTTACGAATTTGACTACCTAGTAAACATTTACTTGTTTATAACAAATATAAATATGAGAAGATACATACTTGGATTAATGAATTCCATTCTCATATACTTTTGAGAATTCACGTTGTACTTGTAATAAAAAGGACTCAAGCTGTTGAATTTTGATATTAATATACTAAATGGGAAAACATAACCCAGATTAAACCATTAAAAGGGAAATGGATCGAACAATCACAACTATAATTACCTGAGGAGCCATAACACCAGTTGTAAACTGAGTCATTGGATGTTGTTAACATATCAACAGCTTTATACACATGTTCTACATAAATAAACAAAAATCATCAATAAATAAAATGTTTCCCGTATATAATTAATTTAAACAAAACCTTAATATTATGTTATGAGACCCGGGATAGTGGCACGACTGCGTAATTATGAGGATAAAGCATCCACTTGTTATTTAGACAACACCTATACGAAGGAAAATAAGAAAACAAAAAAGAAAGATCGACACAGTAAAATAAAATTGACCAATTTTATCAAATGCTATAATAAACAAATAAAATTAATGTAACAACATTAATCAGGATCATTTAAAATTTACCTTTTCGGTCAAAAGAAGCCAAAGAAGACCCTCACCAGAGACCACGGAAGCAAATTCCCTGTATAATGAAAACAAAAGGATCACTTTCAATATATACTCACCAACTTACTTGGTGTGTAATATACGAATGTGAATATTATCAATTAGTTATAGTTGTTAAAGCATAAAATTATATATGAAGATTATATTGATAGGTGGCTAGAATGTATACCTCATTTGGGTCAAGTAAGGATGTTTCCCATAGTAGACCTGTCATTCCTTTCATCCCACCTAGTTCCTTTAGAATTTGTAAAAATATTGTATTTTTGGTTGTGCTTCACGTCTTTCAGGTCCCCTACAAGTACATTAAATGACTATAGTTAACTATATATTCATCTTATTACCAAGCTAACAATAAAAAATATAGTCAATGATAACTTACCACAGCGCTCTACTGCATTATTAATGTCTACTGTTTCTGATCCTGTATTAGTATCATCAACTGCCAGATTTAGATTACCTGGAGATATGGCATCCCTGTTAGCACGCCCCTAGAGAAGCTGAAATAACCATGAATCTAGAAAGAGCTTCGTCATTGCCAGCCGGGTAGCCAAGTAATAACCCTACCCCAGTAAGCACACCGTGTGTTCCTTATCGCCTTGAGAGGAACATATTTGCACATTTTAAAAGAAAAAGCAACAAACATTTTATGTAAAGTAAATGCGGGATAGATATGAAGTGGGGCTTCAATCTTCATACCGTCGAACTTCTGACAGACTCCAAAAAACGGGTGAAAGGGTCGTCCAATGTGGGAAGCATCGTCTTTATTACTGAGTCTGGATAAAAAATGCATTGAATGTGTTAAGTAAATTATAACATATAAAGCTAGTAACATATTATCGGTATAAAAACTGACAACGCCATAAAAGAAATAGAAATTTATGAGATAAAAACAATAAACCATACATGTTAATTTACAAACGGTATTGGACTCTAAAGAAACCGTCATCAAGTAAACAAAACAATATAGAAAAATCGCTCAATTTGAATGACCATGATCTAATACTGGCTGGACCTGATGATCAGGGTGAGTCTAAAAACGGTTGGACTCACAAGCCTCAATATAATATATAATAATTAATAATAGTTCTTATATTAATAATATCATAGATCGGAGAAACAATTCAAGTACCTTAAGCTATGCCTCCAAAACCATTTCATACTTCCAACTCCTGCATAGAATCAAGTAGTAATCAGATGGTAGTAATATAAGGATGACAAACTGGTGCAGCTATCATATATCTAACTGCAACACTTACGTGCAACAATCCAAACCTAGATAACTTGTGTCATTTACACCTTTTAGTATCACACTGCCCAAAATCTTAATAGTCAAATATTAGGGTTTTGGAATGGGGACAAATCCTCAATCTTACAATCACAAAATAAGAAATTGTTTCTAAAACATAAACATATAACAAAGAAACACTTAAAGATTGACCAAATATATATCTGATTCAGTCATACGTGATTTTAGAAAATGGTGTAAACATCAACTTACATGTACATGGAAAAATTGTGAGGGTTTCTTCTTCTTCATTTTCAGGCTCACTCAAATGAATGTTTCCTTTCTCATCACACCAGCTCTGTACAACTGAGGGCATGTTTGGCTTAGCTTATTTTCAACTTTTGCAAAAGGACTTTTCCTCAAAATAAGTCAGGAAATCCTGAGTTTTGGCAAATCCAAAGGACTTTTGCCCTTCAAAAGGAAAGCCAAACACTTTTCAAAAGTCCTTTTGTCCTTCAAAAGTCCTTTTACCCTCAAAATAAGGAACCCCAAACACCCTCTGATAATCAATCAAAACAACTTCTAGTATATCCAAAAGCCAAACAAAAATAATCTACAATGGAAAGAAAAACCAGAGAACTTACCGGATTGATGATTGAGGAAGAGACATGATAGATTAACTGATTAAACATTGAGTTTGAGCAAATCGAGGGAACCACCCATCCGAAATTCTTAAATTCCCAAGATTTGATTGATTGCAGATGAAGATGAAGAGAAGCATGTGAGGCTGGGTATGGTGATGGTCCATCCTTTGATGATGATCCGCTACGTAGGCGCCACGTCATAGTCCTCCCAAGGATGGTCCATCCTCCAAAACTAGAGGGTATGGGAGGATGGTCCTAGTCATAGTCCTTCACCACTTTTATGTTTTTTTATTTTTTTTAATCTTCTACTTTTTTAACATAAAGTTAAAAACATTACATAAACTTAAAAAAAATAAAGTTAAAAAAATAAATTTTAAAAAAAACATAAACCTAAAAAAAAATAAACTTAAAAAAATAAACTTAAAAAAACATAAACTTAAAAATATCCTAATATATTAAAATAAGCTACTAGTCTTCGTCTTCCATGTCGTGGTCGGGTTCGTTTTGAGCGTTGTTCCAAATGTACTCCACCAAGTCCGCTTGTAGGTTATGATGTGTGAACTCATTACGTAGAGCGAACATGTTCAAATCTTGTTGTTCCCCACTAACTGGAACATAATTTCCAGTAGACGCGTTTTCGTCGTACTCGCATATCGCTCTACCTTCGTCTTCAATGACCATGTTATGAAGGATGATACAAACGTACATAATGTGTCGTAACCTCTTTGGTGTTTGCGAATGTGCTGAATGTTCAATGATTTGCCATTTTTTTTTGTAGAACACCAAAAGCCCGTTCAATATCTTTTTTCGCACCCTCTTGATACTTCGCAAATTTTTTTCTTTTTTCGTCTGTCGGGTGCGGAATAGTTTTAACGATTGTCGAGTACGTTGGGTATATTCCATCGGCTAGGTAGTAACCTCGCCTGTATTCCCCCCCCCCCCCCGAAACCGTAAAGCTTGTCTCTGGACCTGTACCCGCCACTACATCCTCAAATATCTGTGACTCGTATATGATGTTAAGGTCATTGAGCGAACCAGGTAGACCAAAAAAAGCATGCCAGATCCAGAGATCCTGTGATGCAACAGCCTCTAGAATAATAGTCGGGTGTCCATGATCTCCCCTAGTATACTGACCTTGCCAGGAAACTGGGCAGTTCTGCCACGGCCAGTGCATGCAATCAATGCTCCCGAGCATTCCTGGGAAACCATGTCTCTGTTCGTGTGCTTGATATAATTTTTGAACGTCGTTTGCGTTCGGTTTCCGCATGTAATGCTTGCTGTACAATTTGACAACCCATGCACAAAACTTATGCAAACATAGACGTGCGGTTCTTTCAAACATCCTTATATACTCGTCTAATGCATCGGGTGAGTAAACGTATGCCAATTGGCGAATGGCCGACGTATATTTTTGTAAATTACTGAAACTCCTTTGCCCCCTAGCGTCGTTTCGCAGTGTAAAAAACGGCTCAGAGTGTGCTATGTCGCCTGCAATACGTAAAAACAGTCGACGACTCATGCGGAACCGACGTCGAAAAATCTCGGCTGGGTACACGGGTTCGTCGGCAAAATAATCGGCTACTAGTTTAGCGTGGGCGGCTATAAATTTAAAACGAAACATAAATGAAATTCATTATAAAATACATTTTCAAATCTATATAAAACATAATAAGGAAAAAATAGTAAAATACCTTCTTGGTCTCGGTTTAATTTTGCTCGTCTAGTTAGGCGTTGGGACGATGCTTCATCACCCGCCATGAAGACCTGAGCCGCGTTCATAATCATGTTGTGCATAATACTATCCTCTTCCGAAGATGATGAATACCATGAAGACGAAGATGATGAAGAGATGGAAGAAATTGAAGAAATGGAAGAAGGTGAAGCCATGATAGAGTATAAGGTTTATAAAAGTGGAAAAAGATTTATAAAAATTATGTGAGAGAGATGAAATTTTGGGGTTATATTTGTGAATGGAGGTGAAAATGGAATGGAATTATATATATTTTAAAAATTTTGACCGTTTGATTGGTTTTGAAAAATGGAATTTTTTTTTTAAATAACGGTCACTTTTTGAAGGGAGGGGGCCCACATTTGGTCCGTCGCCAATGCCCAAGAAGAGACGGAGAGGACGGGGACGGGGGGGGGCGGTTTGGTGTAGCCCGCGTCGCCGAACCAGGACGGATGGGGGGACGGTCCCATACCCACTAGCCTGAGAGGATGAATGATTATGGAGGGAGAGAATAAAAGGGGAAAGGATAAAAGACAATATCTCACTTTCATACCCGATAATTTGGCCACGGTACAAGACAATATCTCGTATGTGAGACCCACTCTTCACATTCCACATTCATGTTCTTCCTTTTAAACACCCTGTCACACCCCTAAAAATACCACAAGCGAAAACTCCCGCAAAATATGTGACGTACCAAGATCTAGCCACTAATCATATTGAACCATAAATAAAATAAACTTTCCATTAAACGAAATAGTACAATTCAATCACCAGAGTAGAAAATTAAACATGTTCAGCGGAAGCATAATAATTTGTTAAATAAGTTTAAATGAAAATGTTCAAAACAATGCAACAGTGGGAAGCGTTTCCAAATGTCACGACCCATGACCACTCCAGCTTCTCAGACAGCAAGTTCCATGACAGTGTACCTAAGGGCCTGCAAGCATGCAGAAAAAGTGTATCGGACAACGCTGGTGAGTTCACAGTTTGCTTAACCGTTTGTTACCAAGTATTGACTTATGTTATGTTGATAATAACTCGATACCGCAGACGGCTCCTTTTTGCCCTTCTCCAATGCTCTATCAAACATTGGTCATGATTTTAAAGTTATTAGTTCATGCCCGTCCTATCCAGGTACGTCGTGAGGGTGCCAAACCAAATAGTGCTATAAACTAATAACCCCGTTGCCCTGCAAGCAACTAACCCGGTAGTATGATGGGACTTAAGTGATAGAAAGTGAGTGTATTATCCAACATCAACATTTACTGAAAACTGCCTCATATCCCCTGCAAGGATATGGGTTTGTGAAAACTGCCTCATATCCCCTACAAGGATGTGGGTTTATGAAAACCTGTTTATTTGTTTGTCTGTTTGATTGTCCCCACCGGACGCATGCTTGTTTTGAGAGAAGTGAACTCACCTTAGTTTTGCTCGGTATGTTAAGTTACCCGTTCCAAGTTGGTCAACCAAACCCTATCGTGGTTACCATTATGATCAGTTTCACAATAAATTGAATCACGTATTTTCACAGATGGCGTTAGCCGCAAAGATCACCGAATATCACATAGCAATTTCTCAAATCTCATACACATAGTAAATTGTATACATTTTTATAACTGTTCTGATTGTTCACTAACAGCATCTCCACGAAGAATCAATTCTTCATGGGATGCCGTCATGACGAAGAATCCCTCTTGACGAAGAATCAGACTTCGTCAAGAGCGATTGTGAGGAAGTCCTCTAAATGTTCGTCACAGGATTGTCGACGAAGAATCAGTTCTTCGTCGACATGGATACTTTGTGGGGGAGGGGGATCTTCGCCGCTACGCTAAGAGTTCCAAGATTTCATCCAATGATTCCCCCAAAATTTCGTAATAGCAGTTAACCAATTTTGGCATATTTTATCGAATCAAACAACAGTTATTTTCATGTTAAAACAAACCCTAATCATGCTTTACCAGTTTAATCATCATGGTCCACTATTCAAATCAATTAACATGGTTGTTTTAGTTTTAATGAACAATCATCTTGTGACCATATCAGGGGCATCATACTTCGCCAAACTATCGAGATAATATGCAACCCTAGTTTATCGATCCACCTTGGTTAGCATCATAAATACTTTCAGATTAGATCTAATCAGTTTGTTATCATAAGACACTCATCAAAACCTTGTTATCATGCAACCCTCAATATTAACATCATTCTTATCATCAACAGAATTCTCTAACAACCACCCTAGATTATACAAACCCATGATCATCATTGCAAATCAAATGACAAGTTGCACATAGCCTAGAACAACTAACAAAGATTAAAACGAGTGTACTCATACTAACCAAAGAATCATAGAGTAATGAAGGTGAGAGGGGAGAGCTTCGAATGAAGGTAAGGCTGTCGTCGAATCAATTGGGAGAGGAGGAAAGTAGGGTTTGTGAAATCGTTAGGTTTCTTCATTCCGATGTATATTTAAATGATGTTAACAGGGCCGGGTTTCATTTGGGCTAAAGGCCCTCTCGGCGAACAATCATGTAGACGAAGAACCATACTTCGTCCAAAATGTTGATGACGAAGAACCATCTTCGTCAAGTACTGTTCATGACGAAGAACTATCTTTGTCAAGATTTGTTGATGATGAAGAACTATCTTCGTCGAGGAGGGTTTGTGACGAAGGACCCATACTTCGTCAAGTAGTGGAGTTAGCAAAGTACCTTAGTTATGAAGCTATGAAACATAAACTATTCTTAAGTCTTCATTAAACAACCATAACAATACATTAATTATTTATCAAACATGCACATGTTACAACGCAAAACAAATTATGAAAACAGAGTTGTGAAACAAGTAATGCGAAGAGGAAAGGCCTTGAAATCTCGGGTTGTCACATCATCCCCAACTTGAAAGAAATTTCGTCCCGAAATTTGATAAGCACTCTAAAAGCAGTGAAGTGTTAGGTCAGGATGACTGTGGATTTTCCTCGGGTGCCACATCATCCCCAACTTGAAAGGGAATTTCGTCCCAAAATTCATTAGTTGCATCACGATTAGATTGGTCAGTTGGGAAAAGGTGAGGATACTTGAGCTTCAACTGATCCTCGCGTTCCCATGTGAACTCCGGTCCACGTCTTGAGTTCCAACGGACTCTCACGATTGGAATTCGGCTATGCTTACGGACCTTGACTTCCCGATCCATAATTGCGATAGGTTCCCCGGTAACGACGCCAAAATTTGACGTGATGTCGTGGTCACAATCGAATAGTATAAGGATCAAACATGGCTTTCTAAAGACCAAACCCCCACCCCTCACAATACCAAGCTCATATATGTAACGTATGAGGTCCAACCCCCAATTCCCACACTCTCACACATTGGGACGAGGCTACCTAAAAATCCCTATCATTTTCACAAGTATGCTAACTCTAGGATTTAACAAGCATTCATGTTCAAGTTCTATTAACACAATACACACACCGCCACTCAGAACAAGGAAAGCATCTTTAATAATCATGTGTGGCTCAAACACTCACCAAGAAATGACTAAAAAGGGGTGTTGGTGTGTCAAGTGGAACAATATCACGTGTTCAGATTTCGACAATTTTTCGTTTGGTTTCACAAATTTTTTAAAATTCTAAAAAATTTTCCCCCTATCCCCACACTTGGGATACATTGACCCCAATGTATGGTTTAGAAAGGAATTGATCGCTAAAACCCATTCAAACTCTTTTTTTTAAACAAAACATAAACAAACTAACTACCAAAATTTCAAAGCTAAAGAACGTAACAAGACTAAGGAAAGTGTACAATGACCTGGTGAAGTTTGACACAACAGATGTTGTAGACATTCCGACTTCCTATCACCACCTTCACACAAATATCCACACATCTTCCCCACACTTGAATGTCGCCATGGCCCTGAAACATAGAAAAATAAACACAGCAAGATCAATATAAAACCCCGGGTTGCCTCCCGAACAGCGCTAAGTTTCGAGTCTTCAGCCAGACCATGCCACCCCTATTTATGGTGGCTCAAAGAATCGGTTCCTATCACCTCCCCCACTGCAGCTTGTCATTGGTTGAAATGCATCCATCAAATGTCCATTTGGTGGATAGTCAACTACATACCTGCTCGAACCTTCATACTTCTTTTCACACCCCGGTGGTTTGTTTATTTTTATTCTCTGATGCACACTTTTCATATGGTTACTAGACTCTCTACCCTTCTCTTCAATTGGTTCATAACTAATCTCCCTAGTATGAACATCAAAGTACAACTTACGGTTCTTTTCGGTCAAAGTAATGATCCCGTCTCTACAATTGATTTGAGCACTTGCCGTATAAAGAAACGGTCGACCTAAAATTACCCTTTGTTGTGATGCCGTTTTGGTAGAAACATAATCTAAAACCAAAAAATCCACCGGATAGTCGAATTCTCCCAACCGAATCATAACATTCTTAACCATTCCCCGTGGACGCCTCCAACTTTCATCCGCCAAACTCACCATGGTGTCTATATCTTGAAGCGGACCAAAGTCGTACATATCGTATAGATCGCCTGGTAGCACACTCATACTCGCCCCGTAGTCCAACAATGCTTGAGGAATTTTTAATTTTCCCACTTGAATAGGCACGAGTGGTGCTCCATGCTCTTTGTCCGTTTCAACCTCGGCATCCCTTCCTATACCTGTACTCACTTGACAAGAAGATGTTAAAAATGTTTCATTGAATTCACTATTAGGAACGATACTTACCACATTGATATTAACACTTTTAATGTTTTTGGGATTTGTCACCGTGTCACTTTGTAGTTGGCCTTTTGCTTTCTTCAATATTGCCACATCGCTCGCAAGTTGACTCATTTGGGTAGTCAACGACTGAATTGCTTTATCACGGATTTCGTCTTTTTGAATGCGAGCATCATCAAGTTGATTCCTTCGTTTCATCTCAATTTGCATCGCCTTCAACATCTCCATTACTTCGTTTCCACCCGAAAAGCTTTGACCCGTTTGATATTGCCTTTGAAATCCTTGGTTTCCTTGGAAGTTCGGGTTGGCTTGGTTTGACGAATTCCCGTATCTAAAGTTCGGGTGATTTCGTAAACTAGGGTGGTAAGTATAGAAATTAATGTTGTAATTTCTACCGCCCCCACCTTGCCCTTGCAATGCATTCACCTCCTCATATTGCCCTTCCAATCCTTGGCAATTTTCAGCCGCATGCCCTATCTTATTACAAAGCACACAAACATTATAAATTTGATTAGAAGTTTGAACATTACCATCGTCTACCGCGTGCACTTGAGTTCCGGAAATGACCGGTCGTGCTCTCCTTGATGCTTGAGCTTTTCTTTTTGATGTGACCACCATTTGTTCCATGAATTCCCAATCGTCATGCTCATAATTCATGCCAAAAGTGCCATTCGTGATAGACATTAAGTCACGAGCATCTTCGGCACATAACCCCTCATGAAAAGCATTCATCAACTCCCATAGCTCTATCCCATGATGAGGGCAATTCTTGTTCATCATGTTAAACCATTCAAATGCCTCATGGAACATCTCACCTTGTAGTTGTTGGAAACTTCTCAACCCTTTTCTAGCATCATTTGTCTTTTGGGCGGTATAAAATTCATCCAAAAAGATTTGTTGCATTTCCGCCCATGTATAGATAGATGCTGAAGGTAGGGTGTAAAACCATTTTTTCGCCTTATCTTCCAAAGAGAATTGAAATAATACCAATTTGACATCATCAGCCGAAAATCCTTGACTCCCAAGAGTGTTGCAAATCGAATCATAAGCCTCCAAATGAAAATAAGGCTCTTCCGTTGCTATACCTTTATACTTTGGCAAACTTTGTAACGAATTGGTTCGAACTTCGAACATCCTCCTTTGGTCATTGTGAGGAATAACTACCGGTGAAGGATTATGAGTAATCACCGGTCAAATGAACTCGAAGATGTCTTCTTGGCACACCCAAATGAACTCTTGGATGTATAGGACCCACTGGTCTTTGAACTTGCATGCGTGGAGGCCTAAATCGTTGTGGAGGTGGTTGAAATTGATGTTGGATTGGTGGTTGTTGAATTGGCCTTTGGAATTGATGTTGTGCATTTTGTGGACGAACTTGTTGCAAGGGCATAGGATGTTGCAATTGTGACCCTTCTGACCGAACATGTTGTACCCCAACCGGTAACCTACCTATGTCTTGAATTCTTTGCAATGGTTGATTTTGTTGAACCACTCCTCCTTGAGGTCCCAAATTACCTCCATCACCCTCATAATAAAATCCATCTTCGTCATATCCCCCATACTCTTCTTCATACCCCTCATCGTATCCATCTCCTCCTATACCCGAAGATTGTCCAAATGGAAAAGATGAATATTGATAACCCGGTTGGTTCGGTGGTCGATATGTAGAAGTAGCATGAACTACGGTTGAATTTGGTGGTATTGAATAGGTGGAAGATGATTGACCCGTATGTGGGAAGAAATAGGAAAATGGTGGAATTGTAGTAGACGGGCTAAAGGTAAGTGTAGGTTCAACTTGGGTAGTAAAAGGTAGTGTAGTGTTGGTTGGTGTAACATCATGCGGTGGAGTAAGGTCGGTAGTGGTGTTAGGCATGGTGGTATTTGGTGAAGGTTGTGTTGATGATGGTATGAGAGGTGGTGTAAGCTCACCCGTAGTGGGTGGTGGTGGATCCATGTATCTAAGTGGTGTAATTGGTGTAGTTGGTGTTGTTGGTGAACCGCTGATTCTGTTTTCCCTTAACAAAATCTTGTTTCCTCTCAAAGTTCGTTCAATCTCTGGATCAAATGCCAATGGTGATAGCTTGTGAGAGCTTCTAGTACGCATGCACCTGTAAATACCTACACACTAACACACCCAGCGTAAACCAGAAAAATTACAAACCTAAAAAGATAAAAAATAACACACGTTGCGCACTACTCCCCGGCAACGACGCCAAAATTTGACGTGATGTCGTGGTCACAATAAAATTCAATCCAATTACTACTAAATAGATAGTGGCAAGTGGGCATCGAACACAGGGAGTTTGTGGAATATGTGTTATTTGAAATGTGGAATTGAAAGAGCTACCGAAACATCTAAAGTATGCATTCTTGGGGGAGAATGACACCTTACTGGTGATCATTGCTTCTAATTTGGCGGTAGCTCAAGAAGAAGAATTGTTGCGGGTTTTGAGGGCTAACAAGGCGACAATTGGATGGACGATAGCCGACTTGAAAGGTATTAGTCCATCCATTGTAATGCATAAAATCATTACAAGTGAAGATGCAAAGCCAACCCGGGAAACACAAAGTAGGTTGAACCCGAATTTGAGAGAAGTGGTCAAGAAAGAAGTAATCAAGTGGTTAGACGCGGGGATCATCTATCCCATTTCTGACAGTGCGTGGGTAAGTCCGACTCAGGTAGTGCCTAAAAAGGCCGGTATTCAGGTAATTAAGGATGAACAAGGCGAGCAAATTGCCACCCGACCGGTCACCGGGTGGCGAGTTTGCGTTGATTACAGAAAATTAAACGCCGCTACCTCCAAAGACCATTTCCCATTACCCTTCATTGACCAAATAATTGAAAAACTTTCGGGTCAAAAATATTATTGTTTTTTGGATGGGTATTCGGGTTACAACCAAATTGCTATTCACCCGGACGACCAACACAAAATCACGTTTACATTTCCATATGGTACATTTGCTTTTCGGCGAATGCCATTTGGACTATGTAACGCCCCGACCACATTTCAAAGATGTATAATGAGTATATTTTTGGACATGGTCGGGGAATCTCTTGAAGTGTTTATGGATGATTTTTCCATCTTTGGACCAAGTTTTGATTCTTGTCTTGACGAATTAGAAAAAGTTTTAAAAAGGTGTGTTGAGACAAACTTGGTGCTAAGTTGGGAAAAGAGCCATTTTATGGTTCAAGAGGGTATTTTGTTGGGACACGTAATATCAGACCGGGGAATGGAGGTAGACAAAGCAAAGATTCGGGTAATTTCATCTCTACCCCCACCAAAAAATGTTAAGGGGGTGAGATCATTTTTGGGACACGCGGGGTTCTATAGAAGATTCATTAAAGGTTTTAGTGTAATTACAAAACCTTTATGTAATTTATTATTGAAAGATGTTCCATTTGATTTTACTGACGAATGTTTGCAAGCGTTTCGTGTGTTGAATGAACAGTTGGTGAAGGCTCCTATCTTGCAACCACCGGATTGTTCGAAGCCGTTTGAGATTATGTGTGATGCTAGCGACACGACCATTGGAGCGGTTTTGGGCAAAGAGTTGATAAGAAGCCGGAGGTAATTTACTATGCAAGTTAAACTTTGTCCGAGGCGCACCTGAATTACACCACAACCGAGAAAGAATTATTAGCGGTGGTGTATGCCTTGGACAAGTTTAGATCCTACATTTGGGGGAGCAAGGTGATCGTGTCTTCGGATCATAGCGCGGTCCGATATTTGATGGAAAAAAAGGATGCAAAGCCTCGGTTGATTCGTTGGGTGCTTTTGTTGTAAGAGTTCGATCTAGAGATTCGGGACAAAAAGGGGTGTGAAAATGTTGTTACGGATCATTTATCCCGGATCCCATTGGAAGGTGTTGATGACCCGAGCGAGATTAATGAACGGTTTCCCAATGAACAATTGTTAGCCGTTTCTACTTTTGTGGCACCTTGGTATGCTCATTATGTAAATTATTTGGCCAAGGGTGCAATTCTAAATCATTGGATGAAGAAGAGACGACAACAATTTTTAAGTCAAGTAAAACAATATATTTGGGATGAACCGGATTTGTTCAAAATTGGACCCGATAAAGTGATAAGAAGGTGTGTTCCCGAAACTGAAGTACTAGAGATTTTGACCCATGCCCATTCGTCGGCATGTGGAGGGCATTTTAGTGGGAACAAGACGGGTTATCGGGTGTTGTCATGTGGGTTTTATTGGCCCACAATTTTCAAAGATTCTTGTGAGTTTGCCCGGAATTGTATCAATTGTCAAAAAGTTGGAAGCATATCAAAGCGGGATGAAATGCCTTTACAACCAATTTTGATGGTTGAGGTGTTTGATGTTTGGGGAATAGATTTCATGGGTCCGTTTCCCAATTCAAACGGGATCTTGTACATATTGGTTGCGGTTGACTATGTTATGAAGTGGATAGAAGTTATCGCTACAAGGACCAACGATCATTCCGTTGTATGTAAGTTTGTGCAATCCAACATTTTCGCTCGATTCGGTGTGCCAAGGGTAATAATAAGTGATGGTGGTTCACACTTTAAGAATTTTAATTTTGGAAAATTGCTAAAAAGATATAATGTGAACCACCGAGTGGCTACACCATACCATCCGCAAACAAGTGGATAAGTTGAAGTGTCCAACCGTCAAATTAAAGAGATTTTCATGAAGATGGTAAGAACGGATAGAAAAGATTGGTCAAGTAAACTTGACGATACGTTGTGGGCATATCAGACGGCCTACAAAACTCCAATTGGTACCACCCCTTATCGGATGGTGTATGGGAATGGGTGCCATCTACCAATGGAGTTAGCACATCGAGGGCATTGGGCCATAAAAACTGTTAATGCGGATTATGATGAAGCGGGTCGAGTAAGGAAGTTGCAATTGAATGAGATTGAGGAGATTAGATACGAAGCCTATGAATGTGCATCCGCATATAAAGACAAACTAAAGAAAGTTCATGATGCAAAGCTAAGGAAGAAGAACTTCGAAGTGGGTCAAAAGGTGTGGTTGTACAATTCGAGGTTGAAAATGTTTGCGGGCAAACTCAAGATCAAATGGATGGGTCCTTACGTCATTCGAAGAGTGGGAAGATTTGGTGATGTCGATATACAAGACGAACAAACCAATAAGCAACAAACGGTAAACGGGCATCGGCTCAAACCGTATTTAGAAGGTAACGACATCAACAATCTTGAGCTTGACAAAGTGGGTTACATTCTACGCCCACTGGATGACGAGGAAACTTAAAAGAGGCCCAGGTTTGGTTGTGTAAATATTTAGTTTAGTTTATTTTTGCTTTGAATAAAGTTCCGTTTAAAACTTGTGTTCGAAACAAATGTGGGGAAATCCGTACGAATTTCCCGAACATAGTGTTGAGGACAACACGGGTTTTTAACGGGAGGTAGGGATATAAATTTCATGTCTTAAAAAATTTATAAAAACAATAAAAATATAAAAATTAGAAGAGCTAAAAAAAAGAGAAAAAAAACATAAAATTTTGTAAAGTAGAAAAAAAATGGCCGTGCATGCTTGCCCAGTAAGCGCCGTAAGCTACGGCCCATGGCGTAGCTTACAGTGGCAGTCAAACCAACAAAGAACCCTACGGCGTTAATAAACTGCCTTACGGCAGTGTTATTGTTCAAGTTTTGCCGTAACCTACGGGCAAGCGATGTAGGCTACGGCGTGAACTGGCAAGTTGAGGGCATGCATATCGGCGTTTTTTTTTGTATGTATATTAAAAAAAACTGAAAACCTTTTTATTAATAATAATAATACATCAAATAAAACAATCTATAACCTATCCCTATCCACACAATCTTCAATCGAACCCTATCCACACATCTAATTTCTTTCTTCTTCTTCATCTACTTCACATAAACCCTAGTTTCTCATAACTCTCAAAGCTTCATATCTCCTTCGAATCTCAACCGATTTCAGTGATTTTTGAGTCCATTTTGGGTAAAATTTCACAAGGAATCCATATTTACACTTATATTTTGAAGATTCCTTTGTTTAGTGGTTGGATTTGGGCATAAGGGGGGCTGAAATTTTGGGGTTTTTTGTGGGTTTTTGTGTGAACTTGAAGAGTTTGTTATTCTCATCTTCTACAAGGCCAAGGTATGCGATTTTCTTTCATTCTTTGAAATACATTGCGGTTTGTAAGTTTTCTATTTTGTTTTTGCTTACACACTTGCTTGTATATAATAGATGATAGGATTTTGTGAACCATGGAATGTTAGGTTATAAATGTATTCGATGTTAGTGAAATTATTTTGGAAAAATTCTGAATTATAGAGACATCATGCCAAATTTTTGTTTGAAAGGATGAATCTTTGGTGTTTTTGTGCATTTATACCCATAACATAAAGCAAGTGTGGGGAAGATTGTGAAGTAGAACTTACTTGATTTGTGTGTTTGGTTCATGAATGTGTGTAGGTATGGTGAGAACAAAGGAAAAAGCGGGTGCAAGTTCATCTAAACAACCTCAAGGGGAAGAAGAACAATCAAAGAGAAGGAGGTTGGCTCAGATAGGAGACTTGGATTCGGAGGAGGATGCTCCTCCAAGGGGACCAAAACCAGAGTGGACATCCGGTTCACTACTCGACCTACCCGAGGAATGGCAAGAGGATTTGTTCCACGAGCAAATGAATAATTTGCAACAAAGGAAAGAAGCCTTCATTTGCGAAAAGGTGATCCGGGAAGAAGATTTTGGGCCGTTTGTGATAACGGCTAAGTTTAAAGCATTGGGTTGGGAGGCGGCTTTAAAATGCTACGATAATGAAGTCAAGAAAATGTATGATGATCGAATTCAAGAATGGATGGCTACACTCGAATGTCCCCCGTTTAAAGCTCCAAGTAAGATGAAGCTCGTTGGATGGTGTAATGGGGTGAAGGTTGAGATGTCATACGACTCATTGTGCCATATTGCGAGGTTTGATAGTAAATCTTCGAATGAGTACATCTATCCAAGCCTTAAAGATCTTTACCATGAGCCCGACAAACACCCTCGATGGCAAAACATGTTAGATTACCTCTTCCTTCCCGGTACTACCCATGGGAAATTGTTTAGAAAGAACTTGTGAATGGAGGCGAAGTTGTTGTTGGTTTTGTGTACACACAATGTCATCCCGCGGCGGGGTGATAAGATGGAGGTGAGATTTCAAGAGGTACCGATTCTGTACATGTTAATGCACGGTGCACCCATGGTTCCTTTTAGGTTTTTAGTGTTGAACAAAATTTGGCTTAGTCGAAACAGTGGAGAAAGGAAAATTGTACCCCATTGCCGATTGATCACGGCATTATTGAAAAATTATGGGGCAATTGAAGATGGGGAAAAAGGTTCATACAAGAGATTTAAGCCGTTTGACATCAAGAATTTGGGGCCAGGTTGGGAGTACAAGGAATCAGAAAGGTATCATAAATTGAAGACGGATGGGAGACGGTGGTGAGTTTTGAAAGTGGATGCGAGGCCACTACGACCGGGCGAGGCTGATGAGCCCGAAACAACTGATGAAGAGGTTAGTGGTGATGATGACTACCGTGAAGACACGTTCATGGTTGATGCTCCGATGGGGGGCGCTGGCCCAGGTGGAGTTCAGGGAGTTGGGGTACAGTCAGGATATGTGGGTAGTGCATTCGACTATGCACAACAGCCCAATGATCCCTATTGGGCTCATTCGGGGAATATGGGCCAGATTATTAAGCAAAGGAGACCCCCCACTTTTGGTGAATGGACTGAGCCGAATCAAATGCTCTTCGATCAAAAAAATTTTATGGGGGCTAGTGTGGAGAGAGCTCTTAAGCAGAGCTACGACAGAAATGAGCAATGGAATCGTGCTCATATGTATGCCCACCAAGAAGAGATGAATAATCGCTACCTAGACGACCGTCAAAGACGCTTGCATGACCAGTGGCATGCGGGCCAACCACTCGAAGCGGACCCGCCAGTTGTGGATTATACCACATTGCCATCATATGATGGTAGTGTGTCTTATCCTACCCCACCATTGCATCATTCTCAATGGGTGGATCCACACGCCATGAGTTATCAGCAGGCAAGTCAAGGTGGTGATCAAGGAAGCAGCAGCAGTAGCGGAGCATTTGGGTTTGGAGAGTGGAACGACATGATGACATCCATTTTCGGGCCTCCACAGCCAAAGTACTACTAGCCAGGTCGTACCTCGCTCCTTTGTATATTTGTGTATATTTTCATCTCGTTTGTTTATGTTTATGGTGGGAGGTCGGGTGGTCGGGTGGTGTTTAGATGTTGATGTGATTATTGGGTTGTGAAAGTTGGTGGTGTTATGTTTTTAAAGAAGAAAAATAAAATAACAAAATATAAAATGAAAAATACCAAAAAGAAGTTTGGGGTTTGAGATGTAAAGCTTTTGTTAATGTTGAAGGGTTTAGCGATCAAGTCTCCTCAAAACCATACATTGGGGTCAATGTATCCCAAGTGTGGGGATGGGGAGAACTTTTGAGGTTTTTGAAAACAAAATTAAATCAAGCAAAACATTGTGAGAAATTGAACACCTTGGACTAACCCCAAGTGACACACCGGCAACCCTTAATACCCTTTGTTCTTGGCGAGAGTTGAAGCCGCACTTGTATATAAATAATGCTTATCTTTGATGAGAGTGGCAACGGCTGGGGGTGCATTAGAACTTGTGCTTGGATACGGTTTGAGGCCTTAGTTGAATATGAATGTAAAAAAGATAAGGGCATTTAGGTAGCCTCGTCATAGTGTGTGCGAGTGTGGGATTTAAGGGGTTGGACCTCATTAATTATATATATGAGCTTGGTAGTGAGAGGGGCGGGGGTTCGGACATTTAGTTGCCCAATTTTGTGCCTAAAGCCTATCATTTGTTACCCCTTAGCTAGTTTCCCAAAAATTTACCCGACTTGACCCGGTCTTATAGTGTTAATAGTTGTTCTAGTAGTGTGTAGATATGTTATGATGTTATGTTGAATGTTTGCTAGTCTATGTTAAAAAAAATGAAAAAAAAGCAAAAAAAAAAGAAAAGAAAAAAAAAGAGTTATGTTGAGTTGTCTTGTGTATAGAAGTTTAAGTTTGGTGTTTCTTTGTTTCATTGTGTAATAAAAGACCGGGTAAGTCCTTCGCTACTACATATATATTCCATTTCCTACCGTACGCCTAGCCATGTTACAACCTTAAAGTCCCTTTGATTTGCATTCATGTTTGACACTTGTTAGGAGCAGGACCGATTTAGGTACAAGCCTATAGTTGTGTAATCACCCGTTTGCCTTTTGTGTGTCTAGCTTACAAATGCTAGTGCTTACTTGTTGCCGAGATGAGAGATATAGCGAGGGGTGTGTTGTTTTGGGTGTTTAGAAAGGGTTAGTAAAAGGACAACATGTTTATGCTTGGTTTATATTGATCGCGTATGTGATGAAAATGGTTTTGAATGGGTTGCTTGGGACAAGCAACGGGTAAGTGTGGGGATGTGACGGGTGGTCCGTGGACAACCCTTAAAAGGTTCAATACTATGCACATTCTATGCTTATTATGGTTAATTGCTTGAACTTGGTAATCACTAGTTGTGTGAATTTGTAGGTGTTAATATGCACAAGGAGTAGCTTTTGTGAAGTCTAGATGGATGTTGGATGTTCGGGGAGTCAAAGATTTGAAGAAGTCAAGAGTTGATGAAGAAACAAAGGAAACAAGAAGAAACAATCCGCTCAGCGCCGTAACCTACGGTAAGGACCATAGGTTACGGCCCCAACTCCTCCAAAACTTCACTGCCGTAAGGCAGACTCTCCATGCCGTAAAGAAATACTGCTCGCCGTAAGCTACGGTGAGCGTCGTAGCTTACGGCGCTATGTTGACCAGTTGTTGCTTGCTGACTGCCGTAAGCTACGGCAGGCGCCGTAGCTTAGGGCGCCGATTGTCCTCAAAGTGTAACTCCTTCATTTAATTGTCATTTTTCATGAGATTTATGGTGTCCTATCATATGTTTTCGGTTACACTTCACTTGTGAACGAATTTTGGAGACTTGGAGGGTACTTGGAGCTAGAAGAACAATCTTTAATCATTAGTTTTATGTTTGGTGATTTCTATGAACATTAAGACTTGTGTGATGATGTTGATTCAAGCCATGAGTGGCTAAGTACTTTATGGTCATCTTTAGTTGAAGGTTTGTGGAGACAATTGTGCTTGAGTTCATATTTCTAGAATGGTAAACTGAATTTATGTTTTGTTTATCATGGTGTGTTCTTATTTGCTTGTAAATGATTGATTCTTATGATTATTCTATTTTGAAACTGTCACACCCCGACCGCGTTAAAACAACGAAATCGCGGCGGAAACGTCGGGGAGTGTCGTGCCAGAATAGTTATTTCACAACCATGGATACAAAAGTTTCGTTTTATTGATTTATTAAATAATGTACATTGTCTTAAAACAAGCTACACATCGTCTATCATTGTTTTTAAGTCACTAAGGCCTCGTCCAGATCCTATGTGACTCAAGCATCCTAGCAATCAACATCATGCAACACCACCTGAAACATATGTAAAAACAAAGTCAGCAAAGAAATGCTGGCGAGCACATAGGTTTTAGGAGAATATCGGATTCATGGCTCGTTTATATGTTGCAGTACTGTATTAGACTACAAGAGTCAAAAGTACAAACCTCATTTTGGAAAGTGTATTGCAACATAATTAACCAACTCAAATCAAATTGGTTATAGTTTATAAAATCTCGTAGCCATGATTCTTAACCCAATAACATTTGTTTTAGTAAACCAAATCGTAAAACATCTTGTAAAAACTCGTTAATAAAACTCGTATGGTTTATATCATTTCGAAAACCTCGTTGTGTGACATCGTTTCAAAATCGTTTCCCAAGTGAACAAAATAATGACACGGAATATAATATGATAAAAGCACTTATATATAAGATGTACCAGCGGCGTATCTACCATGCTTTTATCATGTTACACCCGTCCCATTATCTAATCACAACCCAAAACCAATCGGTTATCTCGTTTAAATCGTTTCAAATCGTTTACCTCGTCCCAAAATCGTTTTCATTTTAACTGTGAAACTACTTATGGTCGTCTCGCTAATAACATTCAAACCTTCGTGACTCGACTATCTCGAAACTCGCATTAACAAACCACCAAAGGGTAAGTTAACAATCATCAGATTCGGTCGTTACCTACATAACCCCCACACATAACCATGGGTGTAGTCTGATAACGGGATTTGTCAGATCCTATGGTAACATAACCTAATACTGGTCGGCTTGATCAATGTTAATGAATGTCATTCGTTATGTAACTACAACCAACAAGTTCGTTCACTTTATCCAAATCGTTATTAGTTTAATATAAACCATCTTAATCGTTTTTGAATCCATCGTTTAAAATATCGAAATCGTTTTAATACATATGAATCACCCCAAAACAATCGAAAACAGTAAAATAGGGGAACTATGTACTCACATTGAAGTGCAAAGTATCCTCAATCTAAAGAACTCAACAAGCTCAATCAAACCAAGGAAACTCAAACAGCACCTAATAATCGAATTACTAGTAAATAAATCGACACCTAAATCGGAAGATCGGATAGAATGAGGTCTTGTAAACCAAATGAGTAGTGGAACTCATGTGATATGGTTTAACAAAGCCTACATTCTAAATCGGAACTTAACCTAAGTGCTTTCGACCCGTTACGACCCATTAAGGTAGCTTACGCAACTTTAACGCGTCGTTAGCGCAAACGCGCGTTCGAGACGTCTAACTAGTCCTATGACAAGTATTATATGCCTAAACATGTTTAAATATGTTGCATAATAAGTTAAGTGACAAAAGTTTAGGTTTCATATGCTTAAAATCCAATTATGCATGAAAAGGGCATTTTGGTCATTTTCCTAAGGCATATAAACTACCTATTATACAACTACTTAAACTAGGTGACCATAAGGTATAATGTAACACCCCGAAAACGGGTTTGGTAATTAAACCCCGTTAATACAAAAGAGCGGGTAAAATACCGTTAGTGGTGAACATTATGTATGATTTTATGTACGGTTCCATGTTCATCTTTTAGTGCAACCCTTTTTATGTATGATTTTATGTACGGTTCCATGTTCATCTTTTGGTAATTAAACCCGATAACATCTTCATGCAACCCTTTTTATGTATGATTTTATGTACGGTTCCATGTTCATCTTTTAGTGTTTTAGTTAAGTGATTTGAACATTATACATCCTACCGCATAACATAACAATGAACAAGATGAAACAAGGGTGTGAAGGGACTTACTACTAGCACAAGGCTAGGGTAGAAATCTAGAATAAAGATGAAGACGAAGGATGGTGATAAAGACTTGAACAAGGCCTTCTTGAGAGCTCTTCAACTTGTGACTTTTATGAATCGACCTTGGAGCTTGGAATGGGACTTGTTAGTGATGAAGGTGAGAGTGTGCATGTGATGGTGGTGGTTTCGGTTATGGGGGGCCGAAATAGGGGAAAGGGAGTGAGTGAGAGAGTGTGGATTGTAATGATGAGTGATCCTAATTGACCAATGCATGTAGAGATGCTCTTACACATCTTGGAATCCATGAGCCACCTTAAAGTCATGATCATCTAGCTCTTGGCCAACCACAATCAAGATTACAAGAAATAAAATCTCAACAAAATATATGGTAATGATTTGGCTGAAAAATTCGGTTGGGGGGGGGGGGTAATTTGTAAAAGTTGTGACTAAATGGTAAAGAGGTAGTTACATTGTAAGTAATGTGGTGATAGTTTAGTTATAAGGTTTCTAGTGGTTGTTATGGCAAATGGGGATCATGGCTAACCAAAAATAGTAAAACAATGTCATTGACAAAAATTTAGTGTCCCGGGTAATGTCCGGTTGTTCGGTTACGTATCGTTCCGTTAAAGTGTTAAATTATACCGTATAGTGTCTTTTATGCATCTTTTTGCAACGAAATCATTCCTGGCACTTAGGAAAGTATACAAGACCACTCTGCCATGTTTGTGTATTCCACTGGTATAATAAAATGCTGAATTTTATAAAAGAATGCAGAATTCTGTATTTAAAGTGTGTTTTAGGCACTTCCCGGCACTATATCTATCACCTAAAGACGCAGTCTTATGGTCCTCACTTCCCTACACTCCAAACCAGTGTAGTACCCTATCCCTGGCTCATACTGGCCATAAAAACATTGTCTGTCTATGTGGTGGCATTGTCAGCATTATTTCTGAATCAACCGTTCAGTGTGTTAACTGTGCTGAGTGCATCAAGTATGTCACTAATGTAGGTGTGTAATGAATGGAGTGACTGTATAAAATGTGATGCATGTATATATGATATAGGATCATAGAGCAGTTTAAGTTGTCAGTTGTAATCAAGCACAGTCATTAAGCACGTAATTAAGATTAATTAATTGTACAGTACCTGAAATTTTGAGGGTTGTCACAGCAACGACGTTGGGTTTTGAATGACTACGATTGCGAGATTCGCTACCATCATGGTAAGGCGAATGTCGTAGCCGATGCGCTTAGTCGAAAAGAGCGAGTCAAGTTTCATTCTGTTCGAACTCTATCTGATATTCAAACTCGTGTTCTTCAAGCTCAATAATTTTGTGTTTCACAAAACTTGATGGGTAAGGAATTACCACATCAACTTGAGCTTAAACTCGAAGCGAAGGACGATGGGTTACTTTATTTCAAGGATCGTTTGTGGATTCCAAAACAAGACGATCTTCGCACATTAGTGATGGACGAATCTCATAAGTCTCGATATTCTATCCATCCTGGTGCTGATAAAATGTACAAGGATCTTCGTACTCAGTATTGGTGGCCTGGTATGAAGAAGGATATAGCCTTGTATGTATCGAAATGCCTAACTTGTCTCAAAGTCAAGGCTGGACATCAATGACCATCTGGTTTGCTTGTAAAACCAGATATACCGGTTTGGAAGTAGGAGAACATTGCGATGGATCTCATCACTAAATTACCGCGTACATCTAAAGGTCATGATGCTATATGGGTTGTTATCGATCAATTAACGAAGTCAGCTCATTTTATTCCGATTCGCGAGGATCTATCTGCTGATAAACTTGCAAAGATTTATGTTGATGAGATTGTATCTCGACATGTTGTTCCTTTGGATATCAGTTCTGATCGTGATGCTGATTTTCATCTCATTTCTAGAAGACCATGCAATCTGGTATGGGAACCCAACTAAATCTAAGCACTGCTTATCATCCCCAAACAGATGGACAATCTGAGAGGACGATTCAAACTTTGGAGGATATGCTTAGAGCATGCGTGATAGACTTTGGTGATAATTGGGATTCTCATCTTCCATTGATCGAGTTCTCTTACAACAATAGTTATCATGCTAGTATCAATATGGCACCATTCGAAGCTCTCTATGGTCGAAAATGTCGTTCACCTGTCTGTTAGAATGAGATCGGTGAAGCTCAGCTTACTGGACCAGAGCTCATTCTGGAAATGACAGACAAAATCAAGAAAATTCGCGATAATCTTGTGACCGCTAGAAGCCGTCAAAAGTGTTATGCGGATATGCGATGCAAGCCCTTAGAATTTCAAGTCGGAGACCATGTCCTACTCAAGGTGTCACCTTGGAAGGGAGTGGTGAGATTTGGAAAGAAAGGAAAACTTGTACCACGATATATTGGACCATTTAAGATTGTTGAAAGAGTTGGAAAGGTTGCCTATCGACTAGAGCTACCTCCGGAGCTTGGAAATATTCATCCGACTTTTCAAGTGTCCAATTTGCGAAAGTGTTTAGTTGATGCTGATCTTCACATTCCACTCGACGAAATTCAAGTTGATGAAACGATGCACTTTGTCGAGAAACCTGTGGAGATAACGGACCATGCAGTCAAACAGTTGAAAAACAAACGGATTCGATTGGTCAAGGTTTGCTGGGAATCCAAACGTGGCCCAGAGTTTACTTGGGAACGTGAGGACCTAATGAAGGCGAAATATCCGCAATTGTTCTCACAAGTTTCCTCTAGTTAAAATTTCGGGATGAAATTTCTTAAAGTAGGGGAGACTGTGACAACTGTGCTCTGTAATCGATGTACAATGTAAAACAATGTTAATTATTAATAAAACAATGTGTTTTGGTGTTATTATGTGTGTATTTGTGTTTGATGATTTTACGATTTGATTCGATTCCAATTTCAAGCTTTAAATCGCTTTCTGGGAAGTTATACGCAAACTGGTGCGTAAACGCAGTCAGTTTAACGCGAAAAACACTCCAGGATAGTGAAGTAGGCTTAACATACCTTAAATAACCTTCACATAACCTAGAAATAAGTTTTGGATGGTTTGGTGTGTCGAAAACAAGTTTGTTCGATCGCATGGACTATTTGCGTCAACTTGCAAAAGTCTACCGATTCGTATAGTAACGAACATTCCGAAACTTGATCATAAGTTAAACATACCCTAAATATCCTTTACATAGCTTAGAAATAGGCTTTGAGGGGTTTGGTATGCTAAAATAAACTTATTTGATCAATAGGGACTAAAAGCGCCAAAAAAGTGCATAAGTTTGCATTTTCGCGCATATATTACGTTCTGAATATATCCGGACACCCAAAAATTTATGTAATCATTAAAATATTTTGTTTTAGTGATTGGCATGATAAAATTTCATTCGTCGCTTAATTTGGATCGTTTTCGCGTCCGGTCGAGTTTCTTCGTAATTAGACGAATAACGTGACCGTACGACCAAATGAACCGGCATCCGGGACTTTTCTGAGCATATTTCGAGTCCTCTATACTTTGACTTCCTTGTAGAGCTTTGAAATTGGGTTAACGGGGGTTCAACGCGTCGAAAAACAAGTTTGGAGCGTGCAGGGACTGTTTTTGCCAAAATGAAAATTCTGATCTGAGGGCGTGGAGGGGCGCGACAGCCTAAGGCTGTATCCGTCGCGGGTAGCCACAGCCCTATCTGGGCAGATTCTTTGAATTTGGTCCATTTTTGCAATTTTGATGGTTTTCAACACCTGATTTGGATACCATCTGCTAGTTTTAGCTAGTTTTACAAGTCCCCATGGTTTCTAAAACCATTAACCCACAAGTAAGGCCAAGATCATTCCCTCTTTAGCAAGAAATGATCCTAACGGTGAACCGAAAACTATATAAAGCCATGCTCTCCTCCCATTTCTACTCACCCTAGATCTGATTTCTCTAAGTTGAAGTTACAATACTTCATACCTGAGATTTTAAGATCAAGTTCTCCCTAGCTTGGACCCTTTGTAAGCTTCTTTCGTTCTTTTATCGCTTTTCGAGTGTGAAAGTCAAACAGTGTTTGACTTTCTGCTTTGACCATGAGTTGGTCAACACGAAGTTCGTTTGAACTTCGCAACTTGAGCGTAATCACGATGGTTATAGTCCTTAGTGACTATACCTACTGATTACCACGTTGACTAGGCGTAGTGACGAGTGGTAGTTTCGGTCAAAATGCGCATTTATGCGTATTTTGCAACCAAACTACTCTTGGTATCAAAACACTTTGTTTTGATATCAAAACCTGTTTTCTAACTTAGTTAAGCATGCTTTAACATGCTTAGCTCGTCACTTTTAGTTTAGTGCTTGTTTAGAGTCGTAAGTCAAGCGGTCTAAACCACCGCTTAGACTTTCGAACTCGACCCGTTCGGTCGATCATTAGGATCCGACCAAGTATGTTTAGTGACCATAGTTGCATAGGGAATAACCTTCCGAGGTTATATGTAACACCCTAGTTACTATTAAGCGATTTTATGTGTAAATACCAACAATTAGCTGTGTAGTTAATACTACACATACTACAAAAATACGGGTTTATTACAACTTTTATAAATCATAGGTTATTCTACATAACGTGATCGGGTTTGTCGTTAAAATTTTACAACGAGGCAATGTGCGGAAGCGTGTATCTTTATCGTGTTCGGTTCTTTGTTGAGCTTGATCGTCTTCCGGCATCCAAGTGTACCTACATTTCACAAACATGAAATGCTTTAGTCTTACGGGCTTTAAAACGTATCCAAACGAGTCCGGGAAACCATTGAATCAAAAAAAAATAAAATTTTAAAAATGACCTCCACCGTAAATTACGGTGTCACCGTAATTTACGGTGGCCCCTGGGTTCATATTCTTCTACCGTAAATCAGAAGGTTACCACCGTAACCATATCAGCTCCACCGTAAATTACGGTGGCACCGTAATTTACGGTGGACCCTGCATCCAGTTTTTCCATTTCGCCGTAATTTGACACGAAATCTTTCGTATCTTTCAAACCGCTTATTCGTTTGACCTACCGTTTCTTCCTACATGTTTGAAATTTGATTCTCCATCACATGGAGTTAAAATCCGACATCCGGCTTAATAAATTTTGAGACTTTTATGCATTCGGCTTAAACTAGAATTTACCCATTTTGACCCATTCATGTATTTAACAAACAAACTTATTTGTTTGATCCCAAATTCTCATGAATCTTCTAATTTCTATTTCATCTATCATAATTGGCCCAAACCACGGGTTTCCTACGCATTTTAAACTCGCTTATACTCAAGTGCTTATTTTGACCCGTTAAGGACATTTAAGCACTTTTACGCATAACTCACACCCATTTCTTTCTAGCATTTTATTTCCACATTAGTTATCAAATGATCTTCCATCACACCTATAATTGTGATGGTTTTAATGTGACGATCTGTCTAATCCGAGTTTTACCCTTCGTATTATCAATTTACGGCAAAGACTCATATAGAGTCTTTTGACCAAGGATTTACATCTTACACTTTTATACTTATTCTAAGTATTATCTTGATTATAAAACTCGTTTTCAAACAACTTCTAAGGGTTGTTTGCTTAATTTTGCTTACAAGGGCGTTTTGGTCATTCTTAACCCTTCTTTTACAACTAAGGGCTTGCTTAAGCCATGTACACCCAAAATCTCATTTTTAACCAAATCTTGTTTTCAAAACACTCTGTCTATAATTTAAATCCTTCGGTTTACCTTTTTATGTAACCGAATGTCCCTTTTTACTTTGCCAAAATCTCATAGATCTCCAAGTTCTAAATGAGGAGTTGATCTATTATACATACCTGGCCCGGATCAACTTATTAACCCGGTTTTAATACCTTGCTTTATATTCGTTAATTTAGAACGCTGCGAATATCCATTGGATATCTATTCCTGCAAGCATATAACTCGACAAAGAATTATTAGTCTATATAATCAAAAGGTGTTGTCTACACCTTTTGACCCGTTTGGCCGAATTTACCATTTATCTTTACGAGATGATATTTATTATCATCTCCTCTACATGACTCGTTCCGTTTAACACCGTACGGTCATTTTAACATATAACCATTTAGTACTTTCGACATAATATGACTGAATTACCGATTTACTTCTTTTTAACCATTATTACGGTTTCTTTCATCTTTGATTGCCTTGTTCCGTTCGACTACACGACGGAACATCATATTTCAATTGTTTAGATATCTCATTCATAATTTATATGATGAGAAAATATTCCACAATTTAAGACTAGTGTAAGCTATACTTACCTTGCATCCGAATTACTCTTTTCCTTCACACTTGCTTCGTTTGAGCCGCTTCCTTTCCAAGCCTCCACCTAGCTTGTCAAGCGTCAAACTATCATCATAATTCGTAAGACGGTTATATTAGTCATCATTAATTATGACTATTCCATCTTACATATTTTCTATCACAATTACCATTCAATCTTATTAATGGTCGGTTTGACTAGTCAATTCACCAATTAACACATATGATTGCACTATCAAGTTCACAAGACTCAATTAGGCACATTATCAACACTTAGTTCTCATTTAGGCATTTTAACAAACACCTAATGTGCATAATTTTACATATTTACTAACTAGTTCCTAACTAGTTATTTTTACCAAGATTAACATCAAAATTCACCACTATCACTTATGATCAATTACTCAAACTTGCAAATTGTTCAAGTATCTTGTTCCTACTAGCAACTATGATGATTTTAAACATGTGTACATCATCATCTTTACTACATAATCAAAACCCACTTGACACATGAGTGTATGATCATGAATTCACAACCATGAACATCAATTCAACAAGTACATAACTAGGGTTTACTCCTAGACATAGTTTCATCACTAATTTCATCCAAACAACAAACATGCAAGCTCAGATTCGAGTTCTCTAGGTTTGCTCAGAATTTCAACTAGAGATTTCTCAAGAAATTTACATACCTCGTGACTCCTTTTTCAATGGAGATCACTAATTCATACTCGGATTTTGATTTGGACTTGATTTGCCCCTTCAATTTGATGAAATTGTGTTGATTAGGGTTTGACCCCTTCTTGGTCGCCCCTGAGCTCGATCCAGAACACACACTATGTGTGTGTGTTTGTGTTTGTTTTAATTTAATAACTTTTCTAGTTATCCCGCTTTAACCCCTCGTGTTTGGTTAGTTATTAAGTAGGCCACAACCTACTTATTTCTTTTAACAATTTTCCCACTTATTAACTAGGTTAAATATTCCTAGTTAACTTAGCGGGTTCGGGAATATTTATGACTAAGTTTATTTTAGGTCCCGTTAACCCGGGCCTTTTATCGATTTCATTTCTTTAAAAGCTTTTATTGACTTTTTGTTTAATAATAGGATTAATTATTTAAATCCTAATATTTACCGGGTTACTTTCACCACTAACGGTATTTTACCCGCTCTTTTGTATTAATGGGGTTTAATTACCAAACCCATTTTCGGGGTGTTACAAGTCTACCCCCCTTAAAGAGGTTTCGTCCTCGAAACCTTTTCTTACATAATTCATTGAGTTTAACTCAATGTATCTGTTCCGAGAATCTTTAAAACATTACTTATACTTTAACCAATTATTAGTTTTACCAGAGAAGTATGGTAATATCTTTTTGGTTAATAATCATCTACGTATTATATACGGCATAATGTAACTTGAAATAACGCAATCTCGTTATTTCCACTAGTTTAATTAACTTAGCGATATCCATCACTTTCGTATACTATCGAATTCTTTATGAATCCGTGACTTTGACTCGTTTAAAGGCCTTTAGTGAAATCTTTTCACTTTTAGCAGCAAATTTCTTTTGTCTTCAAATTTATTTATTCGGTTCAATCATACCAAATCTACCGCTTACAAGCAAACCAAATTTATTTAAATGACCTTGACCGGTCTCACTACTTAGACTTATTAGTCCAGTTACTTTCTACCGCTTGCTTGGTTATAATGTGATTCTACTTCACATTACATTTCTTGACCGTGATCGTATTACATCATGTTTAATTTATATCAAAATTTCCTTTCCGAAATATCACTTTTTGAATATAACGTCTTGCGCCTATCGGTGTCAAGACTTGAACCTTTCATGCTTAATATTCAATTTTCCTATCAGGATTCTCATTCGTAAAAACGTTATTTCTTACTAAAATCAAGGTTTTAGTTTAGGATCCTCTCTTTATCTTTCGTCAATTTCCCGTAACCGGACATTGACAGTCTGTAATTTATTCTTTTACAGTCTTAGTTTTATGCGGGGACTTTCAACTGGTTCTCTTGCTTTGTTAAGTAACCCGTAGGTTCTTTCACGTAGCCTCGTAGGCTATTTCCTTAGGTCTTCACCCCCTTTTTACTAAAAACACTAAGGTTTATTTCCTTTTCTTTTCGTGACCCAAGGGTCATTCTGGTCCCGTAGACCTTAACACTGTGTTTAATCCCGTAGGTTATGATGATCCTGTAAATCATCTTTTATTTGTATCTACATTCAAATGTTATATATATATATATTCATATATAGCTTCAAGGCATGTCTTGCTATGTTTAAAATCGTATATTTTCGCTTATGAGCTTTAGTTGACCTTGACCGTAGTCTAAGGCTTCATTTGTTTATTTCCGGGCGAAATTTTCTGACTTTGTCCTTACGTTTGACGTTTTACAAAAACGACCCGTTAAGGGACATATTCGCATTTTCCGGGTTCGAGTGTAAGTACACTACCTCCCAATGCTTGTCTAAATCATTTTACATGTTTGCGTTTTCTGGGTTCGAGTGTAAGTGCACTCCCTCCCAATACTTGTCTAAATCATTTTACATGCTTGCGTTTTCTGGGTTCGAGTGTAAGTACACTCCCTCCCAATACTTGTCTAAATCATTTTACATGCTTGCGTTTTCTGGGTTCGAGTGTAAGTACACTCCCTCCCAATACTTGTCTAAATCATTTTACATGCTTGCGTTTTCTGGGTTCGAGTGTAAGTACACTCCCTCCCAATACTTGTCTAAATCATTTTACATGCTTCTTTGTCCCTTCACTCGGGCTCATTGTCCTAATGTAATACGCTTCCGTCACTCGGTTGTGCGTTTACATTATCATCAAATATTTTGCTTATCTGATTCATTTGGGTACTTTTTAATTAGTCCCGTTCACCCCGTCCTTACTACATCGGATGCAAATGTGTCCGCTATAAGAAACTCATGGTATCATATGTCACTACTTACTTGGCCAGAGTAAGCGATTAACACATGACACACATGACCTTTTTTATAGCTTTCACATCACGCCCTATGCAAGTGACGCCTCTATTTATTTCTCTTGGAAACAATATCCCGAATACATTTTCTATTCGGCTTTTCCAAGTTTTTAATCTAAATATGCAACCTTCAATTTCTACTTATTTCCCCTATTTCGGCCCCCCATAACCGAAACCACCACCATCACATGCACACTCTCACCTTCATCACTAACAAGTCCCATTCCAAGCTCCAAGGTCGATTCATAAAAGTCACAAGTTGAAGAGCTCTCAAGAAGGCCTTGTTCAAGTCTTTATCACCATCCTTCGTCTTCATCTTTATTCTAGATTTCTACCCTAGCCTTGTGCTAGTAGTAAGTCCCTTCACACCCTTGTTTCATCTTGTTCATTGTTATGTTATGCGGAAGGATGTATAATGTTCAAATCACTTAACTAAAACACTAAAAGATGAACATGGAACCGTACATAAAATCATACATAAAAAGGGTTGCATGAAGATGTTATCGGGTTGGTTTGAGTTTGGATAATACATGCATAATGTTTGATCATTAAGTTATTAACAAATCATGGTTAGGACACTTGGTAATGTGATTTTAGAAACATTAAACTAAAAATAAACATGCTGATTGAAATTTCCAGCCAACTTCAACAGGCAGTAACTGGGTCATTTTTAATCGAAAAACTGAATTTCTGGAGTCTAAATTATGTATTTTTTAACAACCGAACAAATGGCACTGGAATCGTAATTTTTCGAGGTCGTTTACTATTTTTAAAGAATTGTTTTAAGACAGCAGCTCAAGCTGAAATCTTTCTGCTGAAAAAGTGTGTCGTATTCAGAGTCGTAACCCGAAACCTGAGTAGAATCAGCTCATGGAATTTTTACTGTAGATGGTCACTGTTGTTGCCGTGATCCTCCAACTAGAATTTCATCGATCGGATGTATGATTAATTTATAGTGAATTTTTCCGTAAACTGCGATCAGAAAGCTACAAATCTGATTGCAGTCGGGTAAATAGATTTTTATATAATATTGGTAATGAACTGAGCCCCGATATTTTTACACAATAAAATTTGGAACGTTTATGACATTCTGTAAAAATTTGGGAATTTTTGGAGAAGGGTAACTATTTTATTAAAATGGTCTAAAACAGTCCAGTTTTGTTTAATAAAGCTGAAATGACATAAGTAGTGTATTGCATGTACGATTGTCGGGTTGGCTATGTGGGAACCATCTACGGGATTTATATAAAAGAAAATGATATGCTATTAAGCATGGACACCTCTATTTACAAAGGAGACTATGGCAAAATTTTCCGAAAATTCTAACACTTAGTAAATATTTGCTTTCTAAGACTAGAGTTTACTAGAACATTGAACGAACAAATAATTATCACGCGGAACAATATAAGAAACGTAACTCAAAATACTAAACTCTAAGCCAAGGCACGGCCCGTTCGTCTAATTGACATTAGTACGTGTAGGTTGTCGTGTAGCAGACAGAGTTTGAGACACGGTACAAGACGCACTACTGTGAGTTCATGTCCCCCTTTTCTCTTAACTATTTTCAGTTTTACATTTCGGGGGTGAAATACATGTTACAGACATTTACAGACATTTATTATATGGTATGGTTAGCTTAAGGAGGGTTTTTATTACGCGATCATGTGAGTGGTGGGCACAACACTTAAGGCCATTAATCCTCATTGAAGGACCAAGGGACATGAGTGATAGATCTATTTGGGTGTAGCGAGCCCACACCCATGAGGCCGGGGCGGCCCATAGTGGTGACTATGTCTTCATACCGGAGACAAATTTGCTAGGTTTGAGTCTTCCTGCATCATTTCACACATACTATTGTCTTTGCAACCCAATGGTGATCAGATTTTTTTCCTTAATTGCTACATACCAGGGACTTTTACTTATACAGACATTTTAAAGGCTTTTATATACTCACTTACACATGAACTCGCTCAACTTTTTGTTGACTTTTCAAATTACATGTATTTCAGGAAATGAATAGGACCTGGCAAGTGATGCATGTTAGCTGCGTACTAGATAAGGATGTCATCCAGGGTCATAGGGTTTGGGAAGTGCGACTTATTCCTGGACGGGTTGCATGTCTTATATCCTCGTTTTGTTGGTAGTTCTTCGTTGAGTCTTATGAACTCATTTTAAACAAGTCATGTTTTGTAATATGTTTTGGGATTGATACTTTAAAACAATATGTTGCGCATTTTCTAAACTATTTTAATGGATGAACATCCCGTATTTTATCATATAGCATTGTTGTGATTGTTGCTATGGTATTAAGAAGTCACACCAATTAAACCCACGCTTCCGCAAAAGCCAGGGTCTGACAGTTGCCTCATGTTCAGCTCCTTCTGATTGAGAATGTGCTGGAGACTTTTGTAGTCTGTGAAAACCACAGACTTCGTACCATAAAGATAGTGTCTCCAAATTTTTAGAGCAAAAACCACAGCACCTAACTCAAGATCATGAGTGGTGTAGTTCTTCTTGTGAACTTTCAGCTGTCTTTGACGCATATGCAATGACTTTACCTCGTTGCATAAGAACGCAACCAAGGCCTAAGTTGGACGCATAGCAGTAGACAACGAAATCATCGTTTCCCTCGGGCAAAGATAGAACAGGAGCATCACACAGCTTTTGTTTCAGCGTTTAGAACGCTTCTTCTTGATTGGGTCCCCACTCAAAAGGCTTATTCTTCTGAGTCAAAGCAGTGAGTGGAACCGCAATCTTCGAGAAGTTCGAAATAAATCGACGATAATACCCAGCAAGTACGAGAAAAGAACGAACTTCTATGGGTGTCGTTGGTGTATTCCAATCCTTAATTGCGGCAATTTTGGATGGATCCACATGAATACCATGCTCGTTGACTATATGACCCAAAAACTAAACTTCTTTAGGCCAAAATTCACACTTGGAGAATTTAGCAAAAAGTTGTTCTTTCTTCAGGAGTTCCAGTGTCAAACGAAGGTGTTGCTCGTGATCGGCTCGAGACTTCAAATAAACAAGAATATCATCGATGAACACAATGATGAATTTGTCTAAATAAGGTTTACAGACCCTATTCATTAAGACCATGAAAATGGATGGAGCATTTGTCAAACCAAAAGGCATGACAGTGAACTCATAATGCCCATATCTCGTGCGGAAAGCAGTTTTGGGAATATCTTCTTCGAGTACACAAAGCTGATGATACCCAGAACGCAGACCGATCTTGGAAAAACAGGTAGCACCTTGCAGCTGATCAAAGAGATCATCGATTCGAGGTAGGGGATATCGATTCTTGATGGTAAGCTTATTAAGCTCACGATAATCGATACACATTCGAAAAGATCCATCTTTCTTTTTCACCAAGAGGACAGGAGCACCGCAAGGTGAATAACTCGGACGGATGAATCCTTTATCAGACAACTCTTGAAGCTGTTTCGAAAACTCTTGCATCTCAGATGGTGCAAGATGATATGGTGCTTTCGCAATCGGGTTAGCATTGGGTACAAGATCAATATGAAAATCGACTTAACGAACTGGAGGCAAACCAGGCAGTTCATCAGGAAACACCACTGGATAATCCCGAACAATCGGAACTGAATACTCTTGCTCTTGCCTTTCTCCTCGGTGACATGTGCCAGAAAAGCAACATATCCTTTTCGTAAATAATGTCGGGCTTTTGTACACGACATGAGTTTCAAACCAACAAATGGTTTCTCGCCACGAACTTCTAGGACATCACCAGACGAAAGAGGAATACTAACGATCTTGTCGAAACAAACAACTTCGGCATGATGTTTGGTTAACCAATCCATCCCCACGATAATGTCAAAACTCCCAAGTTGCATCGGCGTGGGGTCAATAGGAAAAAGATGGTTATCGAGGTTCAATTGACAACCACGAAGAACAGAATCGAGTACGAGTGGTTTACCAGTAGCAACTTCGACAGATAAGGGTTTCCTTAGTTTAGTTCTAGGTATCGCAAGTAAAGGCTCAAAGGATAACGAAACAAAACTCATATCGGCACCAGAATCGAAAAGAACAGATGCAAGTTGATTGTTAACAAGAAACGTACCGTTAATGTAACATTCCTATTTTTATATAAGAATTATAAGTTTGGTTAAATTTATTAACTACTAGTAACTAGTAACCAGTTTATTTTTAATATAAATATTCAACCCAAATAATTTTAAATACTATTTTCTATAGTTGGTTGAAATATTATACTAATTAATTGGTTTGTATATGAGTGCCCTTTCTAATAAAATAAAAGTCTACAAAAACTTATATAAATTAGACGGGTAGATTACGGGTAAGTTGACTGTAAGAAATATGAAGTACCTAGACGGGCCCAGGAACCGTTTACTAATTAAACTATAGAAATACATTGTATTTTGAACCTACTCTATTTTTAATGAAACTTAGACCCAAATGTAGATAAAATTATTCTCATTCTAATGACATAATCGTTGTCTTATAAAACGTTATAGTGTAAAAGTTATAAGCGCCAAATAAGTAAAACAGTTAAATTAATTATAATATATATAATAATAAAATAATAAATTGAAATTTTAGAATTTTATTAACTTATGTATCGAGATAATAAGAAAATAAAAACCTTAATTGAAATGAAATTTTATGTAAAAGATCAAAATTCTACATGTCTGCATGTTAGTAAAGATAAGAAGAAGCATTACGTGTCCAATTACAATTTCATGTCTTATCTTCAAAATTTGTGTCCCATTTCAATTCCATTTACGTGTCCTTACCACATTTTCGTAGACATCAACAAGGCAATCATTTTTCCTATAAATAGCATATAAGGATTCAAAAGAAATGACTGAAATGATTTCTGGTTACTTCCCCTCTATTTTCGATACTCTATATATATATATATATATATATATTATTTACCCCATAATAATAATAATAATAATAATAATAATAATAATAATAATAATAATAATAATAATAATAAAGCCATGCCCAGTTTTAAGTGTTTTAACTCCTAATCACCGCTACCCTTTCCGATTAATCTGAGCCTCAAAACATATGTCAGGGCTCTGCCCGACTAAGTTGTTGGGATTCGGTCTCGGACATCGGGATAATGTTGAATTAGGGGTACTATACTTAACACAAGTGCATTATATATTTTTAAATAGCTCAGAAGTTATACCCAAAATTTTACCAGGAGGTTTTCCAGTTAAACCCTAAAATAACAAAGTGGGTCCATTCTCTTTTCTAACCATTTCATTCCCTTTTTGTCCCAAACCATAACAACTCTCATCAAAAGTCATATTTATTATTTTATTTAACCAATAGGAAACCCTAATTGAGACACCCAAGTAATTCTACATAAACCCTAAAGTTTTCAGAACAATCAGAATCAGGATTAGGGCCCCTAAAACTCAGGGGGGGGGGGGTATTCCCCATTGACGATTATCATCACAGTTTGCTGTCAGAATCGAATTTCGAAAATCCGTCGACTCAGCTAAGCTAGTTGGACACGTGGCAACCCTATGGTGAAAGATGGACCTTCGCGTCACGCGAAGCCCCAGGGGTGACCCCTCGCGTCACGCGAGGGGGTCAAATTTCATGTATAAATAGCAGGCATTGGGACTTGCATTCTGGCGTTGGAACGACGAACAAATTCGTTTCGTACATTGAGATATCATCCAAACAGTTAATAAAACACACACAGCACGAAACGCTGCTACGATACAGGGTATTAACTCAATCGCTGCTACGATTCAATATCCGATCGATTGAAACTATCCGACCGGATGTTTAAGCGCTATCCTTTGTCATTCGTTGTGAATCCGATGGATGTTTAAGTGATTACACTTTGTCATTCGTTGTGAGGGTTTTAATCTGGTGAGTTATCGTAAATGTTGTATTAGTTACTTACCTAGTTCGTGTGCACTAGGTTACAAGATTAATCAATAGGCTAAGCTCTGGCTGTATATATCTGCAATATATCAAGGCTTATCTGTAGACTAAACTTTGCCCGTATGAATCTGCATGCTTATAATGTGAGTCATTCTCTTTTTATCAAATTACTTTAAAAATCATGTTTATTTTCAAAGGTTATATCTACAGTGATTAAGTTTATGTAATCTCCAAGTTACAGCCGGTATGTGGGGTTTTGTATACATTACTTGATAACCGTCACTATTGGACAACGAGTTAGCCAATGAGTGATATGACCATAGTCACAGACTCCATTGGACAATGAGGTTACCGATGGATGGTCGAGTGACAAATACTGTGGGTAGTTGGTTGATATCTGAAACATTGTAATCTCTCTTAATACTGTAAATTATAACAAAAGTGTCGTTTTAACAAAATGAATGAACTCACCAGTATTTCCTGCTGACAAAACCTTTTTAAAACGCGTTTCAGGTAATTACAGTAGATTGGAGTAAAAGATGGATACGGCACTGAAAGGCTTCAAGAAGTGGCTTATTTTATTAATTAAATCAAATTAAGAAATATTGTTTTATGTAATCAAATTTATATTTATTAAAGCTACCATTGTAAAACATGAGTTTATCCCATCTATTTAATAAATAAAATCCGGTGTTTTCTAAACTCTGATATTTTTCCTAACTCACGGTCCTGATGAAATTTTCGCTGCAATAGTTTTCAAAATAATCACCGGTACCGCTTGGCTGTTCGCGGCTCCCGATTCCGTCCAGGGTGGGTCGGGGGTCGTGACAGAAGGTGGTATTAGAGCCACTGATTTAAGCCTATAGGTGTTGTAATAAAAATACCTAAGCTTATATAAAAGAGTTAGGATATTGTTATTAACTGGTAGCACACATGATAGCATTTAGACTTGAACCTAAGAAAAGATGCCTTAGTATCAGCTTTGAGATAAGCCAAGTACTGGTGTCAATAAAATATGATGGGTTTTGGTATACCATAAGAATGGTAATTAGAATATTGCAAGATATGATAAATAAGCAATAAATTACTATTAATTCTTGCTTATTGATATTATTTGGTCTAGAATAAAGATATGTTATGGAAATACAAATTTCCTTGATTCTGGATAAAAGCCCTAATAAAAGAGGCACTTTTAAAAATACTATTTATGGGAAATAAAAAAAAAATTCTCCGACAAGACTGGATATGGTAAAGCAGACTCTCCAGCTTGTCCGGATATACTGGGATTACCTCTCCGGCGCGAACCGGATAAGACGGGGTATATAATATGTCAAACAAGTGACAAAGTTTTCCCTAAATAGTATCATGAACTGATATCTGACTTGTTTTTTGAAATATGAATCTGTTAAATACATTGACCTTCTAAAAGGGTATGTATATTACAGCATGTGAAATATGTGATTATATAGATATGTATATCTATAAGAAATTCCAAAAGTCAATTAGGAATAGAGCACAATCATATGTGTCAATAATAAATCTAGATTTCTTTATCAGGAATCTCTTGCATATATCTATAATTCCGATATCAAACATTATTTCGTTTGATCATATACCTCGTAACTCGAGCGAAAATAATAAATCGAAACCCATTAAGTTGGGATACCATCAAAAGTATAAGAATTTCCAATCCGTTACCATAAACTATTAACGCAAGTAAGAAGCATGTAAAGTTATGCTGATGCATAAGAAAACACATGAAAATTAAATTATATGTCCACAGACGTTGAAGTATATCACACACAACTTCCAAGGCAAGACCTTTGGAAAATATAAATTAGGCACGATAACACCAATGCTAATTCCGTCAGTAGAAGAACTACTGATCAAAAAGCGGCACTTTGTCACATGATCCTACAAAATAAATATCGCTAAGGTACGTTGTAACAAGATTTCACAACCATCGGTGCACAGTTTAATCAGAGTCATAATTATTTTCACTACAAAAGGAGTCATATACCTTTACAAACTCCCATATTTCATTTTATTCGACATTCCCTGGTAATGTCACTTAACAACAGTTATCACACGAAATTCCAGATAAAGTTCTTATATTTCTTTCGTTGAGATTATGATTTCTGCATATAATAAATTGACTTTTGTGTTTCTATTTCCCCTAATGGTCATCATACCATGAGGATTTCTTTCATAGAAGCGAATATTGATCTGTTTCATTTCTTGGTAAATCCACACGTTACACATGTTCTGTTTGTTGCGCATGTGATTCGTTTGATTTATGAAGACCACTGGAGGGCTTCATTCTAATTTGTTATTTTATCCAAACTTAAATATCATTCCGCTTTTTGCACTATGAACCGCATTATTGCAAAACAATGACTCTTTAATATCGAGTCAATGAATTTTTGTTAAACCATTGAGATGAAGAAATTATATTTTTATGAATAAAATTATATTTGAGGTATATTCTCATTTAAGTTTATGTTTAGTTATTTATTATTGGTAATTAATATTAATTTTATTATTAGTAGTGTTAGTATTATTTTCAGGTACTAGGGTTATTGTCAAGGGCAGATATTGAATAGCCTAGCCTTAGTTAGGCATGGACTGATCACCTATGCTTAAACAAGGCAGCACTAACCAATATCCAACCATGATAATGACTAGTTAATATATATAAATTAAGTCATCCAACTTATTTAGTAAATTTTAATTATATATAAAAATATTTTTATATAAAAATATATATACTTTATACTGTAAGGAGAATACATATTTTCATAAAACAATACAAGAATTAGAGGGACGAATAAAATTATATAAATAATTGTCTATCACATGTTTTGTGGTAACTATGTACCGTAATGCTCTGGCAAGAAAATAACCATATAAGAATAATATGGTAGTCATCAACTACGTTGGGTTAGGAGAACATTATAATATATAAGAATAGTCCCCGTTTTCACTTATTTACAACATTTATAAATACATTCACAACGTTATATGGTTTCAAAATGAAAATAAGTAATCACATAGAATCGACCCACTAAGTGTTATATATTTACAAAATATTTTACAAATATTTTTGTACAATAAATATTTTTACACCTTTATTTACAACTTTCATTTAACGTTATAAATAATAATGATTTCTTTTACAAACTAATAATACTAAAATATTTTATAATGTAATAACTTCATTGCGGTGTTTTGTAATATATATTACATAGTAAATATAAGTTATTTTACAATACTAAAATAATATTTATTTAAAAGTGGTGACCATTTACATAATTATAATGCGTAACAAATAGTATATATTACATAATATTAATATTTGATATGTAAGATACAGACAGGGACACAAATAATATATATTACATTTGCTTTACAATATAATATAAATGTTTGGTCATGCCAAAACTACTTGTTCTTATTATATTTCGATCTCTAGGACATAGTATGAAAAATATGGTCACTAATAGTGTACTATCACATTGTTTCACAAATAAAACAACTTAGAACTCTAAACAATGATACACTAATTGTCTTTTGGTATATCTTTGAAATTCACTCATCTCAGCACATTGATTTTCTCATATCATAATTCAATATTTGATAAATCATTTTTCATGCTTTTATTTCCTTTTGAACCTGACGATTCTAAGTCTTCCTCAGTGCCAATCAAAGTAAGCTTTCTTTTGACAAAAAAATTTTATTGATTCTAAAAGTCCTTCACATTCATTTTAAATAGCTATTGATCATATATCTTTTGGCTTGAACCTAGTCACTTTGGAAATTATATCATTTCATCTCATTTGTTTATCATCAAATTTTTGAACTAATTCAGTTGAACCATTGAGTCCTACTTATTGTACAACTCGTATTCACAAAATTTGATATTTTAATTCTGTGTCATCTACCTTAATATTGTTTTTATTGACTAAAATATGACATAAGTCTAAAAGAAATATCGTAACTCAAATCTCGAGGACGAGATTTAAAACAAGGTGGGGAGAATGTAACATTCCTATTTTTATATAAGAATTATAAGTTTGGTTAAATTTATTAACTACTAGTAACTAGTAACTAGTTTATTTTTAATATAAATATTCAACCCAAATAGTTTTAAATACTATTTTCTATGGTTGGTTGAATTATTATAGTAATTAATTGGTTTGTATATGAGTGCCCTTTCTAATAAAATAAAAGTCTATAAAAACTTATATAAATTAGACGGGTAGATTACGGGTAAGTTGACTGTAAGAAATATGAAGTACCTAGACGGGCCCAGGAACCGTTTACTAATTAAACTATAGAAATATATTGTATTTTGAACCTACTCTATCTTTAATGAATCTTAGACCCAAATGTAGATAAAATTATTCTCATTCTAATGACATAATCGTTGTCTTATAAAACGTTATAGTGTAAAAGTTATAAGCGCCAAATAAGTAAAACAGTTAAATTAATTATAATATATATAATAATAAAATAATAAATTGAAATTTTAGAATTTTATTAACTTATGTATCGAGATAATAAGAAACTAAAAACCTTAATTGAAATGAAATTTTATGTAAAAGATCAAAATTCTACATGTCTGCATGTTAGTAAAGATAAGAAGAAGCATTACGTGTCCAATTACAATTTCATGTCTTATCTTCAAAATTCGTGTCCCATTTCAATTCCATTTACGTGTCCTTACCACATTTTCGTAGGCATCAACAAGGCAATCATTTTTCCTATAAATAGCATATAAGAATTCAAAAGAAATGACTGAAATGATTTCTGGTTACTTCCCCTCAATGGGAGAGAAGTGTGTACTATTTTTTTATCTTTTTGTACCATTGCTGGTTTGTACCTGATTGTTGTTGGTTCAATATGGTAAGGGGATTGACTTTTTTTTATATTAATTCAATCAAATAATTAGTGAAATTTACTTATTGTTACTTAAATAAAAAGAACATCACATTTCTATAATTATATTTGTATTATTATTTATAGATGCATACCTGAACCCATCATGATCCGAACATGTTCTGGCCTATTTTATTGCGACTCAATCTGACATGAACCCTTCTGACATGTCGCCCTGTCCAATCTGGCACACCCTTTTTGTTAAGTTTAAAATATTCCACCCTGCGCAGTTGCTTATTCTTTCATGTTTACATCTAATACATTACTGTTGACGACTTGAATATGTACATATCCATATATAGGACGTGAGCAAGCAGTTGTAATCATGGATGCTTATGCTTCATGCTGCAAGGTTGTAATCATATTTGGTTTCTAAGACAAACCTCCACTTAAATAGGTCTTTTTTAGTACAAAGGCTTCAAAGTTACCTACTTGGAGGTGCATGATTTATTAGTGTAATGCTTTCACATATGACAAAAGTCTCAATAGTAAATAGAGCTTAAATAATAACGATAACAAACTCATGATCTATACATAATAAATACTAATCATTTAATATATTTTTTTTCAAATATGTGTAATACACAGCTTTCTAACCTGGAGTGTATGGTGATCCAACATTCACTATCAGGCAGAAAACAATGGTTGATGACCTCCACGTTCATATTATCTATTTGTGTTGTTTATTACCAATTATAACCCGTTTCATGGTGATTTGTTTTAGTTCATGTTTATGATATATAACAACTTAGTTTTTGGTTATGATATATAATAACTTAGTTTTTGAACCAATACGAAAGATTAATACGGTTTAACATAATGCATTGAATGCTACAAAAATCAGAACCTTTGATTCATTAATTTACATCCTAATTTTGGAATAAGTTGATCATGTATAAGCATTTTTATACTAATTATATGAAAAATTATTTCATACCACGACTAATTTTGTAGTTCTTTTATTATTCATGATTCCTTATCAAAATTAAATTGTTCAACCCGTGTATCACACGGGTAGATAACCTAGTATATATATATATTATTATTTACCCCATAATAATAATAATAATAATAATAATAATAATAATAATAATAATAATAATAATAAAGCCATGCCCAGTTTTAAGTGTTTTAACTCCTGATCACCGCTACCCTTTCCGATTAATCTGAGCCTCATAACATATGTCAGGGCTCTGCCCGACTAAGTTGTTGGGATTCGGTCTCGGACATCGGGATAAGGTTGAATTAGGGGTACTATACTTAACACAAGTGCATTATATATTTTTAAATAGCTCAGAAGTTATACCCAAAATTTTACCAGGAGGTTTTCCAGTTAAACCCTAAAATAACAAAGTGGGTCCATTCTCTTTTCTAACCATTTCATTCCCTTTTTGTCCCAAACCATAACAACTCTCATCAAAAGTCATATTTATTATTTTATTTAACCAATAGGAAACCCTAATTGAGACACCCAAGTAATTCTACATAAACCCTAAAGTTTTCAGAACAATCAGAATCAGGATCAGGGCCCCTAAAACTCGGGGGGGGGGGGGGGGTATGCCCTATTGACGATTATCATCACAGTTTGCTGTCAGAATCGAATTTCGAAAATCCGTCGACTCAACTAAGCTAGTTGGACACGTGGCAACCCTATGGTGAAAGATGGACCTTCGCGTCACGCGAAGCCCCAGGGGTGACCCCTCGCGTCACGCGAGGGGGTCAAATTTCATGTATAAATAGCAGGCATTGGGACTTGCATTCTGGCGTTGGAACGACGAACAAATTCGTTTCGTACATTGAGATATCATCCAAACAGTTAATAAAACACACACAGCACGAAACGCTGCTACGATACAGGGTATTAACTCAATCGCTGCTACGATTCAATATCCGATCGATTGAAACTATCCGACCGGATGTTTAAGCGCTATCCTTTGTCATTCGTTGTGAATCCGATGGATGTTTAAGTGATTACACTTTGTCATTCGTTGTGAGGGTTTTAATCTGGTGAGTTATCGTAAATGTTGTATTAGTTACTTACCTAGTTCGTGTGCACTAGGTTACAAGATTAATCAATAGGCTAAGCTCTGGCTGTATATATCTGCAATATATCAAGGCTTATCTGTAGACTAAACTTTGCCCGTATGAATCTGCATGCTTATAATGTGAGTCATTCTCTTTTTATCAAATTACTTTAAAAATCATGTTTATTTTCAAAGGTTATATCTACAGTGATTAAGTTTATGTAATCTCCAAGTTACAGCCGGTATGTGGGGTTTTGTATACATTACTTGATAACCGTCACTATTGGACAACGAGTTAGCCAATGAGTGATATGACCATAGTCACAGACTCCATTGGACAATGAGGTTACCGATGGATGGTCGAGTGACAAATACTGTGGGTAGTTGGTTGATATCTGAAACATTGTAATCTCTCTTAATACTGTAAATTATAACAAAAGTGTCGTTTTAACAAAATGAATGAACTCACCAGTATTTCCTGCTGACAAAACCTTTTTAAAACGCGTTTCAGGTAATTACAGTAGATTGGAGTAAAAGATGGATACGGCACTGAAAGGCTTCAAGAAGTGGCTTATTTTATTAATTAAATCAAATTAAGAAATATTGTTTTATGTAATCAAATTTATATTTATTAAAGCTACCATTGTAAAACATGAGTTTATCCCATCTATTTAATAAATAAAATCCGGTGTTTTCTAAACTCTGATATTTTTCCTAACTCACGGTCCTGATGAAATTTCCGCTGCAATAGTTTTCAAAATAATCACCGGTACCACTTGGCTGTTCGCGGCTCCCGATTCCGTCCAGGGTGGGTCGGGGGTCGTGACAGTTAACAACCTCGTTGTCCGCCCTCGCCTCGTTTGCGTTCAAATTGAATGCTCGTCAACGAGCCGGATTCACATTTGCATTTGCGTTCGAGTTTGCATTCGGATTTGCATTTACCAACCTCGGACAGTTGTTGAGGAAATGACCCATTTCTCCGCAATTGAAACACGAACCAGGTGGGAATCTCGCAGCATTCCCTTGAGCTTGTGCTGGTACCTGAGCAGCTTGATTTTGGCCAAAACGACAAATGTTGGCCAGATGCCCAAGTTTACCACACGTGGTACACTATTTACAGGCCTGCTGGGCAACATGGTGACCGTTGCATCGAGCACAGTGAGGTGCGGTACCAGGATACTGCTTCTTCGCAGGTGGTAGGGCTGGTGGGTTCTGAGGGGTTCTGGTTGGTGACAGCAACGTTCTGGGAAGCCTTGTGCTTCATTGACTTTTTAGAAGACTCACCCTGCTTCTTACCCTTACCCTTACCCTTGTCTTGTGCAGAATCAGCTGTCTTCTTCTTATCACCCATACGGGTCAATTTCCCTTTTCTGACCTGAGACTCGGTCAGGGTAGCAGCCAATTCAATCGCTTGACGAACAGTGGTAGGATTACTGCCAGTCACAATATCTTGCACAGAATCGGGTAACCCATCGATATACCTCTCAATTGCCTTCTCCAACGGGGTAACCATCGTAGGACACAACAAACTGAGCTCCTCATATCGATCCGTATAAGCATAGTGTTCTCCCCCGTCTTGTTTCAAATAATCGAATTCTCGTTCTAAAGCTCGAATTTTGTGACGGGGACAAAACTCTCTCATCATGAGAGCTCGAAGCTCTTCCCAAGTTTGTGCCATCGCTACATCGGCACCCCTATCACGCATCACTCCGTTCCACCATGTAAGAGCACGCTTCTCGAACACACGAGATGCAAACTCAACCTTACGCTCATTCGGACATTGCACATGTCTGAACGTGCTTTCCAAACTTTCAAACCATTGCAGGAGCGCAGTTGCTCCTTGCGACCCAGAAAACTTTAGCGGCTTAGCAGAGTTGAAATTTTTGAAACTACATTGTGCATTATTGTTATTACTGTTGTTGTATAACTCATGGATCTGGGTTACTACGCCAGGAAGTACTACAGCCATTTGCTGAGCGACAAGGGCTGTGACTTCTTCAGCAGTAAAAGGTTGAGCATCACGTCGAGGAGGCATTGTCTAAAAGAACAAGGAAACATGAGAAACGAGTGAGGTCGACAATTGGAAAAAACAAAAGAGGTATTGAAAACATCGACAAAACACAAGGAAGGCGATCATTTGTTCGTTACCTCGAACAAACAAACGACACGCAGTGACTAATCAAAGTAAATGGGTCAATATAATGTATCACTGAAGACATGCTCGCCTATAAGTGAACACTCACCCTAAGAGTTCCCAGGTAAGAGTGACTGGTCCGATACTGCGGATTTGTATGAACACTCTAGCCTTAGACAGAAAACTCAGGGTACAGGCATTCACTCTTCCAGTTTACACGTTTTCACATTATAACACCCAAACTTTGACGAGATTTTAAAAACTAAGAGGGATCAAAACCTGGTAATCAATCATCCAAGGATAGATGATTAATTGTCGAAGCGGATTTGTTATTGTGTTCTCGTTGTGGTTATCACCTAAGGATAGGTGACGGTATTGTTTTAAAATCTAAACACAAGTAAACTTGCGTTGGGGTCCTAGAAAGTTATAGTCTAGGTCAAAGCATTACTAATAACCTAATTCCCTATAACCATTGGTTCTGATACCAACTCTTCTCTCACACCCCGACCGCGTTAAAACAACGAAACCGCGGCGGAAACGTCGGGGAGTGTCGTGGCAGAATTATTGTTTCACAACCATGGATACAAAAGTTTCGTTTTATTGGTTTATTAAATAATGTACATTGTCTTAAAACAAGCTACACATCGTCTATCATTGTTTTTAAGTCACTAAGGCCTCGTCCAGATCCTATGTGACTCAAGCATCCTAGCAATCAACATCTTGCAACACCACCTGAAACATATGTAAAAACAAAGTCAACAAAGAAATGCTGGCGAGCACATAGGTTTTAGGAGAGTATCAGATTCATGGCTCGTTTATATGTTGCAGTACCTTATTAGACTACAAGAGTCAAAAGTACAAACCTCGTTTTGGAAAGTGTATTGCAAGATAATTAACCAACTCAAATCAAATTGGTTATAGTTTATAAAATCTCGTAGCCATGATTCTTAACCCAAAAACATTTGTTTTAGTAAACCAAATCGTAAAACATCTCGTAAAAACTCGTTAATAAAACTCGTATGGTTTATATCATTTCGAAAACCTCGTTGTGTGACATCGTATCAAAATCGTTTCCCAAGTGAACTAAATAATGACACGGAATATAATATGATAAAAGCACTTACATATAAGATGTACCAGCGGCGTATCTACCACGCTTTTATCATGTTACACCCGTCCCATTATCTAATCACAACCCAAAACCAATCGTTTATCTCGTTTAAATCGTTTCAAATCGTTTTCCTCGTCCCAAAATCGTTTTCGTTTTAACTGTGAAACTACTTATGGTCGTCTCGTTAATAACATTCAAACCTTCGTGACTCGACTATCTCGAAACTCGCATTAACAAACCACCAAAGGGTAAGTTAACAATCATCAGATGCGGTCGTTACCTACATAACCCCCACACATAACCATGGGTGTAGTCTGATAACGGGATTTGTCAGATCCTATGGTACCATAACCTAATACTGGTCGGCTTGATCAATGTTAATGAATGTCATTCGTTATGTAACTACAACCAACAAGTTCGTTCACTTTATCGAAATCGTTATTAGTTTAATATAAACCATCTTAATCGTTTTTGAATCCATCGTTTAAAATATCGAAATCGTTTTAATACATATGAATCACCCCAAAACAATCGAAAACAGTAAAATAGGGGAACTATGTACTCACATTGAAGTGCAAAGTATCCTCAATCTAAAGAACTCAACAAGCTCAATCAAACCAAGGAAACTCAAGCAGCACCTAATAATCGAATTACTAGTAAATAAATCGACACCTAAATCGGAAGATCGGATAGAATGAGGTCTTGTAAACCAAATGAGTATTGGAACTCATGTGATATGGTTTAACAAAGCCTGCATTCTAAATCGGAACTTAACCTAAGTGCTTTCGACCCGTTACGACCCATTAAGGTAGCTTACGCTACTTTAACGCGTCGTTAGCGAAAACGCGCGTTCGAGACGTCTAACTAGTCCTATGACAAGTATTATATGCCTAAACATGTTTAAATATGTTGCATAATAAGTTAAGTGACAAAAGTTTAGGTTACATATGCTTAAAATCCAATTATGCATGAAAAGGGCATTTTGGTCATTTTCCTAAGGCATATAAACTACCTATCATACAACTACTTAAACTAGGTGACCATAAGGTATAACCTTGGAAGGGTATTCCCTATGCAACTATGGTCACTAAACATGCTTGGTCGGATCCTAATGATCGACCGAACGGGTCGAGTTCGAAAGTCTAAGCGGTGGTTTAGACCGCTTGACTTACGACTCTAAACAAGCAATAAACTAAAAGTGACGAGCTAAGCATGTTAAAACATGCTTAACTAAGTTAGAAAACAGGTTTTGATATCAAAACAAAGTGTTTTGATACCAAGAGTAGTTTGGTTGCAAAATACGCATAAATGCGCATTTTGACCGAAACTACGACTCGTCACTACGCCTAGTCAACGTGGTAATCAGTAGGTATAGTGACTAAGGACTATAACCATCGTGATTACGATCATGTTGCGAAGTTCAAACGAACTTCGTGTTGACCAACTCATGGTCAAAGCAGAAAGTCAAACACTGTTTGACTTTCACGCTCGAAAAGCGATAAAAGAACGAAAGAAGCTTACAAAGGGTCCAAGCTAGGGAGAACTTGATCTTAAAATCTCAGGTATGAAGTATTGTAACTTCAACTTAGAGAAATCAGATCAAGGGTGAGTAGAAATGGGAGGAGAGCATGGCTTTATATAGTTTTCGGTTCACCGTTAGGATCATTTCTTGCTAAAGAGGGAATGATCTTAGCCTTACATGTGGGTTAATGGTTTTAGAAACCATGGGGACTTGTAAAACTAGTAGATGGTATCCAAATCAGGTGTTGAAAACCATCAAAATTGCAAAAATGGACCAAATTCAAAGAATCTGCCCAGATAGGGCTGTGGCTACCCGCGACGGATACAGCCTTAGGCCATCGCGCCCCGCCACGCCCTCAGATCAAATTTTCATTTTTGGCTGAAACAGTCCCTGCACGCTCCAAACTTGTTTATCGACGCGTTTAACCCCCGTTAACCCAATTTCAAAGCTCTACAAGGTAGTCAAAGTATAGAGGACTCGAAATATGCTCGGAAAAGTCCCGGATGTCGGAATTTTATCATGCCAATCACTAAAATAAAATATTTTAATGATTACATAAATTTTTGGGTGTCCGGGTATATTCAGAACGTAAGATATGCGCGAAAATTCAAACTTATGCACTTTTTGACGCTTTTAGTCCCTATTGATCAAATAAGATTTTTTTAGCATACCGAACCCATCAAAGCCTATTAATAAGCTATGTAAAGGATATTTAGGGTATGTTTAACTTATGATCAAGTTCCGGAATGTTCGTTACTATACGAATCGGTAGACTTTTGCAAGTTGACGCAAATAGTCCCTACGATCGAACAAACTTGTTTTCGACACACCAAACCATCCAAAACTTATTTCTAAGTTATGTGAAGGTTATTTAAGGTATGTTAAGCCTATTTCACTATCCCGGAGTGTTTTTCGCGTTAATAATTGACATTGTTTTACATTGTACATCGATTACAGAGCACATTTGTCACAGAAACCATACGTTCTTGGTGTCGTTGGCAATCGAGATATCATGGGTAGAATTAGAATTGGGTAAGGGTTAATTGGTCATCGGGTAACAACCTCACATTCTAGGAATCTGAGTACTTAGTTCCCTTTTATCACAACAAGTAATTGCACATGAACTATGTCTATGTAGTTCTTTCTAGTGAATGACAGCACAAACATTGAAGCAAACCGGAAACTAAAGATGGTCATTCGTCTCTAATTTGTTTACAACCAAAACTTTCATTTTTAGAAATTAGACTAGTAATCTTAGTTTTAAAAATCAATCAATCAAACCAACTCTTGAACTTTATTTTCATTGCAATTAGTTTAAATTTAGTTAAGTTAGATAAACTTCAAAATAACACATATTCCAAACTCCCTGTGTTCGATACCCACTTACCGCTATCTATTAGTATTATTTAGATTAAATTTGATTGTGACCATGACATCAAATCAGTGTTAGGTCAGGATGACTGCGGATTTTCCTCAGGTGCCACATCATCCCCAACTTGAAAGGGAATTTCGTCCAGAAATTCATTAGTTGCATCACGATTAGATTGGTCAGTTGGGAAAAGTTGAGGATACTTGAGCTTCATCTGATCCTCGCGTTCTCATGTGAACTCAGGTCCACGTCTTGAGTTCCAACGGACTCTCACGGTTGGAATTCGGCTATGCTTACGGACCTTGACTTCCCGATCCCTAATTTCGATAGGTTCCTCGATAAACTGCAACTTGTCATCGATTTTCAGTTCTTGGAGAGGTACCACCAGTGTTTCATCTGACAAACACTTCTTTAATTGCGAAACATGGAATACATCATGAACGTTACCCAACTCTGCAGGTAACTCGAGCTTGTAGGCTACTTTACCAATTCGTTCCAGAATTTTGAATGGCCCGACATAACACGAATTAAGCTTTTCGCGTTTCCCAAAGCGTACCACACCCTTCCACGGTGAGACCTTCAACATGACACGATCACCAATAGCAAACTCCAAAGGTTTCCTACGCTTATCAGCGTAGCTTTTCTGGCGATCACGCGCTGCCGCCATACGATTTCTCATCTGGATAATCTTCTCGGAGGTTTCGAGCACAAGTTCTGGACCTGTGATTTGGCTGTCACCCACTTCACCCCAACAGAGGGGAGATCGGCATTTTCGTCCGTATAAAGCCTCGAACGGGGCTGCCTGAATACTCGTATGGTAACTGTTATTGTAGGAAAACTCCACCAAGGGTAAGTGTCTTTCCCAACCCTTACCAAAATCGATCACACATGCCCGCAGCATGTCTTCTAAGGTCTGGATGGTTCGCTCACTCTGACCATCCGTTTGAGGGTGATAGGCAGTGCTCATGTCAAGACGTGAGCCAAATGATTTGTGCATCACTTGCCACAAATCAGATATGAAACGCGGATCACGATCAGAGATAATGGAGGTTGGAACTCCGTGCCTGGAAACTACTTCCTTTAAATAGATACCAGCCAGCTGTGAGAACTTGTCAATTTCTTTGATTGCGTGGAAGTGCGCAGATTTCGTGAGACGGTCAACGATCACCCAGATGGTATCATTTCCGTTTTGAGTTCTTGGCAAACTAGTGACGAAATCCATAGCAATTTGCTCCCATTTCTACATAGGTATCTCTGGTTGCTGAAGCAGACCAGATGGTTTTTTTATATTCCACCTTGACTTTTGCGCAAGTTAAACAGTTACTCACATACGTTGCGATGTGGGCTTTCATCTTCGGCCACCAGTACAAGAATCTGAGGTCCTGATACATCTTATCTGAACCCGGATGAACAGAGTATCGAGACTTGTGCGCTTCGTCCATCATAAGATCTCTAAGATTTCCAAACAAAGAAATCCATATTCGTTCCATGAAATAGTAAATGCCGTCAGATCTCTCTTCGAGTCGTTCTCCATGCCCCGCAAATACTCAGCTTTAATGTTTTCCCCTTTTACGCTTCAGTTTGAGTATAACGGATCCGGTCAGGGAAATTAGAATGGATGGTGAGCTGTAGAGCGCGGAGACGTTTGGGTTTCGTTTCCTTTCGACTAAGGCCATCAGCTACAACGTTAGCCTTACCTGGATGATACTTGATTGCACAGTCGTAGTCGTTTAAGAGTTCCACCCAGCGACGCTGTCGCATGTTTACTCTTTTTGGTCAAAGATATGCTGAAGGCTTCTGTGGTCGGTATAAATAGTGCATTTAGTACCGTACAAGTAATGCCTCTAAATTTTAAACGCAAACACCATGACCCCCAACTCTAAGTCGTGAGTCGTGTAATTCTTTTCATGGACCTTCAACTGTCGAGAGGCGTAAGCTATCACTTTCTCGTGTTGCATCAGCACGCAACCGAGACCCTGAATAGAGGAGTCACAGTACACCACAAAATCTTCGGTACCCTCAGGTAAAGACAGAATCAGTGCACTGCAGAGTTTTTGCTTCAGAAGCTAGAATGCGTCTTCCTGTTTCGTCCCCCAAGAATACGCTATGCCTTTCTGTGTCAGAGTGGTGAGAGGTTGAGCGATCTTTGAAAATCCCTCAATGAATCTACGATAGTACCCAGCGAGACCAAGAAATTGTCGCACCTCTGAAGGATTCTTTGGCGCTGCCCAATTTCTGATGGAGTCGATTTTAGCGGGATCCACGTGTATTCCCAGCTTGTTGACTATGTGACCAAGGAAGTGTACTTCTCAAATCCAGAAGTCGCACTTAGAAAATTTCGCGTAAAGCTGCTCCTTCCTCATGAGCTCTAGGATAAGACGCAAGTGCCGTTCGTGGTCCTCTTTGTTCTTAGAATAGATCAGAATGTCATCGATAAACACAATGACGAAGTCATCCAGATACGGTTTGCACACACGATTCATGAGGTCCATAAATACCGCAGGTGCGTATACCACGTTCGAAAAGATGTTTTTGGAACATCCTCCTCTCGGACTCTCATCTGATGATAGCCCGATCTTAAGTCGATATTCGAGTAAAAACTTGACCCTTGCAACTGGTCAAACAGGTCGTCGATACATGGTAGAAGATAACAATTCTTGACCGTCACCTTGTTGAGTTCACGATAGTCGATACACATGCGAAAAGATCCATCTTTCTTCTTTACAAACAAAACTGGGGCTCCCCAAGGCGAAAAACTGGGTCGGATAAAACCTCTATCCAACAGTTCCTGGAGTTGATTTGACAGCTCTTGCAACTCTCCTAGTGCAAGTTGATAAGGGGCACGAGCAATCGGGGCTGCTCCTGGTGTAAGGTCGATCTGAAACTTCATTTAACGGTGTGGAAATAAACCTGGAAGTTCTTCAGGAAATACATCAGCAAATTCACGAACAACAGGTAGATCTTCGATTTCCTTTTCTTCAAACAAAGTGCCAGTAACAAGTGCTAAAATAGCTGGGTAGCCCTTTCGTAAACACTTCTGGGCTTTCATGGATGAAATGATGCTGTTGGGATTGAACCCTACCAGAGGAACAGACAATTAAAGTCAAAACCGGATCAAAACAGTGGATTCACAATAAGCAGCTGTTTACATTAGACTTTCCCCTTGAAAGTGATTATAACAACTGATGGTTCTCTATCCACTGTCCGTATACAACTGCTGATACCCTTTAAACTGCTGATATAGCCCTGAAGAAGTAAACATTGCTGGTGCAATCTACTAATGACAAGGCACTGCCCACTCAAGGACTGATCAACTTTGAGGAAAGCACTGTTAGAAGAAGATAGCAGTAGTTTAGTGTATTACTTGTCTTATGTAGAACCAGTGGTTAAGATTAGCAGTGTTTGTATAGGAACAGTGGTTACAGGTTGTTAGGCTGCTAGACGTCGCTTTCATGGTGACGTCAGCTGAGATGCCTCAGAGGTTTGGTTTGCCTATAAATGGAGCAGTACTCTGTACTGTTACATTTGATTGACTGAGTGAGTTCTTCTCCTCTAGTCCAATCCTTTCATCTTGTGTGCAATCAACCTTGGAGCATCAGGCTGAGGGGGAGTTTTGTTTGTAAGCTTGCTTTGTAATCTTTTGATTTGCTTTGTAACCTTTCGAATGATGAAAAGCATGTGTTTATCAAAACTATTTTCCTCTTTGATTGTGTTTACAAAGTTTATGTTCATTTCCGCTGCATAACTCATTGAATTATGCTTATTAATTGTTCATTTATTACAAACAAACACAATCATGAGAGCCTCCGATCCCAACAATTGGTATCAGAGCCTGGACAGTCAAATTTGATCTAACAGTCAATTTGACATAACAGTTCAGCTCAAAATTCATTGATACTAAGGTTGATTGTATTTTGTTGAAAAACAGAGTAACGAGAAATAATATTCAAAGTGACTACTCAAAGACTCTGTAAAACAACCAAGATGTCATAGGACACACAAACTTCACATAACGAGTGATTTCATACATAAACCACCTACAGTTTTCAGATCTGAAAATATATCTGATAACTATGGTAAAATTGTTTACGAAAATTGATTTCAATTGTGGTTATGAAGTTTTTGTTGTTTCCATCATGTTTGCTGCTAAGGTATGAACCTCAGGTCAACAAAAACCTATGTTCATAAAAACATTAGTGTTTTTGTTTACTCAAAAAGAGGGAAATTAAAACCTTAGTCATTTAGATCTTATGTATTGAAAAACAGGTTGAGAATCCTTCAAAAGGACCAAAATCAATTTTGTTAAGAATACATTAAGAAAATTAGCAAGTCAAAAATGTCCAGATCATGGGTAATGTGAAATTTGGCATGAGTATGTGCAGAAATGACCAAATCTCTCTAAACATTGCTGCAAAATGATTCTGGAATAAGGACTTCTTTAAAAAAAAAGGGGGGGGGGGAAGAAAATTCACAAGTACTCAATAAGTGTGTTTATCTCAAAAACTTTTGATGTCAAAAGAAAAGAGCATAAATGTAAAACACTTAAGAGTCAAAATTAGGGGTAACAATGGTCATCAAGCACAAGCAACTGTGTGTATTCATTGGTTCAGGGAAGTTCAGGTAACAATGGTATCCCCAGTAAGTAAACTTACAAGAGGACTAGACAAGCTATCAGTATCATCACATGGTAACATAATCTATAACAGGGTTTTCAAAAAACTTATGTGTACATGTGTCCTCAGTTTTGCAATCAACTGACAAGAAATTGGTACCAAATAGTGGTCAAAATGTGTTTACAATTTCATACCACTGTTGTCAAACCACTGACCATTTTCATAAACTTGAGAATGATAAGATTATAAGTTTTATTGAAAATATATCAGATCCTTTTGGTGCTGTTTTCAGAAAATCCTTTAATAATTTTTCTGGAAAAGGATTTTCTCAAATAAAGCAGGATATATTATTCTTTATTTTTTCTTTAAGAATAATATATTTTGTACTTTTACTGGTTTTTGATGGTAAAAGTTTGAATCTCCTGTCTGGATATAGAACCTTTATTTTTGTTGGTGATATTATCCTCAAAACAGATCAAAAGGAAATGGTACATGTGTGAAGGTCATGTCTAACTCAAATTTGTTTTAACACAGTTCAAAGTTTGATTGCCAACAGACCCTAAAATACTTGGGTACTCATTTTCTAATTAAAATATTATGACACAAAATAAGTAACCTTAGTAAAAAGGGTTTTAATCATCTGGGATACTAAACCACTGTCAGGAATCTATAAAAGCTTCAAAATGTGTAATTGACATGTGGCAAAACCTTGAATGAAAATTCTCATAAAAGCTGCTGACATGTTGAACTTGACAATTTGCATCTAAAATGTATTTTGTTGAAGATAGCATCCTTGCAGACATTTCAGAATCAACATCAACAGATGTTAGAGATGATATTGTGATTTCACAAGATAAAATCATTCATTTCATCAGAACAGCAGATGCTCAAAATACTTGTCAAAAGCTTATCCACGGATGCACCAACAGTTGCTGATATACTAGTCTTTCAAATCTTTACATTACCCCTAACCACTGCTTTGCTCAAACGTCTGTTTCCTAAATATTGTCCACTGCTGAAAGTCAACCCATGTTCTATCATTCTCTTGATAAGCACTGTTGTTCAAGAATCAGTGTTGTATCCACTGATGTGTTATCTACTGATAGTGAAAAATCATCCACTGTTATCACATTATTACCGTTGTAATCACTGATATATGCTTCATCAGTGGCTCTCAAAACAACTATCCTCCATAAAACATCTCTTCATCAGAGGTTGACACGTGGTCAGTTTTTAGCCTTCATATCTTTGTAACCGCTGCCACATCAGCGTTCATTCTTTTCCCTAAATAAAACCCTGATCAAAACCCCAAACAGGGTTTTACACTGTCGAATTGAATTCCAAAATTCTCTTCTCAAAGAAGTTTCCCATTTTCCATCTCAAATCATTCTTCGTTCGTCCTCATCAAAATGACGAAGTCAAAATTAAAATCAAAATCAAAATCAAAATCATCCTCATCTTCATCTCCCAAAGAAGCCACACAAATGGTCGCTGAACCTATTGAAATCCCATACAAATCCCCTCACAACTATCTGGGTCTACTCACAAAACCCACCAACAATCACACCTTCGATTCCATCATCGACATTATGTCTGCGTCAAAGTACAAAACTTTGCTTACAGCAGATGCTCCAATATCAACAAACCCAGAGAGAGTTTTGGAAAAATGCTACGCTTGAAAAACAAGACGATAAAGTTATAGCCATCAACTCCTCCATACAGGGTAAAGCAATTCAAGTTACTCCTCAATCCATCTCGGAAGTCTTTAAACTCGATGATCAGAAAGGTAAAACATCTTTTCCCAAAAACGAGTTGAAAGCTGATTTTCTGAAAAGAGGGTATGCAGAACAAACAAAAAGAGATACCTTACAAAAAGGTTTCTTTCCTTCTGCACCTAGATTTTTATTTCACACACTTTTGATGTGTGTTTCAAATAAAACAACTGCTTTTAACGAAATACCATTGAAAATCCAATGTCTGGGTTATGCTATTTTAAATAATGAAAATTATAACTATTCCCTGGAGATCTTTGATGATTTGGTGAAAAATGTTGATAGCAAAGCATTTCTACTTTTTCCAAGGTTTCTAAGCTATTATTTTAAACAAAAATTTGGAAAAGAAAATGAAAATTTGCTTAAACAAGGTGTTTATTTTCACTAGAATGTTAACACCTTTAAAAACAAAAGCAGAGGTGCCTGAGCAGAATTTAGCAGTTACCACTGCTCCTCAGGTATCAGCTGCTGAGCCCACTGCTCCAGGTGATCATAGCAGCACAACCACTGCTTTGAAACCCACACCTGCCATCACCAAAAAGACCAAAAAGAAATCATCCAAAAAGCCCACCAAACCCTCTAAAAATGCAACTCTGGAAGATGAGATCCCAGAGCTAATGCCAGTGACAACACAAATGTCACCACAAACCACTGCTGCTACTTCCTCACATCAGATGGAAGAAAGATCTCCACCATTGCCTCAAACTCCTCCTGCATCCTCACAAAAGGATCAGGTTGTAAGCACAGGGACCCCACATTATGAAGCTCTGGATCCGATTGGTTCCATCTTCCTCAGTCCTGATCCTAAGGACATGTCTCTTTCAACACCCATACCCTCACCAATCACATTACCACAATACATAATACCCTTGTTGTATGCAGTTGCTATAGCTCAGACACAAACCAGTTCCTCTCTATCACCTATCACTGAGAGTACACTCCCACAAGTGACTGGGTCTGATGCTACTACTCCTGCTATCCCAGCAACAACTGAGGAGGCTACACCCCTTGAGTTACAAGTAACTCTTGGTGGTAGTTCAAGTGGAGCAGCAACTACAAGTGATGGATCAACAAATCTACATTTAGACAGTTGTTTCATTAGTAAGACACCCTTGAAGGCAATTTCTTCTATAGCATCTCTGGTAACCACCAGTGAGTTTGTTTTAACCACTGGTACCCTCAAAAGGTTATCAAGTGTTGAAGAGAGAAGACCCCAGAACCAAGAACAAGGGGCATCAATGGGTGATTTTTGGGACTCAGTTCCTAAGTCACACATTGGTACAACCACTGCTGGTGGGGAATCAGATGATCCCATTAACTTGGGTGATGATTTAAAATATCAGAAATTGACGGACAGAGTTGAAAACCTTGAAACATCAGTTGCTGAAATAAAGGATATGGTGCAACAGTTGTTAAAAGCTGAAAAAGCACAATCCACTGCTGTTCCAGCTCAAGCACCTGCACAACCTGCACTGCTGCAAATGAGCTATGGAATATATTTCAACCACTGCTTGAAAAACAAAAACAAGTGGCTGATCAGCAGCATGCAATACATGTACAAATGCTGACAAACATGGTGGAGTCAAGATTTAAAGATACTCAAGCAGACATCAAAGCTATCAATGCTCATATACAAAGCACCGCTGGAAAAGTTCCTCCCACTATCCTCTTCATGGATAACCCCCTTCCAGATAATGCCAAAAAGGGGGAGAAAATCAAGTGGAATAAGAAGGGAATTGAGGATGGTGTTTATATTGAACCAGAAAAAGATAGCCAAACTAAAGCTGCCATAACAACACATACTACTTCACCACACACCACCACAACCACTACCCTACCACCATCATCATCTATAATCACATCACCACCATTACCTCCTGCCATAAAGCAGAAGACAACAGATGTTACAACATCTGTTATAATGACAACAGTGGTTGAAGCACCAGTTATTTCAACACCTGTTAGTCAGATACTTTCCACCACTCAAACCACCGCCATTGATCCACCCAAGACATCGTCAGCCTCTTCTACAATAAAAAGGAGAAGGATTTTCATTCCTGATGATGATTCTCCATCACCACCACCAAAAACAACTTCACCACCTTTAACCCCTGCTCAAAAGCAGAAGACATCTACTGACACATCAGTAGTTGTAATGACAACAGAGGTCGAAACACCAGTTGTTTCAACAACTGTTAGTCAGCCACCATCCACCACTACCTTCACTTCACTTCAAGCTATCTTCACTCCAATCAACAAATCACCCAAAAGCATTCTGTCACTAGAGAAAACTTACACCAGAAAAAGAATAACAACTCAGGCAGATGAAGACATATATGATCCTATTGCTGCAAAATATCCACTGGAACCTGAAGCTGTAAAAAAATGAGATGAGACAATTCTACACTGAGGATGATCCTTCAAAAAGAAGATTTCCTTCTCTCATAGGCTTCATAATCCCAGAAAATATGGATGAATATCTCAAGCTCAAAGCAAGGCAGGCTAAGATAAGAGCCAAAATTGAATGTAAAGATCAAAGTGACGAAGCCATTTCTGAAAAAATGGAATTGTTGCTCACTAAAGTCAAGCAGATGGAAGACTATGCAAGAGATCTGAGCAAAGAAATGTGAAATCTACCACCCAAAGCTGATCTACGAAAAGAAATGAGAAAAGAATATCTTGCATACATCATGAAAGAAAAATTCTATCCAGCTGAAGTAAAAAAATTTGAAGAATGGCCAATAGTTGCATTAAAGCATGAGGCAAACAGAATTGAACGAATCAAAAATGATCCAAGCAAGAAGAAGACAGCTCCAAACTGGAGCAAATACAAAAAGCTCATTGCTGATCTTACATCTGAGTACAAAAGAAAGAAGCAGGAGTTGGTGGATGCAAAGGTGGATACTGCTACATCCATAGCAAAATGGACAAATCAGTATACAGATGAGGCTTATGAAAGGCTGAAAAGAAGAAAAATGACAGATCCTAACTCACCAAAGAAGCCTGACCACAAAGAGCTAAAACAAGTCATTGATTCTGAACCACTGATCTCATCAGCAGATACCTCTATCATTGTGACAAACCAAGAAAAGAGGAAACATCTGACTGTTGCAGAAGAAAAGGAAAAGGAAGCTGAATACTTTGAAGAAGCCATCAAGAAAATGGCTTTAGATAAAGACAGATCAGCAAAGCTTCAAGACCTTGCCAAAAAGGTTTTAAACAAACCATCATCACCAAACACATCAGCAGAAATATCAGACATTGAACTAGATCAACAAAAGAGACAAGAGCAGATTGACAAAGAAGTTGCAGAAGATATAGCTGCAGCAAATGATGTCATAAAAATGGCTTTCCAACAAATGTCTGAAAATTCTGAGCTAGCAAAAGCTCAGGATACTGCTTCACAAATATTTACAAGGCCAAAATCTCCCAACTCATCAATAAATAAACCTCTCCCAAGAAACCCATTGGGTTCAAAAATACTAAAGTGGATGTCTGATCAAAAGACCCATGTATTGACCCTGTTCAGATCCAATGGAAAAGTGAAGTACATATCAAGGAAACAAGCACTAAGCCTTGGTGTTGAAGATCTACAAGATCTCCTTGAACTTACACTGTGCAGGGATGAGGATGACTCAAGTTCCAAGGACTTTGAAGCAGAATTTAAAAGACAAACTAAGGAACTTCTGATGAGAAAATAAAGATCCAGAATAATAAAGGGTTTTGGCATTATCTGTTCCAGGGGGAGATTGTTGGGATTGAACCCTACCAGAGGAACAGATAATTAAAGCCAAAACCGGATCAAAACAGTGGATTCACAATAAGCAGCTGTTTACATTAGACTTTCCCCTTGAAAGTGATTATAACAATTGATGGTTCTCTATCCACTGTCCGTATACAACTGCTGATACCCTTTAAACTGCTGATATAGCCCTGAAGAAGTAAACATTGCTGGTGCAATCTACTGATGACAAGGCACTGCCCACTCAAGGACTGATCAACTTTGAGGAAAGCACTCTTAGAAGAAGATAGCAGTAGTTTAGTGTATTACTTGTCTTATGTAGAATCAGTGGTTAAGATTAGCAGTGTTTGTATAGGAATAATGGTTACAGGTTGTTAGGCTGTTAGACGTCGCTTTCATGGTGACGTCAGCTGAGATGCCTCAGAGGTTTGGTTTGCCTATAAATGGAGCAGTACTCTGTACTGTTACATTTGATTGACTGAGTGTGTTCTTCTCCTCTAGTCCAATCCTTTCATCTTGTGTGCAATCAACCTTGGAGCATCAGGCTGAGGGGGAGTTTTGTTTGTAAGCTTGCTTTGTAATCTTTTGATTTGCTTTGTAGCCTTTCGACTGATGAAAAGCATGTGTTTATCAAAACTATTTTCCTCTTTGATTGTGTTTACAAAGTTTATGTTCATTTCCGCTGCATAACTCATTGAATTATGCTTATTAATTGTTCATTTATTATAAACAAACACAATCATGAGAGCCTCCGATCCCAACAGATGCTGACGGTTGCACCACTTCGATGTCCCTGGACAGACAACGATTCCCCACTAGGGAGAGGTATACGCATGATTTTATCCTTCCAAATTATATCGGCTCGGTGTTTTGACAACCAATCCATGCCAACAACTATATCAAAGCTACCAAGAGTGATGGGAAGAAGGTCAATGTCGAACACTTGACCCAGAAGATCGAGTTTACATCCTAAAATTACATGTGAGGCTTCTACCGACTTACCATCAGCCAGTTCCACCATGTGTTTTGTTTTGAGAGGTGTTGGAGTTAACCCTAACTGACGATTGAACCCCAAAGACACATAACTCCAGTCGGCACCAGAGTCGAATAATACAGTAGCGAAAATACCGTTGATAGAGAACGTACTAGTCACGACATTGCCATCGTTCCTTGCATCACATGCTCCAATCGTAAACGCTCTCCCGCGAGCACCATTTCCACCGTTATTCCCATTTTTATTGTTTCCCGCGTTGTTGTTGTTGGTCTGGAGATTACCCCCGTTGTTATTGTTGGCATTCTGATTCAATTGTGGGCAATCCTTCTTGAAGTGCCCTTCACTGCCACACTGATAACATCCCCTTTGATTACCCCGATTCTGCTGGGGTTGCTGCCTTTGTTGCTGTTGTTGGGGCTGTTGCTCTTGTTGCTTGGGAGGTGGAGCTCTACAGTCTTTCACCATGTGACCCACCTTATCACACCTTTGACATGCTCTGTTACACGAGCCGTAGTGGTGAAAACCGCACTTGTTGTACTTCGGCTGTTTCTCCACATAAGAGCCTGAAGTTTGACTGTTGTTCTGATTCTGGTTGACAGAGGATGACTGGCTGAAGCTGCGGGTGTTGTTGTCAGGCTTCTTTTGCGACTGATTCGAGTTAGTCGCCTTGTCTGCGTCATTCCACTTACGCTTGTTGTCAATGGTGGGGGCAACAGTAGTAGCAGCTACACGTGGTGGCAGTGAGCCACGCTCCACCTCCTGATCAGTGATCTTATGAGCCAGTCTGATGATCCGTGGTAGGTTGTCGAGATTTGCTGCAGTGACTAATCCTTTAACTTGTGGTGCCAATCCCTTAATGTAGAGTTCGATCCAGCGGGGTGGTGGTCGAGATAGGTTAGGACACATGTTTGCCAGCTCGTGAGACCGTTTCGTATAAGCCTCGATCTCGGATCCATCCATCTTCATATTATAGTACTCGTTTTCCAACTTTTGAATTTCATCCCGCGGGCAGTACTCTTCCCAAATCAGCTCTTTGAAATCATCCCAAGTAGTCGCGTTTACCATTTAAATGCCTAGCATCTGCACCTGAGCATTCCACTAAGTCAAAGCACCATCCTCCAAGGTGCCAGAAGCAAACTTCACCCTGTCCCCAGCTGGACAGTTGCACACAGCAAAAACGGATTCGGCTTTCTCGAACCAACGGAACAGTCCCACCGGACCCTCGGCTCCGCTGAAAGTTTGAGGCTAGCAATCCATGAACGTTTTGAACGTATACACAGGTGGATTATTCTGGTTTTGATTCACAGGTTGACCTAAAACAAAAAGGAAAGTACGCACAAATAAGAATATAGTGAAATGACCGAAGACTATGCTTTGTCTGGTATATATCATACCAGCTTGCTGAGATGCCAAAGCCTCAGCCGCGCGTGTGTTAATCAGGTCAGTCAACTCTGCTTGAATCATGACAATGTTGCCACGTCCACCGCCGCGGCCGCCTCCACGTCCACCGTTACGTCCACCACGTCTGTTCATGATTCTAAAAAGAAAAGAGTGGAAAGGATGAGAATCGCAATCAAGTAGAAGTCGACCATCGCTACGACTTCTAGGGATTGGAGAAGCTCTAACATTATTTGGATAGCGGAACAGAACCCTCTTCACCCTTATTAAGCCTCACTGGGATTCACATGCACCTCACATCATTATTATGTGTGCACCCATAATAATAAGGCGATTTGCATGCTTATCTCAGTGCCTCTTAACTCGTGCTAAAAGGTTCCCCACACTCAAATAACAACACAAAGGATGTTACAAAACTAGGAATCACAAAAGTCGAAGGGTAGTGTCTCACTAATAGGCATCACTAAAACATGCAGCACAGGTAATCACATCATGGTATCTAGTATGTGGTTTCATGCAAGTCGTGGGTGTCTGTCTACTAGGTAAGTAATGCATAGAGTAAACAGAGGACAAACCTTGCGATCTGGAGCTGAGTGTCATGGTCGTTTTCGATAATGTACAGTCGCAGAAAAGCGTATGGTTTATCTAAAGCCCCCACTTTCTCAAAAAGTCATCCTCTAAATTCAACGCCATTGCAATCAAAGAGGTCAACCGCTTCCCTACAGATCTGTTATTTCCCATAAGAATATAGAACATGATATGAAGAAAAAGAAATCATGTTATGATGAAACCTTGAATCTAAATCAAAACCTGATTATATAGAACATGTTATGAAGAAAAATAAATCATGATATGAAGAAGATGAAGATAGAAGAATCATAAGAAATTGAATGAAATCATCCATAAAAGATATAAGAAATCATAGGAAAATAAGAATAGATTCATTGACTTACCAGATGCTAATGAAATCGAAAGAGATGGTGGTAGATTTGCTTGTCGGCAATGAACAAAATTAGGGTTTTGTAATCTTGAATGAAAGCGTAAATGAGAAGAATGATGCGTTTGAGAGATTTAAGCTAATTAGATAGTTTTTATACCCGGGTCCAAAAAACGGGTATGGATATACCACGCGGGATCCATAAAAAAAATAACAATTGTCCACCATTTTCTCGCCAAAAAATCAAAATGGTTGCACCTAGAGAGGACATGTGTCCCAAACCTTATTCATTTATTATATATATAGATTTATCCTTAATACGTGATTGGACCTGAAATATTTGGTATTCCATATGCAATATTATGAATTACATGTTTTTGTTTATATGTATTACGTAAGCACTCATTATGGTATCACATAAAATACTATAATGAAATCACGTAATCACGAAATAAGTATTCAAAATCACGTAGTCGCGTAATAATACATAGTCAGTTATTGTTACGTAATTACGTAATCACTTAGTTGGGTTTCACATACTATAATGAAATCACGTAATCACATAATTAGTTTTCAGAAATCACGTAGTCATGCTGTGTTTTCAAAATCACGTAATGGGTAATCAGAATCATGTAAAAAATTTTAAGAAAGCTATTGCAATAGACTGTTGGAATTAAAGAGGATGAAATGGTGTAATTTTTTTTTTTAAATATTAACGTATGAAAAAGTTATAGCCGTTTGAAAATCAATGGGGAGGAGTTCAAGTGGTAAAGAACCGGAATACCCTTTTGCTATTTGTTTCTTCAATTGTTTGAGTCTCATATTTACGAAAACGCCACTGAATTACTTTAAACCATTGATCTTCCAAGATCAATTCCTCAAATACTCACGTATGCTTCTTTACAAGAACAGCCTCTTATTAATTTAGTTAATGATACATTGAATTTTACATATTTTATTAAATTCAACTGTGTATAGAAAAAAAAAAACACAAATATATATTAATTGAGTAATCCAACAACTAAACAAATTATTAGTTGGTTGTATTTAATGTTGGTTCAGGTCCCAAACTCAAAACACTCACAATATATATATATGAAAGTGAATTGCAAGAAAGATAATATGGTGAAGAAAAGACTTGGCAACTGTTTCGATAAAATAAGAAGGGTGTATCTTTCATTAAATAATTGATATATATATATATATATATAGGGTCAAGATCATTTCAGAACTAATTTTTTTTTCAGAACTTGCAGAACTTATCAAAGCCATTCAATATTATGATCAATGGCTCAAAACAATAATGGCAGATATGTAAATAAATAGAATATAGAGGATTTTGAATTTAAAAAATATGGGTAATATTGTAATTTCAACTTAACTCTCTTCATAACAACCCCTATAATTTCTGCTTTAAATCATCGTTTATTTAATTTATCTCTCTTAAAATTAAACACACTAAGTTATTCTCCATTCCCTCAATGCACATCACCCGTTCACTAATTTGATCTCATTCTCTAGTCATTACACATCTTGGTGACTAAAACTCCTTTTATTTATTTGTTTATATTTTGTTGCTTGTGCTTGCTTTTTTTTTTGCTGCGTGATCGGTTTTGAAAGCATAAAATCTATGATTATCTTCTCTTTTATTTATTTATTATTACATTTTTTTTGTTTGTACTTATCTTTTACTTTGAATTTAATTTGCATCATCTGTTTGGTTCCGAACTTACGAGTTTTCAGGTTTATTAATGGATATTTGATAGATTTTGATCGAGATTTTGAGTTTCTTCTGTTATTGTTGTTATCAATTTTTTTTTTATTCCGATCCACATCACATTTTTACAAGTTAATATGACTAGCTTGAAGATTAACACATATGTAAAAAAATATGTTCACTATAAATTGATGATGATTTTGAATATTTACATATATGCTAATAGTTAACTTACACATATGTATAACATTTACATATAAGTTAATAGACTACCAAATTGAAGATTTACATATATGTAAATACATAATTTGTTTGAAAATTGGATGATAGTATAAAGATTTAAATATATGTAATAGTTTGAAAAATAGATGATTAATGTATTAGTTTAAATAGATGTTCATATCCTAAACTAATTTGATCCTTAACATATGTGTAATTATTATGTTAAAACTGAATAGAGGAGAGACAAAAGATAAAAGTCAATTAATTAAATTATTGAATTAAAAATATATTAATTGACAAATTACTATTATACCCTTTTTTTTATTTTTAAGGATGAAATAAAATGAGTGGTCTACATTGGTTCTGTAAGTTCTTCCAAAAGTTGGGGTTCTGAAGAGAACTCAACCCTATATATATATATATATATATATATATATAGGGGAAGGATTCACTAAAAAGTGGATTTTGCCTAAGTAACCTAAGAAGGAATCTTAACCATTCATTTTTCAAATCAATGGTTAAGATGAAAGGGTATGAGAAAAGAGGGGTGCAAGGGTATCTTGGGAAAATCCTATTTATGGACTTTCTCTCTCCACATGCAAGTCACATGCATATTCCACCCTCATTTTTTAAACGTTCATAACTTTTTTATACGACATTATTTTTTCATAAAAATTTCACCGTAAAATCGAGCGTCTTTTTATCTTTAATTTGAGTACCATATTGCTATATAAAATATGAAGACTAAAAAAACCCACTTAAATGTGTTGTATTTCTATGTTATATAACATTTTTTGTGCTGAATTTATGTACTATATTTTTGTGCTAAATTTTTTGTGCTGGATTTTTTTGTTTTAAATTTTTTTTCCTCAATTTTTTTGTGCTAAATTTTTTTGTACTACATTTTTTTGCTAAATTTTTTCGTGCTATATTTCTTTGTGCTAGATTTTTTTGTGCTATATTTTTTTGTACTACATTTTTTGTGCTAGATTTTTTGTGCTAGATTTTTTTGTACTATATTTTTTTTGTTTATATTTTTTAAAAACAAAAGGGGTGCCACATGTCATTTTCACTCCTATTTATAAGGACCAAAATGCCCTTCATTCCTACTTATTAGGAGTGCCACATGTCATCATCACAATCCTTCTTAGGCTACTTAGGCAAAATCCACTTTTTAGTGGATCCTTCCACTATATATATATATATATATATATATATATATATATATATATATATATATATATAGCCTACTACACTAACAAACAAACCGAAATAAACCAAGTCTTCCTAGAAAATAGGTACAATGATACCCACTCTTCCACCATGTGCACCATGCATATCCTCACGTAAACTTCCTGAAGACATGGTCAAAAGCATATTCCACATTCTACCTAATAAACTATTAGAATAAACCATGAAACATAAATATCCATGTTGACCATTTGAAACGTGACCGATAACGTGTCGACCCACGACCCGTAAACCAACCCGATTAACCCAACATTCACCCCCTTAATCGGTTTTTTACGCCACTCGAATCCCCGTTTTTTTTTTCCAAACCATATCTGACTTTTCACGGACACCCGAACTTCAACCGCGGTCACGCCCAAAGCCTTCTCGGTTCAACCCGAATAAATTCACCACACTTGTAACATCTCACATGGCATCCCGTTGGACACACGTTCATTAACATCTTGACTAATCACGGATCGACGACCTCTCCCCGGTCACATCCAAAGCCACCCGTTTGAACTCCAACGCCATAATGTTTACAACGGTCTAGTTTCTCCACTCGCTTCTTGTCTCAACAACCCGCACCTTTTTCCGATCACCCTTGTTCAAGAGGCCACTCCACCGACAAAAAAAACAAGCCACCTTCTTCTTCCGTTTTCTCTCCTTGCCAAACGAGACGAATCCAAAGCCACCTGCTTTGACGGATCCATTTTGCGCGCTTTTCACGCACTACGCCGGTCTCCTCTTATCAAGAACCAAGCCGATCAAAGGACTTCAAATTCTGTTGTTGTCACCGGATATATGCCAGTTGCTCAAATCCGCAACTAATAACCGAACAGCCCTGGATCATCTTTCTTTCATCACCGCTAACAGCTACGAACACCGATGTTCATCACGGTCACCCCCGTCATCTCAACCGGTTCTTAACCGCAACAACGGTTGACCCGAACACCATAACGTCTTCGTCTTCCGCTGTTAATCAGTCCCGAATAGCCCTTCTTTCTCCTGCTCTCCTGCTGCGTTTGCCCCGCAGCGACGGGCTAAACCGTTTTCATGAGACCGACTCTCAAAACGGCTACACCGTCTTCTTCACGAGCACTAGGCTCTGATACCAAATGTTGGTTCAGGTCAAACTCAAAACACTCACAATATGTATATGAAAATGAATTGCAAGAAAGATAATATGGTGAAGAAAAGACTTGGCAACTGTTTCGATAAAATAAGAAGGGTGTATCTTTCATTAAATAATTGATATATATATATATATATATAGGGAGCCACTAGAATGAGAACCACCACGAGTTATGAGAACCACGAGAACCGCGTCCCGCGGGTGGCCGTCGGCGACGAAATTTTTTTTACACCTAGATCCGTATATTTTAGCGGGGGGTTTAAATTTTCGGTTCAAACGGCGCGCCCGAGGGGGTAGTTTTTTACGCCCAAAGTTTGGTAAAAAAAAAAAGAAAAATTAAAAAAACCCAAACTTTGGGCGTAAAAAACTACCCCCTCGGGCGCGCCGTTTGAACCGAAAATTTAAACCCCCCGCTAAAATATACGGATCTAGGTGTAAAAAAAATTTCGTCGCCGACGGCCACCAGCGGGACGCGGTTCTCGTGGTTCTCATAACTCGTGGTGGTTCTCATTCTAGCAATCCCCTATATATATATATATATATATATATATATATATATAGCCTACTACACTAACAAACAAACCGAAATAAACTAGGCTGATTCTAAACACACCCCACTCCTGATTATACCCCCCTTGTGAGAGGAAAACTGCCGGTCCGACGCGGGCCCCACCTGTAAGTATGTGAGAGAAGGGGGTGTAAAAAGTAACTAGGGGGTGTAGAAAGTAGCCACCCATAAACTAAGTCTTTCTAGAAAATAGGTACAATGATACCCACTCTTCCACGATGTGCACCATGCATATCCTCACGTAAACTTCTTGAAGACATGGTCAAAAGCATATTCCACATTCTACCTAATAAACTATTAGAATAAACCATGAAACATAAATATCCATGTTGAACATTTGAAACGTGACCGATAACGTGTCGACCCAAGACCCGTAAACGAACCCGATTAACCCAACATTTAATGTCTAATACTCTAATATAATAATAAAAGTTGTTAACCTAATAATAGTTTAAAATTCAAATCAAACTTATAAAAGTTTGTTCTATAACTTTAGTTTAATTTAAGGGAAAATTACAAAACTAGACATTTACCATATTCTCTTTCAAAACTAGCCACCTCATACGTCTTTGGAGCGACCTTTCAAGCATATGATGCGTCTTTAAAGATATTTCTGGAGCTGAAGCATCTGATGTCTGGGATATGTTTTTCAAGCACATGATGCATCTTTGAAGGTCTTTCCTATGCACCTGGGACTTCTCCCATGCGTCTTTCACGTCACGTGTCCATTTTTTTATTGGGTTTTAAGGATGCGTCTTTGAAGGTCTTTCCCACGCGTCGCGAACATCTCTCATGCGTCTTTTACGGTACATGTTCATTTTTTATTGGGTTTCAGTGACGTCACTTCAAAGACACATCCCGCGCTTGAAAGATCGCTTCAAAGTCGAATGAGGTAGCCAGTTTTAAAAAAGGGTGTAATCAATGGGTCGTTTCGTAATTTTCCCTTGATTAGAAGTGGTTAGATAAGAAACTTAAATATACTTTTCACAAAAAAAAAAAAAAAAAAAAAAAAAAAAAAAAACATAAGAAACTTAAACGTTAATGTGGAAAACCAAATTTACTAAACGACAATTGTTTCCTTTTCTTGCCGGCCACTTTTATCACCGTATTCTCTCTCTTTCAGATTCATCTTCTCCACGAACGAACCCATATTTCTCCATTAAAGGCCCTTCATTAAAGCAGTTACATTTTCCTTTTCATCAAAATTTGTGGTTTTCTTCTTTTTTTCTCTCTGGTTGTAGTGTTAGAGGTGCCTCCAAGCAAAAAAAAAAAAAAAAAAAACTGAACATTTGCCACTACTTCACTTCACACAACCCAATCCTATTTCCCTCATCGATCTTCCATCAAATCAGGTCATCGGTTTCTTTCCCTCGAGTTAATGTCTATGGCTGATAACTCAGCAATCCAGTATCGTTATATTGTATCTAGGACACTCGCTAAGTACAATGTTTCTAGCGATATTATAAATTCATTGCGGGGATACCTAGGTTCTATAGAACGATCAGAACTCGAAAACCGTTTCAGCGCACCTATGAAGTGGATTGGGGTGTACATAGCGTTAGCGTCTCTGGTTTGCATCCTTGCCATGGTGGCTGATTTGCGACACGGTTTACGTAGCAGAAAGCTATGGTTTCCTTGCAAATATTTTAGAATTAATGCTGCTTTCCTCACCGTAATATCTGTTGCAATGAAGTTACCTGTGGATCTAACAGGTTCGATGCTGGGTTTAGTGGACAAAGCGGCAAAGCTCGGAAGCATGGCCTTTATGTGCACCATGATGGCTAATTTATTGCCTTGTTTAGCAACCATGAACAACAATGAGCTTTTGTCAAACATCATAGCTTTGTGTGTTATTGTCATCACCTTGGTTGTGAACGTTTGCATCCAATTACAAACTGGAGTTCTATCCTTATTTTTGGTTGCAGCTTCAGATGCCGGTGTATATAAAGAAAATGCAATAGATAGAGTTGCCATCATTTATGTGACTTTTTTAGTTGTGTTGTTGATAGTACATGTATGTTCATCTCTAGCGATTCTACAATCCAAAAAGATTATAGAATTCAAATACCAACAAGGGCATGCTCGAGCTTTAAAAGACATTCAACTATCATCAGGAGAACTATTAGCACCTGACAAGTTACAAAAGTATGTGAGCAACCACTGGATCATGGCAGGAAGTGGAAGTCCCCAGTTCATAACAGCTTGCTTTCACACCACATCTGCTTCTGGGGTAATATGTCTTTTAGTCGCTGTCTTACACGCTTCAACTATGTACGCGGTTATTTATGATGTGCTGGATAAGGACTATGATTCGGATTATGGTTGGTCCATGATGGTAATTCTCATAGTACAATGTATCGGAGTCGTAATCGGTACAATTGCACCACTGTCTAGAGGTTTTGCAACCTTAAGCTTTAAAGTGTCGACCAAAATCATTTCAAGCCACTTTAAGGTCTTTAAAGTAGAGTGTTACTGGACTAGCAAGTTATATGATTGGAAAAACGCTAGTATAAGACACCCATTTCGTAGCCGCAACCTCGAGGTGGTCATCGAGAAATTGAAAAGGCTAATTTTCAACTTGTGTATAGAATTTCAGAATGTAGTTGTGGTGATATGTAAGATAATAGCCTTGATCCCATTTTTGTTTATGATATGTCTCTTGTATTGTTTCCTGTGTATGAAGTGGTTATTAAAGGTTGTCTTTAGTTCATTGGGAAAGAACCTTGAGGAGTTGGAAGAAAACAATGATCTTCACCCTTATGTTTTGCAACTTGAAGATGAGATAGAGCTTGGGGAAGGAACATTGAAAGGCTTTTCAAAATCTATGAACCGATTGATCCAACAGGGTGCAAAAAACCAACCCAACAATCTCACGAAGCTAATTCTTGAAAAGTCTACAAGTGGTTTTCCGGGAGTTAAAAAGTTTGACCATATTCATGATGTTTCATCTGTAGATTCTTGGAGGTTAGCGGTGGTAACCCTCACAACCGTTGCCGTTTCTCTTCCTAATATCGAAAAGGAGGAAGTTGAGAGTTTGTTGGAAAGTGTTAAGGAAGGTCTAAAATATGTCATAGTGGTGGAAAAAAGCCTCAATTCTAAGGATGATCATATAAGTTTTCAAAAGGCGGCTGACACTCAGTGGCAAGAAATTAGATTCGATAAAAAATGGTTAGGAAACCAGTTGCAAAACCCTGTTTTTCAAGTGAATACAGCGAGACACATTGTTGAATGGTTCAGGGATGAAGCTAAAAACATAGTTTCTCCAGAGAACAGAAGTAATGATGATACTGGAGGCGACAATGATAATTCAATACACAGGTTTATTTGTGCCAACTCAATGTATCATATAGCCGAAACAATCCTACCTACCTGCCACACCAACATTGATGCCACGGTTAGCCAGAAAGAACTATTCGTTAACTTATCATCAATGATCGCTGATACAACTGCCGCTTGTCTCACCAACTTACCACAAGCCATAATAATGAAATGTCACACTAGTGTGATAGAGGAAAGGGAAGCCAGTGTCTATGATGCAGCCCAACTTCTAGGCGAGACTACACAAATAATCGAAACACTTCGAGGTCGCGATATTCCAAACATGGATCCAAGTGACCTGCCATTTATCGAAAAATGGCGTGCTTTTTTAGGGAATCCCTGATTCCTTAAAATTCATATTTGTTCTTCAGGTAATAAAGTAAGTTCATGTTTATTTGTTTTTCTTCTTTGTATCTGGTTAGTTATATTAACACTCGAGTATGAACCAGTGTGAAGCTAGTAAGATTTTCATGGGCAATCGCGTTTACTACTCAAAGTAATCCAGGATGGTCGAATATGCGGTTTCAAGAAGTTGATTTGCACGAATAGCATCCAGAAAGTATGTTGACAAATTCCTTTCTTCTCATAAATTGTACTCTTTCCTAGTTTACTAGCTTGTAAATTGTTGTATCAAGATTGTGGTTTTTGGTGTGATTTGAGGATTGTTTGGATGCATTTTCTATATGAATTTGTTGCCTTGATCTTACTTGTTGTTGGTGTTTATTGTTAGAAAGTATATATAATCCAGACTTGTTAATTAAGAGGAAGTATCTCTTTCCCAATTAAAACAGAGACGATTACAGACTAATATGTCCAAATAGATTTTGTGAAATAATCTAATATTAATAATAAAGGTAGTTAAAGTTAGTTACTTTGGATCAAATAGTTAGTTAATATGGGTCAAGAATAGCAAGGTCACTTGGTTTATAAGTTATAACTATCGTGGCTTACTAAAGGTTTCAATGGTTGGTCATAACAGTAGTATATAGGAAAGGTTATTTTGGTAAAAGAAAAAACTAACTTTTACTTTTATTAGTCATGCAAATTGATACAAGTATTAAATTTATTCAAGTCCTCACTCCCTTTTTATCGTTTATTTGTGTGTAACATGACAAATATAGTAATATTATCATGTGCCTAACTTTATTGGGTATGATTGATTGATTGTGTGTTGGAGTTGGTATTGATATTGAGTGGTTATAATTTTATCTAATAAGGAAAGTGGGGTAGCTAATGGCTAGCCTTGCAAATGCTCTTTCCTTGAGAATTACATACTCTCGAAAGAAAAGGTCGTGGATTCATTTTAAACTACAAATTTGCGTAAGTGTTCTTAGAGAGGTATCGAGTTTTAGGGGTTCGATTTGAGGCTAGTGCCTCGAGACGAGATCAAGAGTGGTAACAAGATGTTTGTGGTGGATGGATTTGGTGTTGAGGTCGCTGGAGTAGGGTTGATAACAAGCATTAAAATAATTTTGGTTAACGGTTTATAGTTATTAAATTTTTTGCCCAACTAAAATTGTCCACGTATTTAAATTAAGGCTGGAGATATTTGGACACCCATCGCGCCTATTTTCACACCTTTTGTGCCCTAGACGCCTCGTATAGGTCTATACGAGGCGTCTAAACACTGAATTCAATGGGGTCTGAGAGAGTGTCAGGCACAAAGTTTAAGGATTCTAGACGCCTCGTACAGAGCTATACGAGGCGTCTAGACTTGGGAATTTTTTTTGGCTGAAATGAGGGGTGTTTTGGAGGGTTTTGGTATGGTTTTTTGGATAGTTTTTGAAGATGTGTTTTTTGGTTGAAAATTTTTTTGTTTTTAAAAAATGTTATGTTTTTTTTTTACACTATAAAAAAGTTTTTGATTTTTAAAAATGAACTATTTTAAAAATCGGCTCTTTAAATATATTATATCGATTAAATATTATAATGTTTTTTACATTTTAATTTTTTAAATATTATTCTTCCGATTAAAATTTTATCTCGTTCAAATATTGTTTCCGTATTATATTCAGGGGATATATTGTTTCCCCTGAATATTCAAAACATATTTTGTTTCCGTATTATCTCAATTTAAGACAACAATCATTAAGTAACCGAATAATTGAAAACAAACATAAATATGACATAGATAAGATAACTTTGTACATCCATAACAAAAATATATAAGATAAGTTTGTACATCCATAATAAAAATAAAAACAACAACAGGTCTATGCATCCGAATCCGAATCCGAATCTGGCTGCTGCGGCTGCTGCTGCTGATGTGGTGCTCGAGGTGGTGGGAGCGGTATCGCGGGTAACCCCTCTCTCTCGCGTCTATCCTGCAGCTACCGAACCACCCAACCTATCAAATCGCTGAGCCTGTCAAGCTCTGCTCGTACCTCCGGATGTAGCGGCGCAGGTCCTGGGGCATGACCTGGAATAGCGTGACGTGGAAACTGAGGCGCCCCGGCAGGTGGCGGTGGCTGTGGCATCGCTGCACCGTCTACATCCTGCGGAGGCTCCTCCACGGGCACTACATCAGCAGGAGGATGAACGGGCTCGAAATGCTCTGGTAGGGCCTCCTCTGTCCATATGCCCCCGTTGCGGTTTTTAAACCGCGGGCCAACTGGGAACCTCCTGATTACCCTCATCCCCCACAGCGACTGCATGCCCATCCGCGTCGGCATGACTGGCGGCGTCCGTAGATGTGGGTCCTCGTGCAGTACGAGGCCAAATGAACGGGCAATGACGGTCACGTACGCCCCGCCATACAAAAATCCGCGCTCCTGTCGGTGATGGGCGGAGGCGTAGTACTGGGCTAGACCGTGTGCTAGCGCGCACGGCCTCCTATACAACAAACAATAAAGGAAAAAAAGATCTGTGGTCGTACACCACTCACGGCTGTAGCCGCGCGCTGAAATCGAAGTAGCGAGCAAATGGTGCAGATACCTGCAGATAGTGTTAGCGAAATACAGAAACAGAGATTAATAAACAATGCACATAATCACAATAATTGCCGTAATAAACGTACGTACCTGTACAGTGGGTCCCTAACAAACGACACTATCGATGTAATTAAGACTGGGGTTTGATCTTGGCGGAGGATTCATTATCGATGTATACCATTCTAGACGTGGCAAGTACATATCTTCCCATTGTTTCGTATGGGGTGTTCGGTTGGTCAACCATAGCCCGGGTGCTGGTGGCATTGGATAATCCCCTTCCAGCTTAACATGTATGAAGTGGTTCTCGTTTACATGTGTAAGCGTTATGAACAATGGTTGTTGATTAGCCGGAGGACTTAGTATCGGGAAGAAAGTGGAACTCGCACCCATGGTTGTCGTTAACAGGTGCACCCCGATACCGTACGTTTGTGCAATAAGAAGTCCTGCATAGGGGAAGTCCATCCAGTGATCCCCCCCACAACCGGACACTGAATCCCAAATTAGGCCCTGACGATGCGTGTAAAAATAACCTTTATCCCATGCTTCAAATATTGGGAACCAGATCGATTTGTTCTTATCCATTTCTTGAACAAGGTGCCTTCGAATGAGCCCCCATGAACTCTGTTCCATACCTAAGCCCACAGCCACAGACCGAAACCCACAATGACCGTCCGGCATCACATCTCGTATGCACGAGACGTACGGATGGAACACTAGCGGAATGTCATCCTGAAACTGTTCGATGATTCCCACGTACTCGTCCCCAATGATTAACGGAAAACCGTGAGCATCTCGTGTCTCTTTCTTCTTAGAACTCTTTGAACGGCTTAGGCTCGCTTTGGGTTTTTGGGACCTTATAACCGACTGTTGAGAGGCCTGTGACGGAACGTACGAGCTGTGACGAGGTTTGTCGTACTTACTTTGTCGGGAACCTTCAAAGCACGTGTTTGCATCACCGAATGAGCTTCTCCTCAATTCTTCATCTATACGAGAGGCCTCCTCCAACCTTTGTTGTACCTGCTTTGTTGTTGGTCGGCCACGAGTATTTTGTTGGACAACCGGTGGTTTCTTGGTAGATTTCTTTGGAGTCAACACCGCTTTACCAAGTAGGTGTTGAAACAACGGGTGTTTGTGGTGGGTCATTGTTTTTTCGATGCTTTCTCGAAAAGTCTTCCTTATTTCACCGAACTGTGTCTCAACTATATCATGGACACAACCAACTATACGGTCGAGCGAGCTCCTATCTTCAACGTATCTCTTTAAGTTGGCGTGTTGGCTCTCAACTCTGTTTGTGGTACGATTACCAAAGTTGCGCCTCTTATCAGTCCACGCAAAGACGAACATCTCCTTATAGTCTTTTAGCCAGTTATCGTACACGTATTTGAAGACTCCTAAAACGTAAAAATAATTTAATAAAATTTGCATATGTGAGTCGTATGTTATTATAAAAACTTACTAGAACGTTTGCACTCCACAAGTCGTTTTCGCATGTTGCGCAAGTGGTACTCGTAGATGAGTATGGATGGAGACTCAATCAATGTCCCCCAGAATGACAAAAATTTCTTCCAGTCTTCGTCTGTGAAGGCACCCTTGCAGTTCTTCATAACATTCTGTTGTATGTTCCACCTGCAAAGAAGCCTGGAGGCGTTTGGAAATACTTTAGCACACGCGCCCATAAGGGCTAGGTCTCTATCGGTTAAAATCACACGTGGCTCCATGCATTCATCCAACATTGACTTGACCCTCTGAAGCACCCACACAAAGTTATCACCCCGTTCTTTACTAACAACGGCATGCGCGATAATAAACGATTTGTTGGTAGGCGTCATACCAACAATCTGGATAAAGGGATATTGTATATGTTTGTCTTGTACGTCGCATCGATCAGCATGACGTGGGGGAATGCACGCCACATGTCTCTCGAGTACCGATGAAGAAAGAAGATATCTGTTACGATCTCTGTTCCGGGTTCCTCCCGTGTCTCGTAAATAAAGTCGTGGTTTATCAGCTTGTTTTCTAGTGACTGCATGGGAGTCAATCCTTGTCTTTGTTCGGCTCTAATCTTCGCCACAATGTTTTGAACGTCTTTCAGAACATGAAACCTGTCGGGGTCCTGCTTCCTTATCGTTTGAAATATTTTGCGCGACTCCATGTTTTGAGCTGTCAGCTGCTCGATCAGTTTCATTTCGCTTGGAGTAAACCTTCGCACAAACGCGTGGGCCGACAGGTCCTCACAAAGTTCGTGGTTATGTTCAATTTTTCCATCTTTAATCTCCCAGGTTTCATACGGGTGGTTTCGCACAGCCAGCAGGTAAAACGGGCAACCGGTTTTTTTGCTTCCGGCTTTTCTAAGTGTTGCTGTAGTCTGGTGCTCACCAGCACGATCACATTCAAGCCATACCCTCCGGATTATTCCACCGGTTTTCTTTGATCGACGGGTGACAATAACGAAACCATCCGCGTTTGCTATTTCTTGAATCCGATTCTTTAGTTCATCTAAAGAGTTGAAAACCTGTAATATCGACAATAATAATAAATAATTTTAATAAATAAATAAATAATAATAATAATAATACTAATAATAATACTAATAATAATAATTAAATAATTAAATAATACAAAAATAGTAATTAATACCTGCTTTTTTAAGTACGGACTGTCCTGCCATATCTACCATATCCACCATAACCACCGTCTCCTCCGTATCCACTGTATCCACCATCTCCTCTGTAACCACCGTCTCCTCCGTATCCACCGTCTCCTCCGTATCCACCGTCTCCTCCGTATCCACCGTCTCCTCCGTATCCACCGTCTCCTCCGTATCCACCGTCTCCTCCGTATCCACCGTCTCCTCCGTATCCACCGTCTCCTCCGTATTCACACCCGTATCTATAATCCGGATACCCTTGTTGCGTCAGATAACTTGGTTGACAAGCATGGTATGAGTCATCTACAGGGGGTGTTTCATCAACAGGGGGATGATTGTTCAAATCTAGAAACGGTTTGTTTTGTTCTCCTTGTATACTAGACACAACCTCCTCTTGCTCATTAGAATCGGGAACGCAAGACTCCTCCAAAATAAAGAACCGTATCATCATTAGAAAATAATAAACTAAAACAAAAACTAATTAAAACATTTAAGTACCTGTACTGTTACCGGATCGCTTTCGGGCACCCAGTTCTCGCTATAATACTGCCCGAAGACATAGTTGCCGTCCCAGTATGATGACATTTCAACACTTCGGGATGATAATAACACAAATTAAATGTCGTCCCAGAATGAAAGAAGAAGAAGAAGAAGCAGAATGAAAGAAGAACAAGCAAATGTTTTAAGTCTTTGGTTCGATGCTAGGGACAAACCATACACTGTATGTTGCACTTTTTCATAAGCCATCGACGCCTCGTATAGCTCTAGACCCCTCGTATATCTTTTTGTCACCTGTAGAAGACGCCTCGTATAGGTCTATACGAGGCGTCTTAGTGCCTCGTATCCATCCCTCGTACATACCTATACTCCCCGTCTGATGTGACTGATTTGACATTGTGCTTTGTTGCAGAGATGGTCGGAAAAGTAACCCTATACGCCTCGTATAGGTCTATACGAGGCGTCCTGAAGGGTGTCAAAATAGGCATAAAGGTGTGTAAATATGTAGACCCTAAATTAATTCTTTTTTGTTTGTAATAATGATAGTATTTTGGTATTTTCTGAGAAAGTAACAAATAAAAAATTGGATGGCCGTGCAGTGGTTGATTTCGACAAAACTAAAACCACATTGACTAAAAAGTAAAATTAAAACAATTGAACTATAACCTTACTTTGAACAAACTAGCCGGCTAAAACAGTATTTCAATCTAAATTTATTTTTTTAATATCAAAGGCATTTTAGTCCGTTTACAAAAGTTAACACAAAAAAACCAAGGTTGATATACATTTGGTGGTCTAGTGATTAGAAAAACTTGGGTTCTCATTGGAGACCCAAGTCCCCACTAGTGCCACACTTGGTGGATAAAGACAATGAAGGCTAGTTCTCATAGACCCTAGGTCAAGAGTTCGAGCTCGAGCCACCCCAGGTTTTAGTCCACCGTGCGTTACGCCAGAGAGTTCTCTCTTGTGGCGGCGCAACCCCCTGCTTCTGGCAGTGGGTGGTATGGTTTCCCGGGGAACATCGTAAGCCAAACTCTAACACTAGCGTGTGTCCAGTTAAGACAATATAGTCTGGCTAGAGTGGAGTTGGTGCCCTTTGTTTTGGAGAGTGTGAGATCTCTCTCACAACAAGTTAAAGATTCTCACCATTAAAAAAGAACGAATGCTATACAAACCGGCCACTCTGGCAAATTCATTGGTGAAAGGTCACCCACGCCTTGCGAACAAAGACAACGTTGGTGACAAGATCCGCCCACCATTTCAGGAAAACCATTGTCGAAGGCTTACTGTGATAAAAGCTTAGGCCCACCTGAAAAATATTGCAACAAGTGAAACTTCAACCAATAACTTCACATTAAAAAGCCATGGGGTGTCTCCTCTCAAACCAATTCATCTAAAACTCATTGCTGATTGAAGTTAATTGAAACGAAAATGAAAGTATGTGACTGACAGAGTTATTTGGGTCAAACCAAATTCAAATGGACTAAAATCGTATTTAATATTTAATTCTATAATTGTAAAATATTACCTATCTATACTATCTATAATAAGAGACTTGAGGCTGATGTAAATCTGCCTACGTGTCAACTCCTAAGCTATGCCACATGTCAATGATGATGTCATAATTCCGGTTTATTTATAAATAATCTATATAAATCTGATTTTTATTAGAATTAATTAGTGGTATTTTTAGGCGGGACAATTTAAAACATTTCAAATTTGAAAGCCCCTTTTAAAACATACACCTAAAACCACATCTCAGCTAAAGATCTTCTCTCTCTTCCATCATTTTCTTTATAAAACCAACTTTCTCTCTCTAAAACTAACATTTCATCCTCACAATCGCCTTATCTCCTCTTCAGTTCTTCCTCTAGAATCTTCCTAACCAATGTGTCGATTGAAGAAAGAAAGGAATTCCACAACAGACTGACTAACAACTGACCAACAATTTAAACATCAATCGACACATTTAGCCCTAATTTGATGAACTTTTGCGATGGATCCGAACGCAATGGTGCTGGAAATAAGTTCGGATGATGATGAGAAGGAGACTAACGGTGGATTGAAGTTGTCGAGAGTTGACATGGATGATGATGACTGTGTGGTTCTTGATAAAGATCCAAATGCGTTTGCAGAAGTTAAGAATGGTGGTTTAGGTAATCGTGACGATGATGATGATGATGATGATGATGATGATGATGATGATGATGATGATGATGATGAGATTGTTGTTGTTAGAGAGAAAGGGCAGGTTAGGGTTTTTTCTTATTTTTATTTTTATTTGTTGGTGGTTTTTAAAAATTAAAATTGATTTGTTTTGGTTTTGATAGACGGATGATTATGTTGTTAGGGTTTGAAGTTTTTTTTTTTCTTGAATTGCATCAGTATAGTTTATGATTAATTGCGTTGTTAGGGTTTGAAGGTTGTTTTTATTTTTTGTGTTTTTATCTATCTGACTCTTGAATTGCTTCATGTAAATTTGTTTTAGTTCACTGATTATAATAATAGGGTGATCTTAGCAGCTACTTATACTATTTTATGTGATTTTTGGTTGATTTGTTATCAAAGTAGACCTGAAGTTTGTGAGCCATGTTAATAGACCAATGACAAGGAAACTTGCAGCTGAATGGTTTTTGTATATTTTAGAGTTTTCGATAAGGCTTTGATGAGTTCATAGTTATGAGTAAATATTGTTGAATATGTCATCTTGGCTTGGCAGGGTTGAAGGATGGTAGATCTTCATCTGCAACCTCCCTTGCAGCCATGGTGCTTTCACTATTTTGTAAACTCTGAGCTTGTAAAGTTACGGAGATCTTTCTGTCTTCTACTATCGTCTTCAACATACAGAGTGGAAGTAAGAGTCAGATCTACGAAGAGGTAAGATTGAGTATTTGTAATATTTATACCGATTTATAGGTGTTTGTTGAAATGTCTCTATTAATGAATGCATAACAACAAGTGTTTCTTAATTCTTTTTAGTGTAATATCACAGGCTACCTAATTTGTTTTGGTGGTGAGGTACGTCTTAGCTAATATTCCGTTCCTTTCATGATTTCAAATAATTCACTCATGTTTGGAAGTTAACATGATGCATTTTTATTGAAGTGTATACATGTGATATTATGAGTTCTGCAGCTTGTGGAGTTGTGGTCATCCGTTTGTGGAGTTCCTTTCATGATTTCAAATAATTCACTCATGTACGTCTTAGCTAATATTTCATTCCTTTCATGATTTCAAATGTTAATTGTTTGTTTGGTGGTTAATTTTAGGTGGAAGAGAAAATCGACCAGGTTCGGATGTCTTTGAGCTCACAGGGAATGTGATTAAAATGATGTCGGGTTTTCTGAAGCCGGTGATGGATGTGGCAATGCCAGTGTTGAAGTAGGCAGGAGGAGAGGCGATGAAGATTGCTACACCGGTGATTATCTATACTATCTATAATAAGAGACTTGAGGCTGATGTAAATATGTCTACGTGTCAACTCCTAAGCTATGCCACATCAAATGGGCATTTAATTCACCTGTGATAAAGCTTTTGTTAGGAGGGAATTTTAAAAATGCATTGGGAGATGAAATGGGCATTTAATTCACATGTGAGAAGTAATCATATCTGAACTCTCTTTTTCTTCTTCACTCTTTCTTCTCATTTCAATAGCTACAGCCGATTCTAGGGTTTGTTTTCTTCATCTTCTATACAAACCATGTTATCCGCAAAGAATTCCATCCGTGAATCACCATCTTTATCACTCAGATCGATGAAGATGATTTTGTCATCCGAGGCTATGATGGCGAGATCTGGCGGTTCTGATTGGGATTATGACGGTGACTCGGTTTATACTTTAGATTATGACAGTGATCTCTCGATCTAAAACTTCTGATAAGGTAAATCAAATTTGATTTTTGTAGATTTATATTTTAAATTTTTCTTTTTTGATTTTGATGTGGCCGTGATGGAAGCTTTTTGTTTCAGTATCTCTGGTGATGATGGGGAGCATAGACTCGCCGCTACCGCCTTTGTGTTGTTCCTTGTTCGTCTTGGAACCCTTTAGGGTTTCTGGACGGTGGTATTAGAGCGGCTTTGGTTTCAATTGGTAGTGGTCTGTGGCTTGGTTATGATGACTTAAAAATTTTTACACATAATTCATGACCATGGCGTGGCAAGAATAGTGGAAGGCAAGTTTAAACCTGCAACCCTTCTTGCAGCCATGGTTTGTGAAAGTTCTGAACCATAGAAAGCACAGACCTCATGAACTTCATCATTCGTCCATCCAGGTGATTGATTTACATTATCCCCTTTTGAGTTTCAGTATGATGGTACATTGTTTTTTATTTTTAGGTTTTTGAGCCGACTGAAATTTTGGGCGTTTTTTATCGAGTGAAAGTTTGATGAAATTGGGATTGGAATCTTGTAGTTGAACTATGGAACGAGATTTCATGGGTTTGAATTTGAAAGATTCGGTGGTGGTGGTGGTGGTGGTGAAAGAAGAAGCTGTTGAAGTTTGTAAGGAATCAGGTGTGATTTTGTTCAATTTTGTTCGAATTTGTTCAGTTTTTGACATGATTAGAACTAAATAAGTGAATTATGTAACAGTTTGAACTCAGGATTCTGTAATTTTGTTGTGATTTCGTTGAAATTTATTTATTGCATGTGGTGTTTTATCTTACTTTGAAGTTTGCTTTATTTAAAAGCTTTATTTTAAAGTTGAATTTATTGTTTTACCTAATTAGAACTGTCCACTTTTGTATAAATTAATTACCTTTTTTGTAATAATTTGCTTAATTTTAGAAATTGGGGTTCTACTTTGTGGATTTTTGTTACATGTAATGTTTTCAAAGAGCTCTGCAGTTAACTGGCCTCTATCAGGTACAAGATCTTTGTTTTAAAATTGCTGATGAAAATTGTTGACGATTAAATCTGGTTGATTTCTTTATGTATCAGGTGCAGATGTTAACCGTCAAGCTGGTGAAGTTCAGGTATGTTTATTACCATATTTTGTAATGGATGCATAGGTTTCTTTAATTAGGTTTTGTGTTTGTGATCATTAACCTAAATGGATTCTCAATCGTTCTAAAAATTGAAGATGCACAAGACGCTCTATACCGTTGTCGAGATCTCGACAGATATATGTTTCGTTTTGATTGTGCATTCACGATTAAGAATAACTAGATGAGTTCCTGTCTATTTCAATAAGACTACAACAGTTGCATTGCAATGTCAAATCACACAAGCAGTTATATGTTTGGTATTACATTAACATGTTTATTTTTATATATGAGATCTTAAATTATAATTTTTAATTTTGTTCATGACAGCCCAATGCTCATGTGAAGTAGTGTTTCCAATTATGGGAAGAAATGTTGTTTCCTGCAAGTCGAACTCTTCTTACTGGATCTCAGGTTATTTAATATCGATATCTATATCTATATCTATATAATCTATAATAAGAGTTTAGAAGATGACCTCACATTGTTCATGCCCATGTCATAAATCTGAATTAATCGATGTTCGGTTGATGATGATGATGAGATCGATGTCACCTAAGGGATATTCAGCAAAACGACATCAGCTTCTCATCTCTTATTATAGATTATATAGATTATACATGTTCGGTTGATGATGTTGAGATCGCTGTCACCTAAGGGATATTCAGTCAATGATGTTGATGAGATGCTTCTTACCTAAGACTAAAACTATGGTGTTTTTCTTGTCCTTTCAAGATGAGGCTACGATGATTTGTAGATCCGAGTAAAAACTGAATGAAAATAGCATTATGGTATGGCAAGGTTGTAGGATGGCAGTTGTTCATGCAACCTCTCTTGTAGCCATGGTGTTGTCATCTTTATGCACAATCTGAGCCTGTCATTCTGACAATACAAATGTTTTGCAAGTTCACCATGAATGACCTTCGCTTGTTGATTAAGGTTTTGAAAAGGGATCGTGTATAATCGTTGTCACATCTATACAAGAACTGTCCACTTTTGTATAAATTAATTACTTTTTTGTAATAATTTGCTTAATTTTAGAAATTGTGGTTCTAATTTGTGGATTTTTGTTAGATGTAATGTTTTCAAAGAGCTCTGCTATCAACTGGCCTCTATCAGGTACAAGATCTTTGTTTTAAAATTGCTGATGAAAATTGTTGATGATTAAATCTGATTGATTTCTTTATGTATCAGGTGCAGATGTTAACCGTTAAGCTGGTGAAGTTCATGTATGTTTATTAACAGATTTTGTAATGGATGCATAGGTTTCTTTAATTAGGTTTTGTGTTTATGATCATTAACCTAAATGGATTCTCAATCGTTCTAAAAATTGAAATGTACCAGACGCTCTGTACCGTTGTCGAGATCTCGACAGATATATGTTTCGTTTTGATTGTGCATTCACGATTAAGAATAATTAGATGAATTCCTGTCTACTTCAATAAGACTACAACAGTTGCATTGCAATGTCAAATCACACAAGCAGTTATATGTTTGATATTACATTAACACGTTTATTTTTACATATGAGATCTTAAATTATAATTTTTAATTTTGTTCAGGACAGCCCAATGCTCATGTGAAGAAGTGTTTCCAATTATGGGAAGAAATGTTGTTTTCTGCAAGTCGAACTCTGCTTACTAGATCTCAGGTTATTTAATATCGATATCTATATCTATATCTATATCTATATCTATATCTATATCTATATCTATATCTATATCTATATCTATATCTATATCTATATCTATATCTATATCTATATCTATATAATTTATAATAAGAGTTTAGAAGATGACCTCACATTGTTCATGCTTATGTCATAAATCTGAATTAATCGATGTTCGGTTGATGATGATGATGAGATCGATGTCACCTAAGGGATATTCAACAAAATGACATCATCTTCTCATCTCTTATTATAGATTCTATAGATTATAGATGTTCGGTTGATGGTGTTGAGATCGATGTTACCTAAGGGATATTCAGTCAATGATGTTGATGAGATGCTTCTCACCTGAGACTAAAACTATGGTGTTTTTCTTGTCTTTTCAAGATGAGGCTATGATGATTTTGTAGATCTGAGTAAAAATTGAATGAAGATAGCATTATCGTATGGCAAGGTTGTAGGATGGCAGTTGTTCATGCAACCTCTCTTGCAACCATGGTGTTGTCATCTTTATGCACAATCTGAGCCTCTCATTCTGACAATACAAATGTTTTGCAAGTGACCTCACTTTGCTTACGTGTCAACCTTTGAGATATGCCACATTGTCCATGCTGATGTCATAAATCCAATTTAATCTAAATAATATTGTATATAATGATTTTGTAAAGTGCAATTTTCTTGTCCTTTCAAGATGAGGCTATGATGATTTTGTAGATTAAAGTGTGATGAAGAAAGGGAGAGAGATGGAGATATGATTACTTCTCACAGGTGCATTTATTGTACAAATCAACTTGAACGTCTCTACTCAGACCGATGAACATGATTTTGTCATCTGAGGCTACGATGTCCATGCTGGCGTGTTGTTGCAACATATAAACCACCGTTGCCGGCTGCCGTTCGTGGCTGTCCTAGGTAACGTTGGTTGTAATCCGTGTTCAGAACATGATTATGAGATCGATGTCAACTAAGACCACATTTTTTAGATTGTAAGTGATATTCAGTCAATGAAGTTGATGAGATGCTTCTCACCAGAGACTAAAACTATGGTGTTTTTCTTGTCCTTTTAATTTGAGGCTATGATGATTTTGTAGATCTGAGTAAAAATTGAATGAAGATAGCATTATGGTATTGCAAGGATGTAGGATGGCAGTTGTTCATGCAACCTCTCTTGCAGCCATGGTGTTGTCATCTTTATGCACAATCTGTATCTGAGGACGCCGGTAAGTTTTCCATTTTTGGGTTTGTAGATCGGTCATATAAATTGACGTTTGGACCCGATTCCTGTGTTTTGTTTTACAGGTTGTTGTGTGGCCAGTTTAGTCTCTGAATTTGAGATTCTTGAATCAGTGAAAATCCGGTGCCATAAAATTAAGTACAGGTTATACTTCAAGCTTTTTCGATCTCTTTGCAGGCGGATGGGTGGCTTTGGGAGGTATGAAAAACAGAATTGATAAATTTAGGGAAAATGATGTGATTGAAAGATGATAACGTAATAGTGGAGGATCTAATTCTACAACTTCGATAAATTCAGGTGTGTTTTCAAATAATGCTTCCTAGATGTTTGAAGACCGAAAAATGTCCAACGAAGCAGCGCTGTGGAGATTTGTCGTTCTTTGTCGGTTTTCAAACATCTATGAACCATTATTTGAGAACACCCCTGCATTTATCGGAGCTATAGAATTAGATCCTCTACTATTGGGTTATCATCTTTCAAACCCATTTTCCCTAAATTTATCGATTTTGTTTTTCATGCAGGGATATAATCTGTTTTTTAGTATTTGATTTGGCCGATGACCCATGTTCAAGGATGCTTTATGTTTCAGACTATACTATACGAAGATTGCCTCTTGGTTATCATAAGGTTAAATTTTAAATTAATATGGTCTCATTTGTTAATAAGCTTATAATTATACTTATTGGATAGTAATTGTCAATTTCAGGTAGGTTGGGTATTGAGACCAAGAAATTCAGCGCCACTTGCAGTTATGGTTTTAAGGTCAGTTATTGGCTTCAAACAGAGACAGAGGACCTTTGTTTCTGAATGTATTATAGCTTCAATTATGACTTATGCCTGATGTTGTTGTCAATTCATAAGTATAATGCGAATGTGACTTCATTAAATAATTTCACATCATATTTTACATATAGATGTAGACAAAAACTTTTATTATTATACTTATAATACTAACACATACTATTTTTAACATTGTTTTATAAAGATATGTAACTAAACACAAACAATTTAAATGATGTATTATAATCTATTTTTTAATATTTGATTTCGATGGTTATTAAACCTACCCGTGTGTTCACACGGGTCCTACAACTAGTATATTAAAATTACAACTTAATGAACAGTAAAATCATAATTATTATTACCTATGTTGAAAATATAACTTAATTAATAGTAACATCATCTAGGGATTAGCAAATGGTACTGGGTACTGGTACCGAATTTACCAAAACGGGTACACATTCGGTACCGATTCGGTACTGACTTTTAACATTTTCAGTACCGGTTTAGTACCTGTATTTACCGGTTTTTACCCTCAAATACAGATACCGTATCGTACCGGGTATATTCGGTACCGGTACCCACTTTTGGGGATTTTCGGTAGCGGTTGGTACCGAGCTAATCCCTAACATCACCTTTGAGCTTATGTCACGTACCGAAGCAAATAATTGCACCGTTTAGATTTCTTTTCTTACACGTGGTAAGTAAAATAGAACTTATTAATAGTAACATCACCTAGGGATGAGCAAATAGTACCGGGTACCGGTACCGAATTTACCAAACCGAGTATATTTTCGGTACCGACTTTTGACATTTCCGATACCGGTTTCGTACTGGTATTTACCGGTTTTTACCCTCAAATACAGGTATCGTACCGGGTATATTCGGTGCCGATACCCACTTTTGGGGATTTTAGGTAGCACTTGGTACCGAGCTCATCCCTAACATCAACTTTGAGCTTATGTCACGTACCAACGCAAGTAATTGCACCGTTTAGATTACTTTTCATACACGTGGTAGGTAAATTGTATTTCGTTTGAATGATATTTTATATGCACAACAACTTCTTTTGCTTTCTTTTTTGTCTTTTTCTTGTAATGAATTAATTGTAGCATGTAAAATTAACTTGGATATTTACATTATTGATGAGCAAATGGTATCAAATCATGTAATCAAACCGGTATCGTATCGGTACCAAATTTACTATACCATATCATTTTCGGTACCAATTTGATACCCACCTTTTGGCGTTTTCAGAATCGTTACTTTTGATTTGACACAGGTCTGGCACCATACCTGTATTTACTGGTTTTTACCTTTAAATACCATACCATATCGAACCGAGCATTTTCGATGCTGGTACCTAATTTCAATGATTTTCGGGATCGGTACTTTCGGTGCCGTTACCGGTATCGAGCTCATCCATATTTTAACGTGTTAGTACCGTAATAACTGAACTAAACACAACCGAATTTTCAACGTATATGACGTGTGGGTCCTACTATTATATATTAGGTTGTTTAAAATCGTTTTTTAGGACAGATTGACTATCGTTACTATATTATTTTTATCTATGTTTTGATATTTGCTATCTGTTTGCCGTTGACGGCACGCGTTTTGCAGATATTGGATCCCCGCCGCAACGCGCGGGCGGAAAATCAAATAGTTTAGATAAATTTCTAAATTTATAGATGATAGAGAAGGTGTGTAAATCTGTACATAGAGTGGAGTGATCCATGTATGCTTTCATGGCCATGGCCTTTGATGACAAGTGGGACCATCCATACTTCCGGTAAAGAAATATTATATTTTCAATAATAGAAAAAAACCGTGAGGCTATGCTTAACATGATTTGTATAAGTGTGCATAAGTTGACTCGAATGCGGACAAGAGAGATTTGAACTTAACAAATTGGACTGTCTAAGTACTGACCAATTGAAACCCTAACTGTTAAACACGGACCTTAAAAGATCTAAACAAGTGCGGAAAATCAGTGTCATGTGCGGACAATATTGATTTTCTCTTTTAAATGCGGACAATTAGTGACAAGTGCGGACTAAAGTAACAAATTTAAGTGCGGACTGGTTGAATCTTATAAGTGCGGATGAACTAATGTTTGAAAGTATATGTGCGGACATCAATACCAAGTAAGTGCGGACAAGTCTCAAGCGCACAAGTGCGGATGAAATTAGGTTTAAATGCGATCTGATTCTTATATGCGGACAAGAAAACTATGTTAAGTGCGGATGATTATGATTATGCTTAAGTGCGGACAATGTTTGAAAGATAAGTGCGGATCAATGTTTGAAACCCTAAGTGCGGACTAAGTTAAACTACAAGTGCGCACAACTATTTCATTGTCCGAACTTAAAATATAAATACTGACAAGAATATAAGTTCTTTCACTCCTAAATGCGGACAAAAGGAAAGATATAAGTATCGACAAATTATTTTGAACAAATTCGGACAAAACCCATAATGTAACACCCCAAAAATGGGTCTGGTAATTTAAACCCGGTTAATATAAAGGAACGGGTAAAAATACCGTTAGGGGTAAAAGTGAACCCGTAAATGAATATTAACTAGGAATAATTAACCTAGTTGAATATTAGTATCGTTGGTATTAAACGAAGGGTTGTAGCCTTATTTAAATAAAACAAAACATGAGGGACCAAAGTAAACAACTTGAAAGTTGTTTTATTAAAAGAAAACAACACACACACAAACACACGCATCGTGTGTGTGTGTTCATCATCGAGCAGGGAAGGCTCCCATGGAGCCAAAACCCTAAACTTCATCAAATTCTCCAAATTGAAAGGCTAAACGAAGCCCAAATTCACAACCGAACATGAATTAACGATCACCTTCACAAGGGGATCATAAGGTATGTCTTAAAACTTAGATTTGATGATCTTATTTGAAGTGGGTTATGATCAATCCATGAAATTGTATGAAATTAAGCATGTAGATGTGTTAGAAACACCAAATAGAACTTGTGTTATGAATAATTTCAAGTAATTTGGTGATTTAGAATGAAACCCATTGCATGAGTGTGAAGATGATGATGATCATGATGAACTTGTAGATGTTATAATGTGATCTTGTGATGTATAAGGTGTTATATGGTAGACTGAGATAGATAAACTTGATGTGGAAATTATGATTATGAGATTTTTCTTGAATGTGATGGTTCATAAGATGAAATAGGGAAGAACATGCTTAAAGCACTTGTACATTGTGCTTAGAAAGTGATATGCGCACCAAGTGTTTGATGAAATGCTTAGGAGAAAATGATAAGTTGGATTGTATGCTAATAATGAATAAATGTTTGTAGAATGTGTTGATGATGTATTAGATAATAGATTTGTATAAGGAATGTGTTTTGAATGGATTACAAGTGAGAAATTAGTTTGATAAGATGATATGGCAAGAAACCTTCATTAAAAGGTATGTAAGCTCATGTATGCTAATCATGTTATGATGAATGTGATGACATGTACGGATAGGAGTTATGTCAACATGGACACAAGCATGGAAGGCAAAGGGCCAAGGATAAACATAGAAGCTATGCTTGAACTCGGACGCACGAGGTAAGTGAACTCCAAACTTACCCTTTTGTTTGGTAATGTATTTACAATATATGGTAATTATTGAATGTAATGTAAGAAGATACGAATCGCTGTTATTACTAAATTAAGTTTTAGTGGAAATGAGTCGGAATTGGTTAAGAAAGAGATTCGATTAAGTTTGGGTAAGAAATGAACTTACATAATGAATTATGCATAAAGATGAATTAAGGAGTTATACATGTAGGATGTAAATTGTAAGTACGGGTATGAATAGAAAGTGAATACATGCTTGAGAAGGGTATTTAATTATATGCTTGAATGAATAAGACGAGTTATGTGTATTTGAGGACATGTTCATATGAAAGGAAGCTAATGATACTAACCTTTTTTCTATTGAGAATTAAAGTGAAGCATAGGCATGTTAACAATGGAAGTAAAGGTTGACTCCGCAATCCGATGCGAGTGATCGAATGGATGGATGAAGGGGCTAGTATAAGAGAAAGCATGATATGTGGACGCTTTATTATGCATGTGTTAATATTTTGTATTATGTCACCGGTTACTAATGATGAGATTGAATGTGGTGACTGCAGGTTGTACAGGGTTATGGATGTTTCATCAAGAATTGTACGCGGTTGAAGATCGAGTCAAGACATGGATTGTACGTGGGTGTATATGTGGTCACTTAATTCGATATATGTATGTTAGTTTTTAATTAAATTATAAAAAGTAATTAATGTATTTAAGTGAAAGAAAGAATATCATTAAAGAAATTTTAGGTATGTATTTTCCGCTGCGAATCTTGGGTTAAAATGTGTTAGGGCGTTACACATAAGTACTGACAAGGGTATATCCAAATTAGCACAAAACAACCAGCTCTATGAATTTATTTCCCAAGTGTGACTACACACTAGGTCATCAATAACTTCAGAAGAACAAATACGGACAATCAACAATCCCAAATTAGATTTGAAAGCAAATGATTGCTTACCTCAGCAATCTTCTTCAAAAACCCAGAGAAGAGAATTTGAAGAAAACTTTTAGATCTGACACAATCTGAGCACAATATTAACAATCAAATCAAGCACAAACACTCACAACTAAAACCTAATCACCATCAATCATGAAAAATCAAGAAACAAGTGAAGAGTCCATGAAAAACATGAAAGAAGTATGAGAAAATCCTAGAAAATGGAAAACTCTCTAGAATGAACAAAACCGAACAATAGATCTAACCTCCAACACGAAGTCTACAGCGGTAAGAGCACTCTCTATACAGAACCTGCTCTGATACCACTTGAAAGATCGTCTTCCTATAACGAACACACCTCGAACACACGAACCCGGATCGATCGTCACACAAGCGATGTGCGGAAACCATCGCGTGTCGCGTACCGCACCATAGAACTCGTACAAAAGGTGTAGAAGATGAGAGAATCGAACAATCTGTGAATACATTGAGTATTCACATATCACGGTCACACACAGTAAAGAACATACAAAGTTAGAGCTTGTTTCTCTCTCTAAAATTCAATCTTGCACAGAAAGTTTTCTCCAAAAAGCCTTTGTTTCATTCATTCTCTCTGATTGCATACATCCACATAGTAGATATACAATCCCAAGTTCGGACTCACCAGTCCTTACAAATGAAACGCTAGTCTAAATACGGATATAACACTAAGAATCATAAGTACTGACAAGCTAAAACACTAAATTCGGACACACCAAAGAACTTATAAGTTCTTACATCTCTAAACTACAAATTCGGACATCTAGGCATAAGAAACTATAAGTTCTGACAATCTTGAATCATAAATTCGGACAACTTAGGGCATATACTTGTCCGAATTTGATAGATTACTTTCAACTAATTTGCAAAACAAGTCCCTGAAGATCCTTCGAACAGCAACATCCAGCATTTATCAACCTGAGGTGCACTTACAATTTTCTTCCCATTTGACAGGTTCGTCGCAACACGTTTATTTTTCTCCATTCGACTTAGTTATTCTTTTCTATGTTTTACATTTCGGTCTAATTTCTTCACATTAACACACAACAACGGACGTGCGATGAAGAGGAATGCTTTGATACGGATATTGGGTTATGGGAACATGAGATCGAGATGGTTAAAAAATTTGTGGAATCTAGTACCCGCCCAAAGATTGAAGAATATAGTGCATGGTCCGAAAATTTGAGAAAATATTATGATGGTTTGACAAAAGTAGATGGTGATGAAGCTGAGGTGGAGTCGGATACCGGTGAAACAACACAATTTATGAAGATAGGCTCCAAATTTTAGTTTCTCTATGGTTGTTTTTTAAATGTATGTTCTTTCTTTTTTTGTGGTTTGTTGCTTTGGCGAGTCGCGTTTGCTTAACAAATGCACTTTGTTTGTAATCCTTTTTTTCAAAAAATTAATAAATGTTTACCCGGGGGAGTCCCGTTTCCCAAAAAAAAAAAACAACGGACGTGCGTGGTTCAACAATTTTACGTCTGCTTTTTGTTCGGTGTTATTTTTTCCTTTTTATTTATTTTATTTTTAAAAACTTTTCCGATGTTGGGGTTGCTAGCAATGGTGTGGCATTGGTGCTACTTGGCACGGTTTTATGAACCTTTTTAACCTATTAAGTTTTTTACTTATAATTTGTTTTTAGTTTACCCATTTACTCCCTTTACTTAAAAAAAAAACTATTTTTTACGTGCATATTTTTATTTATGTGTTTGTATAAATATGATTTGCTCTATGTTTCGACGTATACTTTTTCTGAAAAACGAGTCTGGTCAAATATATTACTTTTTCATTTAAAAAACCATTTTTATGTGCATATTTTTATGTAGTATAAATTTGAGTTGGTCTACATTTTGACTTTGGAGATGAGCCATGACAAATATAATATGTATTTGTGCGTATTTTATACTATCCTTAACCATGGGTCCACCCGTTTACCCACACACACCAATTCAGTAAACAATACTCTCAACCGCTACCCAATTTGGAGTACCCAAATAGATAATAGCGGTGTTACCAATTAGGGTACCCTACACGAAACCCCCTACCCAAGAACGCCCCTTTCCCCCTTAAATTAAATAAATTTCTAAAATAATAGATGAGAAAGAAGGTGTGACTATCCATACATAAAGTGCTTTAAAGATAAATACTTTTAATGATATAAATAGACGTGAGGCTATGCTTAGAGCATCCGCAAAGTAGGACTAGTCTAAAATTTAGACTTGCCTCGTCAGCATGTCACATTATTTTAAATCATATTTTTTCCTCCAACACTAAATCATTTTAAACCTCTACCTCAATATCCACTTTACCACCTACTTTTCCTTTTATTTAAACTATATTTAATTTATATAATTTATTTACTTAATGATTTTATTTGTCTTTTTATTAAAATATTAATAAATGGAAAAATAAAATACATAACAAGATAATTTATTTATTATTTATTTTATATTGTATTTATTACGTTATCTAGTATATCTATTTATATTTATTCAATAATAAATTCAAATAAAATACTAAAAAGGAATATTTAATTCTTACAACTGCTACTTTTGCAACAACTAATTTTTCAAACGCCTACTTTTGCAAACGATTATTTTTTACTAGCTATAAATTTAATTCATATTCAACCAACATGTGTCTTCTCAACTGATAATTTATTACAAAGATTCATAAAAAAATCGCAAGAAGACCTTAGACTAAGGATGAAGATATGGTTTTGGTCAACTCTTGGATGGACATCTCCGATGACAGACAAAGAGTCGTTTCAATTAGAGCATCCTTATTTGAAGGATTCCATCAACGTGTAGTAGAAATAAATTATATATATAACTTATTTATAACTAATTAAAATATAAATTTTGGTTAACTATATTTAAAGAATTAACACTTCACCACATCCAACCGTAAACCCATATGTCAAACCCTTAAACAATCAAAGAGCTTGGAGAAAGTTCGACATGAGATGAACCTGGTTTAGCATAAATCTTTAATTATTATTTGTGTTACTATTCATTAAGATTATCTATTGTATAATAACAAGTTTGTAAAAGATGAAAAATATAGAGCTAAAAGTAAACAAATAAAGGTAAAGATCGTTGAATCATGAACACGTGTTGAAGCGTGTTAACTCACAAAAGTTTGACCGATACGTAAAATATAAAAAATAACTAAGTCGACGTAGGACTCAAATGTTGCGATTAAACTATAAAAATTGTGACCATAAACTTTTTGTGACAAACATGTAAAGGTTTAAAAGTATAAGGGTTAAAAAGTAAAAAAAATGAATGAAAAGTGTAAGGGTTGAATATGAAAGCTTTGAAAGTATAAGGGTTAAAAAGTAAAAAAAAATGGATGAAAAACATAAGGGTTAAACATGTTTGGTTGAAAAGTTAAAGGGTTAAAAAGAATAGAAAAGGGGTTGGATTAAACATGGAAGGTTGAAATGTTTAAGGGTTAAAAACAAAGAAAATTGTTTAGAATATTTGTGAGCGAAAATATATTTGTAAATTAATATAATATAATAATATAATAATGGTCATAACTAACCGACTTTTGTATAATCCATAACCAAATCATTGCTTGATAAAAGTACGTTTTGCAAATGTGATGGAGTTTTGTCATAAGGCGGGGCAACTTTTGTTGCAGCCATGACAGAATTCTGATTTGTAACCCTTGGAATGGTATTGGGTTTTGGTTTGTGAATTATACTGTGATTTACATGTTAATTATATTGTGATCCTATGGTTTACTATATTATTGTAACACCCGTCTAATTATTACTCGAATTTAACAATAATTCATAAGAATTATTTAAAAGATGACCCCCTTTTTTTTTAAAGATAAGTTCCAAAGATAAAGTTTTAAGGTAACAAACATTAGTCAACTACCGACTAATTTAAACATTGATGAGTTGTTTTACAAACTGGTTACATCATAAACAATGTCTAAACAAAGTTGAGTTTAACGCGGAAGCTTCAAAAGTTCATGTTCGGTTCTTCAAAAGATGCTTGATCATCGTCCACCTACTAGTAATACCTGAAACTGGAGATTTTAAACAAATCTTAGCATTAAAATTTTTAGAAATATTTCTTAATCGAAACTACGCTTAAAACGGATTCGATTAGCTAGGATATAAAAGAATAAGACACAAATGTTTAAGGTCTACCGTAAGTTACCGTACCACCGTAAGTAACTTACGGTGGTTACTGAAAAACCCAGATCTGCCGTAAGACAGTAAAGGACTGCCGTAAGTCTTTTTATGTCTACCGTAAGTTACGGTACCACCGTAACTTACGGTGTTCCCTGTAAGTTCATGATTTGGTTGTTTGTTTGATTCGGCTAAACCAAATTCTCGGATATCTCGTTCTATCAAACCAATATGTTAATTTCTCGCATTCTATTATGTCCTTTATCAATCATGACAAAGGCCAGTTAGCTATATTACGAAACATTTGCCACGCATAAATTGATTATTTGACCCGTCCTAACTTTACTCATTTCACTATCATATAACTAGGAAGCTTATGGCACTTTATACCCAACATCCGGGGCTTGTTATCACCCGCATTTCTTTACCAATCTCATGGCTTAATGCTCTTGTGATTGTTATCGCCTTTTCAACTCTCTAAAACACTAGTACAATAATTTACACCATAAATCAACCCGTTTCGCTCATCTCGTGGAATCCTCTAATATGATGACTACCAAACGGTTTCTTGTCACGCTAAGCCTATTAATTCAAGTAACGATCATGGTCGCTACAATCAACACCATAACTACCCTACAACGAAACCTTGCATAGTTTAACAACAATTCATTTAATGTAACGGGTCAAGTTACATACCTTCATAATTTGTCGACATTGCTTTCTAATCATAATTACCCATTCCCGGGCTTGTCGATCTTAGTGTATCCCTTCTAATCCTCGGTTTCTGCTTTTATAACTCAATTTAACGAGTGACGTTCGAGTCACTCCAAACATTACCGTCTCGACCATTATTTTAACACATTCTTCATCTAGTGAATTACATCACTTTACTTACATCCCATTATGACTAATTAAGCGGTATTATCAATAAACATATTTAACCAACTATTTATTTTGACCCGCTTGGTTTGTCGAGTGAATTCCATCACTTCTTAGACTTACCAAAGGGTTCCAATTTCACTATTTCGACATCATACCTATTTCAACTATTTCTTTTGACCCGTTTGGTTTGTCGAGTGAATTCCCTCACTTCTTAGACTTACCAAACGCAACTATTTTCGCTATAACAACTTTAGACATATCTACGACTAGGCTTATCTACGTAAATGTAACGAGACGACAAGTCGCGTACCTTTAGAGCACACCCTTTAAACGCGTATCCGTTCCGGCTTGTCCGCTTGACGATCCGGATTCTTTGCCTAAAGAGTTCAATTCATAATCAACTTAGAACTCTTTTCATAATCATTAACGCATAATTCTCTATAATAATCAAATCTGCGTTTTCATCTGATTTTTAACATTTTAATCCCCACTTAGGCATTTTAACAAACACCTAGCGGGTCAGATTTTTACATCATCAAAACCAAATTCATAACTTGTAATAATCATCTAAATCAACTTCAATTAGTCACATTTACACATGTTTTAACTTCCAAATTTCAGAAAGTACTTCATAAAACTCAGATACACTAGAACAAGAATCATGATCTTAGTGTTTACCAAGTTTCTACAACTTATTAATCACCTACAATGGTGATTATGAACCCTACAAGTATCATGCAAGATTTTGACAAGAAATCATCTAGGGTTTATCCCTAAACATCATACTTTTTCTGAAATCACTTTCTATGATCAAATTACACTAGAATAATCATTCTAAACCCTAGTGTTCGTCATTATCTTGTAAAACCCATAACCCACATTCAATGTGTTCATGGAATTTCCTGAATTTGGACATGATTTCACATGTAGTTGTCTAGGTTTTACTTCTAGACACCTTCTCATCACTAAGCTAACCAAATCACAAACATGCATCATCTAATTTCAGATTTCCCAATTTCATGAGAATTTCAAACAGAGAATTAACACCAAATTTTACATACCTTGTAACCCCCTTGTGATGAGGATCACTAATCTATGTTCGGATTTTGATTTGGACTGAGTTTGATCCTTCAATTTAGAGATTTTAGGCTGAACTAGGGTTTTAATGAACTTGGTCGCCCCCTGCTCTTGTCTGGTCGATCTCACATACGTATGTGTGTTTGAGATTTCTATTTTTCATGTTTTATTAAACTAAATTTTAGTTTAATCACTTTTGGTCCCTCTAATTCCTTTAGTCCCCTTTTTGTCCTTTAACTACTCACTAGTCATTATCTAACTAGGTTAGTGTCACCCCTAGTTAATTTATTTTACTAATTTATTTACAATTAAATTGTAAATTTTATGAACTTATATTTTTGGGATGTTACAAGTCCATCCCCCTTAAAAGGGTTTCGTCCCCGAAACCTAAGTACGTACTAAATAATGTAGGGTAGAGACGTCCCATCTCCTCTTCAGACTCCCACGTAGAGTCTGAACCTTTCCTATGCTCCTACTTGATCTTGACTTGATCAATTTGTTTCTTTCGCAATTGCTTCTAGCATTCTCTCACCACATTTCTTATCTTATAATCTCCCACCACAACTGTATTTACGGTGGGTTTAATGTGGTGATCTATATAAACCAAATTTTACCTCTCGAATCATTATTTTACGGCAAAAACTCAAATAGTGTCATTTGACTAATATAATACCTCTTTCAGCTTCTATACTTATTCTAAGTATTTACCTATCATAAAACTCGTTTCCAAACAACCTTTAAAGGTTGTTTGTTCGAATTAGCTAACAAGGGTGTTTTGGTCCTTTTTAGTCTTTCAATTACTACAAGGTCTTTTGAGAGCATGTTTGACCCATAATTCTTCTTTTGGGTTATGATCTTGTTTGAAAAGTCATTATGCTTTTCGAAACGCCCAACCCTCTTTTAAAACATTCGGTTTACCCAATAAGGTAATCATTTAAAAGTTCATTTTCCATTTGTAAAAAAAATGATCGAATTACCGATTTAACTCCTTTTAAACCCTCCACATGGTTTCTTGTCATGCTTAACTATTTTGTTTCGTACGTCTACACGCCGAAACATCGTACCTCAACTATGTATTTATCTTATTCGTAACTAATACGATAGAGAATATTCTAAAATATAAGACTAGTGTAAGTCATACTTACTTGACGCTAGTTTTATATTAACAAGCGCTCTACCTAGGTCACAGTGTTATTTAGGCTATAACTTGTTTTATTGCCTAAACTAATTGGTCACCATTTTACCTCATACCTCGTCATTCGGGTATGCAATATTGCCATCATCGGCCCTTTTGCGTGTTTATACTTCCATATCTAGTCATTTACACTATAACGTGATTACATTCTATATTACTTTTGTGTCCGTGATCACATCACGCCATGTTTAGTTTTACCTTGACCTTAGTTTAAGGCTACACTCATTTTCTTTCGGATTATCTTTCTGACTCTATGACTTCTTATGTGTCCTTCCGGCATTCCTTAAGACTTTGTTTCTCGATTTATTTGGTCATATCAGCAAAATCCACCGCTTTTACCCAACCAAGTCTTTTATTCTTTCACTCGTCTGGTTTGACTTGTTCGCGTGAGTTCCATCGCCTATGACAGTCAACTTTATCCTTATGCCTTTACATTCTAAATTGTCGATTCATATTTTCGTTTACTTGATTCTTATCCTTTCGCTTTCATAATGTTTGTCTTACTAATTCTTTTACATATTCACCCTCATCAAGGTGATTATCGTTCTTCCTCAGGAGGAGTTTATTAGTAACATGTTACTTGGGTATCTACCCATACCCGAGCTTTTAAATCCAAATTTATTGGTATTTCATTATTTACAGCAACAAATATTACATATCGTCCATTTAGTTTCTTTTTCGAGGATATTCCTATCCAAATCTTAATCTCTTGATTTCTGACTTTAACCCATTATTACAATAACAAAATCAATTCATTTCATGTTATTGTTTTATATCGTTGTATGGAATTTATCCACATCGTTTATTGACATAAACGATGTTTCTATATGTTTCATTTAGTTTGGCTTAGTCTATAGCCATGTCCTTGTCATCTTTTACTATTGTAAACTCCCAGGGTTTGGGTGTTATTACACTCCTCCCTATTATGACGCTTATCTTTCATTACGTTCTCGGGTTCGAGTGTGCGAGCACCCCTTCCCAAGGCAATATTTATCATGATTATTTTTACCTCGATGCTCAACGCACAGTTTTAGCACCTTTTATAAACAATAGAACTTTTATTATTACCTCTTTCTATTTTTCATGGCCTTGGTAATTTCATTAACACTAATGTAGAATGTCAAATAAATCGATATAGAACAAACGATTTGTTTGCACTCGTAATAATTAAAGATTCATGCTGAAATTTAATTTACAGAGTATACCTGAAACGACATCAGGTTCAGCTTTAGCCTCCGTGGCTGTTATATAAAACAACCTTGTCCTTGATTTCTGGGCATCAGATTTTGTGTCGGTTGTGCCCTTGGTTCCAAGCCTCTCTGGACATTTAGACTTTTTATGTCTTGGCTTACCACATGTGCCCTTGTGAATTTTTCCACAAAATCTACACTGGTGTAACACACTTTTTGTAACTCCCTTCTTGGGAACTTTATTAGACTTGGACTTCTTTACGGATCTTGGATTCATATCCAACCCCCTCCTTTCTTCTATTTCTTGTAGTATGTTGTCTTTCAATTCAGCCATCATATTGTCACACCCCGACCACGTAAAACAACAAAACGTGGCGGAAACGTCGGGGAGTGTTGTAACAGAATCATTGTTTCATATCACATGGAAATTGAAATATTGTTTTATTGATTAAAAGAGTTACAATGTCTTGACAATCAAAGAAATATAACATAAATAACTAGTCTTGCATCTTTTATTGTCACTAAGGCCCAAGTCCGCCTAAGTGTATCTTGATAAATCCTATGCATCATATCCTGAAACACATGTGAAAATAGGTACGTCAGCATAAAAATGCCTGTGAGATACATAGGTTTTGTGAAAATAGGATTCATGACTTGTAAGTTTAGAAAAAAAGTTGTTTAGCAAAAGTCAGTCATGAACCTTGTAAATTGATTTGTTTTGTAAATCGTTTGAAAAACAATAAGTTCAGATGATATGTATAAATAAGAGAATAATGTATGGTTAAATGAATAACCAAGTAAAATGAGTTTGTATAAGATAAGTTGTTTGTAAAACAATGTCTTGTGAAAAGTATGTTATGTGTATAAAATGTTATATGTCTCAAATTGAAATGATTCAAATAACGCTACGATATGTAATACCATACAACCACTTATATATAGGAAGTACCAGCGGCGCATCCACCATGCTTGTATCATATTACACACGCCTCGTTACTTAAATCACTTACTCAAACCAAACCACCAAAGTAAAATGTTTATGTATAATCAAATGTCAAAATGTTTATGTGAAAACCATGTCTAATGTCTATGTCTAATGTTTATGTCTAATGTAAGTCATAAATTGTGTATTTAAATGTCAAAATGTTTATGTATGGTAAGTGAAATATATCAACTAAACCATATGTAAAATGCACAAAAATAAGGTATTGAAGTAAAACATGGTTTAAATCAAAGTTATGTTTTATGTAATAAATGCATGCTATACTGATATAAACATTTATGCGGTATTGTGAAAATTCATACATCCAAGCCTTGCGACAGTAGAATAAACCCTAGCACAAAGTCTAAGGTCCACCTAGAAATGTATTCGGATTCGGTCATTCCTTCCAATCCAAACAAACCCGGGATTTCAGGAATGGGAGTTGTCAAGTCCTATGGTACCACTACCTACTACCGAGCGGCATGATCGGTGTTAATGAATGTACATTGTCTTATTTAAACAAACCAAATGTCATACCAAAATGTAAGCATGTGATGAATAAATGTACTAAGTATGCACACAATGGGCATACATAGCATAAAATGTAATGTAAAATGATGTACTAAATATGCACACAATGGGCATACATAGCATAAAATGTAATGTAAAATGATGTACTAAGTATGCACATAATGGGCATACATAGCATAAAATGTAATGTAAAATGATGTACTAAATATGCACACAATGGGCATACATAGCATAAAATGTAATGTAAAATGATGTACTAAGTATGCACACAATGGGCATACATAGCATAAAATGTAATGTAAAATGATGTACTAAATATGCACACAATGGGCATACATAGCATAAAATGTAATGTAAAATGATATACTAAGTATGCACACAATGGGCATACATAGCATAAAAACAATGAAATCATGTACTATAAGTGTACTATTGAACATAACAAGCATATGATATGAAAGCATGAAAGTAACAAGTAGGCACATATGTTTCACCCCAAAACATTTGGAAAACAGTAAAAGAGGGGTCTATGTAGTCACTTGAGATTGCTTAGTAGTCCTTGAGTAACAACCAAACAATGCTAGAGATCACGGATATCAAACGGCACCTAATATAGGTAACTATGTTAATATACCGGACCTAAATCGGAAGATCGTATAGAATGAGGGCTCGTAAACCAAATTAGTATGGGAACTCATGTAGTATGGTTTAACAAAGCCTACATACTAAATGAAACCTAACCTAAGTGCTTACGACCCATTACGACCCGTTTAGGTAGCTTATGCTACTTTAACGTGTCGTTCGCGTAAAACGCGCTCGGAACGCCTAACTAGTCCTATGATAAGTAAAATATGCCTTAACATGTCTAATATTGTTACCAAATCAGTTTAGATACCAAAAGTTATGTTACATATGCTTAAAATGAATTTTGGCGTAAAAAGGGCATTTTGGTAATTTCCCTAAGGCATATAAACTACCTATCATACAACTACTTAAACGAAGCGACCATAAGGTATAACCTCGGAAGGTTATTCCCTATATACTATGGTCACCTAATGTGTTTGGTCGGATCCTAATGATCGACCAAACGGGTCGGGTTCGAAAGTATAAGCGATTGTTTAGATCGCTTACCTTACGACCCTATATAAGCACTAAACTAAAAGTGACGAGCTAAGCATGTTAAAACATGATTAACTAAGTTTAGAAAACAGGTTTGGTATCAAAACAAACGGTTTTGATACCTAAGAGTAGTTTGGTTACAAAATACACAAGAATGCGCATTTTGGCCGAAACTACGACTCGTCACTGAGCCTAGATAACGTGGTAATCAGTAGGTATAGTCACTAAGGACTATAACCATCGTGATCACGCTCACGTTATGAAGTTCAAACGAACTTCGCATTGACCATAAACTGGTCAATGCAGAAAGTCAAACAAAGTTTGACTTTAACGCTAAAACGAATGAAAAGAACGAAAGAACACTTACAAAGGGTCCCCGAAAGCTAATCTTGATCAAATAACCCAGGTATGAAGCAATGGCTTCAACTTAGAGTCTTTTTTATCAGATTTGTGAGGAATGAGTGAAGTTGAGGTGGGTATTTATAGTAAATAGACAACCGTTAGGATCGTTTATCGAATAACGTGATCGAATCTCATCCGTACATGTGTTGGAATGTTATGGTAACTCATTTTGCCCCCACCACCAGAGATTGACAAGTGGCATTGGCCTTTGGGGGGTTGAAAGGCGGTTAACAGCAGTTAAAATAACCTTTGCTGATCTGAAAGGCTGACGCGGGCCGCGTAAAGGATCACCCTGGGCTTACGCGGGCCGCCTGGGTGTCCTGATCAGAAAACAACTTTCAAAAATGACAGTTTAGGTCCCTGTTGTGGTTTAAGGCCATTTCCAACATGTTTAAGGCCCGTTAAGCCATCTTTAAGGCCCTAAAATGATGTCTAAACATTGTGGACATAAAACATGCTCAAAAATATGCCGGATGTTGGTTCGTTTGGTCGTACGATCGCGATGTTCGCTTAATTACGACGGAATGCGCATAAGCGCGAAAAACGATCCAAATGATGCGACGAATGGATTTTTCTTATGCCAAACACTAAAATAAAATATTTTAGTGCTTACATAAATTTTTGGATGTCCGGATGTATTCAGAACGTAAGTTATGCGCGAATGTGCAAACTTGTGCACTTTTTGACGCTTTTAGTCCCTGAATGAGCCAAAAGTTTATTTTAGCACACCGAACCCCTCAAAGCCTATTTCTAAGCTATATAAATGAATTGAACGAACACATGGCTAACATTAGAAAGAATAGGCTTTTATGTGTAATAATTTTTAATTAGTTGTTGATTGTAATTTTAGTTTTAATTTTATACTATATTATTATGGAATCAACGGTATCTTTCGTACTTTTAGGCATTTTGCTTTAACTTTTTACAATACTGCGATGTCACCCGTCACAACACGTGGGCTTAATTCTGGTTTGGTAAAAAGAATAGATAGATAAATAGAATGAAGTGTTCGTAATAACACATGAATTGAAAGTTAATGTCCCATACGTGCATTATAATGAAAACTAGTGGGTTTTTCATGCTGGGCGGCGGGTTTCCGGGGGCGTATCGTTACGGTTCACTACTATACCTACTATACCTACTATACCGGTACAATACGAGCACTCGATATCAATGGAAAGAGATGAAAACAAATACATATACGAATACAACTTCGTTTTTGACCAAATATATTGTCACACCCCGACCACGTGGAACATACAAAACGTGGCGGAAACATCGGGGAGTGTTGTAACAGAATTAATTGTTTCAAATCCAAGGCAATTGAAGTTTCGTTTTATTGATTGAAAGTGCTACAATGTCTAAATAAACAAAGAAGTACAACACAATTAACTAGTCTTGCATCTTTTAATGTCACTAAGGCACAGGTCCGCCTAAGTATGTCTTGATAAGTCCTATGCTTCATCTCCTGAAAACACATGTGAAAATAGGTACGTCAGCATAAAAATGCCTGTGAGATACATAGGTTTTGTGAAAATAAGATTCATGACTTATGTTTGAGAAAATGTTTAGTCATGAACCTTGTAATTTGCTTTGTCTTGTAAATCATTTGAAAAACGATATGTTCAGATGATATGTATAAATAAATGTAAGGTTAAATGAATAACCATATAATGAGTTTGTAAAAGATAAGTTGTTTGTAAATCAATGTCTTGTGAAAAGTATGTTAGTTGTATAAAATGTTCTATGTCTCAAACTGAAATGATTCAATTAACGCTACGATATGTAATACCATACAAACATTTATATATAGGAAGTACCAGCGGCGTATCCACCATGTTTGTATCATATTACACATGCATCGTTACTTAATCACTTAATCAAACCAAACCACCAAAGTAATGTTTAACAATTGTAGAAATGTTTATGTATTGTAAGTAATGTAAAGTTAAACGAATAACCTTATAGTAGCATATCAAAAGTATACTTTGGATTTGTAAGTAACATATTAAACTATGTTTTAGTTTCATAAGTAACATATCAAAATATGTTTTGGATGTGATAAATAACATATTAAACTATGTTTTGGTTTTGTAAATAACATATCAAAATATGCTTTGGATGTTTAACAAAATATATGTTGGTTTGTACAATACCACACATGAGAGTATATAAAAATATACTTTAATAGTGTGATTTAAGAATTCATTCAGACCTGGTGCATCAAAATACACCTTTGAGACTATAGAAATACCACAAAGGCAATCTCTATTTGGATGGAGCAACAAATTGGTTTCAGACATTCCATGACAACAGGAATGGGGTGTCAAATCCTATAGCGCTATATCATACTAACAATCGGTCTGGTGAACATAAAATAAGTACAATTCAACAGTTTATTTTATGTTCTTTGAGAAATTTATGTTTAAACCATAGATAGTCATTTAGTTTGTCAAATGATAAGTAATAACATGTATAATCAATTATACTTTTGAAATCAAGAAAATATAAGCATGTGATGAAAACAATGTACTAAGTATGCACGCAATGGACATACATAGCATAAAATGTAATGTAAAACGATGTACTAAGTACGCACTCAATGGGCATACATAGCATAAACTGTAATGAAATCATGTACTATAAATGTACTAATGAACATAGGAAGTATATGATTGAAAACAGGAAAGCATGAAAGTAACAAGTAGGCACATGTGTTCCACCCCAAAACAGTTTGGAAAACAGTAAAAGAGGGGTCTATGTACTCACTTGAGATTGCTCAGAAGTCCTAGGATAACCACCAAGCAATGCTAGAGATCACGGAAATCAAACGGCACCTAATATAGGTAACTATGTTAAATAACCGGACCTAAATCGGAAGACTGGGTAGTATTAGGGTTTGTAAACCAAACGAGTGTGGAGACTCGTGTGATATGGTTTAACAAAGCCTACATACTAAATGAAACTTAACCTAAGTGTCTACGACCCATTACGACCCGTTTAGGTAGCTTATGCTACTTTAACGCGTCGTTCGCGTGAAACGCGTTCGGACCGCCTAACTAGTCCTATGACAAGTATTATATGCCTAAACATGTTACATAATCAGTTACGTGACAAAAGTTTAGGTTACATATGCTTAATTACCAATTATACATGAAAAGGGTATTCTGGTAATTTACCTAAGGCATATAAACTACCTATCATACAACTACTTAAACGATGTGACCATAGGGTATAACCTCGGAAGGTTATTCCCTACCTACTATGGTCACCTACTGTGTTTGGTCGGATCCTAATGATCGACCAAACTGGGTCGGGTTCGAGGTATAAGCGATTTATTAGATCGCTTACCCTACGACCCTAGACAACGTGGTAATCAGTAGGCATAGTCCCAAGGGACTATAACCATCGTGATTACAATCACGTTGCGAAGTTCAAACGAACTTCGCATTGACCATTATTGGTCAATGCTGAAAGTCAAACAAAGTTTGACTTTCTGACTCGAAAAGCAGTAAAAATAAGGAAAAGAACGAAAGAATACTTACGAAGGGTCCCCGAATGCTAACCCAGATCAAAATAGCTCAGGTATGAAACGAAGGTTCCAACTTAGAGCTTTCTTAATCAGATTTGTGGGTTTTTAAGCCAAAGGGGGGTGGGTATTTATAGATAAAGTAGAGCCGCTAGGATCGTTTCTTGAATATCGTGCCACGATCCGAGCCGTACATGTGTTGGAAGCTTATGGTGGCTAAATATGTGTTCTTATCCGCTGACTAGACGATAGGAAATGTGTGGACACGAATCGATCAGCTACAACTTGCAAAACAAAACATTGAATCTGGTCAGGTTAGGCAGTCGCGTAGCGCGACGGTGAAGCCCTTAGGGCTCGCGCTACGCTAGCACCCCCCCTGATCAGAAAAGTTTCATAATTGGCAGAAATGGTCCCTGCACGTGTTTAAGGCCTTTTTCGATGCGTTTGAACCCCGTTAACCTCATTTCAAGGCTCTAAAATGAAGTTAAAGTATAGGGAACTCAAAACATGTTCAAAAATATCTCAGATGTCGGTTCGTTTGGTCGTACGAACGCGATGTTCGCTTAATTACGACGGAATGCGCATAAGCGCGAAAAACGAACCAAATGACGCGATGAATGGATTTTTCTTAAGGCGAACACTAAAGTATAATGTAGTCATGCTTTCATAAATTTTTGGATGTCCGGATGTATTCAGAACGTAAGTTATGCGCGAAAATGCAAACTTGTGCACTTTTTGACACTTTTAGTCCCTGAATGACCCAAAAGTTTATTTTAGCACACTAAACCCCTCAAAGCCTATTTCTAAGCTATGTGAAGGATATTTAAGGTGTGTTTAACTTATGGTCATGTTCCGGAATGTTCGTTACAGTTCAAATTGACATACTTTCGCAGTTTGTCATATTTAGTCCCTGTAAGCGAATTAACTTGTTTTTGCCATACCAAAGCCTTTAAAACTTATTTCTAAGTTATGTAAAGGTTATTTAAGGTATGTTAAGCCTATTTCACTATTACGGAGTGTTTGTTGGATTAAACTGGTTATATTTACGCATCAGAGCGCGTATAACCCTCCAGAAAGCGATTTAAAGCTTAAAATCGAACAGGAGTTGATATGTGCAAATGATACACATATTTTTTTACAAATCCCAAGTATGAAATACAATATTTCATTGGTTTGGTCTTTGTTTGATGGTTGAAATGACACAGGTGTTACAGTCTCCCCTACTTTAGGAAATTTCGTCCCGAAATTTAATTCTAGAGGAAACTTGTGAAAACAGCTGTGACGGTTTCGCCTTCCAATAGATCCATTGAACCCTTAGGTAAAACTCTGGGCCCTGTTAGGATCCTTAGCGAATTTGTTAACCCTCAAAGTGAATTCCTTGTAGTAGTAAAACATGGAATTTTTTTTTGAACTACCAACAGAATAACGTTTCTTATGAAGACTTATCATAGGAAACTTGGTGTGTGATTGATATCAGAATTTAGGAGTGTGAGAATAAATGACATTGGTCGAGGTCCAAGACTTCTCCCGTATCATTATTCTTATCACTATAGGTTTTAACACATGACAAAACTTCTTGTGGTTTCTGTGCACTGAATTTCCATAATTATGTAGGCCTCCATAATTACGTAATCCCTTGCACAGTCCGCACAGTTCATTTCATAATGCGTAGAGGAAAAATCAATTGAATAAACATGAAGCGACCTGACTAGACCACCAAAGGATCTTTTCAATTAGATCAACGAACAATCTTTTTAATTAGACCAACGCATGATCTTCTTAACTAGACCGTCGTACGATCTCCTTAAATAGACCACTTAAGGGATCTTTTTAATTATATCATCACATGATATTTCTAATCAGATTTTCAAATCAATCTGTTTAACTAGACCACCCAAGGGTCCAATTATAAAATAGTACTTTTAAATCCATGGGATTTGACTACAACGTAGAAGTCCATTAAGGATTTAAGATAGTAACTTTGGATATCCTACTATGAATCCCTTATATGAGATATGAAAGATTCTACGAGGATTTGGATGGATCACATACCACCATAAACATGTAAGAAAACACATAAGCACAAAATTAGTTAACTTGATTCTTTAATTCGTTCTCTTTAGGTATAGATAATTAAAGCACTCTAGGAATCCAATCCATGGATTTCATTTGGCACTTTAATCATTTCCAAGGATCCACCTATAAAGATAGAAGGATTTTCAATAAGAGTTTGGCTTTGTTTCTTAAAAGAAACGAATGTTTAAGGTTCTTGGGGAGATCACAAGTGATCATAAAATGACAGAACCATACGAGTAGTTTGTATTTGGGTTGACATCATAAGGTTGTATCAAACATTCACACAATCGTATCAGTTTTGCAAAAATAAAAACGACGAATTTTTATTTATATAACAACTGACTTGTCTTTAAACGTCAAAGATAACAACCAAGGGAAATAACAAAACACTTGTTGTTCACTGCCGCATCATTGTTTCTGTTTGCCTTGTTGATGTTAAATGCTCATCCTCGCGCTGGAGGTGCGTTAACAAGCCTTGGGCAATTGTTTCTGTAGTGAGTAAGGTCACCACAGTTATAACATGACCCCGGAGGGAACCGTGCTTGAACAGCAGCAGGGTTTGCAGCAGCTTGATTTGCATATCGACAAACATTGATCAGATGTCCTAACCGCCCACAGTGGGTACATTTGTGACATTGCTCTTGCGCTAGATGATGACGGTTGCACTTGTTGCACAAAGGTGCAGTACCAACATAGTTTTGCCTTTTGCGAGGTTGTGCTGGTTGGTTTGCTGCAACCTGTTTGTCTTGAGCAGTTACAGCGCAGTTCTGAGAGGCTTTGCGCTTCTTCTTCTTGGACACCTCAACATTTTCTTCCTTTGGTTCCTCATGAGCAGTCTTGTCAGATGGTCTTGGGTCGCCCTTCCGAAACAGCTTTTTCTTTCTGATGTGGGATTCAGTTAGGGTGGCAGACAGTTCAATGGCTTGTCTGACAGTAGTAGGGTTGCTGCCAGTAACAATATCCTGAACTAGGTCAGGAAGACCATCAGTATATTTCTTGATCGCCTTATCCACAGGAGTAACCATAGCAGGACACAACAGGCTCAATTCTTCAAAACGGTCAGTATAGGCTCGATGCTCACCGCTATCCTGCTTTAAATCATCAAACTCCCTCTCCAAAGCTCGCAGTTCATGACGAGGGCAAAACTCCTTCATCATAAGAGCCCTAAGCTCAGCCCAAGTCTGTGCTAATGCAATTTCAGCACCCCGGTCTCTCATAATCCCGTTCCACCATGTAAGAGCCCTCTTCTGAAACACGCTCGAAGAAAACTCGACCTTGCGATTTTCAGGACACTGAACGTGACGGAACGTATTCTGAATGCTCTCGAACCATTGAAGAAGCCCAGTTGCTCCCTCAGAACCACTAAATTTGAGTGGTTTAGCCGAGTTAAAAGTTTTGAAATTGCATGGGGCATTGTTGTTGTTGATGGCTTGCATCATTTGAGCATAAAGATTTGGGAAGGCAATAGCCATTTGCTGTGCGATGATTCCCGCCAGTTCGTCATTTGCCATCTGATTGTCGCGTCGAGGAGGCATTCTAAAAGAGGAAACATGAAAGGAAACGAGTGAGAGATTTAGACGAAAAGAATGAGATGAAACAAATCTGATGAAAGCAAGGGTAGTGGTCATTTGTTTGTTATTACAAGGCAACAAACGACCTCGGTAATTAGTCAAAGTGAATAGGTCAAAAATAACGTATTGCGAAGACATGCTCGCCTATAAGTGAACACTCATCCCAAGAATTCCCAGGTAAGCACAACTGGTCTCGCGTCTGATGAGATGTATACGAAGTGCTTGCCTAGACAGAAAACCCAGAATACAGGCATTCACCCTTCCAGTTTGCACGTGTTCACATTATTTAAAACCCAAAACCTTGACGAGATTTTGAAAATTCAAAGGGGTTCAAAACAATATAACAGAGGGTTCAAAACCTTGTAATAAATCATCCTAGAACAGATGATTAGTTTTCAAAGCGGTTTTGAAATTTATGTTCTTGTTGTGGTCGTCGCCTAAGGATAGGTGACGGTATTGTTTTATGACTAAACGCAAGTAAACTCGCGTTAGGGTCCTAAGAAGGTTATAGACTAGGTCAAAGCATTACTAATTACTAACAACCTAATTCCCTATAACCATTGGCTCTGATACCAACTTTTCTGTCACACCCCGACCACGTGGAACATACAAAACGTGGCGGAAACATCGGGGAGTGTTGTAACAGAATTAATTGTTTCAAATCCAAGGCAATTGAAGTTTCGTTTTATTGATTGAAAGTGCTACAATGTCTAAATAAACAAAGAAGTACAACACAATTAACTAGTCTTGCATCTTTTAATGTCACTAAGGCACAGGTCCGCCTAAGTATGTCTTGATAAGTCCTATACTTCATCTCCTGAAAACACATGTGAAAATAGGTACGTCAGCATAAAAATGCCTGTGAGATACATAGGTTTTGTGAAAATAAGATTCATGACTTATGTTTGAGAAAATGTTTAGTCATGAACCTTGTAATTTGCTTTGTCTTGTAAATCATTTGAAAAACGATATGTTCAGATGATATGTATAAATAAATGTAAGGTTAAATGAATAACCATATAATGAGTTTGTAAAAGATAAGTTGTTTGTAAATCAATGTCTTGTGAAAAGTATGTTAGTTGTATAAAATGTTCTATGTCTCAAACTGAAATGATTCAATTAACGCTACGATATGTAATACCATACAAACATTTATATATAGGAAGTACCAGCGGCGTATCCACCATGTTTGTATCATATTACACATGCATCGTTACTTAATCACTTAATCAAACCAAACCACCAAAGTAATGTTTAACAATTGTAGAAATGTTTATGTATTGTAAGTAATGTAAAGTTAAACGAATAACCTTATAGTAGCATATCAAAAGTATACTTTGGATTTGTAAGTAACATATTAAACTATGTTTTAGTTTCATAAGTAACATATCAAAATATGTTTTGGATGTGATAAATAACATATTAAACTATGTTTTGGTTTTGTAAATAACATATCAAAATATGCTTTGGATGTTTAACAAAATATATGTTGGTTTGTACAATACCACACATGAGAGTATATAAAAATATACTTTAATAGTGTGATTTAAGAATTCATTCAGACCTGGTGCATCAAAATACACCTTTGAGACTATAGAAATACCACAAAGGCAATCTCTATTTGGATGGAGCAACAAATTGGTTTCAGACATTCCATGACAACAGGAATGGGGTGTCAAATCCTATAGCGCTATATCATACTAACAATCGGTCTGGTGAACATAAAATAAGTACAATTCAACAGTTTATTTTATGTTCTTTGAGAAATTTATGTTTAAACCATAGATAGTCATTTAGTTTGTCAAATGATAAGTAATAACATGTATAATCAATTATACTTTTGAAATCAAGAAAATATAAGCATGTGATGAAAACAATGTACTAAGTATGCACGCAATGGACATACATAGCATAAAATGTAATGTAAAACGATGTACTAAGTACGCACTCAATGGGCATACATAGCATAAACTGTAATGAAATCATGTACTATAAATGTACTAATGAACATAGGAAGTATATGATTGAAAACAGGAAAGCATGAAAGTAACAAGTAGGCACATGTGTTCCACCCCAAAACAGTTTGGAAAACAGTAAAAGAGGGGTCTATGTACTCACTTGAGATTGCTCAGAAGTCCTAGGATAACCACCAAGCAATGCTAGAGATCACGGAAATCAAACGGCACCTAATATAGGTAACTATGTTAAATAACCGGACCTAAATCGGAAGACTGGGTAGTATTAGGGTTTGTAAACCAAACGAGTGTGGAGACTCGTGTGATATGGTTTAACAAAGCCTACATACTAAATGAAACTTAACCTAAGTGTCTACGACCCATTACGACCCGTTTAGGTAGCTTATGCTACTTTAACGCGTCGTTCGCGTGAAACGCGTTCGGACCGCCTAACTAGTCCTATGACAAGTATTATATGCCTAAACATGTTACATAATCAGTTACGTGACAAAAGTTTAGGTTACATATGCTTAATTACCAATTATACATGAAAAGGGTATTCTGGTAATTTACCTAAGGCATATAAACTACCTATCATACAACTACTTAAACGATGTGACCATAGGGTATAACCTCGGAAGGTTATTCCCTACCTACTATGGTCACCTACTGTGTTTGGTCGGATCCTAATGATCGACCAAACTGGGTCGGGTTCGAGGTATAAGCGATTTATTAGATCGCTTACCCTACGACCCTAGACAACGTGGTAATCAGTAGGCATAGTCCCAAGGGACTATAACCATCGTGATTACAATCATGTTGCGAAGTTCAAACGAACTTCGCATTGACCATTACTGGTCAATGCTGAAAGTCAAACAAAGTTTGACTTTCTGACTCGAAAAGCAGTAAAAATAAGGAAAAGAACGAAAGAATACTTACGAAGGGTCCCCGAATGCTAACCCAGATCAAAATAGCTCAGGTATGAAACGAAGGTTCCAACTTAGAGCTTTCTTAATCAGATTTGTGGGTTTTTAAGCCAAAGGGGGGTGGGTATTTATAGATAAAGTAGAGCCGCTAGGATCGTTTCTTGAATATCGTGCCACGATCCGAGCCGTACATGTGTTGGAAGCTTATGGTGGCTAAATATGTGTTCTTATCCGCTGACTAGACGATAGGAAATGTGTGGACACGAATCGATCAGCTACAACTTGCAAAACAAAACATTGAATCTGGTCAGGTTAGGCAGTCGCGTAGCGCGACGGTGAAGCCCTTAGGGCTCGCGCTACGCTAGCACCCCCCCTGATCAGAAAAGTTTCATAATTGGCAGAAATGGTCCCTGCACGTGTTTAAGGCCTTTTTCGATGCGTTTGAACCCCGTTAACCTCATTTCAAGGCTCTAAAATGAAGTTAAAGTATAGGGAACTCAAAACATGTTCAAAAATATCTCAGATGTCGGTTCGTTTGGTCGTACGAACGCGATGTTCGCTTAATTACGACGGAATGCGCATAAGCGCGAAAAACGAACCAAATGACGCGACGAATGGATTTTTCTTAAGGCGAACACTAAAGTATAATGTAGTCATGCTTTCATAAATTTTTGGATGTCCGGATGTATTCAGAACGTAAGTTATGCGCGAAAATGCAAACTTGTGCACTTTTTGACACTTTTAGTCCCTGAATGACCCAAAAGTTTATTTTAGCACACTAAACCCCTCAAAGCCTATTTCTAAGCTATGTGAAGGATATTTAAGGTGTGTTTAACTTATGGTCATGTTCCGGAATGTTCGTTACAGTTCAAATTGACATACTTTCGCAGTTTGTCATATTTAGTCCCTGTAAGCGAATTAACTTGTTTTTGCCATACCAAAGCCTTTAAAACTTATTTCTAAGTTATGTAAAGGTTATTTAAGGTATGTTAAGCCTATTTCACTATTCCGGAGTGTTTGTTGGATTAAACTGGTTATATTTACGCATCAGAGCGCGTATAACCCTCCAGAAAGCGATTTAAAGCTTAAAATCGAACAGGAGTTGATATGTGCAAATGATACACATATTTTTTTACAAATCCCAAGTATGAAATACAATATTTCATTGGTTTGGTCTTTGTTTGATGGTTGAAATGACACAGGTGTTACATATATGCCCATTATGAATAGTAGTAATTACAAAGAAAGGTTTTACCGCCACCGAGGTTATTTGGTCGGAATCGGATCGGTTTATCTTGACACGATAGGAAGAATGAGAAAAACATAGTTACGAATAACAATACCTATGATGTTTTTAATTGTACTGGTTCGACTAGTCACGCTAAAGAAAGAATCAATTATATATATATATATATATATATATATATATATATATATAAAACTTATTTATTACAGAATGAAAGATATATAACCTTATTTATAATTGATTAAAATATAAATAATTGGTTAACTATGCTAAATAACTAGGTTATAACCCCATGTATTACATGAGTTGAAAAAATATAACTTTATATACTAAACAATAAAACAATATATGTTTAGCACATCGTTTCTTACATGGGTTAAACAGATGTAATTTTATATAGTATATAATAAAAACATTGTATCTTTAAGAACACTGTATATTGTACGGGTTGAATAAATGTAATTATATATACCAAATAATAAAAAAAATTATATTTTTAAAACCTTGTGTATTACACGGATTAAATAAATGTAATTTTGTATACTATATAATAAAAAAAATTACATCTTTAAAAAACTCTGTGTATTTTATGGATTGAATAAATCTTATTTTATATATCAAATAATTAAAAAGTTATATCTTTAATAAATATCTTAAAAACCACTCTTAGTTGTTATTAAATTAGATTAGATATTAATTTAATATATTAATAATACTAATATATTAATTTAATTAATAATATTAATATATTAATTACTTTAATAATTATTAATCAATAAAATGAGAAAGTGTCACACGGCATTAATTAAAATTGTTTGTTATAGGTTAGATTATTCTTTTCCTTATAACTTGTTATTTGTTGTGTATAGAAAGAAATATTTGATCATTGTTTAATTCATAATCATTGCAAGAAATATTCTGATCATTGTTTAAACATTTTTTATTTATATAGAAGGCGGTTAAGATATTATGCCCTTTCTAGGATAAAATAAGCTAAAAATGCTCATTTATTTTTTATTTTTTATGAAACAAATAAAGATTATTGTTAAAACACAACAACAATAATAAAAGTATAAATTCCTTATCCTTATCTTCTATCAAGAGGCATAAATAATAAAAATATAAAATTCTTATCCTCATAATATATCAAGAGGCGGGAAAATTAAAAAAAAAATAGGTGTCTCCAATGAATGACATGTGTCACACATTGATTTACTTTATTATATAGTACTCGCGGTAAGACCCGTGTGCAAACACGGGTGGTTTCTTAGAAAACCATGCATAACACATATTGATAAAAGTAAAAAAATAATTAATGCAGACTTACAAAATTGATATAAACTAATAGTCAATAGATTTATTCAACAGGAATTCCATCATGTTGATAACCAAACCACTGTTGTCTATTAACTGTTAAAAAACTATGTTGCTTTCTAACAGACTTTCCTAATAACTGGCATCCATTATCTCCAACAGAGTTTCCAGATTGATAGATAGTAAGTATCAGATGTTAGTCAACCCATGTTAAAAAGGTCAGTCAACAGAAATTACAAAGGTTAGTGAACAGATGTTAAGAGAATAATGTTATTAACAAAGAATTTAGTCTCATTAAAAATGAGACCTGCAAACTTGTTACTACAACGCCAGATATAAACATTTTTCGCAGCATGTGTTCTCAGGATAGGCTTAATGCAGAGCAAGTATCAGATGCTTTCAAAAAGTTGTATTGCTTTCCAACAAACATTTCCTAACAACAGTTCCTCCATTATACCCAACAGACGTTACCAGTTTGACAGATGTTTAGTATCATCATAGATTTTGTAAAACTTCTTTGTAAACCACATTAGTAATGGTTGTACAGACCCGTTTCTCTTTATCACAAATCAAAACTTTCAACCCCTTCCTATTTTTTACCCTAGATACAGTAACATAGAGCTGGCCATGACTAAACACTGGACGTGGAAGATACAAACCAACATGCTCCAACGATTGTCCTTGACTTTTATTTATTGTCATAGCAAAACACAGTGAAAGTGGGAATTGTCTTCGAGAAATCTTCACTGGTATTCTTTTATCAGAAGGTGTCATCTTCAGTCTTGAAATCAAAGTATAGTGTCTAATATTAGTCCATGTGATAATTTTTGCTTCAATCACAACTTTTTCGAGCTTCGTGACTTGTAAACGTGTACCGTTACACAATCCATTTGCCTGATCAATGTTTCTGAGTAACATCACTGGAGCACCAAGTTTCAGTACTAATTTATGGTTAGGTAAACCAGATAAACGAAGATTGTTTAACACATCAGGAGGAAACAATGCCATCTTAAGCTCTGATTCTTCCTCAGATTGGCATAAACTATCTGAACTAAAATAAATCTTCTCTTCACCAGGCAGACTCTCTAACAACTGTTTATTTATTGAATCCACTGCTGCATTATTTGGAGCAAGAATCGCTCTTTGTTGGAAATACGTTAAATCCCACAAAAACTTATTCATGTCCGGATATGTAAGTGAAACGAGAGAAGAAATAGGATTGACTTGGTCATGAAAGGGATGCACTCAACATCTATTTTGAGAAGAAATAAGGTATATTTTGTTGTTTTTCTTACTTGATATTAAATAATATGATTAAATGACCAATCTTTTATTTATGGAATTGCATAAAAAAATGTTATTTCCTTGCTAGTCAATTCTACAGTTTTTAGAGGAATCTTTATTTATTGATATGCTCTAAATAAATCGATAAATATTAAACGCGTTCGTTATCTGAATGACATAGATATGTTAAACATTGTTGGTTCATATTTGTTATCACAATCTTTATAAATAATGAAGTATCTGATAAAATACATTGTCTCATTGTTTCTTTGATTTTTAACCAGAAACATCATATCTTGGAAGATATCTTTTTTTTTTATAAATATTTGGACTCTCTTAATTCCAAAATCTTGGTAAGATTATTACATTAAAACCATTTCCTATAGTTTTATTGTTAACAGTTAATCCACATATAACACATGCCAATACTTAAATACTTGAACTCAACAGATAATACAACAAAACTTTGCAAACAATCATTTACTCAATGAGGTTCCTGGTAATGTTGGCGTTATAGAGTTTGTAAACGGTATGAGATGGGATTACCGATTTTTAAAACACAGTGGAAGTTTTGCTCTAAAAGAAGGATGGTCATCGGTTGTCTCTGACCTTTCATTGAAAGAAGGATGTCTGTTGGTATTTAACAAAACCGCACCATATACATATCTGCTGACACCTTTCGAAAAAGTTCATCGTTATCCAACAAAACTCCCAATGATTTCTATGTTCACATCAATATCGTTTGAGAGGAACTTTGGATGTATGGATTCATTCTCCCATAGTTTTACTGATGTTTGTAAGGACGTGTTAGTAAGTTTTGGTATTTTAATCCAATACTTAAATGTTACTATAGTAATTAGTGATATAGTTGTTAATTTTACTGTACCTTTGTTGATTTCATAATTTTATATCTTTTTGTTCAGCTAATACCCAAGGACTTAGTTAACATCAGTATTGGAGTTGGTAAACTTAAAGAGACATTTAAGATCTATGTGAATCAGTGGGACTCTTTTGATGTAGTACTTCAAGGTGATCCTCTTCGGAATTGTTACTTTATAACCGATGGATGGGAAAAGGTTGTACATTACATGGGTTTGCAAACAGGAATTGTACTTGTTTTAAGATACGTAGCGGATTACATCTTTCTGCTTACTGTCTTTGATTTGAATGGATGTGAGATTGTTGCACCCAAAGCCAATGACAGTCCGAAAGACGATACTTCCTCACCTAATTAGAAGTTGCTCCAATTACCGAGGATTTCGATCACCAGTCGGATGTTGAAGAATCCAATGACGCAGATTCTGATAGTGATTATGTTGTATCGGATGAATCATCCGATGATGGCGACGACGCAGATTTTGATGCCGCTGTCTCAGATTATGAAGTTGATCTTGATGTATACCCCTTACAATTCGTATGGTACTACAACAAACATTTTGTAAGTTTGTTCTGTTAATATATTATGCCTCATTCTTTGGATGTTAAATGTTTGTTACAATTAAGCTGTTTTTTTTTTGTTACTTTCCTTAAATACATTATTTATTTCTTAATAATTATTGGTATTTTATATTTATTTTTAAGCGTCTGAATGTGAAAGTAGCATCTTTATTAAGGATTCATAGATCATTGAAGATGACAGTTGAAAATCTGAATGGAGTTGACACTGTAAGTGACTTTCGACGGGAGAAGCATAGCAAGGGATTTAGATACGCGGCTTTTCAATGGACCAAGAAGTTCACGAAGCCCAATGGTATCTACAGAAATATGAGATGCAAATTTGTCTACTCTACAGAAAAAGCCAAGTTGATCTTAAAGAAAGTCTACAGATAGTTGTGGTTGTTGGTATTATCTCATTTGAGATGAAATTATGGGATGGTGATGTATCAAACTTCTATATTTTGCAAACTTACGATTTACAAATATTTAAATTATAATCATGTATGCTTATCTTGTTATTTATATTAACTTAAATTTTTGTTGTACGTTCTCCATATATTTTAATTGGCTCTTCATGATACATTACAACTTGAATTATACTCTGTAAATTTATGGGCAGTCATCGACACTTAAAAGGCTTCAACAAATTTATGGGTGATCATTGTCATAACTTCACTTGAATTAACCTCTAATTACAAATAACAGTCTTCTAACATCTACAAAAGGGATGCACTCAACATCTATTTAGATAAAGTCTGCCAAACCAAAAGCTTTGTGAAACAGAAAATCTGTTCAAGCAAAGTCTGTTGTTCCAAACAACCTCTGCTGATAAACACAAAGACTGTTGTAGCAAACAACCTCTGCTGATAAACACAACCTCTGCTGCTGAATATGAATACAAAAGCATCATGAAGCTAACATCTGTTGTTACTTAACAGATGATACAATCTTTAAACATCTGAAACTAAAAGGACACACTCAACATCTATTTCGCTAAAGTCTGCCAAACCCAAAGCTCTCTTGAAGACAACATATGTTGAAGCAAAGTCTATTGAACCAAAGGTCCTCTGCTGATAAACAAAAAAACTATTGAACCAAAGGTCTGCCAAACACAACCTCTGCTGATCATTCCACAATATAGATTGCTAACATCTGTTGTGCCTTAACAGATGATGCAGTTCAACAGAGGATTTCAACATCCGTTTACACACGGATCATGATCAACAGATGATAAAGTCTATTGAATGAAAGTCTGTTCAACAGATACGAATGTAGCGCAGGTCCCTTCCCATATAGGCCACAGCAGATGATGAACATCTGCTGATAAACACCGAGACGATTCAAGCAAAGGTCTGCCAAAGAGAACCTCTGCTATGGACTAAGAGATGATGCAGTTCAACAGAGAATGTTTAACAACAGAGCTTTAACAGACCATGATCAACAGATGATAAGGTCTGTTGAAGCAAAGACTGCTCAACAGATTCTAACAGTTTTCCTACTAACCAATTCATTAAAGTAGTACTCAGTCACTAAAAATAATATATAACCCTACTACTTGTCCAAAAATGAACATTAACAATGATATAATAACAATAATATTCAAATTGTAGCAATTACATACAAAATCCATCAGTTTAGATGATTCAGATTGTAGCCATAACATACCAAACTTTCAAACACAACAGGTTAAAACACACATAACTAAAAACCACAATTTTAGTCTTCAAAATAAGTAGTTTTTACTTTCCATTCAGACTTAATCCAGAATCCCTTTCAACTGAAGCCTGCTGAAAAGTCTCCCGTAACATCATCAACTTCCTTGCAACAGATAATAAAACAACTAATGAATATTCATTTAACCTATTATTATATTGACATAAATAAAGACTATAGTTATGATTTGCAAAAAGTAACAAAAATTACCTTTGCATTTCCTTACACTTTACATGCTGTATAACAGCCATCAGATACTCAAGAGCTGTCATTTTTTAGCATTACCCTGATTCCCCTTTAAATACCAACAGCCCTTATCTCAATTCTAAGATCATTCCACAGTAAACATAAACAATAATTTGAATTAATGACTGAACATGTAAGCCACCACTTACTCTAAGGCTTGAATCTCGCCTTTCATACAGTTAGTCTGTTTTGAAGCTCTGCCAACGAACTCAAGACTTCCACACCAAATAACAAATCCAGCAAGATCTACCTGAAGAACATTAAAACTTCTATTGTTTTTTTAGCATACAAACATACAGTTTGTGATAAAAAGAAAAAAATCAAAGAATATACATACTCAATAAACGACGGTACAAAACTCAGGAACATTTATATTACAAACCTACAAAGCATAGAATCAAGAATACACCATATACGTCTATTTTTAAACACAAATTGACATTACCTCTTCATCAATAAAGTTGAGATCCATTTTATAATCTTGATTACATTTTGAAGTTCGGCCAACGAACTCAAGACTTCCACACCAAATAACAAATCTAGCAAGATCTACCTGAAGAACATTTAGCGTACTAACCTACAGTTTGTGATAAAAAGAAAAAAAATCTAAAAATATCTATTTTTAAACTACCGTAGATAACTCAGGAACATCTATTTTTAAACACAAATAGACATTACCTTTTCATCAATGAAGTTGAGATCCATTCTATTGTAACGCCCAGCGTCCCTAAACTTTAGGCTTTTGTCAGATTTAGCCCCTGAACTTTATCTATTGGCAAGACTAGTCCCTGTACGATCTATATAAGGTGTGATACGTTGATAACTTGGAATGTCTAAAATCTATATGCTTGAAATGCCTAAATCTATATGCTTGAAATGCCTAAATCTATATGTTCAGAATGTCTAAATCTATGTCTTGAATGCCTAATTCTATGTGTTTGGAATTTCTAAATCTATGTTTGGAATGCCTAAATCTCTATGACTGGAATGCCTACACCTACACTTGGAATGTCTAAGTCTATATATATGCTGAGAATGTCTAATTCTAGATACTTATTTGGTACTTGACTCTCGAGACTCGTGAAACTTGATTCTTGGTTGAACGAGAGACTGGAGTCTTGTCACTGACGGAATCTATTAATCTTGGAAAACTTTTGGTGTCTATGATGTATTCTAGTTATGCTATTACCAACTAATACGTAACGCTTAATCTAATTCGCAAAACGAATCGAGGACGAGAACGCGGAAAGGATGGGACTGACCATGTGGCAACCTGATCGGATGACCACCCGATCGGACGACCACCCGATCGGACGGCCACTCGATCTGCCCGCCACCCGATCCATGCTGTTGGTGCATTCATCTGTCGTCTTCGTCTTACGTCGAGTCTCTGGTATGTTGCAGTTCAGATCTAGCATGAGATCATCATCATTGATGATGACATCACTTATATGACATCACATAGTGACATCAGCACATGAAATATGGAATTTGAAGTCAACCGTTTGAAGATGCAAGTTTGAAATAGGTTCCGTTTGAATGTAAAGTTTGAATGTAAAGTTTGAATGTAAAGTTTGAAAGGGTTCCGTTTGAAAGTGTTGTTCATTTTCAAACGGAAGGGTCTTCCCCTATAAATACCCTTATGTCTAATTCATTTGTAACTTTCCGGCCAAAGCAACGAAGTGCTGCCGAAGTGTTGTCAGGTTGTAAACGTCTTCTAAATCAATCATACAACAGTTTAAAGCGTGAATCTAGCTGAATTGAACTTAGTTTCTTTGTTTCCGCCTCTGAAACTAAGATAAACTCTTCTGAACGACTCATTTGGGTCAGAAAACGATACTACACATGCACACTGTCCCTCCTCACCCACTTCACACTATAAATAGAAGCTGTCACATCAGTCCTTCACTGATGTGACAGCCCTGCTCGACTCAGATGCACGAACACCACTTTTCCTCATTCCCTTGGTGATTCCGATACGTTTCAGGCTAGATCTTTGTACTTTCTTGATCTACACTTCATTCTCTAAGAGATTCACCTTTGAAATCACAATTTTCACCGTGAAATCTCTCGGATCTGAGGTCTTATGGATGATGTCATCGTGGTGGCTTGTACAAACTGCTATGTGACGTCATTCCTGGTAAGATCTAGCACGGATCTAAGGAATTTCAGGTGTTTTGCACCAATCTAAGCTAGATCTAGGATTTTTACAATAAAACTTGAGTTTTCTTCATCGTTCACTCAATCTTTTATTTTAAACGGTAAAATCCGGGTATAAACGGACAGTAGACTTGATAAGTAGTCTAGACTAGGTTGGAAACGGATTGTTCCCGGAGAAGACGACCATGGAACGGATTCCGACATAAACCGTTGCAAACAGACGACTGACCGGACAGGGGTTATTCCCACCCGATCTGAACGGTTGTAAGATGATGAGTTTACTGTTGTCGCAATACATACCTTGCCGTCTAGAAACTTAGAACTTTACAAAGTGATAAGACGGGACAAGGACCACTCGATCGAGCGGCAACCTAATCGGATAGCCGTCCAATCGGACAGCCACCCGATCAGGTGACACTTGTCTCATAATTTTTCAAACACTTAGAAACTTTTCAAAAAAATTTAAACTTTGGAAACCCCGATCGAGTGACAACCCGATCGGATAGCCATCTGATAGAGCAGCCACCCGACCAAGGTAACCAAGGCACTTAAATAGCAGCTTGAAATTTGGCACTCGGATCGAGTGGCGACCCGATCAGATAGCCATCCGATCGGACAGCCATCTGTCCGTCTCACACTCTAGTCACTCGCACAGGTGGCAATCCAATCGGATGGCCATCCGATCGGACAGCCATTCGATCCTTTGGACTGATTCGATACCTTGTGAAATCTCGTTATTATGCCCGACTCTTATTTGTTGCAATCTAATCAGGCTAATTCTAAAAGAGCTCCCTTTGATCCAATAACAGTCTATACTGTTAAGTAATCACTGTGAGTATACTTGATCCCTATTTCTTTAAACTTTGGGATGTAACATGCATTCTATAAACTACGAAACTTGAGACTTTGCAAACTAAACTCTATCCTACGTGTATGTGAAACTTGTGCATTCTATTATTCTATTTTGTGCTAAGTGACGTTTAATCCAGGGTGTGTAGTTCCGCCTTAACAATAGTAGCGCTATAGGGGGTGCACCTCTCCCATTATTCTCAGGAGGTATTGTTAGGAGGATTCTAGTTTACCTTGAGTCTTGGGTAAACACTAAAGTATCAGGATACTTGGGCTATCACTGCGTGGACTGCGACACTAGCACGGCTGAAACTATTTTACTGCTTACATTGTGGATATGAGTTATTTTAATCTAGTATGTTAATATTCAAACTTTATACTCGTCAGTACATTTTGTACTGACCCTATTTTAATACATGTTGCAGGCTGATAGGATGCTGATGACATGGAAACAAGCTAGGATGAAGCTTAGAAACTCACCTAGTTAATTTAAGTTATGAACAATGTTTATTACTCAATGTTCTGTTTGGTACTTGTGAATCTTTTTGGTGTGATGTTTCGTTAGACAAATTTTGCATCAAATCTATTAATCTATATTGAAACAATACTGTCATGGAATCTCATGAGCAATCTGAACGCTTAGTGCTCGCACCCTGATGTTTCCGCCATCGGTTGGGGTGTGACAGATTGGTATCAGAGCCATAACTATAGGGAATTAGGATAACTAGGAATACTTGCCCTAGTCTATAGTTCTAGGAACTTTGACTCTTATTTGTTGTTTAAGACTTATGCATTCTACCGTATCTGCTTCCTAGCAGCACATGTTCCTGTTAAACTTACATGCCTTTCCTAAGGCTAACATAATATACACTTGATACTTGAAAACACTGTTCACCAGTGTTTGTATATTGCACGAGAATGGCCCTCAAGTCAGGAGTGACATCCGAACCTTGAAGGAAAATTCTCCATATTATTCTAGTAGGTCTTGTCTGCGGATAAGTACCAACGCCATTAGGGTATGATGTTGTCAAGATAGAGGTGAAACCCGAACCTTGATAGCTAGTCCCACTCCTTGTTGATTTTATGTCTTACCAAAGTCTCGTAACTTCCGATCAATTAGGAATGTGAAATGGCCAAAAGGACGAATATCGTAGGCCTAACATCGATGACGTATTTGTCTGAGTAAGTCAAGACGCGTTACCTCAATTTGAAAGGGGGTTCGAATCACTTTTGTTAGTAAACGTTCCTCTACCCGGAACAATCCTATGTTTTATAAGCCTATCTTTTATGATTATCTCGATTTTATGTATGTGGTTTTAAACTCGATTCTTCGTTTATTCTAAAAATGCTTTTACCTGACTCACGCTTATGTCCGCAATCTAAAACGTTAACTCTAATTTCTGAATCGAACTAAATTTATGAAGCTTTATACAACATGTAATCTATGTGGAAATCTAGATCGACTAAGATACTGTGTGAAATCTATCTGATGGATATGTGTGTAATGTTGTGGGTGTAGAACATTAAATGGCATGGAAATACGAGACGGAAGTGGTATGTCTGAAGCATGGTGGATACACCGTTGGTACTTCCTATATATAAGTGCTTCCGGCATGTTAGCAACTTTCGTACCAAGTGTCATGTGAGACTTAGTGTTTGCGGATTGATATGGGGAATGTTGAAATCCAATCTATGAAAAGCCTATGAAATCTATGGGAAGTCTATGAAATCCATATGAACTCCAAAACTACTCGTGAAGCCTATGGGAATTCTATGTATGAACTAATGTGCACTCTAGCGTAAACTATGATTAATCTATTGAGTTTAACTATGTAAATCTATTTGAAATCTGTTGGGTAACCTATGTGATGATAATGATGAATGAATTATTACGTTTGGTAATTGCGACACGTAACATAACATCGAGTACGAGGCAGAGGCGATATGCCCGAAGCGTGGTGGATACGCCGCTGGTACTTCCTATATATAAGCGTTTTTGGCATGTTGAACAAACTTCGTAAAACGTGCCATGTGAAGGTCGTGAGTTTGCTGTATGAAATCTAGATTCTTTAATCTATTTATCGGGTGTGAATTTTATTTTGTGAGACTTCGTAATCTAGACTTATACGATCCTCTTGATTGGATCTGTAGATGTCGTCTCGTAAGCTATCCGACACTCTCAAGAAATCCAGAGAAAAGTCTCAGAAGAAGATGATGTCCTTAATGGCCGACCAGATCGCTCGAGTCGTGCCAAAGATCGTCTCTGAGATCCAAGGATCAAACACTCATCCATCCCCTGTGGACTCTAAGACGGAGAAGTCGACATCTGCAAAGTTCAACTACAAACATTTTGTCTCGTGCAACCCTAAGCCTTTCACGGGCAGTGATGGGGTGACTGCAATGCTTGAGTGGTTCGACAGCATTGAAGTTACCTTCATCAGCAGTGAGTGCCCGGAGCATCTAAAGACTAGGAGTGCCACGGGAATGTTTCAAGGCAGAGCGTTAGAGTAGTGGTCGAACGAGAGAAACATCCGTACTAACGAAGAAGCCTATGCTCTTCCATGGGCTGAGGTGCGAGAACTGATGATGCTCGAGTTCTGCCCTCCTCATGAACAGTTGAAGCTTGAAGAATAATTTTGGCACCTGAAGTAGGTTGGTGATGATAACCTGGCGTATACTACCCGATTCAAGCAGTTAAGCTTGATTGTCCCTCACTTGGTATCGACTCCTAAGCGGATGACAACCAAGTACATCAACGGTCTACCTCCTGCTATGCGCGATTCCATTGAGGCAGCCCAGCTTGGAACTATTGAAGAAGTCTATCGTTTGGCAGCAAGTTTGAACAACAACCGTGTGCGTGATAAGCAGTTTGGTACTTCTGCTACTCCCAAGTCTGCCAATCAAGTTACCCAACAGCCTAGTGGCAGCAAGAACAAGAAAAGGAAATCTCAGGGCTCAGGATGCAATGCTATCGTTCCTGCTACAAACCCTGCGGCTAAACCTGCTCTTGCTACTGCTGCTGCTAACCCTGCTGCTCCAGAAGCTAAGAAACAGTACACTGGGTCTTACCCCAAGTGTGCAACTTGCAGTTTCCATCATCCAACTACTTCTGCATGTCGTCTGTGTACCAACTGTAACCACTATGGACACACTACTCCCTACTGTCGTCAAGCTAACCCTACACAACCGGCTCAGCAAGCCCCAGCTCAGGCAGCTCAGGCAGCTCAAGCAGCTCTTCCCGCTCCTTCACAAAACCCAGGTCCAGTCAACACTGTTAGTGCATGTTTTCAGTGTGGTGATACTACCCACCTTCGTAATCGTTGCCCCCGGCTGAACCAAGATCAACAACCAGCCGCTCGTGGATGAGCATTCAATCTCAATGCTAATCAGGCTCGCAACAACAATGATGTGGTGAATGGTATGTTCCTCATTAATAATCTTTACGCTTCGATTCTATTTGATACTGGTGCCGATAAAAGCTTTGTGTCCGTGGAATTTGAGTCTTTGATAAACTGTACACGCACTAAGATACCTGAGTCGTTCTCTATCGAGGTCGCCAATGGTAAGTCGATTCTTGTTAATTCTATTGTGCGTGATTGTTCCCTGACTCTTAGCGATCACGTATTCTCTATTGATCTCATACCCATGCGTTTGGGTAGCTTTGATATCATTATCGGTATGGATTGGTTGCGTAAGAACCATGCCGAGATTGTTTGTCACGAAAAACTCTTTCGTCTTCCTCTTTCATCTGGTGATACCTTAAACGTCTATGGAGACCGACCTTCAAAAGGACTGAGGCTGATGTCATGCACACAGGCGAGCAGATGCTTACGTAAACAGAACTTTGCCTTCTTGGCCCACGTGATGGAACAAAATGGCGAGGGGAAGAACATAAGCGATGTTCTAGTGGTGTGTGATTTCACCGATGTCTTTCCTGAAGATCTTCCTGGTCTTCCTCCTCCTAGATCTGTTGACTTTCGTATTGATTTAGTACCTGGTGCGACTCCTGTCGCCAAGGCTCCCTACCGTCTTGCACCTTCAGAGATGAAAGAATTTTCCAGCCAACTACAGGAATTGCTCGATAAAGGTTTTATTCGTCCCAGTGCCTCCCCGTGGGGTGCTCCTGTGTTATTCGTAAAGAAGAAGGATGGTTCCTTTCGTATGTGTATCGACTACCGTGAACTTAATAGGCTTACCGTGAAGAATCGTTGTCCGCTCCCTCGTATTGATGACCTATTTAACCAACTACAAGGCGCGTCCTGTTTCTCTAAGACCGATCTTCGATCTGGATACCATCAGTTGTGTGTCCTTGAGGATGATATTCCAAAAACTGCGTTTCGTACTCGATATGGGCACTATGAGTTCGTAGTCATGCCTTTTGGTTTGATCAACGCACCCGCCGTGTTCATGGACCTTATGAATCGTGTGTGTAAACCCTATTTGGATCGTTTTGTGATAGTCTTTATTGATGATATTTTTATTTATTCTAAGTCTAAAGCTGATCATGCTCGTCACTTACGTCTTATGCTTGAACTCTTACGTGGTGAACGTCTGTATGCTAAATTTTCTAAGTGTGAGTTTTGGATTGATGAAGTGCAATTTCTTGGTCATGTCATTAGTAAGCAAGGTATTCATGTCGACCCATCTAAAATCGAAGCTGTGAAGAATTGGTGTACGCCTAAATCCGCATCCGATATTCGTTCTTTTCTAGGATTGGCGGTTATTACCGCCGATTCATCTCGGATTTTTCTAAGATTGCTGTACCTCTTACTACGTTAACCCAAAAAGAGAAACCTTTTTCCTGGGTCCCGAACAAGAGAAATCTTTTCAGACTCTTAACACCCTTCTGTGTAACGCTCCCTTACTTACTCTACCCGATGGGAATGATGATTTTGTGGTATATTGTGATGCCTCGAACCGTGGATTAGGTTGTGTGCTCATGCAGCGGGACAAGGTCATTACTCATGCCTCTCGTCACCTCAAGGTACATGAGAAGAACTATACTACTCATGATCTGGAGCTTGGTGCAGTTGTGTTTGCGTTAAAGATATGGCGACACTACTTGTATGGTACTAAGTGTGTGGTTTTCACTGACCATAGAAGCCTTCAACATATCTTTGACCAAAAAGAGCTGAACATGCGACAGAGACGTTGGGTGGAACTACTTAACGACTACGACTGTGAAATTCGCTATCATCTTGGCAAGGCAAATGTAGTGGCCGACGCTCTTAGTTGTAAAACTCATTTTAAGGATATTCGTATCTCTAGTGATCTGCATGCTTGTATTCGTGAAGCTCAGTATTCGTCAGCTAATGAGGGAAGTCTATCTGTTGAAGTTCTTGGCGCTAACGTTAATCAGCCCGAGACTAAGTCTGATGGTCTTCAGTACTATCTCAATCGCATCTGTGTGCCAGATCGCGATAATCTCCATGAGCTCATTATGACTAAGGCTCACAAATCTCGATACTCTATCCATCCGGGTGCCGATAAGATGTACCAGGATCTACGTACGACTTATTGGTGGCCTGGCATGAAGAGGGACATTGTTGTATATGTGTCTAAGTGCCTTACTTGCTTGAAGGTAAAGGCTGAACACCAGCGTCCTTTTGGACTTTTGGAGCAACCTAAGATCCCAGTTTAGAAATGGGATAGCATCGCCATGGACTTTATTACCAAACTACCCCGTACGCCTTTTGGTCACGACAGTATCTGGGTGATTGTCAATCGTTTGACCAAATCGGCCCACTTTCTTCCTATTCGAGAAGATTATAAAGTGAAGAAACTTGCTCGAATCTATACTGATGAGATTATATGTCGTCATGGCATACCTCTTGATATAATCTCTGACTGTGATGGTCGATTTACTTCGCGTCTTTGGCAAATATTTCAGTCCGCTATGGGTTCGCACATGAGTCTTAACACGGCCTTTCATCCTCAGACGGATGGGCAGACCGAGTGTACTATTCAAACCCTAGAGGATATGCTTCGTTCTTGTGTCATCGACTTTGGTGGTAACTAGGATGTACATTTACCATTGATTGAGTTCTCGTACAACAACATCTATCATTCCAGTATTCAGATGGCTCCTTTCGAAGCTTTGTATAGCCGCAAGTGCCGATCTCCTCTCAGCTGGCATGAGGTTGGTGACAAGCAGTTTACTGGCCCTGAAATCATTCAAGAGACCACTGACTAGATTCTTCAAATCTATGATAACTTGATCAAGGCTAGGAGCAGACAAAAGAGCTACGCTGATGTTAGGCGTAAGCCTCTAGAATTTGATGTTGGTGACCGAGTTCTCCTCAAGGTATCTCCCTGGAAGGGGGTAGTTCGCTTTGGTATGAAGGGAAAGCTTGCTCCTCGCTATGTGGGTCCTTTCACGATACTCGAAAGGATTGGCAATGTAGCATACCGACTCGACCTGCCACAGGAACTGAACAACGTACATCCAGTGTTCCACGTATCTAATCTACGTAAATGCCTAGCCGATGAGGGACTACAGGTTCCCCTTGAGGACTTACAAATAAATGAAGCTGTGCAATTTATGGAGAAACCGGTCGAAATCATGGATCAAACTGTCAAGCGTCTAAGGCGCAGCAAGATTCCCATTGTTAAGGTTCGATGGGAAGGAAAGCGTGGCACCAAATTCACTTGGGAATTGAAAAGTGATATGAAGGCCAAGTATCCGCAGCTCTTCGAGAAGTCTTCTTCTAAGATTTCGGGGACGAAATCTCCTAAAGGGGGGGAGACTGTAACGCCCAGCGTCCCTAAACTTTAGGCTTTTGTCAGATTTAGCCCTTGAACTTTATCTATTGGCAAGACTAGTCCATGTACTATCTATATAAGGTGTGATACTTTGATAACTTGGAATGTCTAAAATCTATATGCTTGAAATGCCTAAATCTATATGCTTGAAATGCCTAAATCTATATGTTCGAAATGTCTAAATCTATGTCTTGAATGCCTAATTCTATGTGTTTGGAATGTCTAAATCTATGTTTGGAATGCCTAAATCTCTATGACTAGAATGCCTACACCTACACTTGGAATGTCTAAGTCTATATATATGCTGAGAATGTCTAATTCTAGATACTTATTTGGTACTTGACTCTCGAGACTCGTGAAACTTGATTCTTGGTTGAACGAGAGACTGGAGTCTTGTCACTGGCGGAATCTATTAATCTTGGAAAACTTTTGGTGTCTATGATGTATTCTAGTTATGCTATTACCAACTAATACGTAAAGCTTAATCTAATTCGCAAAACGAATCGAAGACGGGAACGCGGAAAGGATGGGACTGACCATGTGGCAGCCCGATCGGATGACCACCCGATCGGATGACCACCCGATCGGACGACCACCCGATCGGACGACCACCCGATGGCCCGCCACCCAATCTGTGCACACTGTCCCTCCTCACCCACTTCACACTATAAAGAGAAGATGTCACATCAGTCCTTCACTGATGTGACAGCCCTGCTCGACTCAGACGCACGAACACCACTTTTCCTCATTCCCTTGGCGATTCCGGTATGTTTCAGGCTAGATCCTTGTGCTTTCTTGATCTACACTTCATTCTCTACGAGATTCACCATTGAAATCACACTTTTCACCGTGAAATCTCTCGGATCTGAGGTCTTATGGATGATGTCATCGTGGTGGCTTGTACAAACTGCTATGTGACGTCATTCCTGTAAGATCTAGCTCGGATCTAAGGAATTTCAGGTGTTTTGCACCAATCTAAGCTAGATCTAGGATTTTTACAATAAAACTTGAGTTTTCTTCATCGTTCACTCAATCTTTTACTTTAAACAGTGAAATCCGGGTATAAACAGACTGTAGACTTGATAAGTAGTCTAGAGTAGGTTGGAAACGGATTGTTTCCAGAGAAGACGACCATGGAACGGATTCCGACATAAACCGTTGCAAACAGACGACTGACCGGACAGGGGTGATTCCCACCCGATCTGAACGGCTGTAAGATGATGAGTTTACTGTTTTCGCACTACATACCGTGCCGTCTAGAAACTTAGAAGTTTACAAAGTGATAAGACGGGACAAGGACCACTCGATCGAGTGGGAACCCGATCGGATAGCCGTCAGATCAAACAGCCACCCGGTCGGGTGACACTTGTCTCATAATTTTTCAAACACTTAGAACTTTTCAGAAACTTTAAACTTTGGAAACCCCGATTGGATAGCCATCCGATCCAGCAGCCACCCGACCAAGGTAACCAAGGCACTTAAATAGCAGCTTGAAATTTGGCAGTCGGATCAAGTGGCGACCCAATCAGATAGCCATCCGATTGGACAGCCATCCATCCGTCTCACACTCTAGTCACTCGCTCGAGTGGCAATCCCATCAGATAGCCATCCGATTGGACAGCCATCCGATCGGACAGCCATCCGATCCTGTGGACTGATTCGATACCTTGTGCAATCTCGTTATTCTGCCCGACTCTTATCTGTTGCAATCTAATCAGGCTAATTCTAAACAGTTTATACTGTTAAGCAATCACTGTGAGTATACTTGATCAGTTGATCCCTTTTTCTTTAAACTTCAGGATGTAACATGTATTCTATAAACTACGAAACTTGAGACTTTGCAAACTAAACTCTATCCTACGTGTATGTGAAATTTATGCATTCTAGTATTCTATTTTGTGCTAAGTGACGTTTAATCCAGTGTGTGTAGTTCCGCCTTAACAATAGTAGTGCTATAGGGGGTGCACCCCCCCCCCCATTATTCTCAGGGGGTATTGTTAGGAAGATTCTAGTTTACCATGAGTCTTGGGTTAACACTAAAGCATCGGGATACTTGGGCTATCACTGCGTGGACTGCGACACTAGCACGGCTGAAACTATTTTACTGCTTACATTGTGGATATGAGTTATTTTAATCTAGTATGCTAATATTCAAACTTGTATACTCGCCAGTACATTTTGTACTGACCCTATTTTAATACATGTTGCAGGCTGATAGGATGCTGATGACATGGAAACAAGCTAGGATGAAGCTTAGAAACTCACCTAGTTAATTTAAGTTATGAACAATATTAATTACTCAATGTTCTATTTGGTACTTGTGAATCTTTTTGGTGTGATGTTTCGTTAGACAAATTTTGCATGAAATCTATTAATCTATATTGAAACAATAGTGTTATGGAATCTCATGAGCAATCTGAACGCTTAGTGCTCGCACCCTGATGTTTCCGCCATCGGTTGGGGTGTGACATCTATAACCTTCATTCCATTTTCGGAACATACTCGCTCTCATATGCCACAAATCTTTCCCAGGATCCAAATCATTAACTGAACTAAAATTGTTAATTTCAACTGACACTGACTTCTAATTCAGGAATCAAAATGAATTCAATTTCAAAATACAAAAGCAGAGAACCGGAGAGTGGAAATATGAAGAGTGAAATGAGGAAAAAACCTTTATATAGGCAGATGATTGACAGAAGTGAGTGAGTGACAAGCATTAATTGCATTACATATTCCCAGGCATTTTGAATTTGAAATTATCGACAACTAAACATCTGCAGAGGTATATTTTTATATGAACCTTCAACTGAGGTATAGCATTTTGGTGAGAGGAGGGTTTTGAATCAAGATTTGCCTCGCTTGGTCTGCATAATATTCAAATCGATGGTAAACATGATGAATAAACAGTACCTGAGGGTCAAGATTGGCGACGTAGGCTGTGTGTTGACCTAGGAGATTCGTCATCTCCTTCTTCGCAGTTTGTTGATGGAATTCTCAAGCTCCGATGAGAAACAGAGAGAGAGGAAATTGAAACCGTAGAGAGAGAGAGAGTTAGGGTTTATGTTTGTTATGAGGATTTGAAATTAAAAAGAACTTTTTATACATATATGGTTTGAATTTTGAATCTGGAGCCAGAATTTTGAAATTTGAATCTGGCCAGATGTTCGAAGCATGAATGGAAGGCAGAGGTTTGAAACAAGAATGGAAGGCAGAGGTTTGAATCTGGCCAGAGGTTTGATGAATGTGGGCCACAATTTTGAATTTTAAAGTGTTTTAATATTAAGCTTTATGATGTCACTATGGCTCCTCTATAGCTGCCACCTCAGCGTTGATGACATAAGAAAAGCATTGTTGGACAGCCTCTCTGACTGACACATCAGCTTTTCTTATGTCATTAGAATTTCTCCTTTTATAGAAAGTATAGATAGATATATTAACACTTCACCACATCCAAATGTAAACCTATATGTCAAACCCTCAAACAATCAAAGAGCTTGGAGAAAGTGCTACATGGGACGAACCAGGGCTTGGCATAAATCTTTAATTATTATTTGTGTTAATATTATTAAGACTATCTATTGTATGATAACAAGTTTGTAAAACATGAAAAGTATAGGGCTAAAAGTAAACAAATAATGGTAAAGATCGTTGAACCATGAACACACGTTGAAGCGTGTTAACTCACAAAAATTTGAACGATACGTAAAACATAAAAAAAAAATAACTAAGTCGACGTAGGACTCACATGTTGCTATTAAACTATTAAAATTGTGACCATAAACTTTTTGTGACAAACATGTAAAGGTTTAAAAGTATAAGGGTTAAAAAGTAAAAAAATGAATGAAAAGTGTAAGGGTTGAATATGAAAGCTTTGAACGTATAAGGGTTAAAAAGTAAAAAAAAATGGATGAAAAATATAAGGGTTAAACATAGGGATGCAAACGAACCAAACGTTTGGCGAACAGTCCGTGAACTGTTCGGCGGGAAGTTCGTTTGTGTTCGTTTGTTTATTAAACAAACAAACACAAACAAGAAATTTCGTTCGTTTAGTTAAATGAACAAACATGAACAGAGGACGTGTTCGTTTGTTTATGTTCGTAAACGTTCGGTAAGGTGTTCGTTTGTGTTCGATAGTTCATTAGTTTTTTAGCTTTTATATTTTATTTAAATACTTCAAAATTCCGACAAATAACATATTGAATAAGTGTCAATGTATTATATATTTTGTTCATGAACGTTTGTTTGTGTTCGTTTGTTAGTATTTGTGTTCATGAACATTAGTTTGTGCTCATTTGTGTTCATTATCGTTCATTTTCATTCATTGCCTAAAATTAACAAACAAACACAAACGAACATGAACAAGTTCATTTCCTTAACAAACAAACACGAACATAAAATCTTGTTCGGTAAGCGTTCATGAACAGTTCATGAACACATATATTTCTTAACAAACAAACACGAACAAGGACATGTTCGTGTTTGTTCGGTTCGTTTGCAGATGTATGGTTGAAAAGTTAAAGGGTTAAAAAGAAAAGAAAAAGGGTTGGGTTAAACATGGAAGGTTAAAATGTTTAAGGGTTAAAAACAAAATAAAATTGATGAGAATTTTTGTGAGGACGAATATATTTGTAAATTAATACATAATTAATATAATATAATACTGGTTATAAGGTTATGCGGTATGGTGATGGCCCATCCTTGGAGGATGATCGGCCACGTAAACGCCACGTAGATCGGGTGTGAGGATGGGGCAAAGAGGATGGAGGTAAGGAAATAGGGGATGAGCCTAAAATATATATGTATATTTTGCATCTATAGGTGTGTGAGAGAGGGTGAGGCCCGTCTCCAACGTCTGGATATCGACGTCCAGGACGCCGGCGGTGGGGGGCGAAATCGGGGGGACGGCGGCACTGATCCTGGACGGGCTGGGGACGACCCCCACACCCTCCAGCCTAACTAACCGACTTTTGTATAACCCATAACCAAATCATTGCTTGAAAAAAATACTCTTTTGGGAACCTATTCCAAATTTATTGTAAGTTGTTATATCTATTCATCATTAAAGAATACTAATTGGGCTTTTTGTCCATAACGCTTCTTCACGCCCCTTTCTCTGCCCCCCCCCCCCCCCCCGGCATTTTTTTGTCAAATTTGGCTTGGGCATAGGTTTGAAAACGCCTGATCGAAGAGATAATGGCCAATGGAATGTTTTTAATGGTTTTTTTTTATTTCAATATCTAATTATTGCAAGAGGCATTATGGGGCATTATACGACTATACCCCTTTTTAAGTTCAAGTCGAGCCTCATGTCAGATAGGGGTGTTCAGAATTCGATTATTAAGGTTCGAATTTGAGTTGATTCGTATTCGATTCCGGTAATCGAATACGAATTTATGATTTTCAATTCGATTATAAGTGATGAGTTTATCATTCATGTAGGATCGAATTCAGACCTAAATGAGTCGCGTAGAAGAGTTTATCTCATTTTGAATGGCGGAAACAGACAAAACGAGTACAATTCAGCGAGAATTCAATTTAATCTGTTGATTCTATTAATCTGAATGACGTTTACAAACAAATCAACACTTCGGCAGCACTTCGTGGCTCACCGGAAGACAACACCTACATCTATGAGTGATTTCGCTTTTATGACCTATTTATAGGTGTTATGATTTCGCTTATGTGTACATGACCACATGAGCGAAATCCCTTCTTGACATATAAGCGAAATCACGTCTGACATATAAGCGAAATCTATCTAGTTGACATATGAACGAAATCATGAAACTAACATAAGAACGAAATCACTTCTAGACACATAAATGCTTTTGTCTCTTGTGTATTGATGTCATGATGATGTCACTTTGATGATGTCATCATGACATCATGCTTGAACATCTTTGCAACGAACCGAGACTCGACATAAGACGAAGACGACAGATGAATGCACCAACAGACTCCCCCTCAGATGTTGACGAGTCTTAAGTGTCGAGTCTTCGCATCTTCAGTCTTTATCAGTCTCTTTTCTTTCTTAGCATATACCAGGATCTTCTCTTTGGCTCTAACCTCGTCAGACTCCCCCTCTCATCATGATGGGATCGCCATCTGGAATTAGCTATCACCTTGAGATCAATCCCTGGCTTTATCTCTGTTTAGCTCATCTCCTGCACAATCTTCTCACAAACTCATAAGTTTTTACTTAAAAACAATAAGAAAAACTTACTGGAAATAGTTACATCAAGTTCAAATTAATGACCCTGATTAACTAAACTCAATTTCTTTCTCAAAATCAGTTTCTTCTTTTAAACGCACACTCCCAAACCAGTTCATCTTGTTTAGCACTTGGAATTTCGAAAATCAGATCTTCAACATCAGTTGTCTAAAATCTTTTTGTATTTTTCAAAATTTATACTAAAACACTTCAAAACTCTTTTTGGATTTTTGATAACAAACGAATGCAGTAAAGAAATATTTACAGACAATATTTTTGTGAGCTTGTGTAAGAGGATCATATCAGTTTTTGTGACCAATCACTAGCACCATTAAGCTTTAAACATTTTCAGTTCTAAACGATTCACGTAGATTGACGATATAGTTGTCCACTTAAACTCAATCTAAAAAACTTTCAATCTGCTTACCAATACTTTAAGGTATATTAAGATAGCACTAAAATTCTCATGGACCCCACGATCTCAGCATATCCCCTCATCATGCAATACACTGACTCAAGTAATGCCTTTAAACTTTATCAACTGTGATTTGTGCGAAAACAAAACAGAATGTTTAAACATTAACAATCAGGTCGATACTTCCGTATACGCAGAGAAAGTCCAATGTTTAAACAAAATAAGAAAATAAAACAAGTTGAAGTTGTTTAGGCTTTAACCACCAGATCGATACTCCCGTATACGCAGAGGTGATCAAAAGCTTAAACGAAACACCAAAGAAAATAAAGCAGAACGTTTAGGCAACAACATCCAGGTCGATACTCACGTATACGCAGAGGATGTCCGATGCTTAAACAAAATAAAGAAATCAAACAAGTTTAAATCTTTGCAAAATAAAATGCACAATCACAGCGACTTTTTAGCAAAGTTGTGAAAGTTCACAAACTTAACCAGTTTTATGTCTTTTGACAATCAGCGATTACTGAGTAGGCACACAATCAAGAAAGACAAAACTAAGTACTATGCTTTTGACCATGTTTCCCACTAGAACTAGGCTTTTTCATTTATGTTTGTATCGTTCTCGCAAATCTACTAGTCTAGCTGAGCCTATCGTCACATCTTTAGTAAGACCGTTTATCACTTTTTAGACTTTACATATCTTTAGCATGTTGTGATAGTCCAACTGATCTACTATCATTTCCTCTTTTTACAACAAAACTCATTTTGCTTTTTTTAATGTTTTTGACATTTTCAAATTTTCTAATTTTTTTAAAATTTTTACTCCCCCTAAAATCAAAATATGTCTCAATTTTGATTTTCTGGGAAAATTTGAAACAAACTGTACACAGAATCGTGACAACATGATGAGAATTACTTCAATTCTCCATTCACTTGGCTTGAACAATTAGAACTCCCCCTGACAACAAACTATTTTCCCATAGTGATTTCAAAACACTTAAGTTTGTTTTAATCAAAATGGTTTTTCCGGAAAATAAGTTTTGTGTGTCTTTTTACAAATACAGGGATCTTTCATCACCTTGTTTTTCAACCACTTGTAAAGACTAACATTTTTAAGATCAATCCTCAAATATCACTTGTAGAAAATCAAGTACAACTTAATGTCCCTGATTTACCACTTGTAAGGCGAAAAATCACCAGAGTGAAATTTCTCAAGAAAAGTGCCGATTCATGTTCCACGCTTACCAACCTGGGAACTCCGGCAAGTCAGGTTTTTTTTCATTTAAACAGATTCACCCAAGCCTGACAGTCCTTGGGTGATTTTGAATTCTTGTTCAACAATGGTGGAAAATTTGCATCATCCATTGTTAGACCAGAATTCTCATTTTTTACCTCAACAAATGGCTCTTCTGGTTTTACCATACCAGATTCATTGCCTGAATGTGGCTTGTCTGACTTTGAAGAGCCAGATTCATCGCCTGAAGGTGGCTTATCTGATTTCAACATGTCAGATTCATCGCCGACCATTTTCTTCTTCTTCTTTTCTTCTTTTGTCCTCAGATTTGTATCTGATGAATTCGTCTTGCTTGACTTTGCAATCGAGGAAAGCGATTTATCAGAACTCTTATTTTTACCAACAGATGAACCTGAGGACAAAATCTTCTCCAGATACTCTCTAGCCTTCTTTCTCTTCTTCCTCAGCCTGTCTTTCTGCCCCTAAGAAAGTTTCACTTTCGTTTCTTGAACTTTAGGTTCTTGAACCTTCTGTTCTTTGGGCTTGACATTGACTGATTTCTTTGACATCTTCTGAGAATTAACCCTCAACCTTTCATTTGATCTCCTTGGGCAATCTTTGACAATGTGACCTCTGATATTGCAGTTAAAGCATCTTCTCGTCTCATAATTCCAACTTTGGCAGTTAACAGCATTGTGTCCTTGATAGCCGCATCTGTAACACACTCTGTTATCGTACCAATCACCATTTTCAGTCCAAACATTCAGATCATAGCACTGTTTGGCTTGGTGATATCCATCTCTCCTCTTGTAAGCTGGATTTGGCTTTGAAGCACTGTGGCCCGTCCTGCACCACTTATTACCAACAATCTTTGAGTTTTCATTTTTCGATTTTTGTAATTTTTCATTTCGATTGGATGATCGATCTGATGAGCTTTTATTATCTTTTTGTATAATTTTCTCATTTTTAATTTTTTGTTTCTGTTCCGCTTTCTTCTTCAAAGGTTTTTGCTTAGAGCATCCTCCCTTTTCAGTTGATTGCAGAACAGTATTTTGAAATTTTTCTTTTAATTTCAAAAACAAATTTTGTTTTTCAATTTTATCTTTTTCATCATCAGATTTCTCATCACAATCTTCAACTTTGACATTATCAAAGTTTGTGACATCGTCACTTATTGGAACTGAATTTAAAGGTTTTGGGCAAGGAATAGTTGAAGTATTCACAAACACCTTCAACTTTTCTTCCCATTCATTGATTTTCTTTTGAGCACATTCGGCCTCTTTCTCAAGTCAAATAATCTTTTCAAGATGAGAATTGATTTCAATTTGTTTTTCAAGATTGTTTTTACCAAACATATCTCTCTCATCTTCTAAAATTTTTATTTGACTTTGAAAAACTTTTTCAATCTTCGATTTTTTATTTTCAAAATCTTTTTCTTTTTCTTTTTCTTTTTCTTTCAAAATTTTGTTTTCTAATATCAAACTGTTCAAGTCATTTAACAGTTTAACATTTTCAGATTTAAACTTTTCACAATTTCCCTGCAACATAAGAATCTGATTAATATCAGTTTGCTTCTCATCCTTCAACTTTTTGACTTCCAATGTCAAACTTTCTGCATCTTTCAAGAGTTTGTCATTATCAGCCTTAAAGTTGTCACATTTAGAGCACACTGATTCTGAACTTGAAGATCCAAGCTTCACAGATTCTTCATTCTTTTGAACTTGTTCTGTCTCCATCTTGTATGTTCCTGCACAAAAGAGTTTAACGAAATCAAAAGGATTCATACTTTCATCAATATAACATTTCCTTTTAATATCATATTTCAGAATACTCTTTGTTGCAAGACACACACGAATTCTATTATCAATTTCAGTAATTACATCCAATTCCAATTTTTGTAAATTCTTTTCCATTTCGGTCAAAAATTCCTTCTTTTTCTTATATTCCTTACGAAACTCTGCATTAACCTCATTAAAAAATTGTTTTGGATAAAGTTCTTGGAAAAAATCCTTACTTTTTAGTTCAATTAAGAATTTATCACATTTAGCAGGTAATGCATGTTCCAATTTCGATATCAGTTCTTCATTAGAAATTCTAATATCATTTTTTCTCAAATTGTCTCTTAAAATTTCAAAACGTCTCTCCAAATCTTCCAACGTTTCATCCTTTTGACACATAAAATGCTCAAAACTTTTAACCCAAATGTCCACATCTACATTTCTGTAACTACTATCCACAGTTCTCATATACCAACGATTTAAACTTTCAAGATACTCATTTTCCTTTTCATCAAACATTTCTGCCATTTTTCAAACAGTTCCGATAAATTTCACTCAACAACACGCTTTCAATTTTTCAAGTATGAATTGGACTACACTACACAATGATTGGGCCGAGAATTTGTTCAACAATTAATGCTAAGATACTTCTGATTGGGCCGCTAACTTTGAACCAAGATATAATCACATGGGCCTTTTGATATGTATGATATTTACCGAAAATAATCCACTATACTGACAATCACATAGCTTGATTTGACCTCAATGTATGACTAATCACATGCAATTGTTTAATTTTAAATTTTTTTTTAAACTAGTCGACAACTTTCACAAGTTGTAGAAAGAAGATTGGACCGCAACAACTCACATGAATTGAAACAAGAAATGCTCACATGCGTAGATTGATATCACAATTTCACATGCTCTAACAATCAATATCCGACAAACTTTAAATGCTCACATGAACTAACACATGCACTTCTGATTATCTGACACAACCTGACATCCTCAAATTCAATGTTACACAAGATTTGATGAACAATCACGTGAATTCCTAAGTGTCACTAAATTGAAACAATTTTTGTCACTATAAGCGAAATCCCAAGACTGTCACAAATGCGATATATCAAGTGACACAAGAGCGGAATCTGATTGTTCAGATAAGCGAAATCAGAAGTGTTCAAATGAGCGGAACCTGCTGATGTCACTTTTGCACGAGTTCATAAAAGCGAAACCTCAAAAATAATGAGTTTTTGATCGATTTTAGCTTTGAAACTTTCGAGGATTTATTATTACGTGATTACGAGTGCTGTGTGTGAAATTGAACCGATTCTGACTGTAAAAATTTTTATTTTCGAAAAAGAAAGATGTAGAAATAGAATTATCGGCTGAAATCGTATAAAACTCTTCTTCACTAGCTCTGATACCAATTGTAGGATCGAATTCGGACCTAAATGAGTCGCGTAGAAGAGTTTATCTCATTTTGAATGGCGGAAACAGACAAAACGAGTACAATTCAGCGAGAATTCAATTTAATCTGTTGATTCTATTAATCTGAATGACCTTTACAAACAAATCAACACTTCGGCAGCACTTCGTGGCTCACCGGAAGACAACACCTACATCTATGAGTGATTTCGCTTTTATGACCTATTTATAGGTGTTATGATTTCGCTTATGTGTACATGACCACATGAGCGAAATCCCTTCTTGACATATAAGCGAAATCACGTCTGACATATAAGCGAAATCTATCTAGTTGACATATGAACGAAATCATGAAACTGACATAAGAACGAAATCACTTCTAGACACATAAATGCTTTTGTCTCTTGTGTATTGATGTCATGATGATGTCACTTTGATGATGTCATCATGACATCATGCTTGAACATCTTTGCAACGAACCGAGACTCGACATAAGACGAAGACGACAGATGAATGCACCAACAATTCATAACATTACTAAACCTAATGACAAATACCACACATTACTTATTTCTAAATTTTTACCTAACTTAAACCGCTACCAGTAACCTACATGTCTTCTAAATTTTGATGTTTTGACATATTAATAGTTAGTTAATTTTGCAGATTATTACATATTTTATGTTAAATATAATTAGTTTGCACAAGTTTTAAAAAATGAATGTAAAATAATTTATTATTTACGGTGAATTTGAATTAAATCGAATTTATTCGAATTCGAGTTTTAAATATTAATCGAATTGAATAAAATACGAATTCATGTAAAAAAAATAATTATTCAAAAAAATCGACTTGATTAATTCCAAAATTCGTTATTCGATTTGGTTAACACCCTCAGATAATGTCCAAAGAAGAGACTTGAAGTTCAAGCCCCACTATAGATGATTTAACCAGCTTGACCCTGTTATTTTACTATCTAAAGCAACATTTACCAAGGACATGTACGATACTTTATGTTGATTGGATGATGCAAACGCTAAGAAAAATGTGTGGGTGCCATCGCCTCCACGAACTTCTATGACTTTTTTTATTTCTTATGGTATCTATTCCATATTCGAACTAAAGATGCCCACGCAAGTTCCGTTCCAGCTCCAAGTGGTCTTGTACAGTCTAGTCCTTCTTCAAGTGGGACCATCCATACTTAAAAGTCCTTTAAACATAAATATTATATACGATGAGGCTATGCTTATAGCTAGGGTTGTAAACGAACCGAACGAACACGAACGAGGCCTTGTTCGTGTTCGTTCGTTAAGGAAATAAATGTGTTCACGAACGGTTCATGAACACTTACCGAACGAGATTTTATGTTCGTGTTCGTTCATTAAGGAAATGAGTGTGTTCACGAACGGTTCACGAACACAAATAAATTTGGTGAACGCGATGAAGGATAAAGGTGGATGGCCCAGAGAGTAGCACTAGAACTTGAATCCCTTATTGTGGAACTGAGGTAGATCATATTCGTCGATGTAAATAATGAGAAAAGAAAGGGAAATGGTGCATAAACAAGGTGAAAGAAGGTTTCCTAGTTTAATTGTTAAGGTAATGATATAAATAAAAGTTTAATAGTATAAAAAGTATAGATAAAATATATGAAAGTATAAAAATCTTTAATTAAAACACGAACATAAACGAACGCAAATGAACAAATGTTCACGAACACCTTACCGAACGTTCACGAACACAATTGAACGAACGAGACCTTTGTTCATGTTCGTTCATTTAGCTAATCGAACGGAATTTCTTGTTCATGTTCGTTCGTTTATTAAACGAACGAACATAAACGAACTTCCCGCCGAACGTTTCACGAACTGTTCGCTGAACGTTCGGTTCGTTTACAGCCCTACTTATAGCAAGTATCTATTAAAAAAAAGGAGTAAACTGCAATTTTACCCCCTGTGGTTTGGGGTGATTAGCACCTTTACCCCCTCTAACGAAATAATTACAATTTTACCCCCCATCGTTTGCTGTTATGTCGCAAGTTTACCCCCTGCTGTCTAATTCTGTTTAAAGTCAACATAAGTTATTAAAGGTCAAAGGGTATAATAGTCTTTTCCACACTAGTTTTATATCTTACTCAACATAACACCCTAATATATCACACTCGTTGCAATCTTACCCCCCACCCATCCCACCTTCATCTTCTTCCCCATTCTTAACACATCTTCAACTTTTAGATGATTTATGAGGTCCACCCCTAATCTTCTTCCTCCTTTCACCACTCACCACCATTATCAACACCTTCAACCCACCACCACCTCCATTATCACCTTCAACCCACCGCCTCCATCTCTATCGTAAGCCCACCACCACCACCGTCACATTTAAGAAAAAACAAAAAAAAAAATAATTACCTACCCTTCCTTTTAATTGCGCCCCAGATCATGTTGACCATTGTTGATGATCCCAGTTGACACTCTCATTGAGGAAAGGCTTACCGAGGAACCGATTAACGAGTATGTCTAGAGTTGTGATATTGTGGCCTTCAACAAGATCTGTAAGTTTTTTTAACAATTTTTTTGGGTTTTTATATTTTTTTGGATTGATCTGGTGCTTTGTCTGTTTTGCTAATAACCGGATTTGCGTTTGCAGAGTGCATCAATGGTGGACTGGATGCTACTGTGAAGCATGGCGGCTTATTTTTGTTTTATTGTGTTTCATCCTCTCAGGGAAAATTATCTATCAGACTTCTTGTTTCAGTTTTGAGTTTTGAATATTACTTTTTTATTGTTTATTTAGTATTTTGTTGAGATACATTTTGGTGGTGTCAAGATGATGTTATTTGCAAGAACCTTACTTGAATCATTCATTATAGGTTGGGATCCTATGGTGGTGGTTGATTAGTTTGAGCAAGCAGTCCATTGTTTTGTTAACCGTGTAATGGTCACCCAAAGTTTTATTTATTGTTATTTCACATATGGTTATGTTTTGCTAGGAATGAAGTTTGTGTGTTAATGGGATACTTGATTGCCACTTTGGACCCTGCTGGACTGGTCTTTCTTTCTTATATTAACTAACTCCTCTATAGATGAAGAATTCAGAGAACATTTTGCATGTAGTGAAACAGAGTGGGAACATGTTGTAGGACACCATTTCTGAAAAAGTTTCGTTCTGTGATTAAAATGGTGGGTACAATTATATATGCATAAGGTACAAGTAGCGCTACATGTCTGATTATTTGGGGGAAATGATGGGAAGTCACGAGATGGGTTTTGATCATAGGCAAAATCTTGGTTCTTTCTTTCACATGAGAGGTTTGTTGTGGAACTTGAAATTTCTTTTCTTTTGAAAGCTTGATACTGGTTTCCATGGTGATTTGAAAGTTGCAGGGGGTAATATTGCTTCTAAACTCAAAGTATAGGGGGTAATAAGAAAGGGCATTTTAGTAATTTACCTGTGGGGGGTAATTATGCAACATAACAGGAATGTTGGGGGGTAAAATAAAAGGGTAAAATAGTCATTTCACCACCAAGTCAACAGATCAGTCAACAAATTTGAGGCCGGGGGGTAAGGTTGCGACATAACAGCAAACGTTGGAGGGTAAAATTGCAATTATTTCGTTAGGGAGGTAAGGGTGCTAATCACCCCAAACCGCAGGGGGTAAAATTGCAGTTTACTAAAAAAAGTTTATATATCATGATTTGTTATGATATGAATCTATCTTTTTAAAAATATATCATGGCTAGCATTTAAAATCTACGATTTCATCACAATTGAGATATATAGAGTGTTTCATAGCTTATACTATGCATGTGGTTATAAACGGCCACTCATGCATGCAATCTTAAGGTACACTTAATGTATTTTAAGTTTTTTTTTTTATGTTGCTTATACAAAGTTAAAAATCAAAGTTATTGTCAATATTCCTACACATTTCAAACTAGTGCCTGTACTTTAAATGCATTATTGAATAAATACTTTTGTAATGTAAACAATCAATCAGAATCCACTTTTCGACCGAATTATTTGTGGTAGGAGCGGATCTATGGGTTTTTCATGGGTTACCCAGGAGACCGCTCAAGTTTATTAGGGGGACGGGTAGAGGTGTAAAAAAAAACCGGTTTTAGAACCGAAACCGGGAAAAAAACCGAAACCGGTTTTTTTTTTAACCGGTTTTTTTATAACCGGTCCGGTTTTATAACCGAACCGCCGGTTGGTGACCGGTTACTATTATTGATCCCAAAAACCGGTTAATAACCGAAACCGATTTTAAGAAAACCGGTAAAAACCCGGTTTTTTTGAAAAAACCGGTTAAAAACCGGTCCCAACCGATTACACCAGTTACTGTTTTGGACTTGAAAAACCGGTTAGTAACCGAAACCGGTTATTAAAAAAACCAGTTTTTGTTTTGAACGAAAAAAACCGGTCCGTTATGGGTTTGTGGTCACGCGTTGATTTGCGTGAAACACCACCGCCGGTGGCTTTTATAACTCGTGGTGAAACTTAAGTGATCACGAGCACGCGTGGAGATTTGATGCAATTTAGTTGTTTTTTTTTTTTTTTTTTGTGAATGATTTTGATAGTGTGTGGTGAGTGATGAGCATTTCCACTAAAATTTATCACTAGTAATGGAATAATGTTCGATGACATGGCGAAAATGGATTGGATGTTGTGAGTAATGAGTGTGTGGTGAGTGATGGACACCCCCACCCAACTTAGCCAAGTGTATTATTTTTCTTCTCCGTTTTATATATTTCGGATACCCCTTATTAGGATACCCTTAAGCACATCCAAAGAACCAAAAGAGAAGAGTAAAAGTTAAAGATAAGAGATTGGAAGATGGATACCATTATATTTTTTTAATATATATATACATGCAACTGGTTTCAAATAACAACGAATATATAGTGAAGTCTTGCTTAGGGATGAGCTCGGTCCGGTTCGGTACCGAACCGGTACCGGTACCGAAAGAACCGGTACCGAAAATCCTCAAAAGTGGGTACCGGTACCGGTACCGGTACCGGTTCGGTACCGGTATTTGAGGGTAAAAACGAGCAAAATACCGGTACCGAACCGGTACCGAAAATGTCAAAAGTGGGTACCGAATCGGTACCGAAAAGGTACCCGGTTCGGTAAATTCGGTACCGGTTGCTTAACCCAAAATCCAATCCTAATTAAGCTCTGCCAGCATATTTTCCACTCTACTTCATTTTGGGATACCTAAAGCCTATATACCGATCAGATCTGGATAAACAATACAGTGCACCTATGTTATGGATTGGGATGTATATCGCGGTGGCATCTCTGGTTTGCATCCTTTCCATGATGGCTGATTTGTCACATGGTTTTCGTAGCAGAAAGCTATGGTTTCCCTGCAAGTATTTTAGAATTAATGCTGCTTTTCTCACTGTGATATCTGTTGCAATGAAATTACCTGTGGATCTAACTGGTTCGATGCCGGGTTATGTGGACAAAGCAGCAAAGCTCGGAAGCATGGCCTTTATGTGCACCTTGATGGCAAATTTATTGCCTTGTTTAGCAACCATGAACAACAATGAGCTTTTGTCAAACATCACAGCTTTGTGTGTTCTGGTCATCACCTTGGTTGTCAATGTTTGCATCCAAATAAAAACGGGACTTCTATCCATATATGCGAATAAATATGGTCGCCTTGGTCTCCCATGTGTAACTACAGACATAGACATAGAGAGAACAGCCACCGTTTATGTGATTTTCTTAGTTGTGTTGTTAATGATACATGTATGTTCATCTATGGCGATTCTAAAATCCAAAAAGATTATAGAATCGAAATACCAACATGGTCATGATAGAGCTTCAAAAGAGATTCAACCATCACCAGGGAAATTACTAACAGTTGAGAAGCTACAGAAGCATGTGAGCAACCATTGGATCATGACAGGAAGTGGCAACCCCGAGTTCATAACAGTTTGCTTTCATACGACATCTGCTTCCGGGGTAATATGTCTTTTAGTCACTATCTTACACACTTATACCATCTACATGCTTATTTATTATGTGCTGCATGACGACTATGATTCGGATTATGGGTGGTCCATGATGGTAATTCTCGTAGTACAATTTATAGGAGTCATTATTGGTACAATTGCACCACTTTCGAGATGTTTTGCAACCTTAAGCTTTAATGTGTCCACTAAAATCATTTCAAGCCACTTTAAGGTCTTTAAAAGTAGAATGTTACGGACTAGCATGCTACATGATTGGAAACGTGCTAGTATAAGACTACCGTTTCGTAGCCGCAACCTCGAGGTGGTCATCGAGACTTTGAAAAGGATAATTTTAAACATTTGTATAGGATTTCAGAATGGAGTTGTGGTGGTATGCAAGGTTGTTGCTTTGATCTCATTTTTGTTTATGATATGTTTCTTGTATTGTTTCCGTAGTATCCAGTGGTTGTTAAAGGCCGTGTTTAGTTCACTAGGAAAGAAGTTGGAAAATTTTGAACGAAGCAATGATCTTCGACCTTATGTTTTGCAACTTGAAGATGAGATAGAGCTTGGTGAGAGAACATTAAAAGGCCTTTCAAAATCTGTCTCTAAATTGATCCAAAAGGGTGCAAAAAGCCAACCTAACAATCTCATGAAGCTAGTTCTTGGAAAGTCTACTAGTGGTTTTCA